>CM062807.1:56384804-57115885 GCA_031772625.1 Pinus tabuliformis | reverse complement strand
AACCACCCTACCACCCTATAAAGGAAAAAAATAAAACAAAAGTGTGGACTCCTGTACTAGGGACAATGATCCACAATACAATATGATTACAATGACTTTTACCGCAACACCAATCAAACTATGAAATGCAACCCAACATGGCATCATCCCAACAGAGACCTCCTATACCTCCCAATAATGCCTTTTCGACTCTAGGAAGATTAACTCTTTTACAATAATGACCCTTCCAATGATGACACTTTTACAAATGACTCTTTTACAACTTTACAATGACGACTCTTGGCCTTGACACTTCTTCAAAGGATGTCCTATTGACTTTTGGCCTTGATACTTCTTCACAGTATGTAGATTGTTGTCATGTCTTCAAAGTATGTCCCACTGCAATGATTCCTTTGATTTGATACTTCAACTCTTGAATTATTGCTTGATTTTGTGCCTAATCTATGCAAAATTTGCCTGGAGAAACAAAACCCAAAACAAAACAAAATACCCTTCAACTTACCTTTGCTTGCAAAACACATGTAAGTGCATAGTAATGAATAAATACAAATTACAAGTATAATTCATAATTGAAGTGTGCTTGTCACTTTTGTTGTTGACTTGTTGCAACAGTAGACAAAGACTCCCACTCTTGATATAGGCATGGACTATATGCAAGACTGTATCCAAAACTGACCTAAAGATATATAAAATAAAAACTGATAACAGACCCTAGACTTGTGATGGACCAAGTTCTAAGTACAACAACATAGACCATTCCATCAAATATGAAAAGGCAAGTAACATGAACATACAACATCATATAGATTTAGTAGACTTGGTGTAGCATAAAGAATATGTAGCATCAAATGTGTAGTATCAAGAATAGGACATCTGAAATGTGGTACCAAAACTAACTATGACATATAGAGACATAGAGATATAACCGAGACCTTGTATATACTTATGTGGTCCTGCAAAAACATATAAGAGAGATGATACTCATATTTCAAATCTAAACACTAATCATACATACCTTTTTGTAGGAGAGTTACCCTTGATTGTTGATGTGTGGTCCTTACTGCAGTGATCCTTGAATGCATGCTTTTTCTTGCCTTCTAGGAGCTTGATATTGAATCTGTTGTATCTACATAATTTCAGATCTTCGTGGTCTGATATTTAGTCCTGTGGCAGCCCTCTGAGTCCTATTTCAAAACCCATAGGTATGATCAATATTGGATTCATCAAGAAATAGTTATGCCTAATCTCCCATGATGACCTGATTATAGACTGGTTCAGTAGAGTGAGCCTCTATGAAGTTCCACATATCACGGTTGCAAACTTAGCCCCTGAAAACACTGCTCAAGAAATTACAGACCGTCCTCTTGCTGTGACTATTTACGAAAGTGGAATCCAATTATCAAAGATAACTTTATGATGATTTCCCCAATGTTACCTATTTGAAATGGAATTCAAAAGCCTGCAAAAAGCCAAACTGTCTCAGATCATATCTACGTAAATATAGTGAACAAAGATCTGAAATTTGGCCACGCTATTCACCAAGATTTAGGCTAAATGGGTTTTAATTTCAGCTTCTGAAATTGCTTAGAAACAAAGCTATAGTGAAAATTCCACGATGACCTATTTGAAGCTACAAAAACCCTACTAGAGGAGGATATGACGGTCATTATTTATATGAATGTCTTGATTTGAGAGCATCCTCAACAACTGAAACTTGGAGGGATTTTAGGAGAAATTTTTTAGTATTATTAATTATTGAAGATTTAATGACCACAACCAATTATGAGTGCCATTCCACAACCTCATAGGGTTTTAGCCCACTAACTGGGGTTACTAACTTCAAACACGAATATCTCTCAAACCGTGAAGAATTACTTGGCGTGCCATATATTAGCAGAAACATATGGACAATTAGGATCCATATAGAAGATGCTTTACTAATAGAGTAATGTTTCATGTAAAAATTCCCATGAAAGCTCTGGGTAGCCCTTGGTACTTCTTGGGTTGACATCAATGACAACCATTGTTCAACAATCTCCCCCTTTGACATTAATGGAAACACAAGTACTTCCTCTGCAATCATGACACCTTCTCCTACTTCCTTCTCTCCCCCTTTGTCATCAATGGCAAAGGGTAAATCCCCCTGAAAAACAGCCATCCTACGGACTTGTACACACCTCCACTCCCCCTTTCTATTCGAGTAGATAAGAGAAAGAGTCTAATGAAAACTTGGGAGAATCCCAAGCTTTTTTCGAAGATACTCAAATGATTCACAAGGTAATGGTTTGTTAAATATGTCAGCAATTTGTTCCTTTGTGCCAAACATATTCAAGCTTGATATTCTTTTTGGTGACCTTCTCTCTAATGAAATGATATTTAATCCGAATGTGCTTCATTTCGGAATGCATCACAGGATTCTTGGAGATACTGGTGGCACTGGTGTTATCGCACAACATGGGAATAGCATCATCAAAATTGACTTCAAGATCTTGCAAAGTTTGCTTCATCCAGAGAACTTGAGTACAACAAGTTGTTGTCGCAACATATTCTACTTCTGTTGTGGATAACGAGATTGAAGACTACTTTTTACTTAACCATGAAACAAGACAACCACCTAGATAGAATGTTGCTCCATTGGTACTCTTTTGATCATCAACACTTCCTGCCCAATCTGCATCAGTATAATCTTGGATGACCAGATCATTTCCTTTGGGATACGAGAGACAATATTTCGTTGTGCCCTTAAGATATTGAAGAATTCTTTTGACGACAATGATATCAGAATCTTTTGGTGTTTCTTGGAATTGTGCTACTTGTCCAACTACCTACATCACATCTGGCCAGGAGGTTGTCACATATAGGAGACTACCAATCATGGATCTATACAACCTTTGGTCCACATCCTTTGATGAGTCTTCCAAGCTTAACTTGGAACCTGTTACAATGGGGGTAAGGACTGGATTAAAATCTTCCATCTAGAATTTCTTGAGCATTTATTTGATGTACTTGGTTTGATATATGAATATTCCTTTATCCTACTCAGAAATCTGAATCCCTAAAAAGTATGTCAGTTCACCAAAGATAGACATTTCAAACTCACTTTGCATTTTTGTGGCAAAGTCTTTACTTAATCCGTCATCACTGCTTCCAAAGATTATATCATCCACATATACTTCGATAATTGTTAGGTTATCACGATCCACTTTCACATAAATATTGTTGTCAACACTTCCTTTCTTGAATCCTTGTTGATGTAGATGCCTATCAGGACGAGCATACCAAGCCCTAGGAGCTTGCTTGAGACCATATAATGCCTTCTTTAGTATGCAAACGTAGTTTTCTTTGTCAGTGAGTAGAAAACTTCACGTTGATCAATGTAAACTTCTTCTTCCAATTCACCATGTAGAAAGGCTGACTTAACATCCATTTGGTATACCTTAATTTTTCTCGAGCATGCATATGCGAGAAACATCCTGATAGCTTCCATTCTGGGAACGGGAGAAAATGTTTATTCAAAATCAATTCCTTCAACTTGTGCATATCCTTTGTAGATTAATCTTGCTTTATTCCTGGTAACCTATACATCCTCATACAATTTGTTTCTAAAGACCCATTTAGTTCCAATAACATTTTTATCCTTTGGTCATGGAACCAATTCCCAAGTGTTGTTCTTCTCAATTTGATCCAGTTCTTCATTCATAGCTACTACCCAATGTTCATTTTGACTAGCTTCCTCAAAATTACTAGGCTCAAAATTCGCTAAAAGGGCAAGATGAGCTTGTTGTGATGAATGAAGTTGTCAAATTCTTCTGGTTCCAATTACTTCATTTATGTTGCCGATGATCTGATTTGACGGATGATTCTTTTGATACCATTATTTTGGAACTTTTGGAGAAACTTCTTGAACATCCTACTGATCATTTCTTATTTCTTCTTGGTTGACTGGTGTTTCCTTATTTGATTGGTCTTGTTCTAGAGCTTCTTCTTCATCCTTCACAGATTCTGCCTCAAGCCCCTCAGATTTTCTTGAGGATATGATCTCACAGTCTTCATCAAAAGTAACATTTATACTTTCAACTATTTGTTTTTTCCTTATATTGTACCATCTATAAGTCTTTATTTTGCGCGAATAACCAACGAGAATACCTTCGTCAACACAAGAATCAAACTTGCCCAATTTTTGGTCTTCCCTTCTGATGTAGCATTTACTTCCAAATTTTTTGAAGTATTTGATGTTAGCTGGTCTTCCTTTCCATAGTTCGTACGAAGTGATGTTACAATTTTTCCTGAGAAGGCCTCTGTTTATAATCAATATGGAAGTAACAATTGCTTGAACCTAGAAGTTATCATCTAAGTTTGATTCTTTTAACATGGTTCTAGCCATTTCCTGTACGGTTCTATTTTTTCTTTCAGCTACTCCATTCTGCTGTGCTGTTCTGGCTGTTGAGAATTGCCTTTTTATTCCATGTTCATCACAATATTACTGAAATGCTTTGGATGTGAATTCTCTGCCATTATTTGATCTTAGACATTTGATCTTCATATCAGTTTCATTTTTGACCAATTCCTTGTATATTTTGAAACATTAAAATGCCTCAAGACTTTTTCTGTGGGAAACTGATGCCTGTCATTATAGTGTAATCATCTCTCATTAACATAAAGTATAATTCACCGTCTAAAAATTCTTTTCTCATAGGACCACATAGATCAGTATGTATTAATTCCAATGGACGTGACACAAAATGTTCCTTTGTCCTGAACTCGACTTTTGTCTATTCACCATGTTGAATGGTGGAAGTGGAGGTGGAGGGGGTGAAGGCATATGTGTATGAGGTAGAGGTGGAGATGGAGGTGGACTGGATGGATGAGCTATCCTCATCATACCCTATGTAATTAACTAAACTGTACTTCGCAGTGTAGTCAATAGTGCCCAATCATCGTCGCTTGAGGGGGGTTCAATACCCACACTATATTATGGGTTGGATCCTTCATTCCTTCTAACTAATCTCCCACTTTGCATAGCCCTCAACATCAAGTTAACTGCATAACCATCTTTTCACATAATAACATTTTAATGCATGTCTTCAATGATTTCAAATACTTACCTCACAGCCCTTTAAAGATACTTTGCTCTGCTTCGCTATAGCTGAAATTTCTATCAATCATTAAATAAGTCACAAAACTCCCCAATGTGTGATCAATATAGTGATCCACATTCCATGCAATATTTCTTTCTGATTCCTCTAGTCATCGTACCAATTCAGGAGTCCATACTATAAGGGCTTCGAGCCTCCACTTCCCTTGACTATCGGCTAATTTTGACAACCACTCGTATAGTTCTTTAGGGAAGAAACAAAAGAATGCATCGATCGTCCCTATACAGAAATCTTTGTAACCACTATTCCTTGGATAGTTTAGGGCTCCTATTCTCTTGGGACACGAATCCGTGCAATTTTCAACCAATCCACTTATCAAGCTCTTTCTTCATAGGGAACCATTTATCGCACATCTCTCAGATAGATCCTAGTCTCAGCAACAGAACCATTTGTTGGATTAATGTGGCCTAAAGTAGGTTCAGAGTTTTTCACGCCAACCAACAAAGACCCTAACTACTGGCCCTTTTGGCAACAACCTGCATAGCATAGGCTGCAGTCTCACCTCAAGCAGTATTAGGGGATGCTAGAACCAGGTTTCTGCATCCAGGGATGTGTGATAAGTGGTTCTTAGGCTCTGATAGTTCAAATCCGCCTTTGTATATATCGGTATCCTTCTAGGGATCATTACCTTAATGACGGTGAAATGGCCTCTAGACCTTTGCGAAGGTCTATGATCAGTCTTTATGGACCTTAAACAGACAATGTATCCACTTTTGCGCATCAATAAGTAACCCTAGATCTGACTTCGTGCAGATCTATTCATTTTATCATAAAACATAACTGAAATAACCCTTATCTTCACAAACATCGATAACTACTTAAATCATGCATAAATAAGATAGATTCAATTGTTTCATGCAACATTCATTCATTATTTCATAGGAATCTCATAATAAAGTGACAAATCATAACATAAATGGAATCAACATAAATGCTCAAATGGCCCAATAATTCTTCAAAATTAGTCTTTCTTGATCTTCAACATTCAGATTATAGACTCCTTGACCCCGCGCACTCAAATACAAGGGTCCACGCACTCAACTGCGGACTTATGAAGGCCTCCTACTAACTCAGCTGCAGGAGCCTTGCCCTTCTCGCCTAAGTATAGGAAGCGGAGCCTTCCTTCCTTAGCCCTCACCCAAAACAATCTCTATCTTTTCTCTTCAGTATCAACTACTACTTCTAAACTCGCTATCACTCAAATATATAGCCTTCTCAATACAATACGATGGTCCATGGACGAGTCTCAAAACCAACTTATCTACTTATCCAAAAAAGGGGCTAAGACCCCTTTGAATCCTATCTACCTATGCTCTATGCATCCACATTTCGTAGAGACTTTACATCTTTTACAAAAACTTATACAAAATTTGGGTTAACTAACACCAAAACTGACCCTAAGGACCCTATCCAAACACCCTATCCCCTCTCCAAATAGCTACAAGAACACTTATTATTCCATACATTTATCAAATAGCTAAACAATTCATGACTAGAATAATAGAAGATACACATCATATGAACAACATATAACCACAAAATAACCAACATATAAACCATGGAAACCCAACCATAATATCACCAACACATTTCCAACAAATATACATGAATTGCTATAAAGTAATAGCTCTTATTATCGTATGAAAATACCAACCAATTTAGGGACTTCCACATACCACCTAACCATAGATTGGGATGAACCAAATATCTCTTTTAGCAAATCACCCCCATGCCATATTCCAAGCATGAATGTGGTATCTCATGGAATGAACCAAGATAAATAAAACCAAGGCTTCTATAATTTTAGGTGGAAAACCCCTCCGGGTCAAAAACCATCGAATTCTTTTTAATAAATTCTTTAATCTTCAACCCCAACTAAAATGAAGGCAACAACTTCCTAGAATTCTAGAAAAATATTCTTCTCCAACTCCCACTGGTAGGATGCCCCAATGCCCTGGTTTCTTCAGTAATCCATTGAATGGAGGCCCCAACACCCTACTGAGCCACAACTCGCCCTAGGACCACCCTACCACCTTGAAGTTTTCATAGGCCCCAACCTATAGACAACTTCATACACCTTCCTAACACCACCCTACCACCCTAAAGTGTTCATAGGCCCCAAATTGTAGGCGACTTCATACACCTTCCTAGAACCACCCTACCACCCTATAAAGGCAAAAATTAAATACAAAAGTGTGGACTCCTATACTAGGGCTAGTGATCCACAATACAATATGATTTACAATAATTTTTACCGAACACCCAATCACAGTATGAACTGCAACCCAACCATGGCATCATCCCAACAGAGAATCCTATAACTCCCAATAATGCCTTTTCGACTCTAGAAAGATTGACTCTTTTACAATAATGACCCTTCCAATGATGACACTTTTAAAAACGACTCTTTTACAACTTTACAATGACGACCCTTGGCCTTGACACTTCTTCAAAATATATGGATGGTTGTCATGTCTTCAAAGGATGTCTTGTTGACTCTTGGCATTGATACTTCTTCACAATATGTAGATGCTTGTCATGTCTTCAAAGGATGTCCCACTGGAATGATTCCTTTGATTTGATACTTCAGCTCTTGAATACTTTCTTGATGTTGTGCTTGAATCTATGCAAAATTTGCCTCGCGAAACCAAACCCAAAACAAAACAAAATACCCTTCAACTTACCTTTGCCTGCAAAACACATGTAAGTGCATAATAATCAATAAATACAAATTACAATTACAATTCATACCTGAAGTGTGCTTGTCACTTTTGTTGTTGACTTGTTGCAACAGTAGACAAAGACTCCCACTCTTGATATAGGCATGGACTATATGCAAGATTGTATCCAAAACTGACCTAAAGATATATACAATAAAAATTGATGATAGACCCTAGACTTGTGATGGACCAAGTTCTAAGTACAACAACATAGATCATTCCATCAAATATGAAAAGGAAAGTAACATGAACATACAACATCATATAGATTTAGTAGACTTGGTGTAGCATCAAGAATATGTAGCATCAAATGTGTAGTATCAAGAATAGGACATCTAAAATGTGGTATCAAAACTAGCTGTGACATATAGAGGCATAGAGATATAACCGAGACCCTGTATATACTTATGTGGTCCTGCAAAAACATATATGAGAGATGATACTCATATTTAAAATGTAAACACTAATCATACATACCTTGATGTAGGATACTTACCCTTGATTGTTGATGTGTGGTCCTTACTGCAGTGATCCTTGAATGCATGCTTTTTCTTGCCTTCTAGGAGCTCGATATTGAATTTGTTGTATCTACATAATTTTAGATCTCCGGGGTCTGAAATTTATTCCTGTGGCAGACCTTGAAGTCCTATTTCCAAACCCACGGGTATGATCAATATTGGATTCAACAAGAAATATTTATGCCTAATCTCCCATGATGACCTGATTATAGACTGGTTCAGTAGAGCGAACTTGTATGAAGTTCCACATATCACAGTTGCAACCTTAGGCCCTGAAAACACTGCTAAAGAAATTACTATCTTTCCTCTTGCTGTGACTATTTAGGAAATTGGAATCCAATTATTAGATAGAAAGTTATGACGATTTGCCCAACGTTACCTATTTGACATGGAATTCGGAAGCCTGCAAAACCCAAACTTTCTCAAATTATATCTCCGCAAATATAGTGAACAAAAATATGAAATTTGGCCACACGATTCACCAAGATTTAGGCTCAAATCGATTTTAATTTCATCTTCTGAAATTGCTCAGAAACAAAGCTATAGTGAAAATTCCACGATGACCTGTTTGAAGCTACAAAAAACCTACTAGAGGAGGATATGAGGGTCATTATTTATATGAATGTCTTGATTTGAGAGGGTCCTCAAAAATTGAAAGTTGGAGGGATTTTAGGAGAATTTTTTCATTATTATTAATTACTAACTATTTAATGACCACAACATATTATAAGTGCCATGCCACAACCTCATAGGGTTTTAGCCCACTAACTAGGGTTACTAACTTCAAATATGAATATCTCTCAAACCGTGAAGAATTACTTAGCGTGCCTGTCAGCCGATAAATCGTTCTTGCAGACAAGTCCGATCTCCCTAGTATCAACTGATATCTAGCGACAAGCAGAACAAGCAGATCTACCTTTCTCTAAATATATTGTGATTTATAAATAAAAACCAAGGGGTGTTTTAGACCCTACCTTAAGTCCAACGCTAGTTTGTGGCAGCCACACTTTGACCGTTCGAACAAGTTTCCTTTTAAGAACCTACAAACACAAACAAGCACACATCAAATAACACTTACATAGCCAATATAATAAATCATATTCATCATGGTGATCAAGGAGTCCATGAAATAAACCATAGAAGATAGCTTATTGAGAAAAATAAACTTGATTGTATTAACTTTGAAAATAAGAAGAACTTTACAACCTTGGTGCCTTGATGTTGTACAAGCTCCTCCCAGGATCCAGACAAGAATCTCCTCTACTTTGAAAAGCTTCACTCTCTTCCCAATAAGAACAAAAGGTATGTAATCTCTCCTCTCAAGCTCAATTAGGAAGTCTAAATTCCAACAGCATTTACCCTAAAAAATATTCAGCTTTCAACCTCCCTAGTAACCAGCCCAATGCCTCATTTTATAGTGCAGAGGAAGGAAGTTACAGGGGCCACCAATGAAGGGATAGAGTCCTCCTTCAAAGGGATAAGCTCCTCACATCAAGGGGTTAGCTCCTTCCATAATGGGATGCATGAACCACCAAGGAGCGAACTTGCCACCGCAAGATTCCCTCTAGAAGCTTCTAGAAATTACCCAAAGTGAGTTTTTAAGAATAAACTTCCACCTTTTTGACTTTTACAGGGGTCCGCACCCATTCCTTTAGAGACAGAGTGGGCAGGTCCACAGGGGACATGACCAGTGGGTGCGGGACCACAAGCAATGCTAAGAGAAATTGCAGGCCCAGAGTTTTAGAGATTTTTAAGGGCTTTCTCTCATTTTCAAGGCTTGACATGAAGAACTAAGGGTTAAGACTTGCAAAGGGGGTAAGTATGAGTGGTGATAGACTCAGATAGATTGCAGAAAGTCATGGTGACAATTTTTTGTGCAACAGATTGCCCCCTAAAGTGTGAAGTCTGTAATAGATGAGGATAGTATTTTTCATCTAAGAAGAGTGAAGTACTTTATCATTTCGAGGATCATCCAGTGGAGAGCCTGGTTGGAACCTGTAAAAACATTCAATACAAAATATATATATGTGAACATATCATCGCTGAGGTAGGCATTCCCATACTCAAATCCAAACTGACTAGGAAACTAACTAAACTTCTCTGATACAAGAATGATTTTGTAATACATCACATGTATACACATATGTAGACAAAGTATGGACGCAGCCATCTGTTTATGAATAGTCCACTATATAATGAATAACAAAATTCCTCGCAGCCTGGATGGTGGAAACTATATCCAGGGTCTTGATTTCTACTTCCCGGAATAGTACGATTTTATCCATGTGAATGAATGTGTCGAAGTCGAACATGGTAGAAACCACTTGATTACCAGTCAATGATGTAAAATGTTAACAAGTGTGAGAGAAACCACCAGTAATGTCAATGGCTCTCAAAGTACTCAGTACAATCCATGATATGTGAATAAATGAGTTGATGTCGAACACGTCACAGAATCCTTTGATCGAAGGCCAATGATGCAACCTGTCGTCGAAGGCGAGAAACCTACCATTGAGGCATGCAGATTCCAAGGTACTGACGATTTCTAGATCATCTTTCTAGATAATGAGTTGAAGTCGATAGAAAGTGATCCGTCGTAGGCAAGCCCACAACACTAAATCATAGATCAAGTTTGAAGAAATATATATGCAATGACTAACTCAGGGATGGTCAAGATGGATGACAGATATTTTGCAGATGAATGGTTTATTTGCACTGATCTCTTGAACACATAACGACACTGCAGATGGTTTGGTGACAATTGACCCAAAGCTAATACCCAGAAACCGGCTGAAGACTTTCAATATGGTTTGATTAACTGTTAGGCAAAGGATTTCCCAACCCAGGTGAACAAAAAGTGTCGTGTTCAAGAGTGGTTGAATGCTTTTTTGAGACACAAAGTATGACAAACAGGTTCATTTTTCTCTCTTTTCCCCCACCATTTCTAGCAAGTACCTCTTTATTTTTGACAAGCTTGAGGAGGATAACATTTGCTTGATTATAAGCTCATCCTTCGGATGAGTCCAACTTAGTTTAAAATTCGAACCCTAAGAAGGAGTGGTATGTTCCTGTTTGTAATTGAACAGGTCCTTTACCATTAAATTTTAACGAGTCCAGTATAGGAGAAACTCGGTGTTTTTCAATTTTAGGGAGTCAGAAGAAAAACTAAAGAAAACTCCATGGTTGTCCTTTTTCGTAAATTTGTGTCTCCCAAGCCCGAAAAAGTATAAAATAATACTTGAGAGAACCGCTTGATCATTACGATCAAGGAGCACTTTTCATATTTAGTGGCCCTGATCTGAAAAAGTAAAAAAGCGATCAAAGTCACGTCATTTTATTACCAGTATCGAAATTGAAACGACAAAAGTCTGGCAATCTTTTCGTGTTTATACGGTCAGAAAAGAGCTATAAGTGGGCCGTCTTTTTAATTCTGTTTTAACGAGTTTAAAAAGAGAAGACTCGGCAATATTTTCATATTTTAGGAGTCATAAAAGAGCTTAAAGATGACTCTAATGTTTTTTGTTGAAAATGATCAATTTCGCCTGAAAAATCTGAAATTCTACACAAAAACTCAAACATTACTCATACCTATTTAAAATAAATAAAAATGCATCAAAAAGTTACCTTTTCAAAGTGGAAAATAAATAAATTAAAAATTCATTTATTCAAAAAAGCTTATAAAAAGGGCTTTTGTAAATTCATTTTTACTGTTTGACTTTGGAGTGAGGAAAAAGAGCTTTTGGGTAAGAAACTTCCTGTGAAGATTGCGGAAAATCTATCCATTGGAATCGAGAACCGTCACCTCCAGGTAATCCACATCACTTTAATCTTGCATTTCAACCGTTTGAATTTTGTTTTCAGGTTTCTATTTTGATTTTTTAGAGAAAAATTAGGTTAAAGGACTGCTCGCGGGGGTCCGCAGGTGCAGCATGCAAAACCTGTAGACCCCGAATTTTTCCCACACAGGAAAGAGCCAGGGACCCGCACCTGCTGTTTAGGTAGAGTGCGGACCTACGCACTGTCTCTAACTTAGAGAGTGCGGACCCCGCGACCTAGGTTTTATAACTTGAATTTTTCAATTTTCACCCAAAAACTTTGAACTAAGATGTTCTAATCTGCTTTTTCTTTCAATGTAGGATATACACAATGCTCAGTTGGCGGGAATGGGAGCACGAAGATGTGGATGCTACCGCACTTAATCATCAACCTTCAATAGATGCATTGAAGGCATGCAGGCTATATAAATTCTGGGCCATACCTGGCATGAGGGCCCAAGTAGACTTTTGCAGTGGCTGGTGGACAGATGGAATATACAGGACCATTGTTTCATTATTAGTGGCTACCAACTCGAAATGGAGCCAGAGGACATCTACTTTTTGACTGGTTTGCCCAAGAGAGGTGAACGATTGTCTCTATTCGGGACTAGGCCAGGTGGCCAGTCTGTCGATAGTCTCCGGCTAGAGTTTTGTAATGACCAAACAAGGGACAAAGGGATTGATATCAAAACCATCTCCCGTCCTAAACTCAAAGTGATTGCATTTACTGTCACCAGACTCTGCGGAAGCACAACACTGCATGTAGCCACTGGATCCCAAATGCGTATGGCAGTAGACTGTTATCGAGGCACCATCTTCAATTGGTGCGAAGCTGTGTTGGCTAATGTAAAAGGCCAACTGACTAGAGCAAAGAACGGACAACTAAAAAACTTTGGATATGGTTTCTTAGTTGTGAGCTTTGGTCTAGAGAGGGTCCCGATGTTGGTCCCACAGCATATTTCCGTTGAAGCTGGACTTCACCGAGAGCCCAAGCTGATGCGTTGGGTTGCAGTTATGGCCTGTCATCCTGAGGAGGGTTCAGAGGTTGTTCGATTTCCTCCTGAGTACTTTCATTGGTTAGAGAACCAAATTTTCGTGATTCAGGACTTTCCTTATGCTAAGATAGATTATCGTGGTGATCCAGACATGACTCTTCCACCAGGAGAGCAGTGGGATGACTCAGGTAAAATCATTCTCAACGTTTCCTAATTTTAATTTTTTTTTGTTTTTAAATCATCCAAAACTGATAGTAAAAGGTTTCAAATGCAAATGTGGGTCCATGGCGACCAGCCACTCTCCAGCCCTATGAGAGGAGACACCCAACTGCAGCAGTAGTGGCCCCACGGGACGAATCTACAGAGACCCTGACTAAATTGGAAAATCATCTAGAGCGTTTGACAGCAGATATTCCAGAGACTAGCATAGATGATATCCCTCTTAGGTTACAACACTATGTGATTGGGGTCCCAAGACCTTTCAGGAAGTTCCTTTGTAGGGTGGCCCAAGCAATGATTTCTTATCGTGATCATCACCAGTGATAGGATGATCGCCTTTTGTAGACTCATATGACATTTTTTCTTTTTGTACTATCATTTTTGCTGATCATAAGGTGTTTTTCAACCTATGATCAAAGACGATGTATATTTGACACACTTCTATGCTATGCTATATCACTATTACCGGCTATCTTGTAAAACATGTTATGGAATTTTTTTAAATTTACTGTTTGATTATTGCAAATGTCTACTTAACATTCGAGAAGCAATTGCATCTGCTAATGTATTTAAATATCTTGGAATATGCTGATATTCGATATAGTCAAATTCACATTCCAAGAGACGAACTCTCAAAAATAATCTTAATAACACTGGATTTCTAATGGCATAAACTCTATTAAGCTATAATACAACGAGTTCAGAATCTAACCTCACAATCAAACTCCAAATCCCAAATGAGATGGATTCAGATAATAACTCAATCACTGCACTATACTCTGCAATGTTGTTCGTTGTTTGAGCGAGGCTTACCCCATGCATAGATACCAACTCATCAGAGGGTGAATAAATGACCCAAGCTGCGGAAGAAATGTTCCATGTATTACGATAAGCACCATCAGCGAAACCAATGTATGTTTTAAGAGACGTCGACATTTGCAATACCAAGAGTAAAATCAAGATAAGCAGGAATAATGAGAAAAACACTCTCTAACTAAGCACACTTTTCTAACCTAAAACACACCAGCTACAAAGAAAAACTAATCTAACTAAAATCTCCACACCCAGATTTAAGCATAATATCTCTTTAGATAAAGACCATTTCTGGGCTTACCTAAAGAGATACCGTCAAAATCTACCAATTCATAGGCCCCTTTAGCCAGCTTTCGCTTAACAACAAAAGGACCATGCCACATAGGTACAAATTTTCCAGCCCCTAGCTTATCGTTTGCTTGATCGTATAGTAATACTAGGTCTCCTTCCGAAAAATTACAAGGTGTAACATTTCGATCGTACTGAGCTTTAATTCGTTTGGCATGAGTTTCGATTGCTAATGCAGCATCATGTCAATTCTCATCTAGCTGAGCCAAGTACAACAAACGTTTTTTCTCTTCAAAATTGGCTGGGAGTAACTCTATGGCTATTTGCAATGACGGGATTTCACATTCAATGGGTAACATAGCTTCCAAACCGTAAACCAGTTGGAAGGGAGTGAAACCAGTTGATGTTTTTACTGAGGTTCGATATGCCCAAAGCGCCGAAAATAACATGTTATGCCAATTTGACCAATGAATACCAATGATCCGTTGGATCATGGTGACTAGAACTTTATTGATGGCTTCAACCAAACCATTAGCCTGTGGGTAATAAGGAGTAGAGCTATCATGACGCAGGCCAAGCTGATCTGTCAGTTCAGTCATCATGATGTTTCGAAAATGACGCCCATGATCAGTAATAATCGCTTGAGGAACACCGAATCTAGTAATTATATGATTGAAAACTAAAATCGTAGCAGTTTTTCCATCTACTGCAAATGTAGGCATCGCCTTGGACCACTTAGTAAAATAATCTACTGCAAGGATGATATACGCATGCCCCCCAGCCGAGTGAGGGTTACATGTAATAAAATCGATACCCCATTTTGCGAAAGGACCAACGACAATTATAGGGTGGAGAGGATCAGGTGGAGCACGCATATTTCAATCAAAAATTTGACAATTGTGGCATTTTCGGACCGCGTAAATACAATATTTAAACAAAGACGGCCAGAAATAGCCAGCACACAATATCTTTTGGGCTGTGGCATACCCAGACATATGAACGCCACATGCTCTAGAGTGACAGTCATTTAGAACCTTTTCAGCTTCTTCATGAGTTAAACAACGTCAGAAAACAGAATCCGCCCCACGACGATAGAGTGTATCTCCAATAATTTTGTATTGTTGGGATTGGAAACATATTTTCCGTCGCTGAGATCGTGAAATATCAAACCGAAAAGATTGGGTTTGGAGATAAACTATAATATCTCCATACCATGGATCAAGAGTGCTGATAAGAAACAAGGATTCGTCTGCAATGGGCTCTTCTGCCATAGTTTCAGTATTAGCACGTAGGAAGTCACACATCAATTCCGCGAAAACTAAAGATTTCTTTGACTTAGATTTTTCAAATTCCAAGTCAAATTCCTGCAGGATAACAATCCATTTGGAATATTTTCCCCCTAGCAATTGTTTTGTCAAAATATAGATCATAGGGTTACAGTCATAAATTACTGTAGCTTTGCGTAGTAAGATGTAAATCGTTGGACAGCTTGAACAGTTGCCAATGCCAATTTCTCCACATGCGAAAATTTTAACTCAGTCGGATTCAAAGTTCGACTAAGGTAATAAATCACATGTTCACTACCGATTTCATCTTCCTGAACTAACACCATCCCGATAGTGGAATGAGAAGCAGCGAGGTACAAGAAGTAATCCTGGTTGTAGTTGTGAGGATGCAATAACGGTGCATGAGTCAATGCATGTTTAAGTGCATCAAAATATTTGTCAGCTATCCCATCCCAAAAGAATGGAGTATTCTGTTTCAACAACCAGGTAAAACCCTTTGTTATCTCGGCATAGTTAGGTATGAATCGACGTAAAAAGTTTGCTTTCCCTTGCAAACTTTGGAGTTGGCAAAGAGTCGAATGAGGAGGCAATTTGACAATAGCTTCAACGTTTGAAGGATCGACACGAATGCCAGTTTTTGAAACAACAAATCCCAGTAAATGACCCATTTCTATACAGAAAACACATTTGTGTGGATTCAACCTAATTCGATAATGCCTACATCTCATGAAGATTGCTCGTAAATGAGTGAGATGATCGGCTCTACGTAATGAATGGGCAGGTAAATCATCGAGATAAGGTTGCACAATGTGCTTGATGTCATGAAACGCGTAAGACATAGCTCTTTGAAAAGTTTCTCCGGCATTCTTTAATCCAAAAGGTAATTTGCAATAAGCAAAAGTCCCCCATGGGCAAATGAAAGTCGTTTTTGGTTGATCAGTAGGGAGTATATTAATTTGATTGTAACCCAAAAAACCATCCATAAAGGAGAAAATTTCACTGCCGACACAATCATCAATGATTTGATCGATATAGGGAGTTGGGTAATTGTCTTTAGGACAAGCTCGATTAATATCCCTATAATCGATACATATTCTTATCGTTCCTTGCTTTTTGTTAATAGGAACAATATTCGATACCCAATCCGTTAAGGGAATTGGATAAATGAAACCTGCTTTAAGTAATTTCTCAACTTTTGCTTTAATAGCAGCAGCTTTTCGCGGGTGGATCTGATGCAAACGTTGCCGGACGGGTTTAGCATCCGGGTAAGTTTTGATTTCATGAACAACAATTGCTGGATCGATTCCTGGAATTTCCTCGTATGACCAAGCAAACACGTCACGAAATTCTTGAAACAGGGCATTATAAGCTCGGAATTCATCGTTCGTACAAGAAACACCTATATGAATGTTTTCAACAATTTCGGGTTTTACTGAAATATCAATGGGAACCGTTCGAGATATATTTCCCAAATTCATTTCAGAATCAAGATGTTGCAGTGGATTCTGCGGTTCTTTGACATAATCAGTAGTAAAAATAGATGAAAAATCATTGTCAAAATGATCAATCTCAAGTAAGAACGAAGATATATGATGAAGATATTCCCATGGTAAATCATCAACAGACAAAATTTCACGAATCTATTCATCAGTATGAACAAGCTCGGAAAAAGTTGTTGAATCTGAGTTTGATATTGAAAGTGATTCTTCATGGACCACATTCATTAGATCGATTTCAATTAAAGAAGGGTCAAAAAATGACTGTACAGCCTGGTATGCAATTTCAAATGGACTCAAGGGCATGGTATCACCAAATGAGTCCACCTCGGAATCGGAAGGTACGACCCAAGGATCATCGAAAGCGATGGTGTTCGATGAAATCATATTGATAGTTGCATAAGAAGGCAATAAATTAGGAGGAGGAAAGGAAAACGTTCCTAGTAAACCAGAATCTTTAACTAACCCTACCCCAACATCCTTATAAGGGATAGTTGCTTTGCCGACATGTTGGATACTTTCAGAAGAGGCTGGGTCGGATGAAAAATATGTAAGCTGGTCTATGGTTACGATCTTTCCATTATGAGGAAAATTTATTAGCCAAAAGACCGATGAAATAACAACAGTCATAGCGTAAGACCAACTACGACCCAAGAGAAGGTTGTAATCCAGAGGGGCATCAACCACTTCCACATCTAGATTAACAGTTTTGCCTTCAACCCCTATAGGTAAATCCTGTAGAATGCCAAAAGGATGGAACCCACGACCATCAAAAGCCTTTAGAATCGTCGGGGATTGATTGAGTGTAGGAGAACCAAGCGATCTCCAACACTGGATCGACATAATACACGTTGAAGCTCCCTCATCAATCACAGTCCTAAAGCAAGGTCTGTTTTTTACTAACACTAGAATCTGGAAAGCCATTTGATGAGGTAAGTGAGGTGTACTATTTTCTAAATCAAAGATTATAAGGTTTGAGTCCTAAATATCAACAGCTCCTATAGCCGACAATAGCAATTTACGCTGTGCTGGACATGATTGAAGCACCTCCAAAGCCAACAATGCTGAAGGGGAAATAGCTAAATCTTCAACAATGTTATAGTTCTGAGCAGCTCTCACATGCATATTGAAAGCTGACTTTTGAAGTATACCTTTAGTAGGCGGTTTGATTACTAAGTCTGGGTTAGGTTTCTCGATCTGTAGCAGATCGGAACTAGGAGTTGAAGTTGATGGGTTTGAGTTAGAAGATTCTGCTTCCTTACCACCAACAGGACTTTTACTGCCATAATCTTGCGATCACGTTGCAATCCTAACATGGGACATCATCATTATGGGTTCTTCCAAGGCATTTGAGGAAGAACAGATCATCTTACTATCTTGACTAGGGAAAGGATCCTTCAAGACAGCAGGCGTTTGAGAACCTTTGACGATTTTCACAACCTCAATGCGATGAGGGCAGTCTCTTGTAAAATGCTCTTCTTCACAAATGAGACAAGGATAACGAGGTTTACGTTTCTCGTCAGTAGATTCCATTTTATCTGATTTCTCTTTCGAATTTTGCTTATTTTCCTTCTTCCCTTTCTTTTTACCGCCGGATTTTGATTTGGCCGTAGATGATTCTACGACATGAATATCGGCAGGAATTTCAGCGGAAGAGTCTCCTGTCGGGGAATCTAGTAAAGTTATGATAGGAGAAGAATTATTTGAAGATTTCTTCTTACTTTTGGTATTAACTGAACCAATCATACCGTTAGCGGCATGAGACCCTGAAGGAGCTACAGTTATTTGATTTTGTTTCGGAAGGTCGGGGATTTTCTCGTGTAAAGTACCCTACTGCGTATAAACGAGGTCAAGGTACTGAGCTTGAGCAATTACTTTCTCTTCAGTAACAACTCCGGCCTTAGCTACATCCTCAGTGATTTTAGGTAATAATGATTTGACAAACCATTCTGCTAAGATTTGATCCGAAATATAAACTTTCACTAAACGTCGTCGACGCCGCCATTCATGAATATGATCTGAAATATAAGTGGACATTGACTGTTTTAACGAAGTTAATAATTCTATGCCATCGTCATATCTGACAGGAAACTGAGAATGAGTTAAGAACGAAGTAGCTAACTCACTAAAATTGTAAAAAGAGGCTCGCGGTAACTCAATGTACCACTTGGCCGCAAGACCAATCAGAGTGCATTGAAAAAGACGTAAGTGAATTGAATCATCTATAATGGAGTTAGATGCACACGAGAGGTGATAAGTCATCACATGGTTTGACGGGTCCTCTCCTGATTTACCTTCAAACTTTGGGATATCACTGGGCAACTTATTCGGCATTGGCAGCCAAAACGGAAGATAATTAATGGGATCATTCGTAAGGCGTGACAAATCAGGCAAGTCCAAAGTTGCTATAAACGGTAACTGACGATTAGGGTCACAAAAAATCTGGGTCATTAGACCAGCCCCAGGAGGAGGATATCTAGGATAACTTGGAATTCGAATTACATTTGGGATATTATATCCTCCTAGAAAACTAGGATTAACTGGACCATACTGGGGTTGTTGAGGTTGCTGATAAGTATATCCAGGGTACGGTTGATACTGATAGACTGGGTTCTGCACAGCAGGACCGAATTGTTGTTGTCCCTGGTACAGTTGATAAGTAAATTGAGGTTGACTTGTGACAACCGTACTTGGACTAGCTTTCCGTACAGGCATCTGAACCGAAGTCTGAACTATGGGTCCTGACTGTGGTAAAGAGGCCTGAGGAGTTGATGCAAGAACAGTAGAAACTGGAGCTGCCGATACTCCAGAAGTAGGTGTGGAAGATTGAACAGAAGCTGCCGTAGTTGCAGCAGACGTTTGAGGCGGAGTACGAGGTGTACTAGGCCTAGGCTGAGAAACTACACCAGGTGTAGAAGTTTGAATAGTAGGCTGGACAGGTTGCTGGGTTGAACCAGAAACCAAGGGTCCAGATTGAGATGACAACTGTACATTAGGTTGCAAAATCTGTTGATTTTGTGATGGATCCCACACATTCATTCCAGAGTATGGACCCATAACAGGTTGAGCATATTGAGGACCATAACCAGGTTGAGCATAGGATTAATAATTCAAAGGTACATTTCCAGCTCCTTGAGCAAATGATTGACCTGAAGGTGGTTGGAAACCTTGGGTTGTGTACTGGCCTTGAGGTTGATATCCTTGAGGCATGTACTGAAACTGGGGTTGACTTTGAGGTACATATTGATACTGGGGTTGACCTTGAGGTATATATTGAGTCTGGGGTTGACCCTGAGGTATGTACTGTCCCGAAGGTATGTACTATCCTTGGGGTTGCCCCCCAGATGAAAATTGAGTACCCTGAGGTTGCCCCCCAGGTGAAAATTGAGTACCTTGCGGCTGCCCCCCAAGCGGTAACTGACTACCTTGAGGTTGCGGATTTGGAATGGTACCTGACATCATAAGAATATCTTCTACACTCAACAGCTTAGTTCCGTTATTAGCAGTTAATAACCCATGTTTAATAGGTTGAGAAGATGCTCCTAAAAAGGTACTAGTGAGGGACTGATACCCAGAAGGAACAGAAGGACAGCCAAATAAAACTATTTCCGGTGTTTGGGAAAACATGGATGACCGGTTCAACATATTCAAAGGAGGATAAAAACCCCTAGGTGTTGGATGAAATGGAATTCGAGGTGGTGAAGAAGCAAGACCCGGATTTTGTAAAAGTTCATCAATGATATGTACCAAGCGCTACCTCTAGGTGGACTGTAGAAAATTGATTTACGCTCCCTAAGTTCTAAAGTTTGTTGATTTTCAGGGAGACTTATATATTCTTCTGGACTAACAAGTTCTTCAATAGAAATAAGTCATGAAGGAAGATTTTGGGTAATGATCCTTCCTACCCTGGGTGAACCAAGACCACTGGAAGTTGGAGAAGCAAATCCTGAGGATGGAGTAGCAGCAGGTTCAGTTTTAGGCTTAGAAATTTCAGGTTCGTCGGCTATTTCACTAGTAGAAGAAGCACTACCAGTAACTTCAAAAAATGAAATTGGTTCAGAAATATACTCTGTTTCTTGAACTTGATAATCAGGATGAACAACTAAAGAAGATTCTTCTTCTTCCAGTGACGCAACTCTACTATCACTAGGAGTAACATGATCCAGGTGGATATTGGTGGTCACCTGCCAAGTCCACCTGGACCCCCACCATTGTCTTTCTCAGCATTTTCAGTTTCCTTAATTGTAGCACAGTTTACTATTTTTCGCAGTTTTTCGGGTCCTGAACTTCCGGAGCCGTTTTGAGGCCCTAAACGACGTTTTTTTGGGAATCTGGGGAAACATGGGTCCATGGACCCATGTTGCCTCCCAAAGTGGTAGTACTCGGATAGATCTTTCTAACGAGCTATTGTACGCATCAAACGGAGATCATATGCCAAAGTTACAACCCCGGGAAGTTGATGTACCAATTTACCCCCAAACGGGGCCCACAGTTTGGCGTTTCATCTCCTAGGGTTAGGTTTTGGAATGTTAAGGGTTTTTCATTGTTTCTCAACAATAAATAGGCCTTCGAGCCTCATTGTAACACAATTCAGAGGCATGTAGCCACCACATCTCTTCTCAGAGATAAGCTACCATCGCCCTAGCTGGTTTATTTCCATTTCTGGTTGTAAGCATATTTCAGTATTTTTCCTTAATGAAATGAAGTATTATTTCCGTTGCATCTTTGTGTATATGGTTATCTCTATAATTTGTTGCGTTCCTGTTTAAATCCGGATCAGTGGTATAAGAGCGGTCTGCTTTTTCTCTGTTTTTCTTTGCATGTCCCCAACAAGGTCGGGATATAAGGAGTTAGGGCTTGAACTGGTTGAACCTTTGCAAGACCAGCCTCGCAAATCCCGACGGCCTCCCATGGCGGACGAGAAGAAAGACGAGGGGCCAGGAGATCCCATCAAAATCTTGCTCGAAGAAGCCCTCGAGCGACAACGGAACGCGATGATGGACAACTTTGCCCAGATCCTTCAGCGGCTACCCAGAAGCAACGCATCGGCTTCCAGCAGCTACTCTGGAAACGCCACACCCTTTAAGGTACAAGTTAATTTTGAAATCCCCATATTCGAGGGTCAGATAGACGCAGATGCCGTAGATAAATGGTTAAATCTGCTAGAGGGTTATTTTTCTGTTCATGAATTTTCGAGTCGGGAAAAGATTGTTTTTGCTCTTCTCAAAGCAGCCCCCCACGTCAAGGACTGGTGGGAAACCTACTGCGAGCAGAAGGATGAAAGTACTGGCTCACTATTTTCAGCCGCACCCACCTGGGATTCGTTCCGGGATGCCATCAAGGAGCAGTACTACCCTGTCGGAAGCTATGAGGATGAATACATAAAGTGGACCACGCTGCGGCAGGGAAGGGACCAAGACGTGCCAGAGTTCACCAATCTTTTCCATACCCTTCGCACAAAGTTGGGTATCAAGGATTCGGAGCAACATTTGATACTCAAATACCGTGGCTGCCTGCACAAGTACATCCAGGAAGAAATACAATTCCTAAACATCCCCTCGCTCGACGCAGCATACCGATATGCCGTCAAGGTCGAGCAGAAGTTTAAACAAAAGAAGCGAGACTTTGGATCTGCGAATCCAAAGCAGGGGAAAGGTGCCCCTAAACCACAGAACAAAGGACAAAGCCAAGGCGGGACAGCCCAAGACAACCAGCCGAAACCGCAAGCAAAGAACAGTGCCGCGAAGCCGAAAAAGGACACTGGAAAATGGTGCGAGTTCCATAAGAGCTCCACTCACAACACAAGTGAGTGTTGGGCCAAGCAGTCACTGGTGGCTGAGCTAAAGGTTTCAGAATCAGATGCATGTTCCGACTCTGAGTCAGAACCCGATAAGGGGTATGAAAAAGGGAAGCAGATCATTGATGCGGATCCCAGCGCCACTGTTGCTACCGCAAAGATCCAGAAAAATGAACCCGAAGATCCAGAGGAGGAGGAGCATCTCTTCCACTCCCAGATGTGGGTAAAGGGCTCCCTGATACAGTTCATTGTTGATAGCGGGAGTCAAAAGAACCTCATTTCGGCAGAGGTCGTGAAGCGGTTGGGCTTACCGACCACAGCACATCCACAACCATACACCATTGGGTGGCTTCACCAAGGACGAGATCTTCGCGTGAGCCAGCAGTGTCGCCTTCCATACAACATCAAGCCCTTCACGGATGAGGTATTGTGTGACATTGCTCCCCTTGAAGTTTGTGATGTATTACTAGGACAACCATACTTGTGGAAGCGACATGCTGTGTATGAATCAAGGCCCCGTGCTGTTATTATTACATTGGGAAATAAGTTGTTTAGGATACCAGAGGTAGCACCACCTGCCGCCCTCTCTTTGATTACTGCAAAACAATGCAGTAAGATCATTTCCAAAACCAGGAAATTTGTTTTCCTGATGATACGCCCTCAAGGAAAGAAGAAGACAGTGGCCGCGGCCTCCAAACGGGGTCCCTCTGCACGACAACTACAGATGGACAAGGTTGTGGAGGAGTACGAGGACATCTTCACCTCCCCGACAGGGGTTCCTCTGCACTGTCAAGTCAAGCACTCCATCGATCTGACCCCAGGTGCACCACTACCCAATGGACCAATTTATCGGCGCTCTGTTCTGGAGAACGATGAAATCAAGAGGCAGATTCAGGAGCTCCTACAGAAAGGTCACATCCATCCGAGTTCATCGCCCTGTGGGAGCCCGATCGTGTTGGTACAGAAGAAGGATGGGACGTGGAGGCTCTGTATTGACTATCGGGCGCTGAACAAGATCACTGTCTGTAATAGGTACCCGATCCCGCGGATTGATGACCTCCTAGACCAACTAAAGGGGGCGAAATATTTCAGCAAGATCGATCTGAAGTCAGGATATCACTAGGTACCAATCGAACCCTCCGATGTGTGGAAGACTGCCTTCAAATCCAAGGAGGGCCTCTTCGAATGGTTGGTCATGCCTTTCGGATTGACGAATGCTCCTGCAACCTTTATGAGGCTAATGGATGACATCTTGCGGCCATTCACCAACTCCTTTGTAGTAGTATACTTGGATGACATTCTGATCTTCAGCCAGAGTTGGGAAGAGCACCTCCACCACATCCGACAGGTTCTCCAAACACTGCGGCAACACAAGCTATGTGCCAATTTGGAGAAATGCACTTTTGGCATGACCCAAGTTCAGTATCTGGGATACATCATTGATGAACAGGGGGTGCATGTCGATCCGGCCAAGATCCAAGTCATTCGGGATTGGCCCTCTCCAACCACTCTAACAGAGCTCCGCAGCTTTCTAGGTCTTGCCAACTTCTACCGCAGGTTTGTGTTGGGGTTTTCTCATATTTCTTGGCCCTTGAGTCAAGTCACCAAGGGCGGGGCGAAAGCAAAATTCTTTTGGTCTGAATCTCAACAGAAGGCATTCAGGGAATTGAAGGATCGCCTCTGTACAGCACCAGTGCTCGCGTTACCAAATTTACAACAACCATTTGAGGTCGAGACAGATGCCTCTGACTATGCTATTGGGGCAGTCCTTACTCAACATGGACATCCAGTGGCATATCACAGTGAAACACTTTCAGACACAGTCCGGAAGTACCCCACTTATGATAAAGAGATGTATTCCATTGTACAGGCCTGCCGACAATGGAAGCATTACATTTTGGGGAAGGAAACGGTCATCCACACAGACCACCGACCTCTGCAGTTCATACAGACCCAAGGGAAATTGCAGAATGATCGCCATCAGAAGTGGTCTACATACCTGCAACAGTTTCACTTGAATATCAAGTATAAAAAGGGCAGCACCAATAATGTTGCAGATTGCCTCAGTCGGCCACCGATCATGGCGCTGACCACCGTGCTCAACTCTTGTGGGCACGAGACTGCTGATTGGCCACTTCTCTACAAGAGCGACCCAGAATTCGGCCACACATACCAGACACTCTTGGAAGGTCGGCATGTTGCAGATTTTCACCTCCAGGACGCCCTATTATGCCACCTCGGTCACCTTTGTGTTCCTTCAATCGAGCGTGCCAAGATGATTTGGGAAGCACACTACAGTCGGGCTGCTGGGCATTTCGGGGTCGAGAAAACAGTGGCAGTATTGCAAAATTATTTCTATTGGCTGAATCTTCGACAGGATGTTGGGAAGTACATCCGATCATGTACTGCCTGTGCCATTGCCAAACCGTCCATTAAGAAGCACGGCCTTTATACCCCGTTGCCTACCCCTAGTCGACCTTGGGAATCCATCTCCATGGATTACATGTCAGGCCTTCCTTCCACTAAGCATGGAAATGACTGTGTTTTTGTGGTCGTCGACAGGTTCTCGAAGATGGCCATTATGATGGCCTGCAAGAAGAATATCACAGCAGAAGCCACTGCTAAACTCTTCTTTGAGCAAGTGTGGGTGCACTTTGGGATCCCACAATCTATCATCTCAGATCGGGACAGTCGGTTTCTCAGCACATTTTGGTCCAGTCTCTGGTCAATGCTGGACACCAAACTCACGAAGTCCACAGCCTTCCATCCTCAAACTGATGGCCAGACAGAGGTTGTCAACAGGATGATTGTGCACATTTTGCGCATGTATAACTCAAAGCATCCACGCACATGGGACGAGAGCCTCCCCTATGTTCAGCACAGCTACAACCGAGCTCTTCACAGCTCCACTGGCCATAGCCCTTTCCAAGTGGGTTTGGGATTCCAGCCACTATGCCCCATTGATGTGGCCATGCCCCTTGCAGCTACTCACATGAATTCATCTCATGTCCAGTCCGAAACAGATAAGGCCACCAGCTTCATTGAGCGCATCCAACATATTCGCCAGCAGGTCCATGACATTCTTGAGAAATCAAATGCCAAGTACAAGCAGCGACATGATCAACACCGGGTGCCACACAAGTTTCAGGTGGGCGACAAAGTCTGGTTGCATTTGCAAAAGGAACGCCTTACTGGAGCCTATCGGAAATTGAGACCACTCCGATATGGTCCTTACACCATTACTAAGGCTATGGGAGACAATGCATTTGAGCTCAGCATTCCCCCATTCCTTGGCCTGCACCCAGTGTTCAATGTGGACCGCCTTCGGCCATACTTTCCACCATTGCTAGACACATCCGACATTGCAGAACAGCTCAAACCCACAGAATTAAATCCAGATTGCATGGAACAAGCTGCAACTGATCGGATCATGGACACACAGATCAAGAACACTCGCCAACAGAATATCCAACTGTATCGAGTTGTCAAAGCAGGCCAACTCCTTCAGCAGGGCAAGTGGCTCACCAGGGAACAAGTTCAGCAGAAGTTTCCTCATCTCATGGAGGAGCTCAACGCAATGGGGACCATTGCTTCCTAAGGGGGGAGGAATGATCCAGGTGGATATTGGTGGTCACCTGCCAAGTCCACCTGGACCCCCACCATTGTCTTTCTCAGCATTTTCAGTTTCCTTAATTGTAGCACAGTTTACTATTTTTAGCAGTTTTTCGGGTCCTGAACTTCCGGAGCCGTTTTGAGGCCCTAAATGACGTTTTTTTGGGAATCTGGGGCAACATGGGTCCATGGACCGATGTTGCCTCCCAAAGTGGTAGTACTTGGATAGATCTTTCTAACGAGCTATTGTACGCGTCAAACGGAGATCATATGCCAAAGTTACAACCCCGGGAAGTTGATGTACCAATTTACCCCCAAACGGGGCCCACAGTTTGGCGTTTCATCTCCTAGGGTTAGGTTTTGGAATGTTAAGGGTTTTTCATTGTTTCTCAACAATAAATAGGCCTTCGAGCCTCATTGTAACACAGTTCAGAGGCATGTAGCCGCCACATCTCTTCTCAGAGATAAGCTACCATCGCCCTAGCTGGTTTATTTCCATTTCTGGTTGTAAGCATATTTCAGTATTTTTCCTTAATGAAATGAAGTATTATTTCCGCTGCATCTTTGTGTATATGGTTATCTCTGTAATTTGTTGCGTCCCTGTTTAAATCCAGATCATAACAAGAGCTCGTAGCCCTTCCAGCTGACTTGGTGAATACTTGGGAGGTTGCCCCTGAAGTCTACGAGATTGTCTCGGTAATTCAGCCACGATTAAATACTTTTAATTACTTCACATGCAAACAAAGAAAATCTGAATAAAACCACCTAAAGTCTCTAAAGAACCAAATAATTTGAAGCACACGCCTAAAAAATCTAGGAGTTCAAACCACACACAAACAGTAGCTTTTCCGTACCGAAAACACTAGTTGGTGATGAAATCCAACGTCGCAGAATTAAATACAGAAAGGGTGGTTGGAACGGTTACCCCGATAACCTGCTTAATGAAACAGACTGGCACAAGTTCCTCCACTAAACCGTCTCGAGTGAAGATAACCCCCCAAAGAGTCCAAGTGAGTCTAGTCGATGTTTGCTCCAGGTACAGTGGGATCTTCCCTCCACCATCACCTTAGGAAAGAATCCTATAGCTTATGGTCACTATGGTTACCAACAGAAACAAATATCCCTGGGGGAATAGTCTACGATTCGACACACACGCAAGGGCAGAGTAACAAGCTCATTCCCCTTAAAGGCTCCTTGACATAATCCAAGGTTTACCAACAAGTGACCCAGGTTTACCAACAAGTGAACCTAGGCTCCTCAGGACTAACATAGCTATAATTAGATCCAGGGTCAATAAAAATAGAAATAACTTCATCATAAAGCTTATTGTCCATCTCAATGATAGATGCCTAAATATTTTCCTGTTTTTATCCAATGTTGAATAGATGCATGGAATACTCTGACGAACATCCCCAACACTTTTTGCCTCATGCGCATGGTATATCTAAGGTCTACCACCTTGATTCTATGGGAAATCTCTCTTGCGATGATCCTTGCCACAAATTCAACATTATATAGGCTTACAGCCTGTCTCCTTGTTCTATTTTCTTGATCGGAATCCTTGACCTCCATCTAATGCATTGAACTTCTTAGGTGGCGCAACATTCTCCTTGTTATCTATATCCTAAGGTTTTGCTCTCTTTCTGTCCAATTTTCCTTTGTTCTTTGCATTACCTCTCCAGACTGGCTTAGTCTCGATTCTACGCTTCGATTGTTCATAACAATGCCTTAGCTTCCAAATGGCCTCCTCCAATGATCTAGGCTCATCAAACTCAATTCTATCTTTAAAATGGTAACCCACTAATGAACCTTTGAATCTTGGCCTTTTCCTCTATGAGATAAGGCACATACCTCAATAACTCCAAGAACTTGCTAGTGTACTCATCATCTCTCATGGAACCCATCTTTAGCGCATAAAATTCTTTTTCTCTGTCATCAAAGTGTCTCTCTAAAAAGTACTTCTTCTTGAATAGCCACTCAAACTAACTCCAAGACAAATCCTCCTCATGAATGCATCTGACATTCTTCACATCTTCGCTTAGTTAAAAAAATCAAAGTTAGATTTCAGCTCATGGAAGAGATTGGAAATGGCTAGAGTACGAGGAAGGGAAACCATTCACTCCTCTCTCAACACCTTTTTTCTTGTTTCTTCAGAGATCGTAATGGCCACTGCAGTAGATTGTATTTTCATTTGCATTTTTATTTGGATAATTATATTTTATCTGTATGATATAAATTTATATTAGTATTTATATTGTATGATTTGATTTTTTCTTTTTATGATAGTTTAATTATATTTGTATAATTGTATATATATTAATATTGGTAATTATATATATATATATATATATATATATATGTATGTATGTATGTATGTATGTATGTATGTATGTATGTATGTACATACATACATACATACATACATACATACATACATACATACATACATACATACATATATATATATATATATATTAAAATTAAATATAATTTTTAATATATTTCTTAAAGAAAACTTGTTATAGGAATAAAAGGAGGAAGATCAAAATCTAGATGATGAGGAGGTAAAATGAGTTAAATATTTTGGGGATGGGCCTTCAACTATGGAGGAAAAATCCCCATAAAAAATTGGAAACATAGACTCCAAACAGGTGAATTAAAAAGATAGGTAAAGAATCAAAATTAGTTTATCCTCTGTTTCGACGGGGTTGCCAAAGGAAACCATAGGGTGGCAGGAGTGGTCCGGGTGATTTTCCACCCAGATAATCTTGAATAACTAAAGCATTTGGGGCTTAGGTCGTGCATCTAATAATATGGCAGAAGCATATGCCCTCTTTCAAAGATTGAAGTTGATTGTTGGTATTAGAGTGAACGATACAATTGTAATAGGAGAATCTACCAATATAATTCACCATATTTACTCTCTAAGAACACTCCCTACGAATATGGATTCTTATCAAAATTTTAAGCGAATTGACCATTGGTACAATTCTATTATGAGAAGGAAAATTTTCTAGGTTTCTAGAGGAAACAATTCTAAGGCCAATTTTAAGGCCAATCAAGAGGTACAACAAAAAAATGTAGAATTATTTTGGAGGTGGGTAAGGAAGTATGACTCCCTCCCATAATAACATTATATGTCAATTATGAGATGACATTCAAATTTTGTGAGGTGTGGGAGCACACTGGCTAAGAGGACAACTTCGCCTTTGATTAGATGCATTGGTCTTAGTGGTATGTTGGCTGAAGGTTCCAAGGCACTTGAACATCATGATGTGATGAGGTCATATGCTCATTATGATAGTGTCATTATGGTGGAAGCAGGTTTCTCATCAGGTGAACGTATGGGCATGAGTTGGTAGGTGTGGGAGATGTCAAAGAGAATAGGCGTTGAAGTTTTGTAATAGTGTGGTGTGGTGGTTATAGTTGGATTTGGCCTTCTTATTGAAGATTCAGAGTATGTGGCCATAATCAGTCTTGATTGCAGGGTGTACTATAGGAATCCCCCTTCTTGGAGCACTTGGATACTTAAGGCAATGGTAGGTGAAGGATAGGGTATTTAATTTCTTGTAGTAACTGGATTGGGGGTGACATTGGGTTGTCATGAAGTTTGTGTGCTCCAACTGAAGGATGAGGGGAAGGCCTAAGAAATTGGGCAGACGACTAAGGTAAGTGAATTTTATGGCTTTAGTCCATTTCTTCTTAATGTTCAAGAGTCTAGGTTCGAGTCCTTGTTTTTATTTGTGATTGGTATTTCCATCCTCACTCTCTATGCATGTTTGGTTTTTTTAGAAATCTGGATGCTCTCGTCTATGAGCTTATTTTCTGTGGATGTTCCTTTTCCCAAATTTGAAGATGGTGTGGACTCTCCGATGTCGCCTTGTTCTTCATCAAGGGGTAGGCTTTGTGCTTCATTTTGATCTTTTCTATGAAGTGTCAAGCCAAAGTTTATGGGCCTAGGTGCTCAAGAGGTTAGGCACCGCTGGTGGTGGCATGTGTTTCCCTCTCCTAACCCTTCAATCACTATGCATATTTCTGAATGGTTGGTCTTTTTTGGGAATTTTAGCCTTTGGATTTTGTGTCCATGAAGGTGTTGGATTGGGTTATGTTGGTGGATTTGAACTGTACACTAGAACTTCAGGATTTTGAGGTGAGGTAGGCTCGCTGGATTTATATGATCATTTATTTTGTTCATTTGATCCTTATGTGCATTAGTATTTTGTGTTTCTCTCTTGGAGGCGAGATGTATGCTCCTCCTCGCAGCCAGTGAATCACATGGATGCACAGTTCTTCACTCCCAACAATAATGTGAATGGTAGAGACATCATGAAGCATTGGGTAAAAGAGACATTGAAGTTTAGAGTGACACCCAACCAAGTCTAGAAGACGAAGTCACTCAGGAAGGCTTACCAACTCTTGGTCATATTTGTATGTTGCTTGTATGTTCAAGAGAGAACGGAGACCTTCCCACAGAGTTGGGTGGTTATATTGGATTAGTTGGCAAATGAAGGAAGGCCATTTAACTGGTTGGACATATTGACTCTTCAGTTGAAAGTGCATGTGTCTAATGCTTGGAGTCTGCCTAAGGATGAACAAACAAGATTCTTTATGTCCACGTACCTACTTGATGCAATCTATGCCCAACAATAATTCCTTGGCATGGGTTGCACATGGAATCCATCAGAGGATGATGTGAACATCTATTGTAAGTTGCTCTTTGAGTGCAACTACCGAGGAGTCATGGCGAGGCTGTCTGATCACTTCATCACCTTGCTGTACAGGATGATCTTCGAATAAGATCCACTTTGCATGTCCCAAGAAGCGATGCGGACATTGCTTAACATTGCAGATTGATATGCCTCACCCGGTGGCAACTTCATTAGGATGTTTGGCCCGGAGAAGCCTCTGCATGAGCTACCGAGGTTTGCCAAGGACAAGCTAGTCGTGCAAGAGGTTGTGTGTCACATATCCACAGGGTTATCCATAGGACTGCACAGGAGGAAGAAGGCACCATGGCATGCTCAGTTCCTTTGCATATTGGGTTGTAAGAGATCTGTACCTTGAAGGATGAGGATGCCAAGGCCGAGTACTTGAAGAAGTTTGGATTCGGCACGAGGAGTTTCAATTCGTATGATCCCCACTGCATATGTAAGAACCACTGTGTGAAGTTGTATTACCCATGGATCCACGGGGCATCTCATTGGCGAGAGGAAGATCCTTGGAGGTATTTATACAACTCCTCTAGGCTCAATGAACCAGTCAGCATAGTTGTGGAATGGAAAGCAACACTGCAGGCATCAACACCATAGAAAGAAATAATGATGGCAACAGTGAGCAACAAATCAGCTCAAGACAAAGGCAAAAGGAAGATTGTCGAGAGTACAAAGGTTTAGCAAAGCTACAAGTTCAAATAAGATATTCTTGTTGAGAAAGTAGCTTTGGAGGTAGAGGCGAAGAGGTGACAACGTGAAAGGAGAGTAGAACAAAGGAAGGGAGAGAAGGAAAGGTTGGAAGGTGCAGATAGGAAGTTGTAGGAAACAAAAAAGAAGTTGAAAGAAGAGCAAGAGCTCAGGAAGAGAGAAAGAGAAGAGAAGCAAAAACAGGAACAAGAGGAAAGCTAAGGTGAACTAACAGAGAAAACTGCGCCTATATAGGTTGAGACAGTAGTGCAACCAGTAGATGAAGAAGAGGGTGAGTAAGTGCAGGTTCGAGAATTTTCTCAGCAGGTTGAGCATATGGTTAAGGCAACGAAGATGGAGATGAAACAGGAGCCATATGACCAAGACATTGATCTCATGCCGAGAGCATCCAAGGTCGCACCACAGTCTCCGCCACCTCCAGAATCACAACCAGTCCCGAGCAAGCAAGGAGAGGTTGTTCTCCTTGATGATGATCTAGAGATGGATGTGTACAATCTGTCATTCGACAAGTCACAACACAAGATTGTACAAACACATACAAAGCAGCTGTCGGATGATAACACATCACTTGTGCACATAGAGGAAAGGGTGATCGTGTCAGATGTCAGAAGACATCCATCTTCCATGGTCGAGGATTCTAAGTCTTATGCAGAAGCCATGAGTTCGATAGTCAATTTCTTGATAGCAGAGAATGATCAGATGGCGAAGGACTTGCAAGAGGCCAGGAAGAGAACATAGCAGTCTGCAAGATCTGTTATGGCAAAAATGAAGAAAACAATACTTGCAGAGATATCAACTTTAGATAACACCATGTGGACATTGTATAGCAGATTTTTCATCATGCGTAAAGTGGTTTTCCATCTATACGGTTTTCAGCAGTAGTGTGCAAAGACAACCCAAACTCTTAAGGACATCCATAATGCTATTGCACATGTACAAGAATGAACAATGAGGTACAAGGGGGGCCCACTTTACTTGCACAAGATGATGAAGACACAGGCAAAACTTGACAAAACATGAATTTAGATGTTGATCCAGACTATGAGCAGCTCCCTCTGCTCATCACCAACTTTGAGGATTCCTATGCACTGTTGTATAGGAGTCTAGATGTCATATTGAGGACACACGAAATCCCTTCCATCGGGACCCTTACTCAAGCCATGAGGAAGAACCAAGTCATGCTGGAGGTCGAAGGGTACATAGAGCAGTTGATGTGCAAAGCCACCAATGATGACTTGCAGTTGAGCACAGAGAACATGCAGAAGTACATCGGTGGTCCAACCACACTCAGGACAGTGTTGTGCATGCTTCAGGATGAGCTGGACAGAGGTTTCAGAACCATATACCTGGAAGCCATGGAGGCAAGAGTCTGCTTCAATAAATACATCACCTAACAGTACGGGGACACGATAGCACAATACCATGTTTGCTATCAGTTCGTCATCTAAGACCACCACGAGGAGGTTACCGAGTTGGTCTTTTCCCAAGATCTTGAGTGATTTTGTTTGTCTTGTTAGGCTGACTCAGGCCTATTTTTGTCCCACATGGGTATATGTGGAAATTGTATTATTGTAATTATGTTGTAAGTGAAATTCCAAGTGTCTCCAGTGGAATGTGGGCAACCACTATGTAATGTGAAGATTCATGAGGGTAGTCCAAGAGTCAAAGGGGAATGTCAAGGGTCACTCCACCCTTTTCTATATATATAACCTCATAACTCATAGTACAAGCTTTACGGAGCCATGATTTTGGCTAGGAATTTCTTAGAGGAGGCTTGGAGAGTATTGTGACAAGCCTTGGCTTCTCCACATCGTAGAGCGAGTACATCTCTATGGAGGAGCAGACAGTGTTGACTGTAATGTTCCACTATTGGGTCTAGTGGCTTTCAATGGTGTATGTATGGATGGAACTTTCACTTAATACATATAACAAAGGCAACACGTTTTCATGCATATGTTGTTATTGTAGTTCAACTATTCTGGTTACTTTAGCAATGTATGTTATTTACCTTACGCATTTGTGTATGAACTATTTTGTATGCAATTGTATGAATCTTGTTTGTTTGAATCACCTTCTCTCCTAGTTGCATAAGATGGACTCTACTCTTGCTCTAATCCACTAGAATAGGGGTGACAGAGCACTGTTATCCAATAAAATGATTCTCTAGTAATAGAAAAAAATTGCATAGGTCTCAAAATTATTTTATAGCTATGCTAATCTTTATTCAAGCATATGCACCTTCTCCTTCAAGTGTCGATTCTCCTCTTTAATCTCTACATTGATGGCCAGTGTATCTTTCAATCCCTCTCTCCTCCACATTGACTTTGCTTTCTCCTTGAGTACTAATAGCTTTATCAAGGTCAAAGATTCAAATACTTTGATTGGTATGACTTGTGAATGTGGTACTTATGGCCCTCACACCTCACCAACTTGGATCTTGTACTAAAACTAAATTTTGTGCCTATTTAAGGAATTATGTAGAAATCTTTGCATGAATTCCAAGGCTCCAATTCTCTTTGCATGAATGACATGGCATAGCATATATAGAAACTTGTATTCTAGTTTTTCTTCGAGTTCTTAGTTTTGTGACTATAATATTAATATGGACTCCCAACCAAATCAACATTGATGCTTGATGTACAAACCAATAGACAAATTCTATCATCAATGAAAATAAATAGTGCAACTCATCAAAATTCAGTTGGATTGTTTGCAATTTTATTTACTAACTAAGATTAGTTTCTTCTAACATTTATTCTTTGATTTGGTTTCAATTATGTGTTCATTCCTAATACCTCAAGGTTGAGTTCATCAACTACATAACTCTAAATAAATTCACCACAAGCATAGTAATACTACCATGCATATAAAGTCAACTAACATGATACTACTATGATTTTTGTTCGCACAACACTATGGTTATCATTAACTAGATGATAAACAATAATGATTAACATGGTTCAATATAGTACTTTTGATTTAATGGTTAAAACATGGCTCAATATAATACTTCTAATGTCAATGATCAAATGAATGAACCATGTCTATTGTGAAATTAGACAACAAAATTCAAATTAAGTTCTCTTCCAATTGAAACTCATAACTATATTTAATTTAAGTACATAAAGACAGTGAAAACAATTCCCATTACCACTCTATCAAAAACATAAAGATAACTAGGCATTTATTTAGAAGTGGAAAATAAGTCTCAACATATTTTTGAAAGTATAAAATAATTATAAAATCAGTGTTTACCTTAAAGAATAAGTGTAGTTTGACTATTAAAAACATATATTCTAAAAGCATACATATAGATATAATTATGTGAATTTTAATTGGCTGAATGTTACTAACAGATATTTTAGTTTTTTTTGTGTGCTAGAAATCAAGTGATACAATTTTAGACAAGATTTTAATTTGTTGTTGATTAAAATAAGTTTCCAAATACATAAATAAATTCAAACCCATTGAAAAACCTTTAAACCATTCCTATTATACAAATAAAAAATATCAGATTACTAAATCTTTATCAAATTTTATACCTATTACAATAACTAAATATTCTAAAAAATCTCTATCAATTTTCATACCAAATTGGTAGAAAATTACTAAACTAATAAAATAAACACAATCATACCAAACCTGTAGAAAAATACCAAACTCATAAAAAAAACACAATCATAAATTAAAATATACCGTGACAATCTGCAACCATTTGTATGTCTTGGATTTAAATATATAACTATATGTAACTATTACTGTGATTGAAAAAAAACACAATCATAGATTAAAATATACTGTTACAAATTGCAACCATTGGTATGTCTTGGACTTAAATATATAAGTATATGCAACTATTACTGTGATGTCATTTTGTATAGTATTTTTTTGTCCCGTACTAAAAAAATATATTATATTATATAATTAAATTTCAGGATATACACAATATTTGCCAAGTATTCCATCATACAAATCATCTGGGTATGCATATCCAACATCCCATCCAAATAATGTCACAGCAAACATATTACGGAAATAATGTCACAGTCCATAAACCCAGATCTGTTCCAGAATAAACATAAAAATCTGTTCCAGAATAAAGATAAAAAGACATAGATAATTACAACAAAATTAAACAGATGCCTATTAAACAGATTTGGGCTCATAACATAGATCGTGACAACGGTAGAACCAGAAATCTCAATGGCACTAATATGAACCACTCAAACAGATTACTCAGTCGACACTTAAACAGATTGCTCAGTTGAGACGAGAAGACTTGAGGGAAATCTTCGCCGAGATTTGTTTTTGCTAATATCAACAAAAATAAGTTGCTCAACAAAAATGGACTTATAGTCCTCTGAATATTTGTACAGTGCATCTAACAGAGTATATTATTCTAAAATACACGAGTTCTAACAGTATGTTACAAAATTATCTCAATCACCTAAATTGTAATCATGAATCGTTCCTGGGGATCACAAATTTGGAAAAATGATGTTCTCAGTCCAGCGATTCTTCTCTGTTTTCTACCATCTGGCTTGATCGATTGTCTGATGAGCATTATCTCTAGGCAGGCAGGCGTTCTGGCTTGTTTCTGTCAGAGCGATTGTTTGATGATCATTATCTCTACGCAGGCAGGCGTTTTGGGCTGCAATGCTTTGCCTGTAATTACAAAGAAGCGCAGTCATGGTTTTGATAGGACTGTGTTCTGGCATAGACAACAGTATGCAGTCCTTTCGTGGCCGATTTATCTAAGCCATTACTGTGAGGCACTTCCTCTGCAACGTCTCCTGAAGACCTCGCTGCAATCATCTGACTGCAGCGAAGTGCCCATTTAACAATAAAATTTATACAGAGTGTGAATACCTTTAGATAAATCAACAGGTACTGACGCTGTGTTAAGCTCCAGAATTCTTCTGCCAAGGGTTGTGTCCGCGTTCCTATTAGAATTGGGTCTGGAGAATCCCAAATTGAGAACCAAAAGCCTGAAAACTCCCCCCATTTGCTTTTGTCTATTACCTAAACTCTCCTAATCTCTGAGGATCCAAGACTGCAAAGAAAAAATTACGAGTCATGCAGTGCAAACTAACATAAAACCCATTAATGGCAGCAAGAAGATTGCAAAGTAAAGGGCAAAATAAGAGAAGAAGAAGCTGAAGGGATTACAAATTCCATAAGAGTATAGGAGGCTGAAAGACAGAAATTTCGAAATTCAAGCGCGCCCAATTACAAATTCAAAATGAATGACGCATGGATGGCACCCAGGGGTTAAATTTGACGCCCGTCTGCCCGTTTTTAGCTCTTTTACCCGTAAAATACGTTCACATTTCAAATATCCACGTCAACCGTAACTTGCTATTAATTTTTAAAACCGTCAATTTGACAGGCAGGTTTGTAAATGAAAAGTTTTAAGTTTTTTTTTAATAATTTTTTGATATATATATATATATTATATATATATTTAACATCCAACTTCCAAGTCGGGATCGGACCGTCGGTAATAGCCTATAGGAATGAAGTGACTGTAGTACTAGTCTGTGGCTGTATGATGTAAGTTGGCGTGATGCGTCCACGGTCCACCAACTTTCACGAATTGAAATAAATTCTGAGCCTGGAGCATTTACAATCCACTGAGAGTTGTTAATGGCATAATGGCATTATTAAATTTGGTTGATGGTGTCCAGCGCGTTGCGCTCGAGTGAAATCACACAATCAGATATGGTCTATCTAAGACAAGGAACAGTTTGTCTGTACTGTGTGCATGCCTGAGAGGTACTCAAACGCTCCCCATAGGCCATCATACGCCCGGACCACTGAAATATTTCCAGCTTTATCTTCGTAAAAGCTCTCCGAGTCTCCCCTTCTCCGCTTGAATCCGTTGGAGCTTTTTCCGTGACTTGCTCTGCTCTCGCCTCTGTCATATAGATAGCATGGGCTGCTGTTTGGCGTATTTGGCTGCTGTTTGAGCGAGAATCGTGGCTGGCGCGAGCGAGAATCTGCCCATTCATCTGCAATTTCTCCCATTTATTTCGAAAGTGAACCACAGACTCTGCTTACGATCCGGCCGAGCTACAAGGTGAGGTTTACTTTTGACAATGACAGCACAGAATCACAGGGTGTAGTTTACTGAGGTTTTTCATTTCTTTTTAGAGGTTTCGTGATATTTTAGTACAATGGCAATATTTAGTTGAAATGTAAAATTGGGTTTAAGACTGTTTTCGCTAGTTAATTTTTATCGTTTTTTTTTCATATTTAAAGAAATAGGTTAATTGTCTAAGAATTAGAAATATTTGAAAAGAGTGAAAGCCTGTCATTTATAGACTACCCACTAGTAATTTCAGGTAACTTGGTTTTATTTGAATATCCCTAATAATTTCAGATAACTTGGTTTTATTTGAATATTGCTAATATGTCAACCTACATAAAAAAAAATAGCACAAAACAATGAATATCCTCACTCTGTCTCTGTAGTTTTTAAATGAAAAACAATAATGACCTGTCTCTGCAGATGTAGGAGGAAAGTCTAAAGACATGTATTTATACGGCCTCAGCCTCTTCCAATGGCGCGCAATTAGCTGCCTCGCTTGATCAAAGCCTTAAGGTACTATCTCACCTGTTCCTGATAGGCTTGCTTTTAATGTGAACATTCTGATATATGTAACGTAGAGCTGTCTGATTGTCTGTGTCAATGTAAACATATGAATTTCAACACAGAATTGAGCAATTCTGTGTGTATATATATATATTCGACGGTGGTCATGATACTTGTATTATCTTACCAAATATACCTTTCAGATTGGTCAATTTGTCTATTCTCTGGGGATACAATTATATTTCATTATCATAAACTATATTATATTAAATTTCAATCCGGATTGCTTCACATGTGATCTGCTTTGAGTCCATATCTTGAGTTTTTTTTACTTTATAGAGTTCTTTTAGATCATCTCACCAGCACTTTTATGGTCCTCCCAATCTATGACATCACCCTTTCTACCTTATCAGAATTATTTCTATTATAATCAGAACACGATTAAAAATTTTAGAGAAAAGTTGGGTTGAATATTTATAAGTTGGACTCTTCACCCAAAAAAGGGGAAGTAAATACACTAAATAAATTACTACTTTATAAAAATGCTCGGTGAAGTTTGTTTGAATGTGCACGCCGCTTATCATATACCAAATATGATGCCTAAAATAGTTCAAATTCGCACGTTGCGTTGGTTACCGATTTCTTAGAGACTAATATTCAAAACAATTTTAAACTTTTCATTTCTGGCAGATTTTGCGGTATATATTTTATTAGAATGGAAATCCATACATGCAAACATAATAAAAATATATTAGAATGGAAATGCATATATGCAAACATAATAAAAATATGGAATGTTGTCGGTGATGATCTACTTGTATTCTGTCACTATACGTTGCTTTAATTTCTCCATTCCTTGTCGTATGTCCAAAGTGATGCCATACCGAGAACCAGTAACCCCACCAGAGCAACTGTGGATTAACGCGTATTTTGGCTTTGAAGTTTTGTGATCAGAAGTTGTCATCCTCTGTGAAAAAGCCGCATACAATTGGCAGGGATTCATGATCAACAGGTCTCAAAACAAAGTGTAGCAATGAGACTTGAGCCCAATTGTACAACAAAAAATGAAAAATTTAAACAATTATGAGTACAATTTGAAATTAGATAAAACTTGTACAAATAAATTTTAAAAGTCATATGATGGTCAGTTTAAAAATAAAAACGTCATAAAAAAATTCCTTGACGGGTAGGGTCACCCGTCAAATTTAACCCCTGATGGCGCCGATGGTTTGACATGGACGCAGGATGATTGGCCACCGCAAACGGAGACGGTAACGGACAGTGCCGTTACGGAGGGTGAAAACGGCCGAAGCACGGATACAGACTAATACCGAGTGCAGGAGATGGGACGTCGGGAAAGCCGAAAAGTCGATGATGAGGTCGAATACGGGTTCTATTGGCCACATTAAAAGCCCGATAGCAGGCTAGTTCTGTGTTGCCGTCTTAACAGTGCTTCAGACTATTTTCTCAAGTGGTTTTCAATTCGAATATTTGGCAATCTATAGCAATGGAAGAACAATTCTTACAATTCGGAGACCAGAGCACCGCTGACATGATATTACACTTAATTAGTACAGATGGAGGGGAGCATGGAAGAAATGCTCTGTATCTCCACTCTCAAATTCTGAAAAGTTCTGAATATTTTGCAACGTTGTTATGTGAGCGATGGTCGTCGGAGAGACCACCTATTGAAATGGAGCTAACAACTTTTCACAGCATCGAGATGTATATTAAATGTATTCAACTTATGTATTCTTCTCAATCAGGGAACCGTTTTCGTTTTTCTAGTGTGGACGAAGCCCTGTGTATTCTACCAATTGCTGCTGAACTCCTCTTTAATAACTGCGTGGAGGAATGTATGAGATATTTGAATGCTGTTCGATGGAGTACTAAACAAGAAGTCAAACTTCGAGCCCTGCTACTGTCTTTGGAGATCAATACCTTGCCGGATTTAGCTACTAGACTCGGGATTAGCCAAATAAAATCAGATTATGGAGGATTACAGATGCTGGAACATTCTCTGAAAAGAATGTTGTCCACCATTTCGAGTGGTTCATACGATCACAGCGAATATATTGAGGAATATATCGTAGGGTTCTTTGAGGCAAATGCATCCTTTGCAAAAATTTGTGGGTCTGCACTTCTGAAAGAATTTAGTACCAATATCGAACGCGCTAAATCTGATAAGTATGCTATCCTTACTGCTTGTACTGCACTTTTATGGATTGTCAATGTGATTCAGCGATGTGATGGGCAATTGTTTGAAATATTGTTCAAATTATTTTGCGAAGATGCTGAACTTCCTATCGCAATAAATCGTTCTTACAGTGGATATTCTGGTAGTGTTAGTCCATATTCTGGTCTAAAGAAGCCAATTCTTGGTCTAAATACTCCACTTTTGGATCTAATTGATCGGTTTCTAAATTGTCTGGGCAACGGCGAAATAATTACTTCTACATTATTTAGGGTTTCTTTTCTCACAAATTGGGTTCCTGTCATTGCTGCGCATCTCAATCACAAGAATAAATTGGAAAAAGGTATAATTGATGTTGCTGAAACCCTCCCTCCTGTTGAGCAAAGACGGATTTACAACATTTGGAAAGAAACTCTGACCAAAACCCACACAGAAACATTTAATTGCTGGGCCAAGAAAGTAGAGGATGCCATCCTTCGCCACAACTACTTTTTTATGTAAGTGGTTCTATTAGTTTATGTAAGTGGTTCTCTTAGTCCGAGGACATGGTCTCCACAAGTTATATGGTCGAATTTTGGACAAAATTATGTATACTTAAAAGCTACTCCAAAATTATGTATACATAAAAGCTACTCCCAACATAATTTCTTCATTAGAGAAAAAAAAGCTTCCTAAAAGATCACCTAGTCAATAGACCTGAAGCCTGTTCAGCGGATTCTAAGCAATCCCTGCGGGAGGACCAGGGCAATAAGTGCAAGCCTCCCTATGTATCTGTAAGTGAAACAATTTTTTCAGTATCAACAGTGATCTGATCATTTTTCGATGTTGCCAGTCTGCTTCTTGCCCTTCCCCCAATGTACTTGCAGAGGTTTTTTCTTGTCCCTAATTACCTTCCACGGTTTCTTATTGTTTGTTATTATTTTCACTGGATAAGGCCATTGGGTTTTTTTGGATGTTGAAAAGATTTATTGAACTAAAATGAAAAATAATAATTTTGTGTTCCTATAATTCCTTTTGATTTCATTATAAATACTGTCTGTTTGACAGAATGAAGAAAACAAAAAACCTAAAGCAATGTCAACGCATCCCCTTTTTGGATATTTTTTTTTTATTTTTGATTTAGTGAAAGGTTGAAATCAAAAACTCTGTTGTGAAATGTTGAATGGAATATCAATGTATAATGTTCATCCGTAGTTTCTATATTATCTTTGGTTTTGAATGGTTGGTTTGAAAATCTTTACTTAATGTTCGACACCTAACCTTCAATGGGTTAGTGTGGAAACCGAATAGACAAAAGGAGTCCAAGAGACCTTGGGATGTAGAACCTAACGGTCACAATATGTACTATAAATGTATATCACTTGTTAATAAAAATTGATTATCATGTTTTATCTTTCAGATTATTCTTGTTGCCCATGTATGTTTAACATGGTATCAGAGCGGGCGAATTCCTGCCCTGCTCAACTGTGAGCCACTATGTCTGTGTGGCCTTTCTTTGCGTGTTATTTTGGTCGCTGCTCATGATATGTGGGATGTATACATTGAATTGTGTTGGACATTGTGAATTTGGTTGAAAACATTGAAAGCTTAGACACTGCATTTATTTCAGTCAGCTGCATTGAGTTCTGTATGCTGGTGTTTGAAGCGTTACTCAGAATAAAGCGATGAAATAATGAATTGCAGGATTTGTTCTTATAAAATTGATTTGGAATAAAATCTCAAGACCCCAAAACGTTGTTTTTGAGTTTCCTGTTGTATTAAAAAGTTGTCTGCCGCTTTGCAGTGCTATGGAGGATTTAAAATTTGGGTCTTTGCTGCCTTGAAATGGTTTATTTATTACTGTTGCAAATTGTATGCATGTGTCCTTGCTGAGAGACCCATCGTTGAAACCTCAGGCTTCCCATATAATACGCTGCCCATCTGACAGAATTCAATTTCTAATATATACGCTGCTCCTTGCTCTAATACGCAGCCAGCTCTCATATAATCTGTGGTATCTGTCATATACGTTTTATTCTCTCTGAAATGGTCCACCCTCCAAACCGTTATGCTCGGTGATATCGTTGGTCCGACTTGCTAGAATGGAATTGCTGGTGGTATGACTCTGTTCCTCTGCCATCTTTTCATGTCAGACAACTACGCTGCCCATTGTCCGCTATCATAATAGTTACATTGTCCGCCTCCTCTAGTTGCAGAAAATGTCAGCGCGAACGTTCCTGGTATCATTTGTCTCTCTGCCTGCCTAATGCCTGGATCTCTGCCCATATACTTTGTCGATTCTCTACCCTGTAATCAATCATAATTTATCTGCTATACAAAGGGACCGTTACAAGCCTTCGATTACTGACAGTGCCTGGAATCACTCTCGTTTGAATGACTGTGCGTTAAATGTCGTCAAGCCGTTGAAGCAATCCTGAATATCCCGCATTTGGTGAGTGTTATGAGTATGGTGTTGATGCATTAGCCTTATTGTCTACTATGTATCATATTCCAAAAATACGTCTTCCACCACCGTTCGTAGAAGTTGAACTCATGGGAAGGAGCTGAATCCCATTGAAATTTCAGAAGCTCGAATGTTCTTTCTTATGCCTAAAGTGAGTCATGTTCAACAAAACCCAGCCGTTGTTCTTTCCTAGAGATTAGAGGCCGAGTTAATATCAAAAGAAGTAGTTTGAACACCAGGGCCAAATTGTTCTAAGCGTTGTCAATAGATTCATGGGTTGTATTCATATGGCTGGAGGTACGGAACGTGAAGTTCTGTGGCAGTGATACCCCAACTATTTGATGTTGACTGAGTGAACTTCCTAACTGAAGGTCGAACCTTGTGGGAAGAGTTGTGTTCCTTTGCTCTGGGAGGCTGAGAGCCTTGCTCTGTCACCTGAACGTATTGGGGAGAAGGTCGCATTATTTTTGGAACATCAATGACTGTCACGAATGTTGAATTGATTGCACCCTATGGAAAGAGCTGAATACTTGTTTAAAGGCTGCTAAATCAATGTCAGAAAAATTCATGTATCACTGGGCTGCGTGTTACTTGAAGTCTGGAGCATATGGACTGTAGGATGTGAAATATTTTCACAAGCAGAGCCGCATGACATTTAGGGATACTTCCAGAAATTTCTGGTGCCAGAGAAGGGACGTCGTTTTTAGAAGGCCGAGTATAAGTCGCGAAATTGCCATACGCTAGGATGTTGGGCTGAGGAAAGCCATTCCTTTAAGCCGAAATTTATTATTCGAGTAAGCCAGGCGCTGATTGCAATCATCCTCATTTGGGCAGATCAAGTTTTGAGACGGATTTCTCTGTGCATGGCTTGATGGACAAGTTCCCTTGTACATGGTTCGATGGTGTGATTGGAGCAATGTCCAAATTGACGGTGTAAGGGTCTTAATCCACTGAAACCTGCTGCCACATATGAATTCTTGCTGAAATTCTGAACAAATTCTGTGTACGTTGTCGCTTTCAAAGACTAGACGCCTGTAGTGTGATTGTTGGAGATCAAATACTTCACTGGTATAAGAATTGCTGCTATCGTCCTGTAACGAGTGATGCAACTATGCATTTAATTCCTGAAGCAATAATCTTCTTGAACGAATTTATTATTTTCTGGGCAAGTCAATTTGCTTAATCCAGAGACAACATTCGATTATAGTTGGAGGCTGACTTAGTATTGCCAGAGATCGTTGGGATTGCACAAATCTGGGTGTGAATTCCTCTGCTAATTTCAGAAAGGTTGGGTTGCTGGACGTGCATCTTCAACCGTGGCTGTAGTAGGCATTGTAAAGCAGAGGTGAGGAGGTCGTGTTTATCAGTGTTTCCCAAAGTGTATGCACTGCGTATGATGCGTTCAAGGAGGTTGCTTATGGTATGACAGTGTATGGTGTGAAAACGGTGATGATTCGAATAGAGATCAAAGAAATCACAAATGTCGCTTTGTCCATTTCCATTTCTTTGGTGTTAACTATATTCCGTGATTGCAAGTAATGTGACAACAACTTTTCATTCCATGTGGGCCACGAAAAATGGTTTTAAATGCATCCCTTCCCGATGAAGAAATGGAAGCGTGAGAGGTTTTGAATCCAGAGTTCAAAGCATTGTTCCTTTTCTATTTTTGTCAGGTTTTATATATTAAGAAATTTGCCTCTTAAAATCCCATGGTTGCTCTTCATTCTGGCATATGCGTTGGTCATTTTTCTTGTCGATTCATGCTCCTTATATGGTGTTGATTACTTTATGTTATTTCAAATGTGTTGGAATATGAAGTTTATATAACCAAACACAACTGAAATCGAGAGCCATCACTATTTTTGAAGACAATTGCAATCTGTTGTAAAATCCAATTGTATTGACATATTGCGAGTGAGTGTTGATTTTTCTCTACAAGTTCATAGTTGTGATCAGTGTAATTTTGACAATGAATAAAATAGCTAGAATTGGTGAAGTATTGGAGTTCTTAAAAACTCTGATACATTCCTCTGATCATGGTACAGTAAGAATAAGAAAAGATTCTCTTGTTGACATTAGAACCTGTTTGCATAATGTACAAGAGAATATTGAGTTTTTGCAACTTGAGACAAAGCTACAGTAGGAAGAATTACAGCAGTGGAGTCAACAATCTGAACCTGCTTCCGTTCAGAAGATTGAAACAGACTCCCATAAACAGCAATAAAATAATGTTACAGTTCATAAAGCAGCATTTGTACATGCAAATGCAGAAACTCAGTCTGCACCTCCCAATCCCATCATTAGACCTTGGGAACAGCTTGTCCACAACAAGCACAAAATTGGTCTTGGATATGACAAGGACTTGTCCTTTCATATTCCAGACTACTTAAAGCCCATTCAATTTCAAAGTGTTGGATTCATTCATGACAGTTCACATCCAACTGTTCCAGAATCTACTCCTCTTTCACAGCAACAGCAATAGCCACCACAACAGATTGTGAAATGCCAACACTATGACCAAGTTGGCCATTTGAAAGATCATTGTTTTGATCTTCATCCATGTAAGCACTGTCATAAAACCACCCATTCTTCAAACAGATACTTCAGAAACAAATGTCCTGCAAGAACAAAGATTCATCTAGGATGGATCGCTTCTTGGCAATGGGCATCAACAACCAAGAAATGATGGTCCTCTACAAGCTTCAAAGTCACATCAAGCGAGCCTGAGCCACAACCTGCCATACTAGATTTAGAGTTGTAGCCAGAGACAAAGATGCCCCTGAGCATGCCTTCAGTTGGTAATCTTGGACACTTCCTCTAGCAGAAGACTTCAGCTTCTTGCCAGTTTTGGAAGAATTCCAGGAACGAAATTGAGGACACTTCCTCTAGCAGAAGACTTCATCTTCTTGCCAGATTTGGAAGAGTTCCAGGAATTGCATTAAGCATTCCAGAGTTGTTGGTCATCCTTAAACCATCACAGGTTGAGACTTCCCTTTTCAGGTTGAAGTTCTCCCTTTTATGCGGGGTGAGACCTCCCTTTCATGGTTGAAGGTTTCCCTTTTCAAAACAGTAGGAGCACTTCCTCTAGTAGAAGACTTTAGCTTCTTGCCAGTTTTGGAAGAATTCCGGGAACTACAATAAGTGTTCCAGTGTTGGTGGTCATCCTTAAACCACCGCATTTTATACCAACATTTTAGAGAGCACATTCAACCTAGTGCTGCCATGCATTTTTGCACATTTTATATTACAGCTCTCTTCTTGGACTCATACATAACCCTTCGGATTAAGGGGGGAATGTTGGACACCTAATCCTCAATCGCTTAGTGTGGAAGCCGAATAGACAAAAGGAGTCCAAGAGACCTTGGGATGTGGAACCCAACGGTCACAATATGTACTATAAATGTATATCATTTGTTAATAAAAATTGATTCTCATGTTTTATCTTTCAGATTATTCTTGTTGTCCATGTGTGTTTAACACTTAATATATAGGTTTAATCTTAAAATTTAATTAATTATATTTTTAAATTAGGTTATCTTTTCAAATTTATAAATCTTATTAAGATTTATAAAGTTAATATCTTTTTCACAAGGAAAAAAAATTGGCTCTTTTATTGATATATAAAGACCAATACATATATCAGAAAAACAAATGGAAATCAGAAAGTAAACAGATAAACCAACTAACACAGTCAAGTATGCAAGAAATCAGTATGCATATGACAACATAGTCCTGTACAGGTCACACGTAGATGTACAGAAACAAAAAAGTAAGTCCTGTTCAATATGGCAGGGTAATGTCACCCTCCTAGATGATGCGCTGGTCCAAGTAGTGTGTGATGCATCTGGCCATATCGACTCTGGTCCGAGAAGTGTGTGATGCATCTGGCCCTATCGACCCTGTAGTCCCAGCTTAGACAGCTGGTCTATCTTCATGTTGTATTCTCTCAGCTTAGACATCTGGTCCACTTCCATGTTGTATTCTCGGAAAACATGTTGTATGAAATATAAGGATAGAGTAACAAAAAATTGTTTGATACTTATAATCCAGCTTGCAAGTAATGGAGAATCAAATGTATGTAGTACAAATTTTTTTCGATAAAACACTTTGAATCCCGATAAATATTGATGTTCTGCCATCAATTTTAAAAAATGAACCGTAGTCCCTTCAAAAATAAACCAGAGTAGAGTAGTCCTCACAAAGACATAGTCTTAGCTCTTGTATTAATTCCCAAACCCCATGCCAATAAAGTGTGTGACGGTAATGAATGTCCAGCACAATGACCACACCAGATTGTAAAGTTAAGTTTAAATGTGAGATTTATAATTCCAGTATCTTTTTGAAATATGATATATATATTGTGTTTTTTTATTTTAAATAAAAGCTTTTGAAATATGATATATATATTATAATTTTTTATTTTAAATAAATGTTTTTGTATATAGAAAAATTATGAAGAATTAAATTCATATATATTTTTTGAAAAATAAAATTATATTTTAAAATTAAAATAAAACTATATTCTAAATTATATTTAATTTGTTTTGAGGTTTAAATGAGTGTGTTAGTAAAATTTGATAAATAAATAAAAGTTTATTATAGTATTCAATTATTTTAAATAGTTGATGATATAAATGAAATAAGAGAAAATAATAATTTGTCAAAGAATTTGGAATTATAAATTAAATGTCTAACTATTTTAAAATCACTATTTTAGGTTTCAAGTTGTAGCTAATTTTAAATAGAAATAATATAATTTCATAACAAATTTTCTTTTAATTGTGAATGTACAAAACTTTAAAGCTTCCATTAATTTAGAGCTTTAATTGGATTTTCAATAATATTAATCAATAAAAAATTGGCCAAATCTCCTAAAGACTGAATATATATATATAATTTTCATCTTTTCATACTTGAAAGGATTCTTATTAAATATGTACTTGTAAAGTGAGTTTGTTTGTTGTAAAATTAATTTATTTTATTATTTTTTCATATTGCAAAAACATAACTCAGAGTTTCTTGTTTGAATAAATGTATCCTTACATTGTTTCTTGGGATGGAAATATATAAAAATGATACATATTTTTTTAAAAGTAAATTTCTTACTTTCTTTTTAATGAAGAGGCTTAGGTTCATGTCGGCTTAACCTTTTCTAAGGCTAGAGGTTGGCATTGGGGCTAAGTGGCCATCACTTAAGTCTTAATCTTACATTAACAATAGGTTTAACTAAAAGTACTTAAAATGACGGCTAAAATGATCTGGTAATCTCTTTCTTCCTTAAGTTGGCTCACCTTCACGTTATTGGATGCAAAGCCCATAACATAACATAACATAACATAACAACTTCCATTAAATTCTCTATTTTCGTTATAATCATAGACGCTGCAAGCCAAGCTCTTAATGGCGAGAATGGAATCGAAGCTGGCATATTCTGCTAAACCTCCTGTCATATTTTGCTAAACATTCTTCTTTCACTAAAGAAGAACCCATTGATATGTTATTTTTCCCCAACCTACAATGATTGGGGTCTTTTGTATGGGTGACAAGTTTATGGACAAATGTGTGACATTCCATGTATATGAACAAATGTAATATTTTCATGGTTTGTGATATAATAGTTGAATGTTTTTTAGGTTATTTACACTCATTGTGCTTGTAAATATCATTGTGGAAAATTTCATTGATTTCAAAATGAATTTTAGATGAATGGTTGGAGGTTAAAATCCAAGTCAGAAGAACTTACTGCAATTCACAGGTGCTTGTATTGCAATGCCTGTCTGTTTATTTGTGTTGGATGTGCAGTCAAAACAATTTAGAAGGAAAAAATGCAACACATTTAGTTAAAGTTAGGTTTAGACTAAAACTTGTATAAATTTTCAGTAGATGTTCCACTTTGAATCATCTTGTTAATTATGTCATCACATGACTTTGACAACAAAAAAATATTTTGTGTTCAGTGTTTAACCAAATCAAGATTTGTCCCTAAGATGAGTTTACCAAATCCATGGCTCTTTTTTCCACCTGAGAAAGTATTAGATGAGGTGACATATTATATAATGATCCACTCAGATGAATGGTTTTGGGAAGTGGTTTTCTCTTCAACTTTAGTTTAGATGCCTTGTGAATATGTTGTATGTTAAGTAGCTTTGAGGTTGCAGACTACAAATGTCATGTTTAAATTGTTTGTATTTGTGGTGGTAATGGTTTCCAGTTGCCACATTTTTTTGAAAGAAGAAAACATGAGATGGGGAGTTTGACATTTGGAAAAGATGACCAGTTAGCAGTTGAATTTGTTACTGTAGTTGCTAATATTTGAGCTCCTTTGGGCATCCAAATGCATAGCTTGTTTGAAGTGAAAGACATTGCACGAAACATTGTTCATGCAATAGAAACAACAAATGCAATCATTGCAAATCTAATTGTACTTGAAACAACTAGTTACTCATAAATGATTGAAAGGAGCATAGAATGATACAATGTTTACAAAATCCATCAAGGAAGATGCTTCTAATGCTATTAGATCCATTTGAACCCAACAGATCCTATTATGTATGTTCAAGGAAACCTGTATCACCAGAGGTGAATACTCAACAAGAAAAACTGAAGGATATCATAGAAAAATATTTCAAGGCTAAATTGGGTGTCAATTCACCATTGATCATGCATGGTTCTACACTTCTTTTTGAGTCTAGTGATGACATTGAGGAAGATGTTGTTGCACATTATGCACAAAACTTAGAGAAGACGTTAGAAAAATATCCATTTCCAATCACAAATGGTGTTATTCTTATAGTAGAGGACTACCATCAAGATTTATTGTGCAATATTAATATTAACCACAAAGATGAATTTCATGTTGATGAAAGTGGAGAAAAACTACTAATTGCAACTACAAAACCTAGCCATTGGACCACAACCTCGAGACTAATCAATTTTCTTTGAAATTGAGCTCCCCGATCACAAATAAGAGGCTCACCTAAATCAACAATAAAATTTGACAAACAAATTGTTAGTAACTAGATAATTTTTGTGTCAAATATGATAATTTTCTTTGGTTAAAATGATGAAAAAAACATTAAAATTGCATAAGCCCCCACATTTAACAGATATTTCAGATTTGAAATTCATGCCCTGCTGGGCCCTGGCCTTGTGGATCTCATTCATAGGCTGCTCCTCATATATTCTATGTTTTGTGCCACTTCTCATGTGTATTTTAAGGGTTTGATGTTATTTAACAAGATAATTTGCTAGCTTTTTCAATGCACTTTGAGTTTCATGATTGATCAATTCCTTGTGCTTTTAGTCTCCCTCTCTATTTAGTGGCCCATAATTTAGTAACCTAATACATATTTCAAGTTGCACTTCATTGTTCTTTAGTTGAGTGGATTCTTTTTCATATGACTAAATCTAAATACTCCATGTATTTATGATATTCGATAGATATATTTATCCATTTGGACAAGTTTAAATATTTTACATTTTTCGAGTTTTTTTAGCAACTATCACTAGAATCTCGGTATATAATTGTTGTTGAAATTGCAATTATCTATTACTTAAATTTAATTTTTGAATGCATAATTTGATTCAACACTCTGAAAAATCCCTCTTGTATTAAGATTGTGCAATCTCAACCACTGATATCTGCAATTTCAACAATTATTCTAAAATTTTGACTAGATTTTAGGCAAAACTATTTGGAAAAATATGCCAAAAAAGGTTTAAACTATTTACATTGAATTTATCATCCCTGAACACTGGTTAAATTATAAAATTGATATGCAACATGGGCATGCCTATCTACAAGGAGACCATTAGTGTTGAAGTGTGATGGCTTATTGTTAATGAGCCATCACTCTTTAGCACCAATGGTCCCCTGGGAGCACCCATGTTCCATATCAAAACCTGCTCACTAACTTTAATGAGCCATCACTCCTCGGCACTAATGGTCCCCTCAATGCACCCATGTTCCATATCAAAATTTTCTCACTAACTTTGGCCATTTCACCACTTCATGGAGGATATTTCTCACATATTCAAAGGTTTCCAATGGCATTCATTTCTGGACTTAACAAACTCATGTATAAAAGGTCCCCTATAACATGAAAAATCATCTAACTTATTAAACAGACAAGTCCATAAATGTACTCTTTGCTTCATAGGTTTCTCCTCATATATTCCCCTTTTGGAGGAGATCTTTGCTACCCCCTTGAGAATGAAAGTGTCCAACCCTACACATTTTCCTTTCTCCTACTTGGCCAAATAGATCTAAAGAAGTGGTTTTCCCTATTTTACTCATTACAAGGGTTAAGCAATCAAAGAAAAGCACAAAGCCTTGGGCTTGATAGCTAAAGGATAGAGGAAGCATGGCATGGTCTGAACTTTTAAAACTAAACAATGACCCAGTCAATTAGAAGGATCATAGAATCTAGGGAAAAAAATTATGAAGCAGTGGAGGGGGTTGCTCCATGGAAACTTTTATTCTGACACCATATTTAAAATATCCAACATTAGTGTCTTGCATCATCTCAAACCCAAAATATTTCTTTGTACGAGAAATTGAGCCATGACTTGAAGGGTCACAATCCTTGGCGTCATTGCAAAATTTATGGTTGCATTATTGTGCAATCCTTTTGCATTTACTATGACCTAGTCAAACTATCCAACCTCAACCTTTCTATCATAAAGAAGGCATTATGAACTCACTCGAAAGAGCCATTGTCAGTTTTGGCTCTACAACGGCTTGAAGAGAGAAGATGACAGTGAAAATTCCTTGAAAATTTTGTCCAAAAGGTCTATCACAAACTTCAAAGTAATGACCTTCCTGCTAATATTGAATTTATTAATTCTAGGTAGATAGTTTACACAATTTGTTCAAGGCAGGCACTATCGTTGGGTATCATGTTGGGAGAGTGCCCCTCGAGATATTCATATGGAATTGGATTCGAGAGGTGTCATAAGCCACAACATTTTATCTGCCATGGAACTTGAACTGTTTTTCACCCTCAACAACACAAACTTTGTTTTATGGTCAACCTATTTAAAGAGCTCAAAGAATCTGTGCTCATCAAGATTAACAACCAGAACCATCCCAACTAGTTTTCCACGTCAATTTTCTTAATGCTTGATTTCATTGTCAAAGAAAAGACCACTAAATCCATCAATGTCTGCTCATGATCCAAGCTAACCCAAAGGTGGCCATACTCACTCAAACCCCTCCTACCCCCAAATCTCTGCAAGTAACCAATGCAGGTAAAGGTATGGAATAAAAAAAATTTGTACATATAGAGGCAATGTCAAAGAAGAGCAGCCATGTACATTTTTCTGTTTATGTTACTTGTATGAGCACTGAGAAATATCTAAATTATGTTGCAGCGTTTATTATTTAGTTTGTATTTTGTGTCTTTTATGACGTGTCCCATAATTTTCGTTAGGGAACATTTTAGAATGTTGTGTGTTACATCGTAGAGCATATGATCTTTATTCTGTGGTTTTCCAAAACCATCACACTTATGGGATTCAAAGATGTCCATGCCATTGACATGGATACAATTAGAGTTAAAAATTTAAACAAGGAATTTATATTTCATGAATGCCACGATGGGCAATCAAAAGTTAGTGTGACATGGGAGGATGTCTTAAAATTCAGACCTGATATGAAGATATCTTCACACCATGCCAATGTCAAGGATTCTAAGTTTGTGTAGATATTTCTAAGAAGTTCAATGTCGTACTAAATGGGTTGGACAATATGGATGCTGGCAGACATGTGAACAAGCTTTGATTGGCTACAGGAGTTCCTCTGGTAGAAAGTGGAAAGGTTGAGTATTTAGGACAGGTCACTGTGCATGTTAAGTGTGAGACAGAGTGTTACGAGTTCCAACCAAAGCCAACATCGAAAACATATCCAGTTTGTACAATCACAAGTACTCCATCAAGTCTATTCTAAATTCAAGCAGAAACTGAAATTATATATATAGAAGATCGAGCACACATCGTGCATCCATTTTAGTAGCATTACTCTTAATGAAATTGCTTACATCATGGATGCAAAAGATATCTTACATTTCTATTTGTACTTAATCACTTTGCAATTATGTATATGTCATGTTCAGTTGGTTAAATGTACATGCATGTAATTTCATTTTTCTCTTGGAATCTTGTTGATATGGATTTATTGATATTATAAAGAAAATCTGGTTTATTTTTTATCAAACACATAGGTCCATGAACCCAACACTCAACATTAAAAAAGGAGTAGAAATATCGTGCAGTAAGAGTAGGTATAAGACCCTAAAACGAAATTTGATTCTTGATTTGACACTTAAATCCCTAATGCACCCTTGTGAATTTCTTTTTTCAAGGGCTCTTGGAGTGGATACATGAGATATGGATGCAAAATTTCAGCCTTGTTCAAGGAGGATTATTTACAGGGAGCCATGAGAATAGTAACATCAATAATGGCAGAAGGAAAAGAGTGTTGAGTGATTGTCTTCTTCATTGTGTATGTGGCATCTCAGTTTATATAAGAAACAAATGGTTGTCAAACAATATTGTGTATATGAATCATACCATGCAAGTGTGGTTCAATTGCAACAATTTAAAGCTTTTGGGGCACATATATATGCTAAATCATTAACAATTTAAACCTTTTGTCATGTCAAATTGTCATTATAAAAAAGTGTTGGAAATTACCCATTGAAGAAAGGGAAGACAAGCTCATAATCAAATCTGCAAGTACTCGATTATTGGACTGTTGAAACACTTTATTTATATAGAAAAATATGAAGTACATGTAAATACTTGCAACTTATCACAAGATGGAACAATTTCAAGCTCTCCTAACCCTAGCTAGGGAAACCAAGAAAACCCTAACAACCAACTCCTCCTGGCTACGAATCACACCTAACGAAAGTTGGTCACTCCACCAAGAATCCTCAACAACCTAGCATCATCAACTGCAATGACATTCATGACATGAATGTTGCTATGTGGGAGATTAAAGAAGAAGAAGCTACAGTTTCTCTCACAACTTGTTTGAGAAGACTACAAGTTGGCTAAGCTTTATGTCTTTTCCTCAGCCTTTTCGGTTTATTCTATGTCCTGGTTCAATATGCAAACATTCAAACACCACATTAACAAGGACAAAAACAACGAGTGCACAATTTAAGAGCAAACACATAGCAACAAACCTGGAAAATCACCAATTTGCATTTTGTCAATGAGCCAATCATAGTTAGATGGAGGGCGATCCATTGAAGAAGTTGTTGCATCTGTAAGATAACAATGTAGTTTGTTTTTTCGTAGAATTGTTTTGATTGTAGCATTAACTAAATGAGTACCCGATATCCTTATTGTGTGAAGATGGCTTGGTAACTCTTCCTTCTTCCACCATAAAAAAACCTCTCCAACTCAGTTGTTCGAATGACGGTGAGGTAGGATGCAGCAGGGGAGGATGTCGAACCCTGGTCAAAGACTTGAACCCCGAACAGGGTTTGGGTAGGTAGTCGAGGCCTGTTCCCCGCACAGCTGCCGACGCGGAAGCTTCCCCCTCAGCTTCTTGCAACTGGCAGATGGAGGTTAAACCGCGTTTTGGCTTTTCCTTTGGTCGGTAAAGGTAAATTTTATTACTGTCAACTGTCTGCTGTTTGCAGTTTCCGTTTTCCTGGTCTGTCGGTGGTTTCTTTCCCTTGGAAATTTCAACCATGGTTAAGCCCTCCGAGTTTTTAGCACTGGACCCAGATGTTGAGGATATACTTTCCATGTGGGGCAAGGAAATCAATTCTCAGAATGTGGACTACTATTTTGGGACTGTCGATATCCCTAGTCTGGCGTCTGCATCTCAGTCGGAGATCCCTCAGGTTTTAATCCAAGACAAGGAGCCGGACAGAGAGATCCCGCATGAAGGTTTTGAGGCCGGCCCTATTCAACAAGTGAAAGAGACAGATTTGAGAGGGGTGCTCGCGGCTACTCAGCCCTCGGAGCCTAAGGGTCTTCCTCCGAAATCACGGTTTCCAAACCCTAAGGGGCTCGAAGAAATATCCCAACTAGGGTTTCCAGCGGGTATTGAGCATTCTAGATTTCCAGGTGCTCCAGTCTCGATTACGAGGGTTTCCCTCTCTCGAGATTCCCAAGGCCAACCTGAGATTCAACCAAGCGACCACGGCACTTCCTTAGCAGGTGGGCCGGAAGAAAATGAAGGTTTGGGGGCAGATACTTTGTTCTCTGGGAATGTCGACTTGGGTCTTTCAGGACAGATCCCGTCCCTGTGGGAACCAGATACCCTTTTGGGCTCAGCACAGATAACATCAGACATTATCGAGGATTGTGAAGGAAGAAGACCGGTGGTGGAAAGCTCAAGGCCAAGAGGAGCGACAAGGAAACAGAAAAGACCCATTGGAACACAGGTAATAACGGAGAATCTGGTTCTTGGGATGGAGGTATCGATGATAGAAGCTCTAGCGGTGGCAGATTGCACTTTGGTAGGCAGAGTCAGAGGTAAGCCATATTCATCTGCTTTTCTTCAAGAATGGGGCGAAAGAAGTTTCACTCCAGAGAGATCTGTAAATTTCGAAGCAAAGGTATTAGCAAAAGGATGGTTCAAGTTCAAATTTGATGACAGAGAAATGGTGGATTGGGTTCTGCAGCGTATATGGCATATTGATAACATCCCCGTTCTATTTAAAAAATGGTCTCCTTTGTTTGATGCCATTAAGGAGCGCACAGATACATTTCCTGTCTGGGTGCGTGCTCCGGGTTTACCCTCTCTTCTATGGACTGAGGAAGTATTCAGAACAATCGGTAACCGGCTGGGGGAATACATGACAGCGGACATGTCATTCTTAACAACAAACAATTTGGCAACTGCGCGCATTCTTGTAATGCTCAAACCAAGCGGGGGTTTGGCACAAAAGGTTAACCTACAATTTGATGAATATGTCTATGAACAGATTTTAGACTATGAATTCCTGCCTTTTAGATGCCATTGGTGCCATGAGCACGGACATTTAGCAAAAGATTGTCCCCATAAGAGAAGAAGGAGACATTTTCGTAGGACACCTGCTCACAGAGCAAATGCTCAATTCGATGCACAGACAAGGACGGAGCAGGACATGCCGGAGCCACAAGAACAAACGAATATGGAGGCAGAGGAGATTGAGAAAGGACCATCGGATGCAAGCGCACAGCCTATAGATTTGGAAGCAGAAATTGGCATAGATCAGGAAGCTGTGGAAGGGGCCGTCGAGGTAATAGCTAAAGAACCAGAAGCTGTGAAAGGATCTGTCGAGGAAACACTTCTAATACAATCCGACGATCCGGAGAAGGGTAAGTGCTCAGGGACTCCCTCCTCCTTTATTTCTCCTGAGCCTTCAAATGTAAATTATAATATTACTTCTTCGTCTTATCATGAGCAAGAAAAAAATATTGTTGAAAATATGGGCGACACTATATCAGAGCCGAATGTGGAAACTTTAACTGAAACATTACCTCTCCTGGATATAAACTGTGAAGACAATTGGCCTCCTCTCCCTCTCCCTGTGACCCGGACCCCTTGTCCATACAATCTGAGATCTTTGGGTGGGAATCAAACGATTCAGGGGTCTTTAGGTGGGCTGGGCTTGATTCCTACACAGATTAAATCCAAAAACAAACGAGGCCGGAAATCTGATCTGTTCAAGGCAAAACTTAAAGCAAAGATGGATGTTGCAGATGGCAAACAATATTCCATCCAGGGGGTTCTTAGAGCAGCACATCCCCCTGAGGGAGTTATCAAATGATCCTAACATCCTGGAATTGCAGAGGTTTGGCCAGCAAACCCAAAAAACTGGCCCTGAAAGAATGGATTTTCAACTCAAAAGCAGATGTAATCCTTCTGCAAGAAACCCTGGGGAAGGCTAATGAGATTGAACCTATGCTTAATGCTCTTCTTCCAGGGTGGACTTTCAGTGCTACTGATGCCTTTGGACATTCGGGGGGATCAGCAATTGGGTACAAAGATGGGAGAGTTAAAGTTCTCAGCAATTGGGGGATGAAGAATGTAATGGGAATGGAGATATTATCCCCTGATTTCCATTTCCCCATCACCATAATCAACATCTATGGGCCTTGTCAAGGCAGGGAATTTTTTTGGGATGACTTGATGACAAAATCGGTTTTGAAAGCTCCGGTGATGATTTTGGGTGGTGATTTAAATTTCTCTTTAGGTCGTGCTGAAGCTTGGGGACCTTCGGCGAGAGAAGATCCTCTTACAGATTTTTTCCATAATCTCATCTCAGAGAATAACTTTGTTGATCCTCTCCCGATTAAGCTAAAGCCTACTTGGCGGAATCGAAGAGTTGGTGCAGACAGGATTGCCAAAAGACTAGATCGCTTCTTGCTATCTGATTCGCTATCCGCCAAAGTTCCCCTAATCAGACAGTGGGTTGAGGAAATCGGGAATTCGGACCACTTCCCAATCTTTCTAGATCTATCTACTCCTCCACACAAGCCCCCCGCCCCTTATAAATTTAATCCAGCTTGGCTTCAAGATCCTTCTTTCAGTGAATTGTTTAAAAAAACTTGGATCCACCCAGATCACAATGCAGGAGAGGAGAAAAGTTTTTTGTTCATGGAAAATTTAAAAAGATTGAAATCAGCCACAATCTCTTGGGCAAGGGAAAGGAAATTGAAACAAAATGAGGAGCTAAACTGTATAAGGGAAGACCTGAAGAAATTGGAGAGTTTGGATTCAGATGGCTACTCATCTCAAGAATCCAAGGATAGAATTCTTCTTTTGGAGAAGCAGCAAACCAGAATCCTTCTGGAAAGGGAAGAAGAATGGAGAATAAAGAGTAGGGCAGTTTGGCTAAAGTCTGGGGATGAAAACACCAAATTCTTTCATAATTTTGCAAAAGGAAGAAAATCAATAAACACAATATGGAGCCTTAAAAATGAAGAAGGGAGAGATGTCAGATCTTTTTCTGATCTTTCTGGACTTGGGAAAAGACATTTTCATAATTTATATTCTGAACAGAGAGAGGCCACTATTGCAGAAGTCTTCAAAACCGTGCAATGTTTCCCCAGATTCATTGAGGAAGAAGAATCTGAAGATCTTTCAACCTCGGTCACTAAGGCGGAGACTGAAGCAGCCATGAAGCTTTTAGGCAAAGACAAAAGTCCAGGTCCTGATGGCTGGACTATTGAATTGTTTCTCCATTTCTTTGACCTAATTGGAGACGAGATAACTGAAGTTGTAGAGGAGTCAAGATTGAAAGGAGATATTTATAGACCATTTAATTCAACATTTATTGCTCTCATTCCTAAGAAGAATGAGCCAGAAAGCTTTGAAGATTTCAGACCAATTTCTTTGTGCAACTGTATTTATAAGATTATTTCAAAGGTTATCGCCCTCAGATTAGCTCCAATCTTGTCAAGGAACATATCTATGGAACAATTTGGGTTCCTGGATGGCAGACAAATCCATGAAGCTATTGGGGTTGCTCAGGAGGCAATTCATAGTGTCAAATTAAAGAAAAAGAAAGGAGCTGTTCTCAAAATTGACCTCTCCAAAACATTTGATAGGACAAGCTGGCTCTATCTACGAATGCTTCTTACTCATGTGGGATTCAACTACCCATTTGTCAGTTGGATCATGGGATGCATAACAAATGTCAGCTTTGCAGTTTTGGTCAACGGAGCTGCCTCCTCCTTTTTCTCTAGCCAGAGAGGCCTCAGACAAGGGTGTCCATTATCACCACTTTTGTTTCTCCTTGTGGCCGAAGGACTTAGCAGGCTGATTCATAAAGCCAGAAGTGAGGACAAGGTAAAAGGTATAGAGGTAGCTATAAATCTCTTCATCACTCATCTTCTTTTCGTTGATGATATATTGATCTTTACAAATGGAAATTACAGCGAATTAAAGGAGATAAAATGCATCTTTGATCTTTTTCTAAAAGCTACTGGTATGCAGATAAATTCTGTGAAATCACAAGTTTGTTTGGCAGATGTGGACAGAAGGGAAAGGAGTCTTCTAGCTGATCTTTTTCCTTATCCTAGCCAATCTTTGGATGTTCCTTTCAAATATTTGGGGTTTTGGCTAAAACCTGCTGCTTACAGAAAAGCAGATTGGAACTGGATTATAGCAAAAATTGAAGCTAGAATCTCACACTGGAGCTATAGATGGCTATCCAGGGCTGGTAGGCTAACTCTCATCAAATCGGTCTTGCTTGCCATCCCGGTTTACTGGGCTGCTCTAACTTGGATTCCTAAAGGTGTAATGGAGAAAATTAGAAGAATTTGTTGCAGATTTCTTTGGGCAGGTTCCAAGGATTTCTCAGGTTTACCGTGGGTGGCATGGGACAAAGTGGCCAGATCAAAAGAGTGGGGAGGTTGGGGGATCAAAAGACTTCCTGAGTTCAGCACTTCGTTAGCAGCAAAGTCTGGTTGGAGGCTAATAACCATAGAAAATCTATGGACAAGGGTGATTAAAAGGAAGTATATCGATCCAACGCCCTTGGAAGATTGGATTCGGAGTCAGAACAAGAAGGCAAAAAACTCTTCTGTAATTTGGAAGGCCACGGTGGATGCCTTCTCAGTGATTGAGCAAGGTTTAGCTTGGAAAGTGGGAGATGGCAGACAAATCAGGATCGGCAGGGACCCTTGGATCGGGTGCAATGAAGCTTACGCCTTATCGCCAGGGCTCCTTCGACATCTTGAGTCCAAAGATATCACCTCATTAAATCAGGTGGCTAGAGTTGGGCAGCACTCCATTTGGGGCCAGGTTTGGAAGGATGATGAAGAGTTAGGGCTAAATATCAGATGGAAGATTGAATGGACAGGTTTCATCAAAGAACTAAAACGATCCAATGTTAGGATAAGGGAGGAACCTGATAGGTTAATGTGGGCTCACAGCAAATCGGGGGGATATACACCAAAGGAGGGATACTCTTATCTTTTGGGAAAGATAGGATGGGGTGCTCCGGATTGGTGGTCCAAAGCATTATGGAAACTCAAAAGCCCAGCAAAATCTAAGCTCTTCCTTTGGTGCATTCTAAAAAAGAAGGCTCCAACATGGGAAATCCTTCAATCTAGGTTTTTAGTTGGCCCAGGGCGTTGCCCTCTGTGCAAGTCTGATGAGGAAACTTTAAATCATCTTTTCACCACCTGTCCTTTCTCGAGGAAGATTTGGGAGGAGGTCATTGGGTTTCTCAAGGTAATTGCACAATGGGGAAATGAGCCGCTGGACGAAACCTGGAGGAAGTGGTGGCATACTTACTCGGAAGGGAATATGAGGAACCTGCCTATTATCTTCTGCTGGGGTGTGTGGCTCGCGAGAAATAAGAGTCTGTTCCAAGATCAAATTACACCGCCCTCTGTCATTGCCTCTAATATCGCAGCCATCTATTATGCTCTGCCTCCCCCTGAAGAAAAAAAAACCAGAACAAAACAAAACAATTTCATAATTCAGGAGGATATCCCATGTGGCTTCTTTGACGGAGCCTCTCAAAATAATCGGGCCGACGCAGGCATGAGCATGCACATCAATTCAGATCACATTATAAAAGCCTCAGTTGGGCTGGGTCCAGGAACAAACAATTTTGCAGAACTCTCTTCTTTGCGTCTCTTACTTTGCTGGCTTCAACACAAAAACATCAACTCAATCCAGTTATTTGGGGACTCTCTTAATGTTATAAATTGGATCAATGGTTTAGCTGCTTGCCAAAATCAAATTTTAATGACAATTGTTGAAGAGATTTTATATCTGAAGACTCTCTTTAACAGGTTTTCATTATGTCATATCTACAGGGAAAGGAACGAAGAAGCCGATCAGTTATCTAAGGCAGGTTTACAACAGGATCCGGACAGCTGGGCGATAGAAGAGATATACCAGGGGCAGTCTTTCAGATCAGACCAGCCTCCTTATGATCAGTAGCATTAACAACAAATTTTATGATCCGCCCCTTTTTTGTTGGCTCTTTATCAGCTTTCTCTTTATATGCTGTTTTTATATTTTGTATATATTTCTCCTTAGCTGTTCTCTTCTTTTCGGCTGTTCGATCACGGCCTTCAGACTTCTCAAATTTTTTGATCATACACAGTGCAGGTGGACACTATTTTTTTGTCTGTTATGGAGTTGTTTTCCATTAAGGAGACTCCAGATAACTTTAGTACTATCGTTTATAATGGTTTTTCATCCTCCTCTTGGGAGGAAGACTCTCTCAGGCTACAAACAGCAAAAAAGCTCCCTGCGGGTTGAGCTGTGAATGCTTCATTAAGCCCTGCGTGGCTTAAGAACAACTGGATCCAAACTTTTATTCTACTAATAAAAAGTTGCTTTTTTCCCCGGAAAAAAAAAAACAATGTAGTTTGCATCAGAGAAAATAACATCATGTGAATTATTACAAGCATCAAATTATAAATTACATCAATTAGGAGTCCCATCCAATGCACCTTGACTGATATGGTAAATAAGGTTATGGTGGGTTTGTCTCTGTGCTTCAAGTGAAAACACATTATTGGGATGGTGCACCCCTGCAAACATTCAAACACTACATTAACAACAACAACAACAACCAATGCACACAATTAAGAGAAAACATATAGCAACAAACCTGGAAAATCACCAATTTGTGTTTTGTTAATGAGCCAATATAATCAGATCGAGGGCAATCCATTGAAGAAGATGTTGTATTTGTAAGATAACAATGCAATTTTGATAAGAGAAAATCATATCATGTGAAATAATATCGACATCAGAATATAGACTACATCAAGTAGGAGTCCCATCAAATGCACCTTGACTCATGTGATAAATAAATGGATGGTGCTTCTGTCTATGTGCTTCAAGTGAAGGCACAATATTGAGATGGGTCACCCCTACAACACTTAAACACTACATTATAAACATCAACAACAATGAGTGCACACAGTTAAGAGCAAACAAATAGAAAAAAACCTCGCAAATCACCAGTTTGTGTTTTGTCAATGAGCCAATCATAGTCAAATGGAGGGCGATCCATTGAAGAAGTTGTTGCATGTGTAAGATAACAATGCAGTTTCCATAAGAGAAAATAACATCATGTGAATTATTACAAGAATCAAATTATAAACTACATCAATTAGGAGTCCCATCAAATGCACCTTGACTCATGTGATAAATAGAGAGATGGTGCTTCTATCTATGTGCTTCAAGTGAAGGCACAATATTGGGATGGTGCACCCCTGCAAACATTCAAACACTATGTTAACAACAACAACAACAACCAATGCACACAGTAAAGAGCAAACACATAGCAGCAAACCTGGAAAATCACCAATTTGGGTGTTGTCAATGAGTCAATCATGCTCAGATGGAGGGAAATGCATTGAAGAATATGTTGTATCTATAGGCTAACAATGAAATTTCGATGAGAGAAAATAATGTCATGTGAAATAATACCGACATCTGAATACATACTAAATCAATTAGGAATCCCATCAAATGCAGCTTAACTCATGTGATAAATAGAGTGATGGTGATTCTGTCTATGTGCTTCAAGCAAAGGCACATTATTGGGATGGTGCACCCCTGCAAACATTCAAACACTACGTTAACAACAACAACAACAACCAGTGCACATAGTTAAGAGAAAACACATAGCAACAAACCTGGAAAATCACCAATTTGGGTGTTGTCAATGAGCCAATCATGTTTGGATGGAGGGCGATCCATTGAAGAAGTTGTTGTATATGTAAGATAACAATGCAATTTCGATTAGAGAAAATAATATCATGTGAAATAATACCAGCATCAGAATAAAAACTAAATCAATTAGGAGTCCCATCAAATGCACCTTGACTCATGTGCTAAATAAAGTGATGGTGCTTCTATCTATGTGCTTCAAGTGAAGGCACAATATTGGGATGGTGCACCCCTGCAAACATTCAAACACTACATTAACAACATCAACAACAACCAATGCACACAATTAAGAGAAAACACATAGCAACTCATTTCTCTATGGAACTTACTTGGGATAGTAGAGGATGCATTGTTGGAGAGAGGATGACCTCGCTTATTGAGGTGTTGAAACTGAAATGGTTCATCTTCAGATGCAGGGACATTCAAATCAATATCCAAGCTGCCATTTTTTTGCTTCTTTTATTTTTCTTTTTAGGGCTAAGGAAACTCTTCTTCCTCTTCAAAGATGACTCATAAGCACCCAACCCAAGGGTGAAGTCATAATCCATAATATGAAGAACATTGGCATCATCCACCAAATTTTTAACCAAATCAATCAACTATTTTGTCTTGCTCAAAGTAGCAGGAGGACTATTCTGAAATAGGTCTAGGTAGCCAAATAACTCCTCTCTAGCCAACTTAAGTTCTTCAACATTGTCATCAACCATAATAGTTGTGCTAGCATCTGCATGAAGGTTTGGTGCCTCTATACTTATCTCAGGAGAGACATTCAATGTATTAGGTGTGGTATGATCCAATAAAAAGTTTGAATCCTTCAAGGGGGAATACAACAAATCTACCTTTATGGCATGCTTGCAAATGTCGCCACGAATAGACCATGGGCAATCACAAGTGATAAAGTTTGTGTGATGCCATATGTTAAGATATTGCTTATCAAGTTTGCTTTGACTCCTCACCCAATAAGCGTGAGATATGATCTCATGAGGCCTGCAATCACTGTCTAGAATTATTCTAGCCTTTTCCATTGATGATTCAAGGTGCATATTTTTATTTTTTTTGGAATATCCTTGAATCGATAACATCAACCAAGATTTTTTATTAGAGTATAGAATAGACAATCCATCCTACGAGAACATTTCTTTCGTCTATCACATAGAAAGCTTGTCTTGAGATAACTGTGGTATGACTCCACAAAATTATTTGTCTCCTGATTTGCATGAGGAAAATCTTGGCAGCCTTTAACCTGACATCCCTAAATGTAAAAGCCGTTGGATCTCGAAGATCAAAGGACGAGGTTGTCAGAGGATAAGTGGCCAAGATTAAGTCGTGTAGATTGGAATCAAGGAATGAACGATGGAGATTAACCCGAAGCGCTGGTGGAAGAGGAATTGGGAGGAGTCGTCGCAACCATTGATGGTTGAAGATCTACAGTCATCGGGCATGAACAAGTCTGAAAGTTAACCAAGAAGAAAGGCGAGTTTATAAGCGAAAGTGGTTTTTCGGCCGAGGTCTGAATGGTAAGTGGTATTGAAGGGTGAGCACCCGATTCCACTTAGCAGAGGACACATAGCAGCGAAGAGGAGAGAGGAAACCACTTTATCGGGCGGTTAATCCTCGTGCTTGTTATCTACCTGAAATTATTGTGAGCCGTCGGATCCACTAAGAATAGATCAACGATGGAGGAGAGTCGTGCAAGTTTGGTTGAGTGGGAAAAGACATCGACTATTGGATTGGAGGATGTAATGGATGGCGGAGATCGGGCCAATCAGAGATCAGAGATCGGAGAAAGTGAAGCGACATGCGATAATGTGAAGGGGCGATGAGCGGACCCGACGATAATTATGAACATGGGTTCATTCTTTTTGAAGTCCGGCAAGGACCAAGGAAAAGGCGAAAAGGTAAGTTTATGAATGTTTATGTGTATTTCTATTAAAAGGGGCATAATAGAAATAAAGCGCCGAGAGAGGGTTTTGTGGTTAAGTCTGATATATCAAAGCAAAGTGTAGAGTTTGATTATATGCGGCTTAAGGTTTAAACTAAGGTTTTTGAGGGTGAATGAGTCCTGATAGAAAGGAAAGGATGGATTAAGGGTTAGACTCGGTTAGTCTATAAATTATTCTACAGAGATGAATAAAGGGGCCTTAACCATATTCTAAATGAAGATTTGACTCATTTGTGAGTTAAATTCTTGGGGCAAATGTGCTTATGAATTTTACATGCATACTGTGGGTGTAAGCGGGGCTAACCCTGCGTCATTGTTTCCCTTTGCTATTAATCCCTTTGATGTTCCAAGAGAAAATATTCATGATGAAAAAGTAGATTGTTTGGGGGTTGCATCTGGCAAGGTTATTACTTGGCTGACATTTTCTAGATTTTGTTCAACAGACTCCATTGTTTCCTCCTTGTCCTTTCTTCCTTTCTTTTTAAACTCCTTGGTTAGTTCCCTTAGGAGGATTTCCTTTCCTTTCTCCTTGAAATATTTAAAAGATCTAGCTCCTTGAACACTTCCTAAATACTTTCAACATTTGGTTTTCCAATTAAGGTAAACATTAACATATTTCTCTCGGTTCTCTTTCGTTAACTCTGTCAGATCCTGTTTTTCCCAATCATTGTCCATACTAACCAGAATTTGTTCTTCCCCTAAGAGTTCCTTAGAGTCTTGAGTGAGTAGCAGTGTGACTTCTTCAAAACTTGGTAAGCCAAATAAATCAAAGTCCTTTTGTTGAATAACTTCGTCATCTAATTTTCTCTTTTATGCTTGTTAGTAAGGGACAACTTCTATCGGGTTATCTACCATCTGAGCGTCCTTTGTTTTATTTAAGTCTTCCTCCATGGCCTCTAGAGTAGAGAAATAATTCTTGTATTCCACCGACTTAACATTTGGAAGGTTTCAATTCTTCTGATTACGTCGCCTTGTGGAGACCTTGATGAAACCTTCATTCGCCAAAAGACTCCAAGTTTATTGCTCCTTCCTTCACATCGGACAATCCCAAATGAGGTGACCATGCTCGTGACAAAGGAGACATCTGAATGGAACATGTTTATAGTCAATTGGTTGATTCCAAATTTCACCCTGATAATCCATCTCTATGGATTTTAGTCAAGTTTGGGATATGTTCACATATACACATAAACGAGCATATGACATATTTCTTCCTCGTTTAGTTACCTCAAAAAATTTAAAAAAATGGCCAAGTGTCGGTCCAATGCCCTCAAGGATCTCTAGTATCCAGAAATCAATAGGGAGGGAATATAATCTTACCTAAACTACTGCTGCCATGAATTCCTCCTTGTTTGGGTTAAAAAAAGCTTTCCAGTGTCAGATGTATAACCTGACATTGTAGAAATAGGTTCCTCCTTCAAAAGTGTGTTCTTTGTCTTCAAGACTTGAGAAAATAACAGTGAAAAAGCCTTTTGGTCCCAACCTCAAATCAACCTCCCCTTTGGGTTACCAATTTTGTTGAATCCAACATTCCAGTTCCCTTTTCGTGGGCCAAATCCAAATGAATTTATATATAAAAGTGTGATCTCTCATATGTTTTCTATTGTCTTCCATGAACTTTGTGGGTATGATAAATCTAGGGTTTGTAGCGGCATTTGGGATACAGTTGTTCGCAAACCCTTTTGTCATTTGTCACCCAGAATTAGTACTTGTAAAGAGCCAGGAGCCTCTCCTTGAGGGCCGTGATTATCCTCTGCCTGAAAGCATTTACTAGGAAGGGCATTCTGGAAGGAGGGGAGTCCCCCTGTCCTTAATGTCATCACAATGATGACTTCTCTTGGAAGTATAAAAAACTCAAACCGAAATCTCTATTCTAAAAAGAGAAGTAAGAAACCCTACTTCCTATAACTAGCCACTATCGTAGACCCAAGGTCGAGTCCTCACCTTTTAGTGAGAGCCCACCCATGTTAACTTTGCTACACTATCAAACAAAATTGAATATCAATACAAAACATAATTGTGACATAAGAATATATTAGTGTATCAATATAATATTAATATTACATAAATATCAACAAATTTTTTCTAGATTAATATTATAAAATAAAAATATATATTTTAAATTAATTAAAATAAAAATAATAATAAATAAATAAATAAACAAAATATATTTTTAATTACTTTATATAAAACTGTAATAAATAAAAACTTGTTGCCATTTTTTTATTATAAATGAATTACTTAATTTTATCATTAGATCATTCTACATTATATACTTTTCTATTTAAATCAATTAGAAAAAAATCCTTTACCAATTTCATCACTAGATCACTTTTTTTCTAGAAAGAAAATCATGATATTATATTGAGGATATATAAACAAAACGTTCAGATAGTTCTGAAAGAGTTTGATGAAACTCCTGATTACTACCGATAGACTGCATCTCAAAACCAAGTTGAGCAGATAACCATCATGTAATATGTACATGTTCACAGCATTTTCAGAAAGAAGCAAAAAACCATTGAACCATTCAGCTGATCGGAAGGTAAAGAGCAGTGATGGACGATAGAACAAATTTGGCGGATAAAGAAGAGTCCTCAAAAATTTTTAGGTTCCGCCACCTCTAAAGTGACCAGATGGTGATGGGAAGAATGGGTCGGAGAGTCTTTTGGCGCCCCCACCAGGCAAACGCTGCATCCACAGAGATGAAGTTAAAGTGTTGAAAAGAGAAAAACTATGCAAGGTCATACCAGATTTGTTGTGAGACAGAGCATTTGAAGAAGAGGTGGTAGTTTGTCTCCTCTTCCATATTGCAGAGAGCACATCTACTGGGGCCGTGCCATGACCGCCTCCTCAAGGAGTCCCAAGTTAAATTCTTGTTGAAGAGCACCAACCAGGAGAATAAGATAACCTCAAGGGGGCATCCAAGCTTCCACCAGAAGACTAGAAAGCACCGATTGGATGAAATGTTTGCAGAAATGAGATCAGAGTAAATTTCCTTTACATTTGCATGTGAGACAGAGAAAGGAAGGGACTAGATCAATTAAAAATTTCAATAATTTATATTTACAAATTATTTTTTATCATTTTAACTCTCCCTTTTCTTTTTACTATTACTATATATATATATATATATATATATATATATATAATTCATTCATTTCAATTACGTTTTTATGTAATCATTTTCATATTAATTATTTATAATTTTATTATCAAAATTCTAAACTAAAATTTTCTCACTTATTAATTTAAATAGAAAAAATAATGATATTCAAAAGAAGATGGTTGTTATAGAAATAGTTGTCTATTTTAGAGTAAAACTTTTAAAATTCTAATTTAATTATTAATAATTACTAACACATCTATATAAATTAAATGACTTGTAGATACCAATAGACATCAATTCATACTAAACATCAAAACACTTACTTTATAATACATCTCACATCTTATGTTGTTAAAATAAAAAAAATCATAAAAAATAACTAAATTATAACATTATTTTAAATTATTATTATTATCATAAAAATAGTAAAAACAATTATTATATAATTTAAACATATATACATTTTAAAAAGCATGGAATAAGATTCTTAACCATGGAGATTTATCTCCACTTTATCATGGAAATTCTTAATCTATAAATATGTTTTATTACAATGTCATGACTTATCAATACCACACGGCCAAAAAACCACAACTCACTTCATATGACACTTGTTCACATGACATTTTTTTAAATTAATCAATTTAATTAAAAGAGAAAAAATGGCATACTATGCTTTGGAAATAAATATCAACCTTTGATTTGTTTTATGTATACTACTATGAATATTTTGTGGAGGTTAAATATCCACCATCCACTTAATAATTATTGATAATTAATATAAAATTTGAGAAGCCCTATTCCAAAATAGAACACTTCATATTACACTTGTTCACATGACATTTTTTTAAATTAATCAATTTAATTAAAAGGGAAAAATGACATACTATACTTTGGAAATAAATATCAACCTTTGATTTGTTTTATGTATACTACTATGAATATTTTATGGAGGTTAAATATCTACCATCCACTTGATAAATATTGATAATTAATTTAAAATCCGAGAAGCCCTATTCCAAAATAGGAACGTTTATCGACATAATTAAGTGAAGGGTAGAGATTTAAGCTCCGAGGAATATTCTAGAATATTTTTAGTGTCTCAAAAATAGTTATGCCCTTTCTACTCTTTTATGAACAAGTATCATACGAAATGAGTTATGGCTTTTTGGGAATGTGGTATTGGCCAATGGTATTATAACAAAGTCTATTTACATGTATTTTTAAATGTATATATGTCTAACTCATATATTAATTGTTTTTATTTAATTAATAATAATAATAAAACTATAATTTAATTAATTTTTATGATTTAAATCTTGCCAATGTTAGATGTATTAATAAGTAAGTATTTTGATGTGTGTGAGAAGTTGATGTCTATCCACATTTACCAACCATTTATATGGAAATAGAAATCCTCTTCGCAAGGCTCAAAGTTCATCATGTCACTAAAGGGGATTTGAACTCAGGTGGGGAAGATAACAACCATTATGCCCAACCATCCAAGATAGTTCCAATTTTAACTAACAATCTAGTTAAAAATTTAGAAGAATTGAGTCAAGTGGGTATAGGTCGGGGGTAGGGATAAGTCGCTCTTATCCTCCTCACCTGGGTTCCAATCCCACCGAGATGGACATGATTTCTCCTTGGGAGTAATTTCTACATGAAAGGTCACTGACTCACCTAGACACAAGTGAGATTTCCGTGGAAGTAATTTGTATCAATCTCCGGTATAGTGAACCACACTAAAAGAAAAGAAAATGAAAAAAAATCATGAAATTATGTATAATCAATTATCTCACTCTATATATTTTATCTTTTCGACATTATTACAAATATTGTTTCAAATGCTTTTATGTCATTTGCAAGAATGATCTAGGTGCTCAAATTTTTTTATGTCACTTGCAAGAATGATCTTGGTGAGAAAGATAACAATCATTCATCCCAACCACTCAAAATGAACCCAATTGATAGGTGATAAATCATTTATGTATCCAAAAATGAAATTTATGTAATGGAAATTGTAATTTCACTAATAATCAGTGTAGATCCATCTTAACCATGGATCTAGCAAGCCCTTATAGGGATAAAATCTCTTGAGGTGTAAACATCTTCTAAAGTGAAAAAGGTTTAGAAAGGAAAATCACATCATATGAATCCTTTCAAGATTTTCTTCCTTATACATCTCGTAGCAACATTTCAGAAATTACAAATGGAGACTCTAGTCATCTTGAAGTCTTTGGATTGAGTACCATGAAAATGAGAACTGATATATAAATAATGTACTCCTAGTTCTTGAAATGCCTACAAATATAGAAAAATTATGAAGAATTAAATTTATACCTATCTATTAAAAAATAAAAATATATTTAATTTGTTTGAGTTTTAAATTATTGTATTGGTAAAATTTGATAAATAAACAAAAGTTTATTATAATATTAAATTATTTTAAATAATTGATGATACAAATGAAATAAAATAAAATAATAATTTGTCATAAAATTTGGAATTATAACTTAAATGTTTAACTACTTTAAAATCACTATTTTAGGTTTCAAGTTGTAGCTAGCTTTAAATAGAAATAATATAATCTCATAACAAATTTATTTTTAGTTGTGAATGTATAAAACTTTAAAGCTTCCATTAATCTAGAGCTTTAATTGGATTTTTAATAATATTAATCAATAAAAAATTGGCCAAATCCCCTCAAGACACTATATATATATATATATCTATATATATATATATATATATGATGATGGTTAACGTCCGCTAAGACCAAAAAATGGTCTATCAGACCTAAAGAAACAAATTATTTATTTTGATTTAAGATTTTATTCCTATGCTCAAAAAGCTTGGAGAGAAGCCTCCCAAGCTCACTATAATTTTGACATTGTAAAAGGCTAGGAAGGTCAGTATTGTTACAAAGATTGTGAAACTGAGATCTAATGTGGTTGCACACGGGGCACTCTAAGAGGAAGTGGTTTTCATCCTCGATGTTCCTATTCTCACATATATGGTAGATCCTTTCCATCCATGGCGTTTTAGGAACTGCCGAACGACCTGTTTCACTATGGAGCTCATGAGAATTCGTTCTAATCTTTGCTATATTAATTTTCTTCTTTGAGCTAGTTAAAATAGAGAGATACGTTTGATCTTATAGGGTGGGGTTGATGACCTTCTTATAATAACTTAATTTTCTTTTAGCTACTAAATCTTTCTCACACCACATTTTTTCTTTGAACTTAGTAGTAACAATATCTTTAATGTTATTTATGTTTTGCAATGCATCATTTTCGTTGATCTCCCAATAGTTTAACCAGGCCCTTTTGTCTTTATGCCACCCTCGATTGAGCCTTAGGTGGTTTTGGCTAGAATTTAAAGCTAGCTTAGGAAGTCTATAATCGTCTATGTTGTTGATTTTGTGCTTGTACAACAGAAACCTAAGCATAGCTAGGCTCTCAATAGGCGAAAGACCTGCTTCTATAAGGAGAATAGGGTAGGGTGTATTACTTTTAATTTTCAGGTTATAAGTTATAAAACGTTTCTAGATTTGCTCAATCTTTCTCCATGATTCTCTGGAGATGCTGCAACCCCAAACCTCACAGCCATATAAGATAACAGGAGTGACTAAAGTTTCAAAGAGGAACTTCTTTTTATCCCACATTATGAGGTTTGCTATTTTACAATTATTTTCAAGACCAAAATAAGCTTTCCACCCCCCATTAATCCTTTTCTCAATGCTATGGTTCCATTTGAGCTTGTGATGAATATTAATTCCTAGGTACTTGTAAGAATACACTTCCTCCAAGTTATTATTGTCATACATAAAATTAGCGTAAGTGTCCTTCTTGGATTTGATAATCATAACTTTTGTTTTATATTTTTTCTTCTTATTAAATATATTTGGAAAAACAGTTTATTTATTGTAAAATTAAATTATTCTATTATTTTTCCATATTACAAAAACATAGATTAAAATTTCTTGTTTGAATAAATATCTCTTTACATTATTTCTCCACAATGGAAATATATAAAAATGATATATATATATTTTTTCTAATTAAAATTATTCCATTCTTTTTTTCAATATCTCATACACAAAAGATCCAAATTTGAAATAAAAGTCCATAATAGTTAGAAGCTTTTTAAGCATTACCTTACCTTTTATTATCCTTTTAAAGCATATTATACGGAATATTCTTTAAACAAAATTCATTCTTTTTAATATATTAAAAATTTATAATATTATATTAAAAAATACAAAGTTTCATTTTACTTTCAAAATGATATTTTTGAAATATAACATAATATTTGTTTTTATATTTTTTCATACATAATATATTCATTTTTATCTTTAGGTTCGTTTAACCATTTCATGTTTAATTCTAAAAAAATATACAATATCATAGGTAGTGAATTCATTACTCCCCATATTTTATTATATTCTTCTTTAATAAAATGATATATATATATATATATTAAATTTTAAAAAATATAAAATGTTGGTGAATTAATGACTTTGGCCCTATTTAAGGTGCCTTTTTTGAAATTAGTCAGGTCAAGTATTCGTCTAACTTTTTATCCTTTTAATCTCCAATTGACATGTGTGGGTTACACGTGGAGTGTGCTTTCAAGCATGAGGGACTACGTTGGATAGCAAATGAATGAATTCGTCTACCCTTTTACCATTTTAATCTCCATTTGACATTTGTGGGTTACACGTGCAGTGTGCTTTTAAGCATGAGAGACTACGTTGGATCTCCATTTGACATTTGTGGGTTACACGTGCAGTGTGCTTTTAAGCATGAGGGACTACGTTGGATAGCAAATGAATGAATAGTGTAGCATAGTTACCAAGTTCGGGCGAAGTGACCCAAAAAAAAGGAGTTGTCTATAACGCGACTTTTTGAAAGCCTTTCCGGCGGATTTTTCTGGTCGAAATCCGGCAAGAATTATTGGAATCGCAAGTTTGATAGCTAGTTTCTGTACAATGAAAGCGTCCCAGGGGTTTTTCAGGGTGCTGAATCCAAATATGCAGTTAAAAAACCATTTTAACTGCAATAAATTAAGATTTGACCTCAATTTCTTCGCCGTATTCCGTCACCGGAATCTTCAAAAAGTCGCATTATAGACAACTCCCAAAAAAAATCCGAATATATTCGTTGGTTCGGTTCGATTCGATTCAATTTCTAAAATCCAATTTTGGTTTACAACCAAATTTATATTCAAAATATGTTTAAATTCTATATTCAAAACATGGTAAAAACAGAAAGTTTTATATTACAGAATTTGAAAGAAGCTAAATTCTATATTTAAAAACAGGCCAAAAAAATTTAAGACACACTTCTGGTATATTAACAAATCTTGGAGGATAGGGATGAGTAGTGTTTTTAACAAAAAAAAAATTATATTACAAAATTTGAAACAAAGGTAAATTTTATATTTAAAAACATTTAAAAAGAATCTAAAACGTACTTCTAGTATATTGACAAATGTTGGAGGATAGGGATGATTAGTGTTGTAGTTGAACTATTACTGTTATGGAATTCAAATAGAGGTTAGCATATTGACAAATGTTGGAGAATAGGGATGATTAGTGTTGTAGTTGAACTATCACTGTTATGAAATTTAAATAGAGAGGTTCTTTTCTACCATTTATAATACAAAAATATTTTGTTAATATTATTCTTCATTATTGTTGAATAAATTTGGTATCAAATTGGTTAAATGAAATTCAAGTTTTAAATTTATTTAGAAAATCCGCTGACTCTAGTATCAACTCTTTATATAATTATCTAAATTTTGAATTTAATAACCTAATATTTCATTGTATCTCCACCTTGATTTATTAGTTGATAATTTAGCCTTCATCTATTAAACTCAAGTTCATTTGAAATCTTGAACTAGTGCATGCATTCTCTTTTCAGAAATGAGGATGTTTTTTATATTTGCAAAGTTTATATGGATTTGCGTGAGACATAAATTTCCTAGTATATAGAGATTAATAAACCTTATTTTTAATATTTAGTATTCCATTTTTTACATAGGATTCTAGTTTTGAGTTTTCATTCATAGATTTTACTTTACATGTCTTCTACAATTTGACTCTCATTTGTTTTTTATCATCCTAAATAGGAGGGGTTGTAATATCTTATACAAGAAAGATTATTGTTGGAAATAAGTAAACATGAATATTTTAGTGAGAAAAGATTTAATAACTTTTCTTTAAGCATTTGAATATAATGTTTGTTACTTTTGGAAAAATAAGTGTCTATAGGATGCATATTTTGAATTTTAGAGAGTCAATTTTTTTCGATATCATATCGAATTCAAGTTCAAATTCAAATTTGATAGTAGTGCAGAGAAGTGAAGGCGTGCCATTTGAAGAAGTGAAGGAAGTGCAGTCCATACGTGCCATTTGAGGAAGTGAAGGAAGTGCAGTTGTGCAGTCCATACAAATATGTTGTAATTATGTGTGGGAAATGAAGGGATCGAGTATCTGGTGCCAGTGAGGTTAAGTTGATTGCAGATTTTCGGAATATTCCGGGATCTGATAGACCTCGGATCCTAGAATATTCCGAGAATCTGTAATCGACTTAAAGATGGCCATCTGGTGCAATATTTGGTGCAATATTTTTATCAGAGAATCCGTCTGTACGAGCCTCAGCAGCCTCCTCCCTTCCTCTACAAATATTCTCCCTTCCTCTGCATATATTTTCCTTTCTTCCAGGTTGACAACTTCCTGGTGAAGATGTCTCTCACAACTTTGTTCAAATTCTTTGATCATCGTGGAGAAGGGAGGCATAACAATGCCCTGTCTCTGTAGAAACCGCGGACTGAACTTCTGAAACTCAAGGATCTCTGCACATTGAGCAAACCCATTTCCATGTAGGGCAATCTGAGCAATTCAGAACGAGTGTGGCTCTTGAAAGAGGTGACTGAGCAGTCTGCGAGTAGCCATTGATGCAACTCACAGATACATGAACACGAGCAGCAGGACCAACGACCTTATATGGGCCAATGCTTCGTGTTAAGCCGCTGTAAACTTCTCTGAAAGAAAGAAGGGATTTTTAAAGCTATATGAAGCAGCTATGTAAAAGTTGTCTATGACATTCATTTTCTAATTTTCAAATAATTACATAAGTAAATAAAAATATGAATGTACTTCCAAATATTTTTGTAAAGATAATTTTAGGAGTGAAACAAATATAATTTTTCAATTGCAGGTAATGAATGTTTTTCATTTTTGGAGGTCTGGAGTTTTTCTATTTACAAGTATAGATCTATCTTAAATACATATTTAACATGAGTCTATCATACTGGGCTGTAAAATGAGCCTCTAAACTCAATTACTCTTAATTTTATTAGACATCACGTTTAAAACGTGACTTAGTCTATGTCACATCCCAACACACCAATGATGTGGCTGATGAGATTGATGATGTGCATATATCGTGGCATCACAAACTTCTAATGATGTGGACAATAAATTTGATAAGATGGACACATTAGTAAAATTGCTCTCTTAACATTTAAAGTAGAATTTTTTTATTAGATCTGGAGGCAGTGAGTCTGGTAAGTGACATAGATGCTCCAGCAGACGTTATATTTGAGTTTCTTGGCTCCGACAATTTTCCAGAAAGGCAAAGCAGGGTTGGAATTGTGATAATTTTCGAAAAGAGAGACCTATTCGATACCATCCCACATTCATAATCCTATTATCCATTCCCACGGATTCCCACGGGTTAGGAGTGTGGGATACTGTGGAATCAACCTCTTTTCTCCAAAATTATCCCAATTCCATCCCGGTGTCGCCTTTCTGGAAATATCTTGGAACCAAAAAGCTTAAGTACGACGTTTGCGAGGCCATCTATGTACCTTACCAGACTGCCTTCCTCGAGGCCAGTATTTAAAATCTAAAATCCCTTACGTCTGGTTTTTTAGATGCAACATAGAAAACATTTTGAAGGTCAATCAAGCTTTCAACTGTTTTTGAGATGCAGCATGCAACATAGAATTTTTTTTGAAGGTCGATCAAGATTTGATAAGTATATCAAATATTTTGATTATCACATTACACACAATGAATGAGAATCAATCCTAACACAATATACCTTTGTGATTTAAAGTTCGCCCATTATCACCATTACATTTTTCATTTTACTTTGTAAACACAACAACGTGTACATAGATTTTTCTAGATTCATTTAAGTGATGATCAAATTTCTCAAGGTGTAAACCTCTTTTTTGAGTGTAAAATCAAAGGTTTGTACCTCCAGAGATTTGATCCATCTCAACCTTTGATAGATCTTGAAGCTCATATCGATCTAGGTTGGTTTATCTTCAAATAATTATAGTAAACTCCACGCTTGATAGATAGTTAAGATGAATCTCAGTTGGTTTATCTTCAATCAGGTAAAGTGAGAGTACAAACATTCAGGTACCAGCCTAGATCCATCTTAACTCCATATCTACCCAGTGCAGAGAGGGATCAAATCTCTTTTCAGAAGTTTGTATCTCAAGAGATTGGATCTCTCTCAGCCCTTGGTTAAGATGGATTTAGGATCATTTAATTTACCCCTTTAAATAAGTTATATTCCACCTGAATACCATGCGTCAATACCATCAGTTCTCAATGCTATTGGTTCTTAATATATGAGTCATTTTTATTTTTATTATTATTTTATTTTTATAGGGTTATTTTTTATTTTTTTATTTTTATTTTTATTTTATTTTGACCAAGTTAAAATGTTTACATTACATTAATCTTTTAATTTAATTTAATTTTTATTTTTATGTAATTTGACTTAGTCAAAATGTTAAATAGGACATTACCTCTACCATACTAGGCAACCCCGTTTTTCCAATAAAAGTAAGAAGAATTATTTATCTATCTAATTTCTTAAAATAACACGTCTCTTTGGAGAGAAAGAAAATTAATTAGAATTTTATGCTTTTAAATAGGCTACATTAAAGAATAATACCATTGGAAAAACCATAGGTAATTTGATCCTGAAAACCATTGGTAATTTGATCGAGTCAAAATGTTTAAATAACACAAACCTATATCCATACTCCAAAATGTTTTGATAGACGTTGTAGATCTAGAGTTTTTTAATTTAGATACTCTCGTAAACACAATATCATGGAATCAAATTTAAAATTTAAAGAGAAGGGTGGGAGAGAGGGATGGAGAGAGATAGTACAAATATGGAGAGAGAGAGAGAGAGAGAGATGAAAGAACAAATACATAGAGAGATAGAGGTGGAGAGGGAGAGGGAGTGACAAGGGAGAGATGGGGAGAGAATGAGGGAGAGAGGAAAGGAGGGAAGAGAGAGAAGAGGGAGAGATAGGGAGGGAAGGGGAAGAGAGAGAGAGAAGGAGAAACATAGATGGAGGCGAGAGAAAGGAGAATGGGAGGGAGATAGTGACAGAGTTAGAATGATGGATGGGGGTTAGAGTGATGGGTGCGGGGGGTTGTGGCAGAGACATAGGGAGGTGGGAAAGAATCCCAGAGAGAGGACGAAAGAGAGAGAGAAGAGGAGAGAGAGAGAGAGAGAGGAGGAGAGAGAGAGAGAGAGGGAGAGAGAAATGGAGTTGGAGGGAGAGATAGAGGGAGAGAAGAAGAAAGGTATATAGGAATGAAGGTGGAGAGAGAGATGGATTGACAAGGGAGAGATGGAGATAGGGTGAAGAAGACAGGAGATCGGGAGGGGAGAGAAAGGAGAGAGAGAGAGAGAGAGAGAGAGAGTGGAAAGAGAGAGAGAGAGGGGGAAAGAATGGAAAGAGAGAGAGAGAGAGAAGGAGAAGAGAGAGGGGGAGGGGGAGAGAGAGAAGGAGAAGTGAGGGAGAGAGGGAGAGGAAGAGGGATGGGGAGAAAGAGATAGATATGGAGAGAGTGTATGCTTGGGGGTGAGATAGAGAAGGAATAAGGAAGAGACACATAGATACAAATATATATATATATATATATATAACCAACATGCGTTGAGAGGACCTTTCCTCAAGTTTTGCACTCAAAAAAAAAGGTTTACACCTCGAGAGATTTGATCCCTCTTGGTGCATGTTCCCACTCAAAAAAGTTGTATAATTATACCTTTTTTGTGTTTTGAAAATAAAGTTATCAAATCTTTACATCCATTATAAAATTTGTACTAACTGACCATAATGCCTTTAAATCATGTGTTAAAATGATCGCATGTTCAAATGTGTTAAAAGTTTAACAAACGTGTTAAAACGTGTTAACAATTTAATAATGAAATTAAGATCTATGTTATTCGAAGGAGTGACTGAAGGTTAGTTTCAGATGAATAAAATGTGAAGGTTTAATGAAAAACTCTTCAAAGTACTCTCAATAATTAGTGGTTAATAATTAGTTAAAGGACCAGAAAATTACATAATTAAAAAATAACCAATCCTTGAAATAATTCGTTAATAAATACTATTATATTACTTAGTACAAATGGAAATAGCTATACAGTGGAAAAATCCATATCGTATCATTTAGCACTATAATCTTATATAAGCTATACTGTCATCTAGTGCTCGATGGTAGCATATAATCTTTATGGTAAGAAGAGCCACTTAAATTCTGGTACAATATTTTAGATAATGTGGATTAAAACGTATTTCCACTGATCAATATGCAAAATGCAAATTCATAAGTTGGCTAATAGTTTGTAATTGTGAGCATCAACACAAACTTGGCGAATCACTGCAATGCACCCAACACTCCCAAAATTGAAAAAACAACAGCTATGAGGGTGTTGATCCAGAATATCAAGCTCCTCTTTGAAGGCTTGAACGTTAGGTTGTAAAAGGCTACTGAAAAAAGGAAGTCCAGAGGCATGAACCTAAATGCACCAATTACTGCAATTCTGTCCGCACAAAATGGTAGCATAGTTGCAATTAAAGTAGCCACGTTTACGTATACTGAGTGTAACAATAGTCTTGGTAACAGATTACGTAGAGAAAACCTTCCAACTCTCACATTTCTCGATTTCACCTCCAAAACTTCAAATGTAGGTTGTGAATATACCTGAAACATGATCTCCCTTCATTATCACATTGCCAACCACATAAGTAGAGGACTTTATATATTATCATATATCTTCCAGCGAAACGAGAAAAGGAAACCAAAAATAAAATCTAAAATCTTCAGGGGAGGATCGATAGAAAAACCTTCAAGCTCTGCCGCCCAAACTGAGTTGCATCAGCGACAATGTGAAACGAGCCCATCTGGGTTCTGTGCCAAAGAAAACACATCTCACCTATTTAATAGATGAAAATTCAATTCGAGGGTTATAACAAATTAGAAAAGGGCATGATGAACAATAAATAACATAGAATTTCTCTGGCCATGTCTCTGAAACGGAGGTGGCGCTCTCTACTACACCAAAGACATTTTTTTAGACAAAAAATCACTTTTTATTTTAGTTATTTTACATTAAAATTTAATATTGATTGAATTGTCTTAAATATAAGTTTTAAGACAAAAATAGCTTGAGACAAAAATATTTTAAGACAACTTTATAATTAAAACAAAAATAGTTTAAGGCAAAAATATTTTAAGACAAATGCAGTTTGAGAGAAAAATATTTTAAGACAAAACTCTATATTTAAGACAAAAATAACTTTATATTTAAGACAAAAGTAGTTTGAGACAAACATTAAAGACAAAACTTTATATTTAAGACAAAAACAATTTAAGACAAAATTATTTTAAGACAAAACTATTTTAAGACAAAACTTTATACTTGAGACAAAAATATTTTAAGACAAAACTTTATATTTAAGATAATGGCCACTTTAGATGAAACCTATTTAATACAATTAACAATTAAAACACAAACATATCAATTTAAGGCAATATTATCTAACAACTGCAAAATTGACTCTGACAGTGTGCCCTAAGTCCGCCAGCTTGCAGGCAACTACTGTCTTGCGCCTATACCGAGGTTGTTATTTTACTTACCATTCACGTTATCTTATATAAAGACAACGATTTGTTGGGCTCTTTGTTTTGTGGGGGTAGTCGACTAAGAAGAATGCAACAACTTTTACTGACAAGATTTCTCGGACATCAATTCCTCTTCTGTCCCTTTCATATTTGTTGATATGATTAGAGACAACTTGTCTATCGTTGCATTCGGCACTACTACACAGAGGGGGATTTTAAGACAATTTTTTAAGAGAAAAGAAATATTTTGTCTTTAAATTTTCAATACGAGGCACTAGTAAAAAAAGGTAAAGGTAAAGGATTAGGGGTCCGTCTACTAGCATTCACCAAGTGGTTGGTTTACCATGGTTGTGAAGTGATATTCAACAAAGGAAAAGTGTTCTTGAGACACATAGCCACGGGACAGGTGAAGCAGATCGGGGTTCGTGTGAAGAACCTGTATAAGCTAGATGTGGAAGACTGTGCTGCATTAAGCACTAAGGCGGAGAAAGTGCGGGTTGCAATGTCGATGAACTTTTGCACAAAATACTTGGTCATTTGCATCATGGTACCTCAAATATTATACAACAAATAACCACTAGCCTCCCTAAAGGAGCACTTAAGCAGTAGGATGTATGAAAAGTATGTACGTTGTGGAAGTACATAAAATCCACATTCCATGATCGGGACAACAAAGCACATGCAGTCCTAGAAAGGATCCACTATGATGTTTATGGACCTTTCTTGACAACCTACACTGTCAGACACAAATATTTTGTCATTTTTATTGATGACTTCTCACGGAAGTGTTGGATCTTCTTCATGTGGAAGAAAGATGAGACATTCTCCAAGTTCGTAGAATTCAAGACACTGGTTGAAAAAGAAGCTAGCAAGAAGGTGAAGGCTTTGTTGTAGCGGCTGCAACACCCTCCAAAATTTTGGCCTGCACTTAAATTTCGGAGCCTACTATGGATATTGTGATCGATCGTTCCTTAGTCACTTATTGGTAAGTTGATGATCTCAAGCTCCCCTTTTTGATCTTAAGAGTCGTTCATGCTTTTATTTTTACATAGAATGTGTCATCTTTGGGCATGGGGTTATCGCTTGTCATGCAAAGGGAGGTTTGTTTTGATTCAAGGGGAAATATTTATGAGAATGGGTTGTCCTCACCACATAGACATGTTTCACACTCATCTCACACACTCTTACACAAGTGTTTCCTTTATCCTCCCAAATTCTATCATCGGAGCCGCACTTGTCGTAAGCTGCGACAAAGGTTGTCGCATTAAGTGAAGTATGTGTTATATGTTCTGGATGGTCTATGTTGTATCACTAAGTTTTCAAGTGTGTGATCGTAGTCAAGTTTTATCATTGTTCACATCAGTTCCACTAATCCCACACTTAGCCAAATTTCGAAGTTTCCTTATCAACCTAGCCTCATCCAACTTTCCTGAACTGCGCACTTCACATATGTAACCCTCAAGCTTTTCCCTTGCCTATTGGAACTGTGTAATGCACAGAAACCCCAACCTCCCTTAGCATTCAAAACTGTATAGTGGTTTCCTCCAATTTCCTTCCCTCAGCCAGAACCCAATGTCTCAAGAAAATGTGCAATTTTGTCCCTTGACTATCCAGTTTGCCTTGCATCCTGAAATTGCATAGATGTGTCCTCCTAGGGCCTCATCCCATAGTAGTTCCTTTCATCCAGCTAAAACTGTGTAAATGTTTCCTCCGAGGGCCTTATCCCACAACAGTCACTGCTCACTGAAACTACACAATTATGTCTCTCAGGGGCCACGAAGATAGATGACATGATAGATGACTCTCAAGGACCTAAGGAGAAAAATAATTAGACCAAGGAACCTAAGGGATGATAGAATATCGAGACCGCATGAAGACTCCATCTGATGCATAACCCTTTGGAGGCTAGGTATGGAAAACAAAGAACATATTTTGAAATACACCTCTTATTGTAGCTTAAAAGTTTGCTTATCATTGTCGTATCATTCTGTCTTCATGTCAAATGACATGCATGGTTACAAGAACTGAGATGCATTCCTTGTGTTTCCTCTATCTGTCTTGCTCCCTTTCACATGTTTATTACATAGCTTAGAAGATGAAGAGAAATACCACTTGTTTATTTAAGCTACAGAGATTGTGACCAACATGATCTTATGACTAACCAGGCACGATGCAAGGCATCCTAAGTGGGATGAAATATGTTTGATGATATATGTATAGTCTGTACACTCCTTTGCATTACTCCTTTGCATTAATCCTTGTTTTGTATCTTTCATGTACCCTGATTGCTTGTCAGATTTGGCTACCTACTGCTAGTAGTCTCTTACCTCTTTCCTGAAAAAGCAGGGGAACGAATTTCCTTCAACCTGATTTCTTAAAGGCTCTTCATAGAAAGTATAGAGCTAAGAGAAGGAGGTGTGGAATATCACTATCTAACTCTTGAAAATACTTTGCATGTTCGAATCTATCAAAATGATTAAGCTGCCACTCAACAACATTGTCAATCTTGGAAGACTCAAGAAAGATCACATCTCTAGATATTATAAACTTCTTATTCACTTCATCATAGAGATGGTATGCTTTGGAGTTATGAGTACCCAAAGAAGATACATTTTCAACTCCTTTCACTGAGTTTTTTATCTGTTCCTTAGGTATGAAGGCATAATAGGAGGAACCAAAAACCCTGAGATGCCTCACCGAAGGAATGTGGCCATACCACATTTCATAGGGAGTCTTGTTTCTAATAGGAAGAGATGGACACCTATTCTTTATATACACAACACATAGAATCACATCAGCCCAAAACCTTATGAACTTAACATGTGAACTATGCCAAGTTCATAGTGAAAGTAATGCATTCCAGTGAACTATGTGTTGAAAAATGTAGCAAGAAATTCTCAATTTGATTTTTTCTTGATTAAATTGAAAAAATTCGAATTTCCACATTAGCAAACAACTTGGATGATGTTAACTTGTGTGACAGGGCTTGTTTCACCTAGTTTACTCAATAAATTTGAGTTGGATGAGTTAGATTTCAGTTCTGCATATGCGATTGCTAATTTGTAGCAATAAATGTCAATTATCTCAAGTTGTTGTCAGTTAAACTAGTTCTAACTTTTGGAGGAACTAGTGGAAGGTCATTTAAGCAGCGGGACTTCAATCAATCTCAGTGATCATCCAGTTAACTGATCAATCAACACTAAATAGTTGAGGCATGTAGAGAAGTCGATTTCCATAAGATTGGTGGAGATTCCAAGGCAGTTTTAATTTCTTGTAGCTCACACAGTTGCAAGAACTTACTATAACCATAGTGGAGGAGGTAGCTTGAGTAGGAGCTTCTTGTGAAATTGGAGAGGGAATGATTGTTGGTACCATTAATAGCCTACCAGCAATTTGTTTTGCACCACACTTCAATGTTTTGGGCAAGGTTTTGGAGGGTGGATAATGTTTTCTGATGCTTTTTGGTCATGCACGTCCTCATTAAGTATCTTGGGAGGTCTATAATAATTCCTTGCATTCACGTCCTCACTAAATATGTTTTGGGATGTCTGTACTAGTTTCTTGCAAATCTCTGTTTGTCAAGGCTTAACTACTTATGATCTTAGGTGCTCACAACAGTCTGACAGTTTATGTGGCTCTCCAAATCACCATTCTTGAAAGGATACAACAAAATGACTTGAGAGGAAGATGAGAAGGGCACACTCTTATTGGAACTAGCATATAACTAGTGGAATTGGTTGGTCCAAATGGTTTTAGAGTTGTACTAGTCTAGTTTGGTGGTTCATATTGGCTAAGGTTGGTCTTGTATTGAACCGACCTTAAAACACCAAAGTGACTAGTTCTCTATTAAACTGACCAATTCTGAAGAATGTAGAGCAACATAGCTAATGACCACCAAATATTAATTTTTTAAGAAAAAATATTTAAAAGGAAAATAAATATCTTAACCCCAAGGCCCTACAAAACCTAACCCTAGTAATTAATGGTAATATTTAATTTTTAAAGTTAAAGTAAAAGTTGACATTCTCCTTATCTTTCCTTTTTGAAAAGGAAAGATAAGGATAATGTCAACTTTTACTTAAATTTTGAATATTAACATTAATTGTTTAGGGTTGTTTCAGAGTGGTTCCAACTTCATTCAATTTTGAGAAAGTCAAATTTTAGATCCCATTCAAAACTTAGTGGTGACTGTTTGAACCGCTTCTTTGTAATGAGTCCTAGACTTTGACTTCCAATTTTTCATGTGCATTTATTGCATAATCATATTCCTCATGAGACTTTGCAGCAGAAGTTGATCTTTAATCCATTGCAAGCACTTGACCTAGCTTAGGGAACCATCAACTACCCCTCCCAAGTTTCTCCTCAACATTGAAATTTTCTTTGGAAGCAGACATTCATTTTATCCATTAAATCATTTTTTCCACTGTGACAGTCCAACAACACCCCTGTCAGCATATGCTTGACAATCCATCTCATCTTTACTATCTAGCTTATAAAACTCTTAAATCTTGTGTCTCCAATCTAAAAGAGGAAGAACATGGCCTTTTTGGCCCTCTTCTCAACCCTCAATATGTTTAGCTTCTCTCTTGTGCTTACACTCTAGTCTTCTCGTAGCTTCAGAATGGCGAATCTTAAACGGTCTCATGATGTGCATTTAGAGAGGCATAAATCACCCTTGCTTTGCATCAACTTATCCCCCTAGCATTCCCTTTACCTTTACATGCAGGCATATATTTTCCTTGTGGAGTATTGTTAAGCTTCCCATCCCTATTTTGCCTCCCTCTCCTACCCTCATGAACCTGATAAGCTTAATTTAACCAATCTCACTATATCTGAGATAAACAACCCATCCAACTGGGTAGATTGAGTTGAGACCCTTTTAGAAACTAAATACATCCCTCGACAATGATATGTCCCTCTCCGACAACATCATTATGTTGTCTTCGAGATCTATCATTCCCATCATCACCATAAATTTCCCAGTCCTTCACTTACATCTTTGGTAACATCATCATCCAGATCACTTATACTTTGTTGTATTGTTGCTTTTGTTATGATTTACTTTAATTGAAATATCTCCCTAGTGGGCACGAGTAACCAAATTCAAGTTCTTATTGAACTCTTGTGTTAACATAATTTTCATTTTGACCTATTCGGTTTCAAATTCTAGTGTGGTTGGTTTACTAGTCGACTACTAGCATTCACCAAGCGGTTATTGATGATCATAGTTAGTTTATAGTGAACGTTGGACTTTGCCTTGAAAACCAAGCACCAAGAATATGAAATTATCATGGAACATTTCAAAGCTCATACTTTTCTACAAAGGAATACACTGTTTTCATTCATCAGGAAAAGTTATGTGAAAAAGAACCAAGTGTTATGCTTTTCAACATTTTCACCTACATTTCCTATCTATCGTTTTCTTATTGAATGGGAAAGTTGGGTTTTTGGGATTTTCAAATTAAAGTTCTACGTTGGTGGTGTTCATCTCGCATTTTGGTCTCCTTCTAAAATCTTGTTTGGTATGTGCAAAACAAGCATTGGTGCAACTTTTAGTGGTGCAATTTTTAAAGATATGAAAATTCTATATTGATTTAAGATATGCAATGTTCAATATCTACATGATACCTTTTCTTGACATTCCATTCATAAATTTGAAATTTGTAACAAGTATAAATTTTACTAATTAATTATTATATTGATTATTACAAAATTGAAGACAAAGGAAGAATAATATATAATGTAGGTTTATGTGAATGGAAAATGTTAAGACAAAGGAATAATTATATAATGATAGGTGGACCATAGGGGTTGGGTTCCTTACCATCAATGTATTCTATATAAGGAGGGAGAAGAAGGAGAAGATGGCATCACTTTTGCTTGTGTAATTGAGGACAAGGCTAAGAAGAGACAACATAGTAATGGATTGATGGCTCATGCGTGACTTGTTTTTGAAATATCTGGAGAAATAAGGTCTATGGCTAGGTGAAGAGTAGAACTCCAAATATTTTTTGCAATAATCAATCTTGAGTGAATAGAATGTCATATCTACATAGACCTTTGCGAGAGTACTCTATTCTAGGTGATGATAGAGTACATCATTTCCTTATTGGAAGTAATTAAACTTTTATCATGGTATAATTTAATTATAAATATTTAAAATACTAGATGTTTACAATCAATTTTATAAAGGGTTATGGGCTTCTTAATATTTTTGCTAGAATTTTAAATATTGAGATAGAAATTTGTAACGAGAATATAATGACCTCAATTCCTTGTGAATTCTATAAGTATCTACTATGTGTATTTTTTTCAAATCGAATAGAAATATGATCAACTTTGTTTTTGCTAACGAAAAAACACACAAACATATTCCATTATATATGATTTTTTGTTATTGTTACAAAATTATTAACAACCATGATTTATTTGTAAAATAACATATATTAAACTATATAATGAATTATTAAATTGATAACTATTTAATATGTGTTGACTTTTAGTGATGTTTCTATGGATTACCTTATGATGTTGTGGACTATTTAGAAGTCACATCACTAGTAAGTCAAGTTTTCATGTCTCCTTCTCATGTTTATACAAAATAAAGTAGAGAATGGATGGGAATATTTAATTCATGATACTAAAAATGGGATCACAAATTATCTTAAGTTTACACACAATATATTGACAACATATCCATGTGAGAAGTACTAGAGTAGAGGGATTTCATCAACCAAGACTTTTCAATATATGAAAATATTAGCCTTCAAGAGTCCATGTGTTGTAGTGATGGATGCATTAAAGAGGGACAATCAAATTAACTCAAACTACTAGAATGGGATATTGATGGGTGGAGGTTAAGTTGTACATATTATGGGAGTCTCATCTTTAGTATCTCCTTCATATATACGTTCTCCTTAGGTGATTGAATTTTTTCACAAAACTATTTTGAGCGTTAACATTTGTTGATTACATAGTCATCTTGTTTCATTAATAGAATTATATTTCTTGATAAAACAAGTAGTGAAAATCCTATTGGTGTGTTAGGATTCAAAATAATTTTTCCTTCGCATAGTATTATTTTTTAACTTGAGGAGGTGGAAGATTTTGAGGATGGCATATTATGTTCTTCTAATTAAGCACTGTGAGCAAGCCTCGATGAAATTTAGGGCCTCAATTGAGAAACCTGGTGAAAGAGATAGTTTTTTGGTAAAATCTGTTGATATTGTTGTCAGGATCTCAGATGGCACCTCCTACCTAACCTAGTAACACCTAACCTAGTCACAGTAACACAAAATTAAACTTTGAAGTTCCACTTTAATTCTTCTCGCTAAGTTTTTACCACAATCTTAAGGGACCTTGGTAAAATAAGTCTGTTGATGATTAGTCATGACATTCTGGTGTAATAATACTTGTACATACCATAGAGTACATAACTCCATATCAATAACTAACCTTGTGTATCTATGTGGATGATATTTTGGTTATGGATGACATAGTATCTTGGTGGAAATATGTTTGGATCCATATGAACATGGTGATAATATTTAACAAAATCCTCATGTCTATTCATCAATTTCATGTGTGATTAGTTGGGACCCAACATGCACACTTGTACCTAGGATATAAGATTATGTAATCCTTTCTTGGATGACTTCATTATCAACATTGAAGGAAACATTTATACCTCGAGCGACGAACAAGGTGCATGGATGGCTTTTGCAGATCCACTAGAATGAACAAAAGACCACCCTCCTGATACTTCTCGAACTTCCCGCACAAAAGGAGACACCACCAGCCCCGGCTGAACCTCCATTCCCCACGGTGCCGAGTACATGCAATACAGAAAAACAACCACCTACCATGAGCCAGAAATATGCACCTCACCTAAAGTGGCCACTCGCGAGCTGCATTAACCAGAGCTTGAGATTTTCACTCCAATGGCTCCACCCAACAACAAAGAAGCCTATAAATGGACTGAAGAGGACCACTACTACTCATTTTTTCTAGAAAAAACTAGTTCCCACCCGACCCAGACTGAAACTACACAAGATGAAATAGAAATGGCATAATACCACCCCAAATATACAACCATACCCTGCTTTCCTTGCATACTCACAGTGATGAAGCCCAATTCAGAAATTAACAACAACACACACCCGAAAGAAGGGGAGGAAATAGTGATGTCGATGTCATCCCCTCACTCAGACAGGGGAACCTCTGCAACTCCTGCTTTTTCGCACAATTTCCACACCATAGACACCAGTACTCACGCATACGCAAAATGCCCCACAAACACCCCTGCCACCCTCCATAATATTCAGACACTCTCCAGCACCCTCGAGACCCAAGGTGACATGAAACCTCACATTCCATAATTTACTCTCACCCATACTCAAGGTGTTATGGGAGGGAAGGGAGGCTAGCCCACCCACCTGAGGCCACGTGCCTAAAATGAATGTCGAGGTGTTCCCTCGGGAACTCCATCCTCTTCGCCTCTCACCCCCATCGGGGAGGCTTATTCCAAGGCCACAATCCTACTGAGATCCTCAAGAGTTTCGTCATGCAGGGGTGGCGCCAATCCCTAATGAGTTCGTGGTCCTAATGATTACTACCCCAGTTTGCTAACTTTTCTATCACTTTGTTTCCCTCCTAGTCAACATGCTCGGTGATTAAATATTCAAAATAATATAGCCTCAAGAGAATATGTTTACCGATAAGTTCCAGCCTCCAACTCTTAATCACCCGATTTTTGGGGGACCCATTTATCAATTTTTGCAGCATGATGATCGTTATTTGAGAATCTCCCATGACCTACAACTTGTAACCCTTTTTCCAACATCAGAAACTCGACCATGTTGTTCATGGTGCTACACCATGAGGCTACATAAACTTTCATCGCTTTCCCCTTGTCATTCTGGAGTAATCCCCTGAGGACAGTCAGACCCGGGTTGCCCTTGGAGGATCCCTCGAAGTTTAATTTGAGGAAGCCCCATGGTAGGCAACTGAAAGAATTGGGAGAGAAGAATTTCATTGAACTTGGGCCTGTAGGCCCAGAGGTGGAAGAGTTTGAGTTAAGATCTAGTACAAGCAATATTTCCCTTTCCCTGTCCATCACCTTCCAATCCTCATCCGACCAACGGGAGATTAAAATAGTTTCCTTGACATTGCTCATCAACATTTTCCAGACCTGGTCAGTCTAGATGCTCTCTGAGTGGAATACTTCTCTATTTCTAGTTTTTGAAATGTTCTAGAGGAAAAATCCCTATGAGATGCACCATGCTATATTAACAATGGGGTTCCTAAAGAGCGTCCATCGTCATTGTTCTAATGATTCCTTCAAACTATTGTCCGACTGGTCACTTACCCTGAACAGTTAAACAGGTCGGTCCGAAATCTCACGAGATTTGGAACAAATGTTCAGTAAGTGGTCAGTCGATTCCTCCTCTCTTGTGCACAAGGGGCTCCAAGAGGGGCTGCAAAATCCCTTTTTCCTAATTTTATCCCACGTAAGGATCTTTCCATGCTCGATGAGACAAAGAAAAGATGAAATCTTGGGCCACAACTTTGAGTACTAGATTTGTTTCCATAATGGATCAAGAACTTGGTTATATGAGGTAGAAAGTGTTGAATAAGATTCTTTAAGAGAGAACATACGTTTTGAAAGGTGCCCCAATTGAAGCTTGTCTGGTTTTCCTTTTTTCGGAATAGGATGCTTACGCAGAATCAGGGTGAGGTCTTCCCAATCTAGGGGTGAGTCCCACACTAGCCAATGATTCAGAGACATCCAAAATCTCCACTTCGTCAATGCATTGGAGTCTTACCAAAAGTATATAACTTTCTTTACACCTAGATGGGTGGTAAAGGTTTGAATATCGCATAGAATTTCCTCTAGATTAAGTCTGGGGTGTTGCATCAAGGCCTCCTCCCAAAATCTAGGTTTACTATCATTTCTGATCTCCCAAAAACCATGGTCCTCATTTAGTGCCCAGTTGTCTTTAGCCCTATTCCAAATGGAGGATCCACTCGGCATGTTGATATGAGCTTTTAGGGGGTCTCTCCAAGCATCTATGCCATATTTAAAGGACCACACTGCCTTCAATATCTCCTATCCTCCTTGCAACCACCGCCACCAAAATTTCCAGATCCTTTAGTCCAAGGACACCATAGACCTTCAGTTTGCATAATTTGTCCCATGCTACAAGGGCCCATTTTATACCGATCTGTGGACCAGACCACAAGAAATTCCAAAATTTTGCTGAGATCTCTGTATATACTATGGGGAGATGGAAGGGCTAACAGCTGATAAATTGGGATAGCTTGGAGAACAACTTTCAGAAGAACTAATTGCCGTAGAGAATTTAAGACTCTAAAGGTCCACCTAGATAGATTCTATTTGATACGGCTTAGTAGTCCTTCCAATGTGAGACTTTCAAGGAGTTAGCCACCAAAGGGACACTGAGATAAGTGCTTGGAAGAGGGCCAATTCTAAAACCAAGAGATCAAGTGAGGTGACTCTGCACACAAGGGTGAGTTTTGAAAAATAAAATATCAGATTTGTCGCCATTGATCAATGTTTGAGATGCTTGTTGGAAGTCCTCAAGAATAGATCCAAATTTTCTTGCTTCCCTTAGGGCTTCCTTCCCTTAGGGTTGGATTTTCAAACATCATGTTGTCATCAAAAAATTGTTGGTGAGTGATTGGAGGTGCTGCCTGGGAGAGTTTTAGCCCTTGAAGGGATCAAGACTCCACCGCTTCCTTTATAATATTTCTTAAACCTTCTTCTACGATGATGAAAAGGAAAGGGGAGATAGGGACCCCCTATCTTAGACCACGAGATCCTCTAAATGGGCATGAAGGAGCCCCGTTGACAATAATGGAGTAGAAAGGGGTTTCAATCATGGACTTAACCTAGTTAATATATGAGGAGGAGAATCCAAAAGCTTCCAGGATTGACAAAATATAGCTCCAATTCAGGCAATCATAAGCTTCTGATATATCTAATTTAATCAACATGCTTAGGGATTTTGAGGTGGATAAGGAGTGAACAACTTTGTGTGCGACTAGGATGTCATCCATTATCTGATGACCCTCCACAAAACCTAATTTCTCTAGCCCAATGATCTATTTCAAGAGAGGCTTTAGCCACCAGACCTAAATACCTCAAATACTTTTTATATCACATTGCACAGGGTGATAGGATGGAACCTGCTGGGATCTAGGGTCACGCCTTTCTTTGGGATCAGTGTGAGAAATGTAGCATTCAACCCCGACTAGAGCTCTTGAGAGCGACACAAGTCATCTACCAATGCATGGATTTCCGGACCAAGGATGTGCCAACCTGCTTTGAAGAACTCAAAAGTGAACCCATCTAGGCCTGGAGCCTTATTTGAGGGGACAAATCGAACTACTTCCTCCACTTCAGCATAGGAAACCTCTCACATTAGGGTGTCATTTTGATCATCCAAGATTAATTTTTGGATGTATTGCTTGATGCGATCAATGGAATTTCTTTTGTCTATGACTGACTCCATAAAAAAGTTTTGAAAATACCCAATCAACTCATCCGTCATCTCTTCATGTTGCACAAGTCTCTTCCATCAGATCCATTTAGAGAAAAGATCTTGTTGAAATGTCTATGTTTTATCATAGTTCTAAGAAATAATTTTGTATTGCGCTCCCCCACCTTGAGGCATTGAAACCTGGATTTTTTCCTCCACAGGATTTTCTCTTTCTTTCATCGTTGTTCAAGGTCATTTACAACCTCCCCCTCTTGTGTAACCAGGTCCTCCAAGCACCCTTCCTGAATGATTCGTTGTTGGATTGACTGCATGGAATTTTTTAACCTTGTTTTTTCCTAATGTATATTACCAGAATACAAGTGATTCCATTCCTTGATTTTCCCTTTTAGTTCCTTCAGTTTGAGCTGTAAAGTTTCCATTAAATTCCTACCCCTCACTCTAATTTATTTCCACCATGCTTCCATTTTAGCCATGAAATCCAGCCTATCCAACCAAAAGCACTCAAATCAGAAAGGACGATTATGAGGGGCCATTCGTAAATTGATCTCCAGACAAATAGGCCAGTGATCCGATCTAAGATAGGGGAGGATCGAGGCTTGGAAAAAGAGATCCTACTGAAGAATATCATCAAAAATGAGAAAACGATCGAGTCGCGAAGCAATCTACTGCTTACCTCCCCGCTGATTGTTCCATGTGTAGGTTCAATTCACAAACTCTGTGTCCTCAACGCCCAGATCTTGAATTGTCTCTTGGAAAGATAAGGAGATTTGGTCCAACCTTTTTACTCCTCCCTTCTTTTCTCCCAGGTCCCTGATCACAATTTGCATACCTCAAGTTTCTTAAGAAACCCATGTTTTCCCCTAGCAACATGGGGCCATAAACACGAGTAAGCCATATTTTTTCAGTAGAGTCGATGCATTCAAACTGACCCGAAAGGGCGTCGTGGGAGGCCATAGAGTTATGGAAGGATATAAATATGGAATCCTAGAGGATTCCCAACCCACTGGCATAGCCCCTAGCATCTAATGCCATACATTCCACCGTGGGTCAGCTTTTTCTTGTGATTTCGCTAAGATTTTCCCATGTTACTTTCATTTCCTGAAGTATGATGATATATGATTTCTCTTTCTCGATCCGATCTTCCAAGTACCTCAACTTACCCTTGGAGTTGAGGCCTCTTATGTTCCAAGAGACTAACTTCATTTAGGAAGGGATGGGATAGAGCACTGGTAGTACTTTGTGAGGACGTTGGCCTATCTTGAGTTGACAAGATCGCTCCTGCTTCCCAAATCACCTCGCTAGTGGGTCGCCTCCCTTTCTTCCTAGTGTTAGAGTCAGTATTTGCATACTGCCATCAGTGATCAAAACTCCTCTTTTATATCATATTAGGGTCCCATTTTTAAACTTTTTTCATTCCAGCTATGTCCTCATTTAAAAATTTACTCACTAATGGTATCCCTATGTCAAAATCCCTTCTCTCTCTCAAAAATCAATACTTTTCAGCCCACCTTCATGTGTCTTATTGAGCATACATTGACTATAAAGGGTCATTTCATCATATTTTGCATCATTCACGTCCACCCGGAGTCTGCTCATTCAAGGTCCCATTAGGTCGTCATTGTAGTATAGTGGTGAGTATTCTTGCCTGTCATGCGGGTGACCCGAGTTTGATCCCTGGAAACGATGCCATTTAGGTTTTATTTTTTTCAAGGTCCAATAAAACATAATTTCACCGCATAAGGTCAGAAAAAAGTATGAGAGTGAACAAAATATAATCCCTTTTCAGTTAAAAAGGACTTGCAAGCATGTAACCATGGTTGCCAAAGCTCTAATCTTGATTTCAAGTAAGAATTTCATTTCAGTTTGTAATTTTATTTCAAAAGAAGAGATGTAATCCTATTCTTTATTTTTATGTAATTTTATGTCATTATATGTAATAAGTAACTTTTCCCAAGCCTTCAACTCAGTTCCAAACTGCCAAAGGACCAAGAGTCAAAGGTCAAAGTATTCCCAATGTATATCAAGTGATCAATTTGTCAAAGAAAAGTCAAGTGTAAAGGTATAGGTTCCAAGAGTAAAGTGAATGATAAAAGGAAGAAAGTGGGTCCCAAGGCCCAAAACATCAATTTCATGAAGTATAAAAGCCACCAAGACATCAAAAGCAAATCCATTTTCACTCTCAAAGGTCGAGCTCACACTCTCTTGGCTCAAAAAGTCAATTTTGCAGGTTCAAAGGCAAAAAATTTCTTGGCGCTACACTTAGGAAGAAGGCGTTTCACTTAGAGATTTTGGTGTTGCATTTTGTAACACGGGAGTTGCGCTTCTGGGTAAGGCATTGCGCGTTTGCCCAATGCATTGCGCTTTTTCCCAGTGAGCCTCCAAAGCGCCAAAACACCTCCAAATCCTCTCAAAAGCTTAACAAGGCTTTATTTCCTACTCTAAAAAGTATGTAACCCTATTTTCCACCCATTTGCACTTCCAAACAACATTTATTTTTAGTGTTTTGATTCCTAAGAAAAATTGGCCCTTGGGAAAGGGACAAAACCCTAAATTCATCCCTATCCTAAAATTTGTTGCCCATAGACCCTACAATACCTCCCTACATCACTATTAAACCCATCCCTACTCTTACATTATCATTTCCTAGTCCCTAAACACTTTTCCCATAAAACCCTAAGACCTAGGTTTCTAAAATCCCTAGGCAACATCTACCATAAACCTGTAAATCAATTTTCATTCCCAACTCCCTTCACATTTTCACCTCCTATCACCTCCCACAGTTCCATAATCCACCACCTCATCTCCCTAAAATTTTGTAGCCCTAACCCTATTCCCTAGACCTATTTCCACCTCCCATTCCCACCTACCTTATCACTAGGATCTCTTTAACAAACACTATGGAGGAAGACAGAGACTATATGGAAGAGGAGGATACATAAGAAGAAGAGGGCAGATAATAGAGGAGGCCACACAAAGGATGCAGAATCCTAAGGCTGGAGCCCACTAACACAAATGAACTCATGGCTTCACCAATCGCAGTCTCATGTTTTCAATATGTGGGTTGCTTTGATTTTTGGAAAATGATTGAAAGAGTTCATCATCACCCTGTGTTGACCAGACTCTTTGCATCAAACTTGAAAGATAATCAAGTAATCCTAGCAGGAGTGACCTTCACTTTTTCTACTTCTATCATTGCTTCTACCACAGGGATTCAAAACATGGGTGAGAGGTGGTTTAAGTCAAAGGATTTGGAGGATCAGTGTTATGAACCATTCATCAAACCACTGTACAAAAATGAGAGGATGGTGTTCCCTTTTAGCTACCTTCTTAATAGGTATGCCCTCGTGATGAAAATCATCATGAAGTACTTCTCTTGTGAAGGTAGGTTCTCTAGGCTCTACACCTACCATATCATATTGCTTATGCATTTCACAAGGGTCTAATTCCTCAATATTCCACACCATCTATTTAGAAGTATAGAAAAAATGGCCTCCATTGTGCAGAAGAGAGATTATGACCAGTAGATGAACAGCCTTTTCCATCACTCATTGACCAAGATCATTGTCCTTCATCACCTTGATCAGCTGCATATTTCATGGGACAATTTCATTTCCAATGACATTTTCACTACTCCACAAGCTCCACATGCTAAAGGTATGCCTTCTTCATCTCATCCCACTGATCATCATGCTGAAGCCATACCTCCTCCATCTCAGCCCACTACTTCTATTCCGCCATCTAATTAGCACCCTTAGTATCACCGCCATCATCACCATTTCATGATCATGCAGGGTCACCTAGCAGAGTTGAGGTCATCAGGCCTAAGAGCATAGATGTCTGCACATTGGCACATACTTATCATAGAGGCCACAGGCAAGTGTTTTCCCCACAAATTGTGGGAGGAGCCTTGACTTCTTCATCAACAAAGCAGGTACAAAAAGGTAAAGAAAAGATGACAGAGGTAGAGATGCAGCAGCAGGAGGAGGACGTCCATGAAACAGAACAGGATTTCTACTTGGTTGACCTAGGTGAACATGATGACAGTAAGAGCACAAGAATTGTCATCAAAGAAAAATATGCACTCATCAGGGAGCTCCAGATCAACTTGGAGAGGGAAAAATACATCATGTGATATTATGAGAAGGAAAATAAGCATCTTGAGGCCAAACATGAGGTCATGGAAATCAAGCTCATCAAAGCAAAGAGGGAAGCAATGAAAGTCAAGGATTTGCTAGAAGAGGCCTATGACAGGTATGGTGAGCCTGAAGAAGAGCAAGAAACTAGAAAAAGACCTCGAACTAGAGGGCTGAAAAGAGCTCTAGAACTAGAGAAGAAAAAGGAAGTTGAGCTTGCTAATGAGCTCACATTGAATGAGCAATTTTCCATCTTGGTCAATGAAAACCGAGACCATTGGCTTGATAAGGTCAATAAGAATATAGAGAAGCTCCTAAACAAAGCTAACTAGCAAAATGAAATTCAGAAGAAGAAGGAAAAACACTATGCCAACAGAGAAAGGATTGATAGGGCAAAACTCAAAGCTGCAAAGGAAAAAATTGAAGCCCTAACCAAGCAAAAGGAGGAAGATAAACTTGAAATCCTTGCTGAGGCATCACTCATGGCCTAACACACCTCATCAGCATTCCTCAGGCTAAATTTTGAATAATTTTGAGCAATTTTGGAAAATTTTGGAGTTTTGTGCATTTTTGGCAATTTGTGCACGAGTCACACTGTTGAAAGCGCAGTGCCCTAGGTGTTGTCTTTTCCTAGGGACCTCCAAATGAAAAATGTCCACCAACATTGGATTTACAAGGCCAAATATAGCCAGGAAAACCACTTTGCTAAGCTTTTTGGGGTAAACTGGGTAGTCAAAATGTCAAAAACCACCCAAAAAATCACGTTTCTGCCCTGTTTTGGAGGCTGGCGATGCGCTTCTGACTAGTCTTGGGAGAATAAACTTTTCGAGGGTCAAAACTTCATTTTTGAAACTAAGTGTATATCCGGAAACTCAACAGGCGAATATTTTCAATGATCTATCCTATGCTCAATTTGGACACCAGGAACCCCCTCAAAAGTCGATCTAAAGTTTTCCCTGCGCTTACGACAATGGCGCTACGCTTTTGACACAAATTTTCTGAGTTTCTTCATTTTGTAAATTTTCTCAGCTTTGACAATTTCACCTTGACAAATCATATTTTTACCCATGTAATTGATGGATGTAAATGTAATAATGATGTTTTTACTGTTACCTAGGGTAAATACATTAGGTGAAAACTCTTTTGGTGATGTAATGAATTAGTTTCCAAAAAGTGAGGGATGAGTCACTTTGACCACCCTACACTCTAGATATTAGTTTAGTTTTAGGTGGAACCACTCCTCCTCTCATGGATTTGACCGCTGAGGCTGGGAGGAGTTTGTTTGAGCCCTATATCATGTACTTTTCAGTCACTCTACAAGTTGGACTCCATTGGATATTGTACTAGTGTTTTAGACTTTGGCATGGAATATGTTCGATGAGTTGCAACTATTTTGGTGGGATTCCAGTGGCATGGTATTTTGATATTGTTTCTTATTCAGTTACATGTGTGTGAATGTTTTGTATCTTCCATGATCCATTTCACTTCTAAATATGTTTTATTTTCAAGGTGTGATAAGCAGAATACATCTTCTATGCTCTGTTTTTGGAAAATCATCATAATTTGTTTCATATCTTCAGTTTAAGAAGAATTCGTAATTTTCATGCTCTTTTTAGCACCTCATCAGTCTAAACCATTTCATCAATATACTACAAAGTGTTAAAGTACTTGCCTACCTTGCCCCATTAGATGACTGCAATTTTGATTTTCTTTTGCCCTAACCTAGTTCACTCTCTGACCTAATTCACTCATCCAGTGACTACCCCAATCAAATCAAATCAAAGCCCTGAGCTACTATATCTAGCCTAAAACCCTAATCCATCCAGCCCTTTTGGCTATGATGCTTTGGAGAGATCCCTCTCCAGCTTGGTAGGGCTCGCTACCAACTCAAAAGATTGATTTGTGGTTACCTCAGCTAGACTCTTCCTCAGCCTTAGAGATCTGGAGGAGTGATAACATACTGGCGCCATTGTCGAGGAACAAAATGTTCATTTTCCTTGGGTGTATGACTAGCTTTCATCGGAATTTGGTCCTTTGGATTATGGGACTAAGTTTCATAAAGGCTGATTCCATAATTGCAGTGTCAAGAGTGTAGAGTTGGCTTCTAGGAGACAAACAAGACAAAATTCCACATCCTGATCCAGCTGATTCAGTCGAAGATATTCACAGCTTGTTCAAAAAGAGAAGAAGGTTAGAAATCACAAGTTCAATCAAATTTCATTCCATTGGTAAGCTTTTGATCGTTACCAATTTAAATTTCTCTATTGGAGACTTTCCTTCGCTGTGAAATTTGAAGATATCTTTGTTCCTCTCAAAGTCTCAGGTTTTTTACTTCACATAGACTTTGACCCTATTAAGATACTGGCTCCGAAAAGATATACCAGGTCAAACCCTAACCCAAATCCTCCTTCTCCAGTTGATGATCCTAAAATATTGTTAAGAAAGCCTAAAGTCCCTTTCCCCGAGACTAAAAGCACAAAATTGGAAAGGACCACTTCCTTGCCAGATCAGATACTTAGTATTGAGGATATTCCTTTTGACATTAAATTTGAGCTATCCCTATTTCATTCGAAGTCTGAGTCTTGTCTTACAGAGGAAGTATTTGATCCCATAAAGTTTGATTCATACCTACCCACCTCAAAGTCTTTGTTTAATCAACCTTCTGCTACTTCTCAGTCTTCAAAACTTGAGCACGAGGTTTGGTCTAATTTTGAGAAACTTCAAAGCCTAGCCAATCAATTACAAATTACAGTGGAAAAATCCTATATTCAGTATCAGCTTGAAATCTTATCTTCTGCCATACCCCCTACTGCACCTCCAAAAACATCCGTATCGCCACCTCCATCTTCATCCCAACCAAAACAACCCATTGTAGTTCCCATTCACCATCCCCCAACAGTCGTGGCAAGATTTACACCCTTATTATTACCTGGCCAATTGGCAGCTTTACCTCAGACCTATGGCCATAGACTTCCTCTTTTTGATGGCAGCCCGAGAGTCACAACACAGCAACATATTGACAAAATGGTTGATTTCATTGACTTAGAGGAGGTTGATGATGACGATGCCAAAATGAGACTAATGGCTCAAAGTTTATCTGGAGATGTGAAAAAATGGTTCCATGGTTTGGCAGTGGGCTCCATTGATACCCCTCAGAGATTAAATGAGTTTTTCCTAGCCAGGTGGCGGGAAAAGAAAAATCCATTGCAGATCTTGGAGGAATGCAACACATTGAAAAGGAATCCTAATGAGATGGTTCATGAGTTCACTATAAGGTTTAATCAGATCTATAATATCATTCCGGATAACATGAAACCAACACCTGATTTGGCGCTTCAACATTACCCGGATGCCTTTCATTCGAAGATGGCTTATCAACTAAGGGAAATAGATCCTACAACTATGGAAGAAATGCAGAATAACACAGTAAGTGTGGAAGCGAACTTGATGGTTAAAAAGTCTCAGTTAAAACATGAGAAGCTGAAAAAGAAAGTAACCATAAAAAAAGAACCTTCTTCTTCCACCAATCTTAAACTAGATGCACTGATCAGAACCATGGAGAGGATGGTCGAACGGATGATAAATTCAGATATACGTCAAAAGCCACAAGTTAGAAATCCAAATTCAGACACCCTTACAGCAGAATTATGCTCAAGGAGAGTTTGATGATGAAACAACCCTAATTGTCGAGGAAAATCACTTCTTCAGGGAAGATTAGCATCCCATTTTCTTGACTGAAAATGAGAAGTATGTCGAGGAGACGAAGGATCCTAAGGATGAAGACTACATACTGTCGAATGACAATGCATTGGAAACTCAATCCGATGATTATCAAAGAGGATACTTAAATGCACTCAGCTCTCAGTAGAAGAAATATTCCTTGAGGAATAGAGATGTCCCAATCACTCCCATTCAGAAAAGGACATCGCAGCATAAAGATACCCAACAAAAAACAAATCCTCAAGGTAATCAAAGCAAAGGTAAAGAGCTGGTAGTAGCTAACCAAAGCAAAGTTAATCAGCCATCTACAAGCAATCCAAACAAGGACCATGACAGTCAGAAGAAGGATCAGACACCAAGAGATCTGCCCGAGAAAAGAGACATCATCCAAAAAGAGGTAGACAAATCCAGCTCATTCAATTTAGAAACTGAAATTTCAAAGTGTAAAGTGTCAATCCCTCTTACTGAACTTTTCAAAAATAGCCATTACAAGTCTGACATAGTTAAAATGATGAAAGTTGACCCTATGTTCGACATGGTTAATGTTGAAGATGACCATCCTGAATTGGTTTTTGGTCCAGCCATAGATGGTCAGTCAGAAGATAGTGAGGTTCCTCCATTTTACCTGAGTCTAAGAATCCATTAGTACATTCCTCATAACTCCATGCTTGAAACTAGAGCCTCCCATAATTTAATGCCCAAGGTCATCATGGAAAGGATAGGTCTAGATATAACTCGTGAATACCATGACTTGTACTCTTTTGATTCTGGTAAGGTCCATTATCTTGGTCTAATCAAAGATTTGGTAGTATCCCTGGACCAAATCCCGACAAAGAATGTTTTAATGGATGTGGTGGTAGCTGATATACCACCATGGTTTGGTATATTATTGTCAAGATCTTGGGGAGCGAAACTAAGAGGCACACTACAATTAGACTTCTACTATGCCACCATCCCGGTTTTCGGACAATTGAGGAAATTGTACCGCGAAACCAAAATGAAATTCATGATAAATAGCAAGGAGAAGCCTAGTAATCATCCTATAAATGTTGTACATACAGATTTAGAGTCCTTTATTTTATATAATGATAGTGGACTGAATTATGTAGATAGTTAACTTGTGGAAATTAAATATGTACCAAAGATTTCCAATTGTATAAGGACATTTTCAGATTAGGAAAAAGAAAAGCTGCCAAGTTCATCTGAACAACCATTGGACAAGAAAGTGAAAGGCTCAGAAAGGCTATCAGAGAAGGTAATGGAAAATTCAAAACAACTTGAAGAGAAAGTTCAGAAAATTGACCCAAAGCAGAGACCAGATTTACAGCCCTTGGAAGTGGAGCACGATCTTTGGACCATGGACTTTGATCGTGCTCTCAGGAAAGATGGGGCAGGCATGGGCATTTGGATTCGAAGTCCACATCATCAACAAGGTGAGCTCCTTCATAATGTTATATTATGCTCATACAAGTTAGCTTTTGATTTCACGAACAATGAGGCAGAGTACGAAGCACTGATCACGGGTTTAAAGATCTTGAAAAGATTGGGTGCACGAAGAATTTCAGTGTATGGTGATTCAAAACTTGTGATCAAGCAAGTTAAAGGTGAGTATCAAGCTCACCATCTGTGGATGAGAAAATATAGAAATTTTGTTTTAGATATTTTGAGAATGTTTCTAGAATATACACTTTCGGTTGTACCAAAGAGTCAGAATCTTATGGCATATTCTTTGGCTATAGCTACAAGCAATTTCAAAATCCCCATTTTTCAAACAAGAAATTTGAGATTCATGTCAAGCATCGGCCCTCTGTTCCTGACAACTTGTGATATTCGCAAGTATTCTGGATGACAAGTAGGTAAATAACTTTCTCCAGAGTGAAGGAGAGTTTGAGAATTGTTCCATGGATGAAGTTTACAACAAGGATGATCAAGTCATCGAGGCAACCCAAGTTGATATATTACAGCTAAAGGACAACAATATTTTGAAAGGTCTTGTACCTTTGGAAGACTTGTTTGATCAAGATGATGTAGCAAGGAAGCCTACATTAGTACCTACTGAGAAAGGTGTGGAAGACGTGAACATTGGAACAACAGATAAACCAAAAATGATCAAGCTATCCAAAACATTATCTCTCGAGGTAAAATAAAAATATATTCATTTATTTTCTCAATTTTCTGATACTTTTTCGTGGGATTATGTAGACTTAAAGGAGTATGACAAGAAAATAATTTAGCATACCATCCTGATTAAGCCTGATCAAAAGCCCTTTAGAAAAAAGTTAAGAAGGATTAACCCAAGGTTGCTGCCATCCATAGAGAAATAAATTAACATACTTTTCAAGGCAGGCATCATTGTTCCCATCAGATTTTCGAATTGGATATCAAATCTAGTCCCGACGAGAAAAAAGACTGGAGAGGTTAGGCTCTGCATAGACTTCCGAAACCTAAACAAAGTATCTCTGAAAGATAATTATCCGCTTCCCAAAATGGACCAGATCCTTCAGAGAGTTGTCGACGCTTCCCGAATGTCACTTTTGGATGGCTAATCTAGTTACAATCAATTTTTAGTGCCTGAAGATGATTAGGACAAGACAACATTCACCACACCTTGGGGAACATTCAAATATGCAAAAATGTCATTCGGTCTAAAAAATGCAGGGGCCACTTTTCATCGTGCCATGGACATAACTTTTTCCAATGAAAAAGATGTTTTCTTGGTTGTATACTTAGATGATGTAACAGTGTCTTCACATTCAGATGATGAACATTTGCATCATTTAAGAGTCATTTTTCAAAAATGTAGAAAGTTTGGGATCTCTCTCAATCCGAAGAAAAGTTTGTTTGTTATGGAGGAAGGCAAACTTCTCGGCCACATCATTTCGAAGGAAGTCATTCGAATTGACCCTTCATAGGTAGAAGCTATTCAGCAAATTGATTTCCCCCACAATAAGAAATAAATCCAAGCATTCAATTGTAAGATGAATTTCTTACGCCGATTTATTCCTAATTTGGTTGAACATCTTAGAGAAATGACCAATATGTTGAAAAAGTATAGTGATGTGAAGCGGTCTGAAGAAGCCTGGAAGTCCTTTCATGCAGTAAAGCTTGCCTTAACCACTGCCCCTATTTTAATCACTCCTAATTACTCTGATGATTTTATTATATTTTCTTTTGCTTTTGAGCATACCATGGCAGCAGTATTAATGCAGAAAAGGGATAAAATCGAGCTTCCAATATCATTTTTTAGTCGCAACATCAAGGATGCAACCCTTAAGTACAACATCATTGAGAAACAAGCCTTGGCTTTGGTAAAGGTGGTGAAAGATTTAAGAGTTTACATTTTACATTCGCATACTCTTGCTTATGTGCCTAATGCAGCGGTAAAGGAAGTTCTTGTGCAGAATGACCCAGAAGGTAGAAGAGGTAGATGGATAGCAACCTTATTAGAATATGACCTTGAGATCAAGCCTACCAATCTGATCAAGGGTCAAGGCTTAGCCAGACTCATGGATGAGTCAAATCTCAATGTTCTAGATATCAACCTTGTAGCTGCATTATCCGACAATCAAGAAGAAGTAGATCTCATTCAGGTATCTGATATCTTTCTATCATCTCCATGATATTCTGATATTATTTATGTTTTGCAACATCTAAATCCCCCTCTAAGCATGTCTAAGGCTAAGAGCAGGTCATTGAAGTTGAAGGCTTCTAAATATTGCATTATGGACAATGCACTTTATTGGAAAGATCCTGGAGGTGTGTTGTTGAACTATTTGACCGAAGATGACTCTAAAGAAATAATAAATGACTTTCACAAAGGGGATTATGGGGGCCATTTGTATTGGAAGACCACAGCAAACAAAGTACTAAGAGTGGGTTACTATTGGCCCACATTTTTTGCAGATATCTACAAGGTAGTGATGAGTTGTCACGAGTGTCAAGTTTTCCAAGGTAAAAGAAAACTTCTTCCTTTTCCTCTACAACCTATTTCAGTTCATGCACCATTTCAATAGTGAGGCCTAGATTTCATAGGCAAGATTAACCCATCATCATCCGCACAACACAAGTGGATATTGACAGCTACAAACTACTTTACCAAGTGGATTGAAGCAATTCCTACCAAGCAAGCAACAGATTCAGTTATCATTCAGTTTTTAGAAACTAATATCTTGTCCCATTTTGGTTGTCCTAATAAGATCATCACAGACAACACGAAAACATTCAAGTCTAAAAATATGACTGAGTTTTGTGACAAATACAACATTAAGTTGGGACATTCTACAACATACTATCCACAAGGAAATGGTTTGGCCGAGTCCTCCAATAAATCCTTAATCAACATCATCAAGAAAATGTTGGAGGCCAACAAAAAGAATTGGCACAAAAATCTGATCAATGCATTATGGGCAGATCAGGTGAGTAGTAAGAAATCTCTTGGACTTTCTCCTTTTCAAATTGTGTATGGAGTAGATATTGTTTTCCCTTCATCATTAGTAGTCCCAGTCATGAAATTGTTACAAGAAGCAGGAAGTGAAGAGAATGATATTCAACACTGGATCAATCAAATGATTCACCTACAACAGACACGAGATGAGGTATTTTAGAACACCTCTAAGCTTCATGAGAGGATAAAGAGAATATATGACTAGAAAATAAAGGAAGATGATTTCGAAATTGGAGATGTGGTGCTTCGTTGGGATGCCAGAAATGAAGACAAGGGTAAGCATGCAAAATTCAAAAATTTGTGGAAAGGCCCTTATCAGATTTCAACTTTCCGAGGGCAAAATTCTTTCTTATTGGATGAGATGAATGGAGAACCATGATTAGGAGGACTAGTCGATGGTATGCTCGTTAAGAACTATATTTTCTGAGATAGGCCAGTTTCATTGTACATAACAATTTAATTTTCTACAAAGCGGGAAGTAGAAAATCATTGGAGTTCGGAGCCCAAAGTGAAGGCCATGGAGCTTCACTGATTTTCTTCCATTTTCAAAGTTTAGTCTTCAAATAAGTAACTCAGTTTTGATCCAGTCATGCATTTCAGTTTGATTTTTTGACCGTATTGGCCCACATGGTTAGGCACTTGGTCTACGATGTTCTTGACACCTCCAAGGAGCTGCCATCCCCAAAAGGCCGATGTTAGAGTCCGTATATGCATATTGCCATCAGTGATTAAAAATCCTCTTATATATCGTATTAGGGTCCCATTTTGAAATTTTTGTCATTCCACCTAGGTCCTCATTTAAAAATTTACTCACTCATGGTAGCCCTATGTGAAAATCTCTTCTCTCTCTCAAAAATCAATATTGGCCCACCTTCATGTGTCTTACTGAGCATACATTGACTATAAAGGCTCATTTCATAATGTTTTGTGTCAGTCAAGTCCACCTGGAGTCTACTCATTCAAGGTCCCATTACACTGTCGTCATAGTATAGTGGTGAGTATTCCCGCCTGTCACGCGGGTGACCCAGGTTCGATCCCCGACAATGGAGCCATTTAGGTTTTATTTTTTTCAAGGTCCAATAAAACATCATTTCACTGCTTAAGGTCAACAAAACTATGAGAGTGAACAACATAATATCCCTTTTTAGTTAAAAAGTACTTGCAAGCATGTAACCGTGGTTGCCAAAGCTCTAATTTTGATTTCAAGTAATAATTTCATTTTAGTTTGTAATTTTATTTCAAAAGCATAGATGTAATCATATTTTTTATATTTATGTAATTTTATGTCATTATATGTAATAAGTAACTTTTCCCAAGCTATGAACTCAACTCCAAAATGCCAAAGGACCAAAATTCAAAGGTCAAAGTATTCCCAATGTATATCAAGTGATCAATTTGATAAAGAAAAGTCAAAGTGTAAAGGTATAGGTTCCAAGAGTAAATTGAATGATAAAAGGAAGAAAGTGGGTCCCAAGGCCCAAAACATCAATTTCATGAAGTATAAAAGCCACCAAGACATCAAAAGAAAATCCATTTTCACTCTCAAAGGTCGAGCTCACACTCCCTTGGCTCAAAAAGTTGATTTTATAGGCTCAAAGGCGGAAATTTTCTTGGCGTTGCACTTAGGAAGAATGCGCTGCGCTTAGAAGAGGGGCGTTGCGCTTTTGCCCAGTGAAGCCTCGAAAGTGCTAAAACACCTCAAAATCCTCTCAAAATCTCAAAAAGGCTTTGTTTACTCCTCTACCAAGTAAGTAACCCTATTTTCCACCCATTTTCACTTCCAAACAACATTTCTTTTTAGTGTTTTGATTCCTAAGCAAAATTGGCCCTTGGGCAAGGGACAAAACCCTAAATTCATCCCTATCCTAAAATTTGTTGCCCATAAACCCTACAATACCTCCCTTCATCACTATTAAATTCATCCCTACCCTTACATTATCATTTCCTAGTCCCTAAACACTTTTCCCATAAAACCCTAAGACCTAGGTTTCTAAAATCCCTAGGAAGCCTCTACCATAAACCTGTAAATTAATTTTCATTCCCAACTCCCTTCACATTTTCACCTCCTATCACCTCCCAGAGTTCCGTAATCCACCACCTCATCTCCTTAAATTTTTATAGCCCTATCCCTATTCCCTATACCTATTTCCACTTCCCATTCCCACCTACCTTGTCACTAGGGTATCTTGAACAAACACTATGGAGGAAGACAAAGACTATATGGAAGAGGAGGATACACAAGAAGAAGAGAACATAGAACATAGGAGGCCACACAAAGGAGGTAGAATCCTAAGTTTGGAGCCCACTAACACAAATGAACTCATGGCTGCACCAATGGTCGTCTCATGTTTTCAGTATGTGGGTTGCTTTGATTTTTGAAAAATGATTGAAAGAGTTCAACATCACCCTGTGTTGACCATACTCTTTGCATCAAACCTTAAAGATAATCAAGTAACCCTAGCAGGAGTGGCCTTCACTTTGTATACTTCTAGCATTGTTGCTGCCATAGGGATTCCAAACATGGGTGAGAGGTGGTTTAAATCAAAGGATTTGGATGATTAGTATTATGAACCATTCATCAAACCACTGTACAAAAATGAGAGGAGGAGGTTGTTCCCTTTCAGCTACCTTCTTAATAAGCATTCTCCCATGATGAAAATCATCATGAAGTACTTCTCTTGTGAAGGTAGGCTCTCTAGGCTCTACAACTACCATATAAAACTGCTTATGAATTTCACAAGGGTCAAATTCCTCAATATCCCATACTATCTATTTAGAAGTATAGAAAAAATGGCCTCCATTGTGCAGAAGAGAGATTATGACCAGCAAAGGAATAACCTTTTCCATCACTCATTGATCAAGATCATTGTCCTTCATCACCTTGATCAGTTGCATATTTCATGGGACAATTTCATTGCCAATGACATTTTCACTACTCCACAAGCTCCACATACTAAAGGTATGCCTTCTTCATCTCATCCCACTGATCATCATGTTGAAGCCATACCTCCTCCATCTCAGCCCACTACTTCTATTCCTCCATCTGATCAGCCACCCTCAGTATCACCACCATCATCACCATTTCATGATCATGCAGGGTCACCTAGCAGAGCTGAGGTCATCAGGCCTAAGAGCACAAATGTGAGAACATTCGCAGCTATTTATCGAAGAGGCCACAGGGAGGTGTTTTCCCCACAAATTGTGGGAGGGGCCTTGCCTTCTTCATCAAAAAGAAGGTACACAAATCTAAAGAAAATATGATAGAGGTAGAGATCCAGCAACAACAGGAGGACCTCCATGAAACAGAATAGGATTTTGACTTGGTTGACCTAGGTGAACATGATGACAGTGAGAGTACAAGCATTGTCATCAAAGAAAAAGATGCACTCATCAGGGAGCTCCAGATCAACTTGCAGAGGGAAAAATACATCATCTCATATTATGAGCAGGAAAATAAGTAGCTTGAGGCCAAACATGAGGTCATGGAAATTAAGCTCATCAAGGCAGAGAGGGAAGCAATGAAAGTCAAGGCATTTCTAGAAGAGGCCTATGACAGGTATGGTGAGCCTGAAGAAGAGCAAGAAACTAGAAAAAGACCTAGAACTAGAGGGCTGAAAAGAGCTCTAGAACTAGAGAAGAAAAAGGAAGTTGAGCTTGCTAATGAGCTCACATTGAATGAGCAATTTTCCATCTTGGTCAATGAAAACTGGGAGCATTGGCTTGATAAGGTCAATCAACATCTAGAGAATCTCCTAAAAAAAGCTAACCAGCAAAATGAAATTCAGAAGAAGATGGCAAAACACTATGCCAACAGAGAAAGGATTGCTAGGGCAAAACTCAAAGCTGCAAAGGAAAAAATTGAAGCCCTAACCAAGCAAAAGGAGGAAGATAAACTTGAAATCCTTTTTGAGGCATCAACCATCACCTATCATACCTCATGAGTATTCTTCAGGCTAAATTTTGAAGAATTTTGAGCAATTTTGGAAAATTTTGGAGTTTTGTGCATTTTTGGCAATTTGTGCACGAGTCACACTGCCAAAAGCGCAGCGCCCTAGGCTCTGCGCTTTTCTTAGGGACATCCAAATGCAAAATGTCCAACAACGTTGGATTACAAGGCCAAATATAGCCAGGAAAACCACTTTTCTAAGCTTTTTTGGGTCAACTGGGTAGTCAAAAGGCCAAAAAAACACCCAAAAATCATATTTCTGCCCTGTTTTGGAGGTTGGCGCTGTGCTTTTGATCAGTCTTGGGAGAATCAACTTTTGGAGGGAAATAACTTCACCATTTTTTAAAGTAATCATATATCTAGAAACTCAACAGGCCAATCTTTCCAATGAGCTATCCTACGCTCAATTTGGGCACCAGGAACCCCTTCAAAAGTGGAGATGAAGTTGGCACTGCGCTTAGGATAGTGGCGCTGCGCTTTTGACCCAAATTTTATGAGTTTCTTCATTTTGTAAATTTTCTCAGTTTTGACAGTTTCAACTTGATAAATCATATTTTTATCCATGTACTTGATGGATGTAAATGTAATAATGATGTTTTTACTATTACCTAGGGTAAATACATTAGGTGAAAACTCTTTTGGTGATGTAATGAATCAGTTTCCAAAAAGTGAGGGATGAGTCACTTTGACCACCCTACACTCTAGCTATCAGTTTAGTTTTTGGTGGAACTGCTCCTCCTCTCATGGATTCGACCCTTGAGGCTGGGAGGAGTTTGTTTGAGGCCTATATCATGTACTTTTTCAGTCATTCTACAGGTTGGACTCCATTGGATGTTGTACTAGTGTTTCATACTTTGGCATGGAATATATTGGATGAGTTGCAGCTATTTTGGCGGGATTCCTGTGGCATGGTATTTTGATACTGTTTCTTCTTAAGTTACATGTGTGTGAATGTTTTGTATCTTCCATGATCCATTTCACTTCTAAATATGTTTGATTTTCAAGGTGTAATCAACAGAATACATCTTCTATGCTCTACTTTGGGAAAATCATCATAATTTGTTTCATTTCTTCAGTTTAAAAAGAATTCATGATTTTCATGCTCTTTTTAGCACCTCATAAGTCTAAACCATTTCATCAATATACTACAAAGTGTTAAAGTACTTGCCTACCTTTCCCCATCAGATGTCTGCAATTCTAATTTTCTTTTGCCCTCACCTAGTTCACTCTCTGACCTAATTCACTCATTGAGTGACTACCCCAATCAAATCAAATCAAAACACTGAGCTACTATATCTAACCTAAAACCCTAATCCATTCAGCCCTTTTGGGCTGTGATCCTTTGGAGAGAGCCCTCTCTAGCTTGGTAGGTCTAGCTACCAAGTCAAAAGATTGGTCTATGGTTACCTCAACTAGACTCTTCCTCAGCCTTAAATATCTGGAGGAGTGATAACACCTGGAATTCGATTCAGATTCCACCCTTTTGCTACACCCATTACCTTCCAGATGGCAAGGGTCGTATGAGGGGGACGATCTTGCTGAGATTGGCACTAATCCGAGGGATGAGTCAGTTCTTATATGCAAGGTATGGAGTGGTAAGAATGTCAAGGTGATATTAAAAAGAGGTATAAATTAGTGTTGTATAACTCAAAACTTTTCTCATTTTATTAATAGAAGCAGCCTTTTTTTCTTCTGAAAAAGAAACATTTTCTCATTTTAAGAAAAATGGTATCACTTTTGATTTATAATTCTTTAATTTTCCGAGTTTTTTAGTACATATGTTAATTGTTTTAAGAATTACTATACATTTATTTTAATTTGGGATTTATCAAATGTTAAAAAAAACACAAAATTTGTTTATAATGTAAAATAAAAAAATGATGTGCACATATAGAGATTTGATTCATTTTTATATATTATCATTATATATATATAAAATCAAATCCATGTTTAACCTATACACCTTATGTAAAATGACAGATTTTCATTTGAATAATACACTACTAAAATATTTTTAAAATATATATATATATTTTAAGTAGTTTATCTGTGTAACACACACTACCAAAACCATATAAAAAATCACGTAAGCACTGTAATTAATTTAATCATTTATCATATTTAATGTTGTCATTATAAGATAAATAAATGTACTCTCAGTTAATGCACAATACATACATATCTTATCTGGCTACAATTTAACTCTCTTAAATTTTACATTGAAGTTACACCAGCTGGACTAAAGTCCCGAGCCAAATATTTAATACATACTTCCATTTCCTATCAATTTGAGAAAGGACTAAGCTAATAGATAAATTTGGAATTTCCTGGTGGCTCTCATATCCCGAGAGACCCTCTAGGTGTACACACGCTCATTGCACCACTCGGCGATGATCAGACGGTTGGATGGCCGAGGTTTGATCCAACGGATATGGTCTTCTGACAAAGGTTTAGGGTAACGGTGAGCAGGGTTTGCTGCAGGCAGAGTTCATTTCCTTCCTACCAGAGTTTGGACACCGCTCTACAATCCTTTCCCCAGATATGGTGGTTCCGTCATGCTATGGCTCTCCTACAACTTGTAATTCTTCTACTTGTTATAGTTCTAGCTTCTCTTCTGTGGTTGCTTGCAAAAAGCTTCCGAGGACATTTTATCTTTTTCCAAACCCCTTACTACCCTCGGCTTTGTCCTTACTGTGCATGGCTTTTCCATGGTTTCTTGTTTCTTCCTCCGACAATTTGGGGTTCTTCAAACTTCTTTGCCAGACTACCACGTCCGTGCCTGGGTGAATTGACCCCAATCATGATTCGACCATGTCATTGAGTTCCCAGAAAATCAGGTAAGAACCATTTGCTTGGCTTGTTCATCTCACAATATGGTTATTTAAATTTATAATCATATGCAATGTTATCTGAAGGCATCTTCTTTTTACAAGTTGAGAAGTTTATGGCGATTCCTGTGCCACTTCTGTTTGCAGGTTGAGCAGTTTATGGCAGTTTCCTGTGCCGATGGAGCGGTAGAGCTAGCCCACAAGCACTGCCCTTCAACTCCAGTTTGGCACATATATTTTTTCCTCTCTGGTCCTTGTTGTAAATGTCTATTTAACGATTCAGACTGTTGATGGCTAGAGCCCAAGGGTTTAAGGCCACGGTCTCCTTCTACTTCAGTTTTCTTTACTGAGACAAGTATATTGTCACTCAGACGACAAGGGTTTTCCATTATGTTTTTTTTTTTGTGAACAATTATGAAGGAACTCCTCCATTATCAGTTCCCCTGTAAAGAAAATTCATTCAGGGTATAGAAATGAACATGTTTAAGTTCATTACAGTTATATAAATTCTTGTTGTTCTTTATTTTCTGCAGCTTGTAATTACTGAAAGGTTTGTCTCAGGTCTTTGTTTTCTAAAGCTACTTTTGTGTATATCGAGGGTTTCATCACCCAAATGTCTTAATTACAAAGGTATGTTTGCGGTTATTATAGTGCTCTGTTTTTACTTTCCTTATTGGCTTTTACATTTAAGTGATTCATTACCATTTGGTTCCACAGCGGCCTAAACCCTACTGTTTATTACTCAGTATTACGACTGTTTAATGGATTTGCTGTCATTTAAAGAAATTTTTCTTTCTTACTAAGTAACACGACTCTGCCAAGCTCTTAGGGTTAACACTCTTCTGGAAATTAAGGTTGATATTGTTTATTCAAGTTAATGCATGTTTATTGCTTTTGAATCTTGTAGTTGTATGTTAAAATATCGTATCATTACTTGTATGTTGGTGAATGCATTTACTTTCTTTCTTTTATTTTTAACAAAACTTGGCAAGAAATAAACTACTGGATATCGGGCTCTTAGTTACCTTAAGGTCATTTCAATTAAAGGCTACAAGTCCAAGACCAATCCAGTTACAGGAGAAGTTGGCAGATTTCCAACTCCCTACCCCCTCATTACTCGTTTTTCAGAGTTGTTCAGTTCCCACTAAACCATTGGGTTCTGACATAAATATATGTAACAACAATATGATTTCTTCCCTTATACTTGCAACCTTAACATAGTTTTCTTTCTATGTAAAGATTGTTCACAAATTTATAACAAAAAGGTTGAACCCAACAAGCATAATTTTCACTAGCTATATTTTATTCCTTAACTAATAACAGAGATATTAGAACTTATTGTAATTATATTTTCTAGTGACACCTTTTAATAATAAACCAACAACAAAGGATCAAGACTTATCTGATTTGTGCACAACCAAACCAGGAAAATGGAATGTGAATGGGATTGTTCCTCCCTACCAATGGAATCGACAATTTCATCTGGATTCCCCCCTTGCTTCTTTCCCAGTGCAGTTGGTAATTTTACAGCCTTCTCCAGCTAATTCATTCACAGACCTCTAGACCTCCCTCGTCCAGTCTGGAATTACAACAAATCTTTTAGATATGACCAGAAAGTCTACACTAGTTCCAACCAGCTCAGGATGACCCTCCTAGCAGTATTATTCTATTCTTTCTCTCTTAGGTGGTACTCCCTCTTCCCCGTTCTCGTGGCTAACCCCCTGGTTGTTCACCTCTCATATCTTTATCTCTAGGTTTCATGAAAAAAAATCCATAACTGCCCAAGTCCCCATTCCTTCCCTTCTTTTCCACGAATTAATTTTATTAGAAAATCAACTAATAATTAACAACAGTTTCTTTAAACACGTCCTTACATAACATTTGTTACCTAAAGTTAAAGTCAAAAGTAAATGACAATAGTAATTAAAATATTACCCCCGGCCAGGACCGAGGGTGTTACAATCTCATCAGTTGCTTTTTTTCTTTCCGGTCTTTTTTCGGTCAGTAGATATCTCATATGTTTTTTTGTCTGTTAAAATCACTGGTGGCTCTCTGTTTGGCAATACCACTTAATCACTTGTAGCTCTTTTGTTTTTTTGAACCAAAAAAATTGTCCGAACAAATCCAGTTACAGTACCAACAATAAATTTAATTGTAAAAATCGTTTAATATGCTGCGACACTGGGTCAGTGTGCATATGTGGCTGCTTGATAACAGCGAAGACGTTGCAGCCATGAATGTAGATAAAGATACACTCCATTGTTAAATGCTGCAGGACCTTAATTTTAACATGCGTGGATCACTTTGATAACAATGTTTCAATGTTTATTTTTTAAGCAACTTTTAATATTTCATTATTTCATTTTGTTTATGAGGATTAATAGTAAGAATGCTAAGTGAAATTAAGAAATGGTATAAATTCTTTATATATAATTTAAATATATATATATATAATAGATAGATATTGAAATATCGTTATATTTTTAATATTGTTATATTTATTATATATTTGACAATAAAATATTTTATTGTGCCCAGTACACGAGGGAGGAGGGAGATGTGACCTAAAGTTACATAAAAAAATCCATGTTCAAAACTTATTTTCAGGGCATTCAAGAGCCAGTGTTAAGAATCTATTTTTCTTTTATAACAATGGGGATTTGGTTAGCTGGTGAAGTCAATGGAGTGTCAAGCTTCCCACCAGACTCCCATTCTTGGCACATGGCATGAGTTTCAAAGGGATGAGATCTGTTGCAAGTCCAAGGCTATGTTGGCAGAATAGATATCCCTCAGACCTAGCACTTAGGAAAAAGGAAGTCTGCTCTTTGTGGGGCAGCCCCTCAGGATATGACTCTCAAAGCAACTCCAATGAAAGGAAATATATTTTCCATACACAAGGATTGCTTGATAAGCCACAACACAGAGCAGTCTTCCAGTGCACAAAGCATTCTTCAATACCCATTTTTAATTGAATTTTATCTGAAGGCACTAAGGGGGCCCAAGAAACCCTTACTCTTATCTTAAATATTTCTCCAATGCACAATGAAAGCACAAGCATCTAACCAATCAATCTCATATAACTTATTTCTCAAGATGTTTTAAGCATTACAATCATATTGAAAATATTTACAATAAATTCCAAAAATGTGACTACTGGAGCAAAGAAAACCAACCTATCAGCCTGTGTATGTTTTATATTCCATTTAAGAGTGATTCCTAACACTCAAACTTCATTGGTTGCAATTTGACTTGTTTATAGTTTTTTTTCTTAATAGAAAAGGTTTTCTGCCTTATACATTTTCCATTTAGAATAAGTTTACAATTTGCCAAATTAATCCCGAATATAAAAATGGGTCATTTGTAGCCATATTATAGTTCTCTTGTAATATGCTTTTGGAAACTTGAGGTTTATGTTTTTGGAAAATTTATTGCATTCTAGCTCAATAAATTTGTTGGTTTTGTTTATGCTATATTTTTTGAGCATATGCACCTTTAGTTTTGAATAGATTAAACAAATTGTGACACAATTTTTGTTTTGTTTCTTTTAAAAGTTTTTAAAAAGTTGCAGATTATTGTCTAAAGGCAGGGACTAGCTACAAATTCTCCTTGTTATTCCTTGAACCATATTTCTGTATGGATTTTTTTTTCCCCTTGGAAAAATTGTCATTTTCATTGATAAAGGAAAATTACATATTGTAGATGCATTTTGCATATGTTGTATGTGAGGCTATTGCCTATCAAGAAAGAGAGTATCAAAAATAGATCTATGTTCTCCATGCAGGGAGGATATATCTTCTGTATTGTTCATAATAGAGATCAAAAAAGGATCCACGCGGGGAGTACTTATGTCTGTCATGTATGTACAACTGATAACTTAAAGAAAAAACTATAAAAATGTAAAAAAAATAGGCTCTTGTTGAGCCAATTATGCTATATAATCCATGTATGGACGATGATAGTACTGGTAATGTACACTGTCCCTCTGTTCTAGGATCAACCATGTACCACGAGGCCAGATAACAGCTTCCTTGGAAAGTTGATTGGTAGTTTGGTTGTGTTCCCTGTAGATATGGCGACAAACAAAGTGGTCAAATTGTGCAATGAGTCTATGTGCCTCTTCCAGAATAGGTATCAGAGAGTAAGCAGAGCGATTTGTTGTATTGTTTATCCAGTTGCATACAATTTTTCAATCCCCAAAAATTTGAATGTTCCTTTAATGTTTTTCCAAAGAAAAATGTATGAGATGTTTTAGAGTGATCAGCTATGCATAATTGTTGGTACCCCTTCCCAGGCCCATTTGTATTTTATAATAATGAGAGTCTGTAAGGTAAATTATTGCACCCCCCCAACACCCAGCTTCTTGTGTTGAGCCATCGAAGTATGCCCAAGGTTGTTCTCGGTTAATGTCCTCGGGGAAAATGTTCCTAGGGGGTGGAATATTATCTTCTTCAGGGATGGAGTTATAGTCAGCCAAAATGCGGGCAATAATGGATGGCCAGTAGGGAATGATTTCCTGAAATATGCAGCGGTTACGAGCGATCCAGATCACCCAACAAATGAGAAGGGGAAGGTTCCTAGCTTTGATCGGGGTCGTTGTGGTCCACCATGCGATCCAAGCATCTAGCACAGTCCTGCCCTGCCATATGCAGTGGGAGTTGATGGCCAAAAGGGTGGTGTTCCAGAGGTCCACAATGATCAGGCAAGTAAGGAATAGATGATCTATAGTTTCGGAACTGTTTTTGCAAATGCAGCACCAAGATGGTCCATGCAGGGCTCTCTTGTTCAGATTGTCTCCCGTGGGTGCCTTATTTCTCAGAACTGTCCACATGAATAATCTAGTTCTGGGAGGCACCTTTAATTTCCACAGGTGTTTCCACCATTGTTCAATATCCAGGGGTTGATGGGCAACAATAATACATAGGTATCCCTCCTTAGGGGAGTATAAGCCATTTTTTGCATGTGCCTAGATGATCTCGTCTTCCCCCTCAGTAATTCTGGTGTGTGATTCTGTCAGAGCAGCTATATACTCCTCCCATTGTTGGTGCCAAATCTGAGGGATATGCAAGCTCCGAGCAGATTTCCATGCCTGATGGAATATAGTGGTGTGCTCCGGGTCTGCTATGTGACTGATATGAGAGATGCCTGTATTGGTGAGATGTAGCAAAAGGTCCTGTGGAAGTCTGTGAGTGTTACCACAGCCAATCCAGGGATCTAATCCAATGCAGACTGATGTGCCTGATTGGATTTTCCACGTGATCCCATCGTGGATAATCGGCATGGAGTTTATCACTGCTTTCCATATGATCGAGATCCCAGTCTTATTCCAACTTGGTCGGCGGATCCAGTCCATCAAATTGAGGGGAGATATATATTTCAAATAAGTCACTCTTGTCCATAAGTTGTTGGTGGTAATCAGTTGCCATCCTAATTTGGTTGCCAGAGCAACTGAGAAATCATCCAGCCTTTTGATTCCCCATCCTCCCCATTAGGTAGAGCGAACGATTCCCATTTGGCCTAGGTGAAGATTCTCCCACCCTGTTTGCCTTTCCAAAGGAATTTGTAGCAGAGATTCTGTATTCTTGACATTATACCCCGGGGGGTCCATGACAGTGACATCCAGTATACAGGGGTAACTTCAAGTACAACTTTTATGAGAACTAGTCAACCTGCTCTAGGGAGGTACTTGTCGTGCATGATATTGAGTCTTCTCTCTAGCTTGGAGATTAACCATGTCCAATCTGCTATCTTGTATCCAAGTGCTTTCAGTCTGTACCCCAGGTACCTGAGACCATCCTCCATTTGAAAAAGGGTGAATGAGAATGTATGGAGTGCAAACTGTATCTCATGTGGTGTGCACCCTGAAGCTGTTAGTGTGGATTTTGTGTTATTGATTTCCATACCCGTAGCAGTTCGAAATAATTCCATGGTGTTTTGTAGGTTGGTCAAATCCCCAATTCCACCGTTGAGAAAAATCAACACATCATCTACAAAGAGTAAATGTGTCAGAATGCATATGTCAGTGATCTTGATTCCCTGTAGCCTGCCCAAACTGTGTTCTTCCCTTATAAGTCTGCTGAGCCCCTCCATAATAAGAAATAATAATAAGGGAGATAGAGGGCATCCCTGCCTGAGGCCTCTTTCTGAGTGAAAGAAGGGTGATGTTGATCCATTAATAAGTAAATTGAAAGATATGTTTGTTATGCATCACATGATCCATTGTATAAACTCTATGGGAAAGACTAGGTGTGTTAAGACAATTTTGATGTATAACCAACTTGCACGATCAAAAGCTCTGGAGAGATATACCTTGAGGATCATACCTTTCAATTTATCTGTCTGTATAGGGTGCATCACTTCTTGTGCATTTCTAGTAGCTTCATATATCTATCGGTCCTGGAGGAATGTGAACTGTTCTGAGGATATGTGGGAGGATAAGATGGGGCGAAGATGATTAGCTATGATATTGGCAATGATTTTATATATGCAATTGCAGAGTGATATGGGGCAAAAGTCATCATATGAGGCAAGAATATCAGATTTAGGGATAAGTGCAATGAATGTGGAGTTAAAGGCCTCATACATCCTCCTAGTGATTCAACAATCTTCAATTACCTTAATCATATCAGCCCCCAAAAGTTCAAAGAAGGCAATATAGAATTACACCGACCATCCATCTGGTCCTGGGCTCTTGTCTCGCTTGAACCATTTCAAAGTAGCCTCGAGCTTGCCCATAGTGACATCCTTGTTGAGATCCATTACAGCCTCCTGATCCACAAACCAAGGAAATAGTTGTGCCACTCTGATGATTTCAGCCAACGTAGCATTGGGAGGAGCTTTGTATAGCTTCTTGTAGTGAGATGTGGCCAGGGTGGCTAATTGCTGGAAAGTATTTACTCTAATCCCCTGTTCATTTGTCAGATGCCAAATGGTGTTGATGGATTTTCGCCCATTTGCATATTTGTGGAAGAATTTTGTGTTATCATCTCCCTCGAGCAGCCATATGGCTCTGCTTCTCAGCCTCCAAGTTTCTTCCCTGTCCTTTAAAATTTTGCTTCTCTGTGCTACTAAGGATGTGAGCTTCTCCTTCTGATCAGGAGTTGTGTGTCCCCACCCTTGCTCATCTTCCATTGCAGCTATCTCAACTTCAGTGTCCCTTAGGGTTTGTTCATCAAACATTCTCTTATTATGTGCCCAAATTTTTGATAATCTTTTCAGCTCCCTTAGATTATGAGTAAAACTTTCAGCTATATTCCCACTGGCAGCAAGAGGGTGTGTCTTCCAATAATATGTTACCATATTTATGTAGGCTACATCTTTCAACCATGTTGAGTTGAACTTGAATGGAGCTTTGGGCTTGTTCAGACCTCCTTTGATTTCAAGGTATATCAGCGAGTGGTCAGATATACCCCCTGATCCAACCCACTGTCTATAGTTATAGCCCGTGCTCAACAGTCGCTCTTTGATGAGAAAGCGATCTAGTCTTCTAGCAAGCCTATCCTCCCTAATTCTTTTGTTCCTCCAAGTAGGTTGTATTCTCGCAGATGGAATATCAATGAGACTGTGGTCCTCCAAGATGTTCTCAAAGAAAGCAGATAGAGAGTCAATCTGGGCATGATGACCCCAAGATTTGGAGTATCCAATTGAGAAATTTAGATCTCCTCCAAGGATTAGATTGTCCACTTGCAATAGATTAGAATTCAGTAAATTCTCCCAGAAATCTCCACGATTTTGACATGGCCCATAAACATTGAGGAGTCTGATGTCAGAGCCAAGTTCAGATGAGTAGATGTCTGCCTTGATGTGTCCAATACCTCCCCAAATATTACAAATTTTGATAGTCCTAGAATTGAACCCCAATGCAATACCACCAGAGCATCCATTAACATCAAGGGCATGGAACATCCAACCAGGTAACATGGATTCTAGTAGGTGTGTGATAACCTCTGCTAGACCCAGGGTTTCCTGAAGGAGTATGACATCTACCAGCTCAGTACTTAGAAGCCTACGAAAAGCTAGTTTTTTCTCAGGGCTAGCTAACCCTCGACAATTAAAGGAGAGAAGCTTCATGGAGGAGATGGTTCCAGGGTGTTCTGTGCTCTAATAACCTGGTCAATAGAAAGTTGTCAACCCGAGACAACCTCCTCCCCTACCTGTTGCTTGGCTTTGGATAGGGAGGAGGGTCTGCCTCTAGGAGGTTTCAGAGGGATGGAGGGGGTTATCATACCAATGCCAATAGAATCGAGGGGCTGAGATCGTGAGAGTGAGCGTAGCGGATAGTTATGAGTGAGAGACCCTTGATTAGAGTATGTGGATTAGGCAGAAGGGGTCGATTCCAGGAAGGATTCGGGAGTGCAAGAGAAAGTGGGAGGGGGGGGTTGAAGGGAGCAGGTCAGTGATTTAGGGAGAGGGGATGAAAATGCAGTGCCCCAATGATCAACAGTGGATGATGCAATAAGACATGTAGAAGTAGAGAAATTCAAAGTACAAGGATTAGAAATGGGCATACTCGAAGTAAGCGCAACCGCAACAGCCGTCCTTGCCCTGGTCAATGGAGGAGAAGGAGGCCAATAGGGAGCTTTGTCGCGCTTCTTTGGTGTTTCCTTGACTGTTGCTGCCGCTGCTACTTCAGAGGAGGTATGGTGCTCAGAATCCATGGTAACCTTGGTAGGGATCATTTTTCCCTTGTCCTCTGCCCTTGCTTTTCCATTCAGGGGACAGTCCTTAAATAAGTGACACACCTTGTGGCATTGCTTTCATCTAAAAGGGACCCCCCATAATCAAGGATTTGAACCCGTGAGAAATGTCTCCATAGCAGAGTGATTTGCTCCTGCAACCCATCCCTGGTATCAAGATGGACTAGTATTCTTGCATATGCCATGATGCCTGTGGTTAGATATGATTTATCGTGCTCCAGATAGGTTCCTAGGGCATTTCCGATGCGCCTGAAGGTATCCTCAGACCAAAAATGGAGGGGCAGGCTCGGTAATCTAACCCACAATGGTCCAGCGCCCAGTTTTTCTCGCTCGGGGTCAGAAATAGGGTTCCATCGACGGAGTAGAACGGGGGCTTGTTCAATGTGCCAGAAGGAAGATAGGACCCAATTGGTGTGTTCGGCTCTGGCAAAGCGTAGAGAAAACCATCCTCGGATGAATGTTTGTACGAAGGGTAGTTCTACCATATGATGCCCCCAGATTTCAGCTGTCCATTGTTTAAGCCTTGCCACGGTATAGCTCCTCCCACGAACCCTACCTACCAAGACTCTGTCGGCAGTATCCATGGTTTGTCCCCACTGGATATCTTCGCCCAGTCGAAGAGAAATGTCCTGGGATCTGGGCTTAACACACTTTTTCTTCTTCCCTGGCCTGTGGCCCTTGCTGTTGATGTCCGCCTGTGTGCCGCTATGGTGAGGGTTCTGATGAGGGTTTGGTGGATTCAATCTAGACCTAGAAGGGTTTTCTCCCAGATTTGAGGGGATGCGTGTATAGCAGCCAGAGAAGGGAGTTGAATGAAATGCAGTGAGGGGAGTGTCATGAGGAAGAACCGAGGGTTCACTAGAAGGGGAAGATGTAGGGAAGTGTGAATCGGTGGATGGAGGATGTGGTGGGTAACCCAAGGAGCCCGAGGTGAGGTTAGGGCCTATGCAACGAACCAAAAACTGTAGGGATGTCGGTGAAGGGGGAGGGGTGGCGGTAACTGGCCAGGAGGGGGGGTTCTCAGGTAGGGTAATGACTGGGAAAAAGGGACCCGAAATCAGTGGCAGAGGTGCAATGACATCCAATAACTCGCTGCTGAGAGGGAACATTTCGTCTGAGATTGAGGGGTGGGCTATCCAGATGGAGACATCAGTGATAGGGTCATCTGTGTAGTCAACCGCATCCATCTCCATCACCATCTACTGAAAACGACGTGCCAGCTACCATCGGGAGTAGTAGACCTTTGTTGTTGATACATAACTGAGTTGTGGAGTAAGGAAATGGGCAGAGTCACGACGAGATCACGGGATAGAATATGAGGGCTGCAACAGAGGGAGAACGGAATCTAGTGACGAGCATCAGGAGAAAAATGGCAGCAGGGTCCATCTAAGGTGGTACAGGAAAAATAGACAAACTCCATCAGTGCAAGTTCTACAGGCAACCCTAGCCTGTATCAGGCGCCATCCATAGAGGGTTTCATATCTCCATCCTCTCTCCTCACTCTAATACGATGGAGTCATATTTTTGTATGGATTAGAATAGAAACAACTGGATTTTCACTAGTATTCATGACATTTTTGGGCTTTGAAAATCCCCATTAGTTTCCTACTTGCAAGCCAAACTCAAGATACAACTTCATAGAAAAAAACATCCAGCTTTTTTTTGCACCTATCAGGCTGAAGTTTAGGGAATCTGTATGTTGATTGACTGAAGGTTGAAGCTGAAGCAGAGGGCTTTAGAGCCTGAGCTGAAGTTTGAACAGCAACAACTCAACACTTGAACGTTTGAAAACTGGACCCAACAGCTTGAGGTTTGAACTATATGAACTTGGTGTTTAACTTGTTACTAATTAGAAACATATAGTCTTATTGCTTTATTGGCCCATTAGGCAGTAATCATGGTATCTAGATTGTGTGTCTGGCACTCAGTAATGATGAGGAGTACACTAAAGAAGTTTTTATTTCTATTTTTAAATTGTTTTGTCTTTGCATATTTATGTTATCTAGTTTTCAATTATGTCGTCATTAAGAAATGTTGTAAAGCGATGGGCTCACAAGGAACACGCCCAACCATATGTATTTCTTCTTCCTTATAATTTTCAGTCAGTGATTTATTTTGTAAAATTAATACAATAATATGATTTTTGGCATATTTGTTTGTAAACTTTGGAAGCCTAGAAATATAAATTATGAAGAAAACATTAGACTACTAACATTTTTTCCATGCAGGGCTGAAAGGAATAAATTTGGATTACTAGAGAAACACAAGGACTATGTACTTAGGGCCCATGATTATCACAAGAAGCAGGAAAACATCTAGGTATGCCTTGCAAAATTTCTATATATATTATTTTTTCAATAAATTATTTCTAGGTTGAAATTGTTTCTCATAATGTTTGCAAACAGGAAAAACTGCATATAATCACCCATAATCTTCTCTTTGTGAAATGGCATGGATCCATAGTGGCATCTATCATTTATGATATAGTTTTCTGTGTAATTTATATATATATCGGTGTGCATTTTCTTATGCATGTTCATATGTTACTTTGTTTGTATGATTTTCTTCATTGTCTTTCCTTCTAATGGTTTAGAATTTTATTGATAATGTAGAGGCTTCGAGAGAAAGCAGCATCTAGAAACCCCGATGAATTTTATTTTAAGATGATCAACTTAAGAACGAATATGGAAAACCTGAAATACTAACATAAGACTCTTCTCTTCATTTCATAACAACATTTGAAGCCGTGGGGGCCCATGTATGGAGATGTAGGACTAGGGCCCTTGGTTTTTCTGGGTCCTCAAGGTCTGTCAAATTTATTTTTGTTGTGGACATACATGTCAGGATCGATCCCCAGCTGCCATCTTCGTATTATGGAAATGCTTTCACAGATGCATGTGCAGCTTCAAGAGCTAGGGATCTTGTGGAATACCCACTTTGTTACGTTGCAAGGTTGATAAGGGATGTCAGAACTCAATCACTGATAAGTTTGTGAGATCTTCCATTGATTATTTGGAAGTGAAGAAGCCTCCGAGATCAGAGAATGAAGGAGTTGACGTGCTCAATGCTTCGTCGTGGTGTCGCTTTCCTCTGAATGATGCAGATTTTGGATGGGGAAAGCCATTCCATGTTGGTCCAGTCAGAGTAGAAGACATACGGGAAATTATTTTCCTGCCTTCTCACCCATGTCATGATGATGGTGTTAATGGAGGAGGGTTGGTTCTGCTTCTTTCACTCCCCATGTCTGTAATGCCAAAATTTGCAGAGTTGATCATCCATGAAAGTGATACCACCAACTCAACGTGAAGAGACGCTCTAGAATGCTACCTCCAATGGATAGTTGCACAACATGATTAGGTTTAGGTTCAAGATATTCTATGCTACTTATTTCTATATTTTCTTGGCAACGCATGGGAGTTGACCTAATTTTTTTTTTAGGTTTAGCGATAATATAACAGGCGAGCTTAACGACTCCATAGCAATTGTTCTCCCAAATTGTGCCTTTGATCATGTTGTTTGTCCCTGCAAATTTATAAGCTCTAGAACATAAACACAACTGATACAAAAATATGACACCGTCACTTTAATAACATAAACAAGAATGTTATAAAAACTTAGTAAAATCACATTAAACAAAAATGTTATAAAAACTCAGAAGCACATTAAAAGTGATGTTTCATTTTAGAGATTGAATCTGAGAGTGACGTTTCATTTTAGAGATTGTATCTCAGGGAAGTTATTTGGATCAGGTCTTTATTATAATTCTTAAAATAACGAGTTAAATACTTTTCTAAAGAAATGATTTCAAGTGAATGGGAACAAACAATGCTACCAACCAAAAATAGAGATGGTATCATCATTAAAAATTATGTTTATATTAAAGAGTAGATTAATTTTGTTTCCAACCAAAAATAGAGATGGTACCGTCATTAAAAATTATGTTTATATTAAAGAGTAGATTGATTTTCTTTCCAACCAAAAATAGAGATGGTGTCATCATTAAAAATTATGTTTATATTAAAGAGTAGATTGATTTTGTTTTTGAGCCATTTTTATATTGAGTTTAATAAGTTTGCAAAATTTTAATTTAATTTTAATAATTAATTATTATGAAGATGGTAGGGGTTTTTATTATAAATAAAGTAAAATGATTCTACTATTGCATTTGCATGTGCTCCGGGGAATCAAGCAAGGCAAGGCAAGTGATAATGAAGAAATACTAAGAGTGCACACATTTCTATTTCGGGGACTACATTTATTTTATTTTATTTCAGTAAGTAGCTCTCTTGGAAATGGTTGAGCAATGGTATAAAACTTGCCTTACATGAATTTATTATTTTATTCTTAACAGGAAGAAGGATGGGTGGTTTGGTGTGCCTCCAAGAAATGATTAACTGCCCAGAAAAAAGCTAGTGATAGAGACTTCTCTGCAACTTCAGCTTGCTATGAAGTCAATCATAATAGTTCATTACCTCAATTAGATTCATTGGATATGAGGCCTCCTCAGGAACTAGATCACCACCAATTTGGATACCAATTGCAACAATTCTTGGGCTGCAAACAGGAGATGGAGCCAACTTGAAATGTGAAAGCCAGTAGTGGAAAATATAACTTTGTAGGTCACCAATAGATTGAGAATTGGCCTATATCATGTTGCCAGGACCTATGTCAATTTTCCATCTTTTGTAAAACCTTCATGAAGATATAATTGCCAATCAATTGTAGATTCAAATGCATATACATTATTACAATTCTTTGTTATCAAGATTCATTGGATATGAAGCCTCCTCAGGAACTAGATCACCACCAATTTGGATATCAATTGCAACAATTCTCGGGTTGCAAACAGGAGATGGAGCCAACTCAAATTGTGAAAGCCAGTAGTGAAAAAGATAACTTTGTAGGTCACCAATAGATTGACAATCGGCCTATATCATCTTGCTAGGACCTGTGTCAATTTTCCATCTTTTGTAAAACCTTCATGAAGATACAATTGTCAATCAATTGTAGATTCAAATGCATATACATTATTACAATTCTTTGTTATCAAGGAAACCAATTCCAATTATACAAGGGTCTTGAAATTGTGGTTTAATAACTGGATATAAATTTAATTTCCACCATTTAATGTGATTCAAGCTTTGAATTTATATGTTAGAGAGTAAACCCTCTTGTAGGATGGAGAAATCTAGAACATTTTTCTTTTGCCTCATAATATGTCTTAAAATGAAGTTCCAACTAAGGATCCTACATGTTCAAATGACATGAATGTATTTTGAGCAAATATAAGTGTATGACTTTGTTGTTAGCTTTAAAAATAATGGATTTATTTATTTCTGATTATGTTGATATCCATAAAGAACAGAGATTTAAGGTAAAGGTAAAATGAATTTTTTTTTTTAATATTTTTTTATATTGTCTCTAGAGAGATAATAGTTTGAATTATGGACATATAGTCTCTATAGAGACAATATGCTTTTAATCTCAACTATTGTCTCTGAAAAGACAAAAATGTAATTGTCTCTAAATAGACAAAAATGAAAGTGTTTCTACAAAGACAAATGAAATTATCTGTAGAGAAACAAATGAAACTGCCTCTTAATAGACAATAATTCTTGTCTTTATAGAGACAATAATAATTTGTGTTCTATATTGTCTTTATAGAGACAAATTTTTAAGACAATAATTTTGAGATATTAAATTTTGAGACACCCACACAATAATTAAGACAATACACAAGTTTCTTCTTGTCTTAAGCTAAAACAATTGACTCAAATATTGTCTTAAAACCCCCCTACATGTAGTAGTGGGGATTGCCTTCAATAATAATATGTGTTCTATATTGTTTTTACAGAGACAAATTTTTAAGAGAATAATTTGAAACATTAAATTTTGAGACACCCAGACAATAATTAAGACAATACGCAAATTTCTTTATGTCCTAAGTTAAAACAATTGACTCAAATATTATCTTAAATATTGTCTTAAAACCCCTACATATAATAGTGGCGATTACCTTATTCTTGACGCTCATATAAATTTGTATGAATTCCAAAACAAATACCGCAAATACCGCTCCTCCGGATAATCCTTTGATTCGATATCACTTTTTCCATTTCTGAATCCTAAATCCTACGGACTCTGCATCGTTTCCCATCGTCATTATTTGATATGAAACCACCCAGAATCGATTGTTCATCACTTCCCACTCTCGGCACATTATCTTAATTAGTTCGATCAATCCAACCACCCAATTATTAATACGTGAAAGCGAAGGTATTTATGACGTACGAGTCAAGATGCGATTCAATTCAAGTGGGATCAGCATATACCTTTTATTGCTCCTTGAGAATCGTGTTCCTCGGTGACTGTATAATATATGGTGGTACTGGTTTATTAAGCCTATTGTAGCTTAAGAAATTCACTGTTCTTGGGATCTCAAAATTAAAAAAAAAAAAAAAAACTAGAAACTTATGATTCAAAAGATAAAAGTAAAATTTGTCAGGATACTAAATTTTAAGATAACCATAAAAAAATTATCTGAATGATAAATAAATATTATTTATTAAAAAAAATATTTTAATTTCATAAATAAACAATAGTGAACCGAAACAAATTTGAAATTTAATAATTTAAAACGATAAAAATATATTTTTGATTTAAATATATTTTTTTGGTCTTAACTTTTTGGAAAAATACAAAAAAATATAACATAAAAATTAATATTTGATATTTTATAATAAATAATTAACATTAAATTAAGAAATTATTTTATTTTATCTCACAAGTAAAAAATAATCAACCCAAACAAATTAAAAAATACATAGTTTAAAATGCTAGTCCTAAATTTTAGGAATACTGTTAAAAATTTAAACATAAAATTAATGGTTTCATAATGGTAATCAACAAATTAAATATTAAATTAAAAATAATTTTAAAAACTTTTATAATTGAAATTATTTTATCTAAACAAAGTTTTAAAATGAAAAAGTATTTTAAGATAGTAAAATTAAACGATTTAATAATAAAAAAATATATTCTTTTAACTAAACATTTTCAAGAAAATATAACCCAATTCTTAAACACTCAACATTTTCGATCAAAAACATGCAGTTGCAATTCCACTCAATAATTTTAATCAATAGAAAACACTGCAATTCTTTAAACAGTGAGTAGTTAAGCACTCAATAATTTTAATCAATAATATACACTGCAATAAACAGTGAATAGTTTCTATCAAGAATTAGTGCATAGCTTCTTAGTAATAGATATTTTCTATAAATAAAATGCTTTGCAATTCTTTTAGCGCTTGTTAATTCCCAACCAGAAAATCCACTGAAATTCTTTTAGCACTCAATAATTTCTATAAAGAAAATGCACTGCAATAATTTTAAGTTCTCAAAATGTTTATCAACAAAATGACTGCAATTATATTAACATTCAATACATTGGATAAGAAAGCACCGCAAATGTTTAACAACTTCTATCAAGAAAATGCAATTCAAATTTTTTTATCAACTTCTATCAAGAAAATGCAATTCAAATTTTTTTATCAAGATTTGCAGAATGAGGAAGAGACAAACCTCGGGCTGCCTGAGCGAAGAGGATGGATCCGGGAAACCATAGCATGCAACACAATTCTGAGATTCGCAAAATTAACATGCTGCAAAAGATAATGACATCTTCTGTGCTTATCGAAAGTCGAGCCAGTATAGAGCCATTGTATGGCCAGACTCCAGCTTCATAAAGACAATTCTTTGGATGAGAAGGCACAGCAAATCATTAACAATTTCTATCAAGAAAATGCAATTCAAAGTATGGCCACACTCCAGCTTCATAAAAACAATACTTTGGAGAAGAAGGTAACGCAAATCTTTAACAATTTCTATCAAGAAAATGCAATTCAAAACCTTTTATTAATATTTGCAAAAAAGACAAATGAGGAAGAGACAAACCTCAGGCTGCCTGAGCGAAGAGGATGGATCCAGGAATATCGAAAGTCGATTGTAGGGCTAGACTCCACCTTCGTAAAGACCATTTCGGATCAGATTCAAATTCCCTGCATTCATTTTTATTACTGAAAATGAATATTAAAAACTTCGTAGAAAGTTTTTCTTCTCAAAATGCTAACATTCCGTTGTTCATATGGGTTTAAAAAAAATAGTTAATAGTTAATTATTATTAATTATTAATTGATATTTTACTTAAAATTATCATTAATTTGCTGGTCTATTATTGTTTAACCTTCTAACATTAAATCTGAAGATGCAAAACCTGCAAAGTAATATTTAAGAGAGTTTTTCTAAAGGGAACGTCTTACCACGTAATTAAAAAAAACATATGCATAAAATATTTTGATTGTGAAATGAGAATGGATTTTGGGCATGTAGTATTGATGAGCCATGGTATTGGCCCATGGTGTGATATAGTTAATAATATCCATGGTTAAAAGTATTTTTATTGTGAAATGATGGATGGTTTTTGGGCATGTGGTATTGATGAGGCATCCATTTGCACCATGATATGGTATGGTTAATAACATCTATAGTAAAATATTGAATATCGTTACAAAATTATTATTTTAATTTATATGGTGAAATAGATCATAATTTATAGCCACTATTTATATCATATATATTTTCATGTGATAGAGATGTAGATATATTTTAAAAGTAATTATGATATTTTTCTTTTAAATTTAATAAAAAATATTATAAAATTAAATTCAAATAAAATATTTATAAAATATTTTGAGTGTGAAATGAGATAATTTTTGGGCATATTGTATTGATGAGCCATGGTATTGGCTCATGGTATTGTAACAAAGCATATTTACAAGTTAATAATATCTAGGCCAAAGTGGACGTGAATATCTGTGGTTAAACATATTATTATATTGTAAGTTTATGTGTTTACTAATTAAATTTAAATATGATTACATAATTATTATTCTATTTTATAAAATAAAATAAATTTTTAATTTATCGTGCTATTTATATATTTTGATGTAATATATATATTATGATGTTTTTTTTAATCTAAAAAATTATTAGTAATTTTATTAATAAAAACAAAAAAAAATCACACCAGATCAAATATCAGTGCTCGAGCAGTACTCGGCTACTATACATATATACTAAATTTAAATTTTATTATTTTAATTACTTTTTACCTTTTACATACATTACAACATTTCTCTTGAACCCCGACATGTAAATGTTTATCGATTTATATTTTATAGATTATAAATTGATATTACAAATTTCCTTACATTATTGTGTTATCTACACAAAAATAATAGTTCAAAACCCGTATCTCTCAACCAAAAAAAATGAAAAGAATGGACGAAGGAATGGCTAATGACGCACCCGATCTCGATGCAGGTGACATCGGGGAGAACTGGAATGCAGTATATTTCACCCACCACATGCAGGCGGTGGTGGTAGAGGAGGAGGTCGTATTTGGGGTGTGGTGTCATTTGTCATTCTCTCTACCGGAAGGATCCCATAATCAGCCTCATGCTACCAAACAAACAAAAATGCAGTCTCCTAATTCAGGCAGGGAAAGGCTTGGTATCCTGGGTAGGTGGGCGGCCATGGCTGCCTCTTTGTTGTACGTGCCAGGGATTTCCTCTACCAAACAAACAAAAATGCAGTCCCATAATTCAGGCAGGGAGAGGCTTGGCATCCTGGATGGGTGGGCCGCCATGGCTGCCTCTATGTTGTACGTGCCAGGGATTTCCTGGTAAGGCACTCGTAACAATCATTTATGACTATTTACTTTCCGTTGTGTTCATCTTATTAGTTTTAGCGTTTTCTCCAACATCAAGTGTCAATCATTCTTGAAGGGGCCTGGGCAACCGTTGAACATGAATTTGGCATCGATAGAGAAGTCGTTTCCATTTGTGCACGCGAGGTCGTGAGGTCGAATCTCCGTGGGCAACCTCTTTCTTATTTTACCTCGTGGAGGTCGAATATCCTTGAGCAATCTGTTTCTTATTTTTACCTCGTCGATAAACAAAAAAGGGATGGAATTGTTGGTTAGTCTTATGGTGTGTGGTCTGCTTAATGTTAAAATTAGGGAAGCAATGGGTCAATAATATTTGGAGCAGGGCGAAGGAAACACATTTGGATATTATGAATTAGTATTTTTATAATTATTTAGGAGAGGCGTATGATATATACAATTTATCATCTTTATCTATTTAGATGATCTACATCCATGTCTAATATCTATGGCAATCCATTTCTAATATCCATGATAAGTTGTTCAAGGAAAAAAAACATGGAAGTCATATATTTTTTTTTAATATGGTTTATTGTCTAGTTATTCCAAGGAAAAGGAATTAAGGTAGATAATTACATTACAGGGTCAAAAACTTTGAGAATCAAACCCAAGTGAGGAGGAATACAACAATTCATCCCTGTTATTGTATGAACGAACATGGGCCTTTATTAGCATATATGGAAGTCTTATATGCTAATAAAAGACCATGTTTATTCATACAACAATGGTATAAAATAATGAAAGATCATAACAAGGACTCCTTGGATACACAATGCAAAGGGGCTCATAAACATTGCGCATGCTATAGGGGGTTGAGAATTAACTAAACATCAAAGGTGCCATGACTTATGCATCAATAAATGAGACTTTGGAATATCTTGTGTTTTGATTCACAATAAAAATCTAATAATCACAATTTATATTTATAATAGAGATTACAAATATTTGTGTGAGTGCTATACTTTGGTGGGAACATGAGTATGCAACAAGGTGACCTATTGTAGAAAACCATAAGTTTACTATGTAATATATCACCTTTGAGTGTGTTTTTTAACGTCATATCAACAAGTTTTAATATAGTAGGTGTTTTCATTCCTTGTATAAGTACATTTTAACTTCTTAGATTTGTATAAGTAAGATTTTGCATTGTGAATTGTAATGCTTTTGGTATAACAAGTTTGTGTCTGTATCTTTATTACTAAAGTGTTATATAAGACATAATTTATCTTACATATCATTATAACACATAATAACTAGTGAAACTGAAGTGCTCATGTCTAACTAATGTCTGGCATGTAATGATATTTAACTAATGTTTGGCATGTAATGATATATTTTTCCATTTGCATGGTATTGATGGATGTATTTTAAACTTTGGATCTTATCATTGTTTGTTGGTTTTGAACTATTACAATATATGGTATTTTCATATTCCATGAATTAATAGTCACTTTTCATTTAATCATGATGAGTAATGATGATAAACAACTATGCCTTTAATTTTGATTTTCTTTGATACAATTTGAATACCCCTGAATAATCTATTGATATAAAATTTGGTGTCACTTATTTGAACCAGCATTATTTGTCTAAATCGAAAGATATTATACTTTGAACACATTAATTTGATGAACTATTATTTTTATAGGTTGAAATATCTTATGTTTGAACCTCACATGTATAAATACTTTATTCTAAAACCTTCTTTATTTTAGAGTGGATTTCAAGTGCATAGATCAATAATCTCATCAATAAAAAAAAATAAGGTGAAAAAATGGGGTAAAAAGATAAATGCCAATTTCAATAGTGGGAAGAATAATTATGAATATTTAAGCTTATAATTTTCTATGGTGTTAAAAAAACATGAGGTTTTAGTGCATTGCGTCCATTTCCATCCCTCAGGTTAGCGTAACATTTTCTAAAACTAGGTATTCGTCTACTTTTTTATTCTTTTAATTTCGAGCATGAAAGACTACGTTAGGTAGCAAAGGAATGAATAGTGCAGCATAGTTACCAAGTTCGGGTGAATTGGCTCGTTGGCTCGGTTCTGTTAATTTGTAAAATCTAACAAGGTTAGGTTTTGGTTTATTTAAAACATGATAAAAAATACAAATTTCTATATTACAAAATTTGAAACTAAACTAAATTTTATATTTAAAAACAAGTCAAAAAATCTAAGACACACTTCTAGCATATTAAACAAATCTTGAAAAATAAGAGGAATTGCTTATATATATCTATATCTATATATATATATATATATATATATATATATATATATATATATAGATAATTTCTTTGATGATGATGATGTCCATTGAGACCAAATTTTGGTTTATCGGACCTAAAGAAACGAATTATTTAGTCTGATTTAAGATTTTATTCTTATGCTCAAAAAGCTTGGAGAGAAGCCTCTCGAGCTCAAAGTGATTTTGACAACGTAAAAGGCTAGGAAGGTCAGTATTGCAACAAAGATTTTGAAACTCAGATCTAATGTGGTTATACATGGGGCACTCTAAGAGGAAGTGATTTTCATCCTCGATGTTTGTATTCTATAGAGATGGTAGAACCTTTTCATCCATGGTGCTTTAGGAACTACCAAACGACTTGTTTCACTATGGAGCTTATGAGAGTTCGTTCTAATCTTGACTATATTAATTTTCTTCTTCGAACTAGTTAAAACAAAGAGATACTTTTGATCTTCTAGGGTGGGGTTGATGATCTCCTTATAGTATCTTAATTTTCTTTTAGCTGCTAAATCTTTCTCACACCACATTTTTTCTTTGAACTTAGAAGTAACAATATTTTTAATTTTATTAATGTTTTGCAATGCAACATTCTCGTTGATCTCCCAATGGTTTAACCAGACCCTGGTGTCTTTATACCAACCTCGTTTGAGCCTTAGGTGGTTTTGGTTGTAATTTAAAGCTAGCTTAGGAAGTCTATGGTCTCCTATGTTATTGAGTTTGTGCTTGTACAACAGAAGCCTAGTCATAGCTAGGCTCTCGATAGGGGAAAGACCCACTTCTATAAGGAGAATAGGATAGGGTGTGTTTCTTTTAATTTTGAGGTTATATGTTATAAAACGCTTCTGGATTTTCTCAATCTTTCTCCAGGATTCTCTAGAGATGCTACAACCCCAAACCTCACATCCATATAAGATAACTGGAGTGACTAAAGTTTCAAAGAGGAACTTCTTTCTATCCCACATTACGAGGTTTGCCATTTTACAATTATTTTCAAGACCAAAATAAGCTTTCCATCCCCCATTAATCCTTTTCTCAATGCTATAGTTCCAGTTGAGCTTGTGATGAATATCAATTCCTAGGTACTTGTAGGAAGACACTTCCTCCAAGTTACTATTGTCATACATAAAATTAGCGTAAATGTCCTTCTTGGATTTGATAATCATAACTTTTGTTTTGTCAGTGTTAACAATCATACCCATGGTACAGCAGAAATCCTTAAGAAGTATAAGTTGCTTACCAAGATCATATGGGTACCTTGCGAGAAGAACAATATCGTCAGCGTAGAGAAGAAGGATGATGACTATCCAAGCTAAGATCGTGCCAACACATCCTAGTTCCTCTAAACAACCTTCTAGCTTGTCAATGTAAATGCCAAATAGGGTAGGGGAGAGGGGGCAACCTTGTTTAACTCCGATATTACACTTAATATCTTTCTACCACCCCTCATTGCTCTTTAAATTGGCAATTACATTCTCGTATAACCTTATAGCGACAACTCTCAACTCAAAAGAACCTTTAGCTCTTCTAATCTGTTCCAAAGGTTGTTTCCAGGAACTGTATCAAAAACCTTTCTAAAGTCCACAAAGCAACAAAAGAGATTGGATTTATCATTGCAGCATTCCTCCACAATGATCCTAAGCATAACGAGGTGCTTTGTTGTTGAGTGCTGATTTCTAAAACTCGCTTAGCCTTTAGCCTTCTTACCTTCACTTTCAAGCCATATGCTCAACTTCCTTTCCAAAGTAATACCATATAACTTGGCTAGGAGAGGGCTGATCATAATTGTCCGATAATTAGAGGGTTTCTTTGTATCCCCACTTTTAAAAATAGGGATAATGAGGCTTTGAGTCCATGGTTTAGGGAACCCGTGCTTGACCGCTTGATTGAAAAGCTTGTGAATGTGGGGGATGAGGACAGGACCTCCAATTTTTAAGATTTCCGCCTGGTAACCTTCAATGTTCTTAGCTTTCCCATTAGCCAAGTGATTAACCCCAAAATCAATGTCTTCTAATGAGAAAACGTCTTTCGTTGTGATCAGGGTTTCAAAGTTATCCATGACATTTGGAGATTTATAAAGCTTTCTAGGATAGGAATTCTAGTCATGTAAAGCAATTTTATTATTATCTTTAGTTTTCCTAGTTAGAATCTACCTTGAGAATATCTTAGGAGCTACCTTAGAGAGGTGTAAGAGATTCTCTTGTCTTTTATGAATATACTACCTTTTTTTTCTTTTATTTAGGGCTTTGTATATTTTTATCTTGCCAATTTTAAGAGATTCATCAACAACTTCCTTAATTTCTCTCCTCACACTTTTACAATCTTTGTCATACCATGGGTTGGTTTTGCTATTTCTTTTATTACTTGAAACTTCAATTGAGAACTTTTTAATAGAATATGAGAGGGCTGTAGTAAAATTACAATAGAGATCTTCTATGTTGTCTATACTAGATAAAGGAATTAAATTAGTTTTTAATTCATTTAGAAAGAGATTTTTTTTATTTCTATCAAAGATTAACTTCTTTTGACTATAAGGATTATCTCCTATGGGATCTCTATGCATGACAAAATTCAGAGTTATAAGTAAAGGCCTATGATCAGAGTCAGGCTCGTGGTCGTTTAAGATGTCAAAATTTGTTATTTCGTTGTATAGAGGGAGATCAGAGATAACATAGTCTACCATGCTACTACCAAGCCCATGGATGCAGGTCATCTGGCTAGAATTGGACCACTTCTTTAGACCATTGCAAATTATGAGATCCTGAGCACTACAGAGCTTGACTAGCTTCGACCCAAACAAATTCTCCCTGAGGTCTTCAGAGCTCCTTTTGTACCAGCTAGCCAGAGGAATGTCTTCGTCTAACCAAAGAGGATTAGGGTTGGAATGATTGCTTAGAAGAATAGCTTGGTTGCTTGAAGTTCGAGCATTAAATTCACCCATTAAAAGGATATTGTCTTCATTCCTTAGGCTAGAAATATCATTCTCGAAACCATTGTAAGGACTATTTTTATCTAGACTCTTTTTCTTATAGAAGTTAGAATTGATGGGGGGAAATAACAAATTACTATGTAGGTCTTTTTATCATAAATGTTAGTAATTTATATCCATTTATATTGGTTGTAAGGGTCGTTTTTATAAATCCTAGCATGGGGAGAGATGTTCTTCTTAATGGTACAAGCTATACCCCCAATGCCTCTATGGGAGGACCACTTATTCCAGGTAGACCATAATGTAAAGCCATCTATGTTAGGGACCTTAGATGCTTCGTGCTCCCAAGTTTCAACAAGCAAAATAATATCAACATCATTCGAGATCCAACTTAGCTTTGGGCCTTTGTAACATGGAAAGCCTCGACAGTTCCAAGAAAGAATCCGGAGCATGTTGAATTTCTATTTATTATTATCTTTTTTGTTTCTATCTCGAATAACGGTTTTTCTATTTCTGATTATTGCCCATTTTCCTTCCTTCCTAGCTTCCTTTACCTTTTGAACCTCATTTCTAAATTCTGATTGATCTTCTGGAATGAGATATTCATTTATAAATATTCTTGTTCCTTTTAGACTTGAGGTTTTACTAAGTATGTCATACTTATGGTCAGTAGAGCTCACCTTTATTTGGATTAGCCTTCCTTTATTCTCAGTTAGTTTCCCCAACCTTGTTGCTTCTATGAGACACGTTGTTTCAATTTGTAATTTGTTATGTAATTCTGTCTAGGCTATGGCTAAAGTATCCTCGTCTACCTCCTCTTTCAAACCGAAGATTATAAGGTTCAAGGCCCTTTTGTTATGCTCATGGTCTAATTCTATCAATTTTTTCATTTCATCTTTAATTGGTTTGATATCTAATTTACCTACCACACTATTTACAGTGAGGCAGATATTAACTTTTCTTCTAGCTCTTTAATCATGTCCTTCATTTTAAGACTCTCTAAAGTATCAACATCTACTTGTTGGGATGTTTGGTTCATATCTTGGTTTTGTTTTTCTATAACCTGCAACCTAGTCTCCATTGCCTCCATCTTATTCTCCAATAGTTCTATTTTATTTTCTATTTGCTTTTGGATCTTGTCTTCAAGAGATGTGAATTTATTTTCCAGCATGGCTGCTAACTCTGTTTGTAGCTTGGCTTCTCTTTCTTCTCTATGTTTCTCTAAAGACTTTATATACTCATAAAGGCTCTGTAGAGTAACTGTGCTAGGTCTACCTTTGGTAATCTTTGGTAATTTTAGTGAATTATTCATGCTTGAAAATATATGAGCAGATATGTATTAGTAAAATATAAGGAATGTGTGCACCTGATATCAGCAAGCCGGACCGTAGACGCACATGCCCCAGATTGTTTTTCTATTACCACAGAGAGATCGTGAATTATTACCACAGAGAGATCGTAAATTATGACCGTAGAGATCGTAAATTATTACCGCAAAGAGATCGTAAATTATTACCTCCGTAAATACATCACCCTAAATTATTACCGGAGAGAGATGGTAAATTATTACATATATATAAAATACTTTAAAGAGCATTGAATTATTAGTGTATTATATCTCCCATATGGATTATTTTGATTTAGTTGGGGTTTGATAAAATATTTTATATAATATTTAAATTTTAATAATATTATATTAGTTATTTAGTATTTTTTTTTTAATATTTTTTATTTAATTATTATTGATTATTTAGTGGATGGTAGAGATTTAATCTCTATGGAATATTTCATAATATTGATAGTAATATTCACAAATCAAGGGTTAAGATTTATCTCCAAATTAGTTATTTTTTTAATTGATTTATGTCAATTACCAAAGTCATAAAAACTTTTACAAGAAAAGAGTTATTATTTTATTAAAATATAATGAATTTTCTTCATCTTGGAACTAAGAAAGGTACAAGGGTTTTACATAGGTTGATTATGATTCGTGTAATGTGCAGTGGAATATTTATTTATATATCATAAATAAAAACTAAACATATTCATTTTTAGGATGTGGTTATGGAACTTCATGTTCAAAATCCATGATATGTATGATGTAGTGCTTCCCTATACAAGGAACAAAAACCTTAAATTAAATTTGATTTAAACAAGCCATTTTCGGCATGCCTTTTTACACTATTCTTGATGCTAGCATATTAATAAATATGATAAGATTTACATTAAATTATATATTTTTAAAGGGAGTAGGCTATAGTGCGACTTTTCGGAGATTCCGGTCATCTGAAAAGCGCACTTTCCTAGCACCGATTCGACGTTTTTGGTCAGCGAACTGAGCTCGCTGGAACCCCTCTCTATTACTATCTGGTGTCTCGCCTGCCGCCTGCATGCATTAATTTAGAGCACTCCTTATTGCGCTCAATTTCAATTTTGAAATACCTTCCATCCCCTGCTTGCAGCACCGAGCAACCTGTCGAGCACCCCACCAAGCATCTTGTCCAGCACCCTCTCCAGCACTGAGCACCGAACATTTCAACATCCCCTACTTCCATGTGCACACAGAACCACAAAAATCCCCAATTCACTGAGCACTGAGCATTTACGACGATCATCCCCAACTGTGCTTGAGCACCCTGTCCACCACCGACCATTGACATAGCGAACTCCGCATCTTCAAACAAGGTATTTACACTCGCTTATGTAGGTCAAGCGGTATACTAAAATCTTAACGAACTTTCTTTAAGACCACTCATTCAATATAATTGCACAAGAAGTAGATCACGTCTTACCAACAACAAGAATTCATGAACCCACGATCTGCTCATTCATTTTGCAGTTTACTTTAAATTGGACCACAAACCAGCCAAACTGTATTCAGTTTTAGATTGAGTTTGCTCTGCTATCCACTTCTCTTTTTTCTTGATTTTCTTGTCAGAAATCCAAAAAGGAGTAGGTTGGGTCGATTTGATCACTTGAAAACACCTGATAATAGATCATCACCACAGTCGGGCCAATTTGATCCCTTTGATTCAGATGTTGTGACCATCCTCTTGGGAGTGGGTGCATCAGTCAAAAAAAAAATCAACCGAGAGAATAGAATCCATGTTAACCATGGAGGAATTCCTTAACAAACCTCTAGATTCAGGGTCATTACTACTATTAGTATTCATTCCATACTGGAATGAATCTAGTCACCTAGTTAAAGAACTTAAGAGCGATGGTAGTGTTGGATCTTACGACAATTTTTTGTTCAAGACATACAAGGCATCCCCTCATCCCCTTGGTAATGTAGTTTCCTATGTAAATGTTGCCTTCTTGGCTCAAATTTCACCCAATAAATCTCAGGGTAAATGGATGATAGAGAGTGTTCGACTTGCTTTTGGTGCTTTCAGTGTGAGACATGCCATAAGGGCTAAGAATGTGGAGGAATTCTTGGTTGGTAAAGTTATAACTTCAGTTGTTCTTTTGGAAGAAATTCAAATTCTTAAAGTGTCTATCATTCCTGTGGAAGGCACTCCAAAATCAACTTACAGGCAAAGTGTGGTTGTTGGTTTCCTTTTTGATTTCTTTCTCCCTCTAGTTAAAGATAGAGTAATTCCCTCTATTACTTTCCACCCAAATGGTATGGATGAAATAAGTAGGTTCGTTAATATGAATGATTCTTTGGAAGAAAACAGGGGCCTGAGTAGTATCGATTCCAGTGCAAAGAAATTGTGTTGTAGACCAAAATGTCTTACACTTGGGAAATAGATGATGGAGTTCCACAAAGATTACTATCCAGTAGGCCAGCCTTCTAAAAAAGTTGGTGTTGAGCTCCAGGCATCATGTAATTTCCTATCCTCTACATTCCCGACTGTAGATGTCAACTATCTTGATTTTACATCATCATGTCTCAAGCCAAGCTATTCATGGTTTATATGAAATAATTTGATACCAACAACACATTCTCGTGTTCATATGCTTGTTAACGCTTGTGAAGAATCTAAAGTAAACTCTGGATGAACATTTTACATAAAATGGTACTTTTTTTTGGAAAAATGCTTCATATATTACAAAGACAACATTATGTACACCTACAGGTTATCTATTTATAGGTTGATCATAGATAATCCCCCGTTAATCCAATAATCCAACACTGATCATTTTGAATTGCGATCATTAATCCAAAAATCACAAATTTCTAATTAATCAAATCACGGTTTTAGTATCCCATGCTACCATCTCCCACTTTCCCTAATTGAGCTCTAAAGCAGAGGTCCCACAATGGTGATAACCTTATTCTCCTTGTGCTTTACTTTGCAAAATGACCTTGTACCTGGAGATTTATGGTACCTCTTGTTGCTACAACACATGTCTTGGGTGTTCTCTTATTGTTGCTCTCAAGTTGTTCCTACTGACTTTAGGCAACAACTCTTTAAGGATAAATTCATACTGATTTGAAATCTCTTTTTGAAGGAGTCTCAATTCTTCTTTGATTTCCCTTTTCAACATCTTTGAATTCCTCTGTTCTGAAAGACAATACACCATTTCCCAGGTCCATATAATGGAAAAATGCTTTCCAGTTTATGTTCCAAGTGTTGTAGCACATGACAGAGTACATACATCAATTTTCTCAGTCTATGTGAGCGGGCATCAAAGAATTCCTACCATTGTTTCATTTTTATCAAAAACAATTCCATGAAAATCCTTGCATGGCATCATATGAAAACTATGTTTCCTGCTTTCTGCATGACAGAGAAATGATAATACCATAATAATTTTCATAATAAATGTTGGCTTGTATGGGCCTGACCCAGGTTCAGAGATGATTTAGCCAAACAAATCCGGTACTACTGGCCCTTTTGGCAACAGTCCGCGGAGCACAGACTGAGGTCTCAATTGTAGTATGGGAGGGTGCTAGAACCAGGTTTCCGCACCCTAGAGATGTCTGATGGTTTTTTGGTGGTCTGCGGTTTGACCCTACGTGCACGTTGCTACATGCACCTATCAGTACCTCACAGCCTGCTATGTTGCCTTCGCGCAGCCCTGATCAAGGCGTGATCCATGTTATTTCCTAATTTCCTTACTATTACCCCGATATTATTCGATTACTTACTTATCTGTATGAGCCCAATTATACTTAACAATGCTCAGCATTCATATAAGTGCGCGCGATAAACAAACCAATATAATTGCATAGAAAATCACAGATACACAGTATTTAGAATCAAACTTCACTTTATTATTCTTCTTCTTGGGTTACAGACTTAACTTCGCCCTGCGCACTTAACTGCAGGGGTCCGCACACTCAGCTGCGGACTCTACTAGGCCTCTGCGCACTCAGCTGTAGAGCCTCTTCCTACTACTACGACCCAAGACACTTAGACTTCTTCTCTATCCGCTATTACATCAATCCATCCATTCCTATCTCTTTTTATCTTTACAACTTAGAGCCTCGCTCTATTTATACAATCCCATGGTTCGCAAACCATGGGTAGGCTGACATGACATTACATTACATTACAACACTTAGGGTGGACAACCCTATGACTCAATATACATTTCGCGCTCCGCGCCCGCAATTCACGGAGTCTTACAACATATTTGACCAAAACTTGGGCTTTGAGCCCCAAAACATGTTGTGGGGGGATTCCATGCCCAATAGGCCCCCAACACAAACATCGTGACTCGCCCTTGAGTCACTCTGTCGGCACAACGATCTTGGCATGGAGTCCCTCCAACTGGTCCCAAACTACTCAGAGGTCCGCAACGCACTGCTTTACGATGTGTTGGACCTGCTGCATGCATTCTTCTGAAGCCTCTTTGTCAGGAGAAAATCCCTGCCTTAGCACATACATCCCCTGCATATGTGCAAGCTTGCCTTCGATATCTGTTGTGATGGTGAAGGCCTCGTCAATCCATGGCTGGACGCGCGCTTTGAGAACTGCCTCTTTCTATCGCGCCACATCCACCTGCTCCTTCAGTGCCTTAGCTTGTTGCATCTTCGCAAGCCATTGAGTGAGGAATACTGTCTGCATAGTTCCTCGGACACTGTCGTACTGCACTTGAAGTTCACGCGCCTTTGTTTCCAAGCGCTGTATGTTGGGGTCCTCCTACAAAGATGTGAGGACCACAAATGCTTGTTCCAACATACCGGTACAGTCTTGCACTGCACGTCCAATTTCTTCCAACCATGTTTGGATAGCGCTAGTGCGCTGTTTTGTGACTTCCAGGGGAGTAGAAGGCTATGCCTTCAACCGTAGCTCGGCTATTTGTAGGTTTAGCTCCAGCTGAACCTTTGTCGTTTCTATTCTGGCTTCGCGGACGCTGGTCGCCAACCTGTGGATCCACTCTGCTACTGGTAGATCTGTTTGGATGGCCAACTCCGAGATGCCTTTGCAAGCGTCATCTACCACCTGTTCCAACTGCTGAGTTTGTGATACCAGTTCATCACACTGCAGGTTGAGCTATTCGATGTTTATCTTTTGCTCACTCAGAACTTGTATCGTGCAGCCCTCCCTGGCACAGAGTTCTGCTGTTATTCCATCCTGCAGTTGGTACAATGTTTCTCGCGGAAGGGCAGCCAAATTGAGGCCAAGTCCTTTGATCCTACCAACTGCAGCTCTGTCAATCTCATTTGCTATTGCTAGCACTCCTTTCGATAACACTATGGTATTGGCCATCCTTGTGCATAGCATCTATTCTATTGTTGATGTTCCTGCTACGACATAGGTGGACAAGGTTCCTTCCGGCAGGGGCCGCACCTGTAGTTCCTGTAGCTGCGCTCTTAGGGCCCCCAACACAGTCTGCTGCTCTGTCATAACTTCTTGGAGCACTTCCTTGGTGACATTGCGAACCATCTCGCTGATGTCGTAGAGGTCTCCTTTAGTTAATGTGATCGGGTCGATGGATAGCTTCGAGGCCTTGACCTTTTTTCGTGGACCCGATCTTTCTCGGACACACGCCCGTTTGAGTTGGGTCGAAGTGATTCCTGGATTTGTACCCTCTGCTGTAAGGTATGTGTCCTCTGCCTCCTATCCAGCAGACACTTCCTGGCCCTCGTCTTCTTGCGTTGTTGCGGCCTCTGTTGTCTGCACTGTTGTTGTTGTTTCGATGGCCTTCTTTTGTTCTGCGGCTCCCTGTGCCGCTTCGCGGGCTACCCTAACCTCGGTTACTGCTTTTTCGGTGTGCCTTTTCTCAGCCAGATGGGTGATGCGCAGCTTGGCATCCTCCTTCCTTTTCTGCGCTGCTATCTTCTCCAACTCCGTCAAATCCGAGACGCACCACTCGGGAGGCCATGACTCTAACACTATGAAGATTGCGTCGTAAGTGGCTATGAATGGGATCTTTGTCCACTACTGCATCAGATCCTTTCGTGCCCTGATGTAAATATTGTGCATGTCCGCCTTGAAGTCTGCAAAACTCCGCAGAATTATTGTGCACTATGGGGGACAGGTGTGGCATCCTATTAATCCACATCTGGATGCTCGCCTCCATGAGCACCCAGAAGATCTTTGTATCATGAATCTGCTTCACGTCCTTGGTAGCCTAGAGTGAAGCATACTTTGCGGCCTCTGGTATGTCACGCTCAATGCTCGGGAACTGACTGTCCTCCAGTAGTTCTCCCGCTACCAGCAAAATGGACAAGAGCAACCACGCGTAGTGGAAGGTCTTACCCTGCTCCTGGGCCTCCTTGCAGTTGAGAAAAAATTCTTCACAGAGGAACTTGGCCTAGTTGAATTGGACCCCCTCCACGCATTGTTCAGCCAACGCAACTACTAGCACCCGTACTTCATTGCCGCAGAATTTTCACATTACCTTACCAGCCAGGAGTTGGGTGGCTACGCGCACCCCTTTATCCTTCATACTGCTGATGGCATAACCCCTCTTTTTCTTCTCAAGCTTAGATTTTTTCTTCATGGCTTCTGCGAGAGCCAAATCTCTGATTTTTCCTGCTATCATTACGGGGTCCTTTCCCTTACAGGGAAGCCAAGAAATTCTATGGATGAGATCTGCCGTGATGGGAATAGGCTCCTCCAACCATAAGTACCCATCATGCACAAGGCAAAGCAACTTCCTAATGATGAAAATGGCGATGGGCGCGCGGTGAAAGTGTGGTATCCATAGCAGATGAAGCAACCCGGCCTTTTCCACACCGCGCAGCCATTTCCGCAGTTGTAATGTGATCACCGGCCTCTCCGTGTTCTATTTCATTAGGCTCTCTATCTCTAAGTGTGGAAACTTCTCGCTGTCCGCAAGGTCCCAGTATTCAAATTTTAGGGTAGGCACACGTCCTAGGAGTGGACCCTCAAAGGTAATTCCATCGGGGAGGAGCAGAGTCTAGAGTGCACTCTTCATTGCATCCAGATCCTTTGGTACCTTAGCTTTCCCCTTTCGTGGAGGGACATACTCGGGTAATTTTGCTGCAGAGAGCATTGGTTGGATGTCTGCCTCCACGTCTTCTTCCTCTTCTACCTTGGCAATCAGAGCCTGTAAGTCCTCCTCCTCTTCATTTGACTCAATGGTGACAACCTTGCCATTTTTCTCCATTGATAGCTTACTGAACTGCAGATTCCTTGGGGACATGCAGATTGGTCCTGTTGTCTACTTATCTTTTTTCAGTCTCGTCGTCCGAGGTGATTTCGAGATTTTTGGCACGACCCCAGTATCTTCGGGAATAAAGCGTATCATATGGGTCGTCGTGGCCTCACCAGCGGTTCCTTCTTCAAAGCCCAAACCTGCCCTGGTATCCGTCATCTTGTCTGTATTGTATGCTGTCTTCTGCGAACTTAGGGGCTCAAATATCGCTCGGCGCTCAACACCTTGTGCTCTATTCAATTGCTCAAGTCTCAAGTGAAAAAGTGTTGTCTCTTGGCTAGCCCCAGGAGTTTTATAGCACTTTTTGAATTCAAATTCGACCATTCCCCCCAATTCCGGGCCATCAATGCTTTCTTGGCGGTAGATTTTCCAAAATATTGCCCATAACTGTTGTCTTAAATGTCCATCGCCCGCTCCATTTGGCCTCAAACCGAACATCTCGTCATGAACAGTGACACCAACGGTCACTTCCCAGCCTACCCACGTGGCAGCGCAGCCTTCTGTGTGTGGGTTCGAACCTTGTGACATGCTGACTTGGTGCACACCTCCCTGATCGCGCAGCTCCCAAGCAGACTCTTTTATAGTCCTGCGCTCCCTTTCAATTGCCTGGAGCGCTGAGACTATTCTTCCGATGGCTAGTCAGGTGGTCGTACCACCTGTGCGAGGCTCCATCTCGCCTTCCAGTATAGTCCGCAGAAAATCCTCAATTTCCCTCGCGATAGTTGGCGCCGCATGCTCTATTGTATGTAGTGCATTCCCCTAGTTACTGCGTTGGGTGATATGTGGTCTTAGCCATGGCAGCAGACTAATCAATTCTTAGCGATAGTCTTCTAATTCATTGGTATAATCATCCGCACCTTGCCTTTCCATCCTTGGTTTATCGACGAGACATGCTTGCTTGATCTCGTTTTCTAGCCTCTTGACCTCTGCAGCCATCAAAATTCTTTTCTTTCTTAGTCGTACCCGATCCCTTTCAAGTTCGCGAAGTCTAAGGTCCCCTTGCTAAATGGCTTCCTAAAGTCTTATGTGTTCTGCTTCGCGTAGCTCCGTTATTTCTTCGTCCTGTGCTTCGCGCACTATCACACCTACGGGTGATATTACGTGTGGATTCCCCTTTGCATGCCCCTTAGAAATTATGGTCCCTACCCTGTTCCTTAACCTTAGAATTGTTTCTGTGGTCAAGGTTTTGCACATTGTCCTATAGGCCCATTGAACCGCTAGTACGCGTAGGTCCCAGTCAGTGCGTTTCACCTGGTGAACTCTGTTCAGCACCTCACACACCCTGTCGAATGCTTTTCTGTAGATAATTGGTAGCACGCGTCGCCTTTCCTACTGCTTCATTTTGTTCTGATTATATATTTTGGGGCTGGTGTGCGCTTGTGCAAGCTGCATGTCGTATGTCTATACCCATTGGGAAAGGTGGGCGCGCAAGTTGTTCTACCCCTGGTAACTGGCTCTCATCCTTAGTTGGGGTTTTCCAAATCATAAGCGCATCATCCTCTTGCATCCGCGCCAGTCCTCAAAACTCCCCTGATGTGTACCCAACCATCGTGCGGGCGTTGCGCGTAGTGCCCATTTCAGAGCATCGAACCGTTGTTGTTCTGGTACTGCGCTTTCAAATTTGTTCAGGAATTCATCCACCACTGTCAACCCATCATATGTAGGCAAATCCCTTGCCTCTGTTGTCACGCAACACAGTGATCTAACCATCATGTTGCAATTAAGTGTTGTTACTTCGTGTAGCCGATTCTGCCAGTGCTCTACTTCTTCGTCTGAATCTTTTGCACTCCCACAAAATGCTTCCATCTATGGTTGGGTTCACCCAATCCTGTTCTCACACGATTATCTTTTAGATGCAATCGAGATCATCATCAATATCATCATCACGCATCGGTTCAGTGTATCGCGCTCCTTCGGCTGGATCTAGCTATAATACTATGCGTAGTGACTTTTTTTCAAAGATCATTTTGCGCTTCAAATTTATGACTCCATTCATATCAGTGGCCTAGTCTATTCCTAGTAGCACAGGATAGGGATTATTGTCATCCAAAATCTCTATCACTTCAAAATTCGCCTGCGCACTCGTACCTTCGATATCCACCGTTACTCCTTGCAATCTTCCCTTGGGCAAGATCTTCTATTGGTTCGCCATTCGCAACTGAATAGGAGACCATTGTAGCACAGGTATTCCCATGCATTCCCATCTTTGTCTTGGCAGTAAATTCACATCTGATTCAAGATCCAGGATTACCTGATCCATTTCATACTCGCTAATTTGCGCAATCAACCTCATTTCCCTTCCTGTGTGCAATGCATGCTTTCCAAGTTTCCAGACGACGTGCAGTTCTCCTAACCCTGCGCACCTAGTGATAAGTTCATGTAGTCCTTTTACTGCCTTGTTGTTGCTTAGCAGTTTCATGCATGTCTCCAGAAAGGTAGTGAGCATTAAAGGATCCATCCTTGGTTCTAGTTGATCCTTACTACCTGAAGTGGAGGCCTCCGTGAAGCTCTTCTTAGCTTCCATGAATGTCTCCTTCGCGCGTTCTAAATAAAATTTAGGTTCCTTTGTAGGAGCCTTGTGAACCCACGCACTTTCTTCTGACTGCTTAGCTTTATCATCGCTAGTGGTCATACCACTCCTGAGCATCATGTTTACATTCGGGTCTTATTCGCACGGCTCATACCTCATCATCTGTAAATTCTAAGTCGGAGGAGGCTGGAGAACCCCTTTTTTGCGCAGCGTCGCTATCAATGTAGGGTATTCTTCTGCCTCATAATCAAACTGATTACAGTACAAACATGATGTCCTTGTCGGATTTGTACAATCAGGGGCATAGTGCCCCAACCCTCCGCAATTGTAACAAATTAGTTGTCCGCGACCCCTTCCTGGTCCCATTCCACCTCGACCCCGTCCGCACCCCTGGAATCCAGCACACGCCATTCTTGTATTTGAGTCGAGGGCTCACGTTTCGGTCTACACCCTGTAGGTAGGAGCTTGATCCATCATTAGTTCATAGCTTCTGCAGGTGCGTTCATCATGGCCTACCGACCTGCAGAAATTACAAAACAATTGTTGGTCATCTGTGTATACTTCTGCAATAGATGACAATTATTCGTAGTGTGTTTTCCTCCTATCTAACAGACTACACACCATAATTTAGGCACTGCGCTCGGTCCTACTTGTGCCTCAGTTCTTAATGGCATCGACGCTCCTCCTGCCAAGTAATTCATGAACACTGGACAATGGTCCTTGTCATGCCCCTGGCCTTTACATTTTATGCACCATACCTCCTCGCGCGCCTCTGGCAGCGGTGTCCTGTCCTGTTTCAAACTCTGCATCTCTAGACATAGATTTTGCAGTTGCGTGTGGATTTTTTGGACTCCCATACCAGGGTCTTGTATAGGGGTCTCATGCAATCTCATTTCCATCTCCAAATCTTCGGCCTGGGTGGAAATTTTTTGTTGTGACAGCACTGTCCTTAAATGCGGTGTTAGTGACGCTACAAACCATGCATGGTGTTGTCCATCCATCAAATTCATATTGGCTTCACGAATCATACCCTTCAGTCTTTGGTCCAGATCCCAGGGGGTCTCGCCTGGGAGCATTGCGATCTCCTTAAACCCAATAATTGATTGTGTCTTCGATTTTGGCCTGCTAAATTCCCTATTCAGCGCGGTCTGAATTTCTGCGATTCCTGCATTTGGATGGTCATTAGAATTCTTGATGTACCATGTTAGTGCGAAATCTTGCAACGTGCTTACTAGCGTAGCATTCTTGATATTGTCATCCACGACACCTTGTTCTTCCCATACTGCCCTTACCACGAACTAGAATTGGTCTGGATCTTCATTCCCTACTCTTCTGAATACTGGTAGTTTAATCGCACTTTCCATACCGTACTGCAGTGGTGGCAGAGGTGGTGTGGGTGGAGATGGAGGTGAGGAGGGTGAGACGGGTGGCGGTGTAGGTGGAGGTGGTAAGCGCGGAATCCGCTGCCTTATCAGACTAACCGCTCTTCTCAGAGAAACCTTCACGAGATCTTCCTCACTTTCCTGCAAGGGTCAAATTAAGGGAATGGTTTCTAATTCTTCACTACCTCCGCTTCTGTAGGTCTTTCCACTCTGCGTAGTCCCAAACATTAATTTCTTCGCATAACCCGCTTTTCACACAATAGCATCTTAATCCACGTGTTCAAAGATTTAATATACTTACCTCACGGTCCTTTGAGGAAGCATCACTCTACCTCACTATAGCTGACGGTCGTATCTACCACGAAATCAGTGATAAATCCTCTTATAATTCAGTCGAGCCAATGGTCCACAACTCGCGTGATCTTATCTCCTGACGCTTCTAGCCTGCTCACTAATTTCAGAATCCACACGATTGGTTTGTCGACCCTACACCTTCCATGACTATCTTCTAGCTTCGTGATCCACTCATACAGCTCAGAAGGAAAGAATGCAAAGAAAATTTCATGGATTTCCGTATACAAGTAGCGCTCCAACCACTATTCCTTAGATACTCGTGGATTTTTGTTTTCCTGCACCGCGAACTCGTGAATTTTCTTGTCCAACCACTCTTCAATTTCTTTCTTTGTTGGATTCCAGTGGCACGACATCAGACATCCCTTATGCAGATCCCGATCTTGGCAACGGAACCATTTGTTGTCTTGTATGGGCCTGACCTAGGTTTAGAAATGATTTAGCCAAACAAATCCCGGTATTACTGGCCCTTTAGGCAACAGTCTGCAGAGCACGGACTGAGGTCTCACCTGAAGTAGTATGGGATGGTGCTAGAACCAGGTTTCCACACCTTAGATATGTCTGGTGGATTTTTGGTGGTCCGCAGTTTGACCCTATGCGCACGTTGCTACGCGCACCTATCAGTACCTTGCAGCCTGCTATGCTGCCTTCGCGCAACCCTGATAGAGGCGTGATCCGTGTTATTTCCTAATTTCCTTACTATTAACCCGATAATATCCGATTACTTACTTATCTGTATGTGCCCAATTATACTTAACAGTGTTCAACATTCATATAAGTGCACACGATAAACAAAATAGTATAATTGCATAGAAAATCATAGATACACAGTATTTAGAATCAAACTTCTCTTTATTATTCTTCTTCTTGGGTTACAGACTTAACTTCGCCCTACGCACTCATCTGCAGGGGTCCGCGCACTCAGCTGTGGACTCTAATAGGCCTCTGCGCACTCAGCTACAGAGCCTCTTCCTACTACTATGGCCCATGACACTTAGACTTCTTCTCTACCCACTATTACATCAATCCATCCATTCCTATCTCTTTTTATCTTTACAACTTAGAGCCTCACTCTATTTATACAATCCCATGGTCCACGAACCATGGGTAGGCTGACATGACATTACATTACATTACAACACTTAGGGTAGACAACCCTATGACTCAATATACATTTCGTGCTCCGCACCTGCAATTCACGGAGTCTTACAACATATTGAACCAAAACTTGGGCTTTGAGCCCCAAAACATGTTGTGGGGGGATTCCATGCCCAACAATAAAACTTAGCACACTCCATGCTTAAAATGATGGAAATGGTTGGCATCCCTAACAACAATTTCTCGTTCTATAATTCTTGAAATGAACTTAATGGTGGTGTGGCAGTCACCATAGACATGAAGATTCTTGAAAATTCTAATTGGAATCCCACTGGGTGTGTTGATAATACCAAAAGTTATCGCTAGCTTTTCATTGTGATAGCTCAGAAAATCATCTTTATATTCATCCTCCACATCATGAAAAACAAAGTTTGTGTCAGGCACATACCCTGCCTTCTTAATATGCTTAGATAGTGTTTCCAACATTGCATAAATCTCTTCTACTTGTGGATGAGATCTATCTCCTACAATAAATGCATGCACCCTATTCTTTGCTTTAGTCCAGCTGCAACTTGGAATTTTTCTTATTCCCCTGTCTTTCATCATTTTCCTGACTCTAGCAACATCATCCCATTTTCCAGATGAAGCATAGATGTTTGACATCAGCACATAATTTGCAGCATTGTGTGGTTCCAACTTAATACAATATCACACCTAATCCCCAACAAACCAACACACATCATCACATCATCTCACTGTGAGGAGATTGTTGGAAATGGGATAAAGGAGAGATGTTACAGGTTATCTATTTATAGGCTTCAAGCTTCCCATTAATCACGATTTTAATGAAGCCTCGTTAGTCTAGATGAAATTATGATGAAACTATGTTGTTTGTCAAGTATATTTAAATTTTGGCCTAGACCCTCATCCTACTACCATATCCACTTAGTAGAAAATGAGAGGTAACTAAGGAAACAACAATGCATGCAAATTCTTTTATACTTTTGGCTTAGCTCATTTGTGAATAAATGACATTTATTTTTGCTAGCTTCATAAAACAATGACAACCTTGAGGTCCCTTTCTCTTCATTACATAATCTATTTGTGTGTGGCATTCAAGGTGTTTTTCATGTTTGTCCAAGCTTTGGCATCAACTCATTGGTAGAATGGTTGGCTTATAACTGTTGAGTATATTTTTTCCCTGGGTTCATTCAGACACAAATCTAGAAGGTCATGCCCCAATATCTCATTTTATTTTGCAAATATAAGAGTAGCAACATGAATAGTTTGTGAATCCATTACCACAGCTTCTTCACCCTGCCCAGGAAAGAGGAAAGGTAAGGTGAGTTTGTAGTGCCATATTAGAGGGGCAATTTTTTTTCTTCTGAATTCTTTTAGTACATACTATCAATGTTAGCTGGTACAAGTGGAACAACTATTCTAGGGGGTTGGTTTGGGGTAGAAAAATAATGCCCACAGAGTTAGAAACTGCATTAATAATCCATTATGGCCATATAAATTATGTGTTTATTCTATTTCGGTTTATTGTTTATTTTGTAATGAATTTACTGGCCCCTTTATTTTGTTTGAATGTTTAAATGTATAAACTTGTTAAATGTCTACTTGTCTAATATGAATTTATTATTGTTTTATTTTCCAGGTCTTCTAAGCGTAGAGAATGGTGCAAAAGTTGAAGTTGTGCATTGAAGTGTCTTGTCGTCCAAATCCCAGTCAAGCCACTATGAAATATGTTCTTTATAATGCGACAAGAAATCATGTGTTCCATAGGAATATAGAAGTGCACGAGAGAACAACAACAACGAAGGCTACTATATTTCCCTTGTTGAGGGGTTAAAGGAGGTGAAAAAATATGTTGTCAATGATATTACAGTTTTCACAAACTCGCAACTCATATGCAATCAAATCAATGACATCTATGAAGTTCAAAAATAGAATTTAAAACCGCTTTACAAGGAAGTGGTAATGTGGATTTCTCAGTTTCAATCTTTTAGCATACATTACCATGCAAACATTCATAAAATTTCCATTGATATACTTTCTATAGGAATGTCAATTGTATATGGAAGTGTTAGAGATGACATCGAATCACCATCTATTACAAAAGAAGTCATTGATGAGCATCAACATAGTTCCCAATATGTGAATGTGTTCTTGTGCTCATTTTCCTTGGGGCTATCATTGCATTGTTCTTTCACTAAAGAAGAACCCATTGATATGCTATTTTTCCCCAACCTGCAATGATTGGGGTCTTTTGTATGGGTGACAGGTTTATGGACAAATGTGTGGCATTCCATATATATGAACAAATGTAATATCTACATGGTTTGTGATATAATAGTTGAATGTTTTTGAGGTTATTTACACTCAATGTGCTTGTAAATATCACTATGGAAAATTTCATTAATTTCAAAATGAATTTTAAATGAATGGGTGGAGGTTAAAATCCAAGTCAGAAGAACTTACTGCAATTCACAGGTGCTTGTATTGCAATGCATGTCTGTTTATTTGTGTTGGATGTGCAGTCAAAACAATTTAGAAGGAAAGAATGCAACGCATTGAGTTAAATTTAAGTTTAGACTAAAACCTGTACAAATTTTCAGTAGATGTTCCACTTTGAATCATCTTGTTAATTATGTCATCACATGACTTTGACAACAAATAAATATTTTGTGTTCTTTGTTTAACCAAATTGAAATTTGTCCCCAAGACAAGTTTACCAAATTCATGGCTCTTTTTTCCACCTGAGAAAGTATTAGATGAGGTGAAAAATTATATAATGATCCACTCAGATGGATGGTTTTGAGAAGTGGTTTTCTCTTCAAATTTAGTTTAGATGCCTTGTGAATATGTTGTAGGTTAAGTAGCTTAGACTACAAATGCCATGCTTAAATTGTTTGTATTTGTGGTGGTAATGGTTGTCAGTTGCCACATTTTTTTGAAAGAAGAAAACACGAGATGGGGAGTTTGACATTTGGCAAAGATGAGTAGTTAGCAGTGGAATTTTTTACTACAAATGCTAATATTTGAGCTCTCCTTTGGGCATCCAAATGCATAGCTTGTTTGAAGTGAAAGACATTGCAGGCAACATTGTTCATGCAATAACAACAACAAATGCAATCATTGCAGGTCTAATTGTACTTGAAACAACTAGTTGCTCAGAAATGATTCAAAGAACTATAGAATGATATATTATTTATCCATAAAGGAAGATGATTTTGATGCTAGTAGAGCCATTTGAACCCAACAAATCTTGTTATGTATGTTCAAGGACACCTGTATCACTAGAGGTGAATACTCAACAAGAAAAACTGAAGGATATCATAGAAAAATATTTCAAGACTAAATTGGGTGTCAATTCACCATTGATCATGCATGGTTCTACAATTCTTTTTGAGCCTGGTGATGAAATTGAGGAAGATGTTTCTGCACATTATGCATAAAACTTAGAGAAGACATTAGCAAAATATCCATTTCCAATCACAAATGGTGTTATTCTTACAGTAGAGGACTACCATAAAGATTTATTGTGCAATATTAATATTAACCACAGAGATGAATTTCATGAATTCCATGCTGATGGTGGAGAAAAACCACTAATTACAACTACAGAACTTAGCCATTGGACCAAAACCTTGAGACTAATAAATTTTCTTTGAAATTGAGCTCCCCAATCACAAATAAGAGGCTCACCTGAACCAGTAATAGAATTTGACGAACAAATTGTTAGTCACTAGGTAATTTGTGTGTCAAATATAACATTTTTATTTGGTTAAAATGATGAAAATAAAATTAAAAATTACAGAATCCCCCACATATAAAAAATATTCCATATTTGAAATTCATGCCCTATTGGGCCCTGGCCTTGTGGATCTCATTCATAGGATGCTCCTCATATATTCTACGTTTCGTGCCACTTCTCATGTGTATTTTAAGGGTTTGTTGTTATTTAACAAGATAATTTGCTAGCTTTTGCAATGCACTTTGAGTTTCATGATTGATCAATTCCTTCTGCTTTTTGTCTCCTTCTCTATTTAGTGGCCCATAATTTAGTAACCTAATACATATTTCAAGTTGCACTTCATTGTTCTTTAGTTGAGTGGATGCTTTTTCATACGACTAAATCTAAATACTCCACTTATTTATGATATTTTAATGAAGTCACATCTCAGATATATTTATCCATTTGGACAAGTTTAAATATTTTACATTTTTCGATTTTTTTTAGCAACTATCACTGGAATCTGGGTATATAATTGTTGCTCAAATTGCAATTATCTATTACTTAAATTTACTTTTTGAATTCATAATTGGATTCAATGCTCTGAAAAATCCCTCTTGTATTAAGATTGTGCAATCTCAACCACTGATATCTAGAATTTCAGCAACTATTCTGAAATTTTGAACAGATTTTAGGCAAAATTGTTTGAAAAATTCTGCCAAAAAAGGTTTAAACTATTTACATTGAATTTATCATCCCTGAACACTAGTTAAATTATAAAATTGATATGCAACATGGGAACGCCTATCTACAAGGAAACCATTAGTGTTGAAGTGTGATGGCCTACTATTAATGAGCCATCACTGTTCAACACCAATGGTCCCCTAGGAGCACCCATGTTCCACATCAAAACCTGCTCACTAGCTTTAATGAGCCATCACTCCTCGGCACTAATGGTCCCCTCGAGGCACCCATGTTGCATGTCAAAATCTGCTCACTAACTTTGGCCATTTCACCACTTCAAGGAGGATATTCTCACATATTCAGAGGTTTCCAATGACATTCATTTCTGGGCTTAACAGACTCATGTATAAAAGGTTCCCTATAACATGAAAAATCATCTAACTTATTAAATAGACAAGTCCATAAATGTAATCTTTGTTTCATAGGTTGATCCTCATATATTCCCCTTTTGGAGGAGATCTTTCCTACCCCCTTGAGAATGAAAGTGTCCAACCCTACACATTTTCCTTTCTCCTACTTGGCCAAATAGATCTAAAGAAGTGGTTTTCCCTATTTTACTCATTACAAGGGTTAAGAAATCAACGAAAAGAAAAAAACCTTGGGCTTGATAGCTAAAGGATAGAGGAAGCATGGCATGGTCTGAACTTTTAAAACTAAACAATGACCCAGTCAATTAGAAGAATCATAAAATATAGAAAAAAAATTATGAAGCAGTGGAGGGGGATGCTCCATGGCAACTTTTATTCTGACACCATATTTAAAATATCCAACATTAGTGTCTTGCATTATCTCAAACCCAAAATATTTCTTTGTAAGAGAAATTGAGCCATGACTTGAAAGGTCACAATCCTTCGGGTCATTGCAAAATTTATGGTTGCATTTTTGTGCAATCCTTTTGCATTTACTATGACCTAGTCAAACTATCCAACCTCAACCTTTCTATCATAAAGAAGGCATTATGGACTCACCCGAAAGAGCCATTGTCAGTTTTGGCTCTACAACAACTTGTAGAGAGAAGATAACAGTGAAAATTCCTTGAAAATTTTGTCCAAAAGGTCTATCACAAACTTCAAAGTAACGATCATCCTGCTAATATTGAATTTATTAATTCTAGGTATATAGTTTACACAATGTGTTCAAGGTAGGCACTATCGTTGGGTATCATGTTGGGAGAGTGACCCCTAACATATTCATATGGAATTGGATTTGAGAGGTGTCATAAGCCACAACATTTATCTTCCATGGAACATGATTTTTTTTCACCCTCAACAACGCAAACTTTGTTTTATGGTCAACTTATTTAAAGAGCTCAAAGAATTTGTGCTCATCAAGATTAACAACCAAAAACCATCCCAACTATTTTTCCACGTCAATTTTCTTAATGTCTGATTTCATTGTCAAAGAAAAGAGACCTAAATCCATCAATGCCTGCTCATGATCCAAGCTAACCCAAAGGTGGTCATACTCACTCAAACCCATCCTACCCGCAAAGCTCTGCAAGTAGCCAATGTAGATAAAGGTATGGAATAAAACAAAATTGTGCATATAGAGCCAATGTCAAATAAGACCAGCCATGTACATTTTTCTGTTTATGTTACTTGTATGAGCACTGAGAAATATCTAAATTATGTTGCAGTGTTTACTATTTAGTTTGTATTTTGTGTCTTTTATGACATGTCACATCATTTTCGTTAGGGAATATTTTAGAATGTTGTATGTTACATGGTAGAGCTTGTGATGTTTATTTTGTGGTTTTCCAAAACCCTCACACTTATGGGCTTCAAAGATGTCCATGTCATTGACATGGATACAATTAGAGTTAGAAATTTAAACAGGCAATTTATATTTCGTAAATGCCACGATGGGCAATCAAAAGCTAGTGTGGCATGGGAGGATGTCTTAAAATTCAGACCTGATATGAAGATTGTTGCACACCATGCCAATGTCAAGGATCTTGAGTTTGTGTAGATCTTTTTAAGCAGTTTAATGTCGTACTAAATGGGTTGGACAATCTGGATGCTAGCAGACATGTGAACAAGATTTGATTGGCTGCAGGCACTCCTATAGTATCAATTAGAAATGTTGGGTATTTAGGATAGGTCACTGTGCATGTTAAGGGTGAGACAGAGTGTTACAAGTTCCAACCAAATCCAACACCAAAAACATATCCAGTTTGTACAATCACAAGTACTCCATCAAGTCTACTCTAAATCCAAGCAGAAACTAATATTATGTATACATGAGATGGAGCACACATCGTGCATCCATTTTAGTAGCATTACTCTTAATGAAATTTCTTACATCATGGATGCAAAAGCTATGTTACATTGCTAGTTGTACTGAATCACTTTGCAATGATGTCTATGTCATGTTCAGTTGGTTAAATGGACATGCATGTAATTTCATTTTTCTCTTGGAATCTTGCTGATATGGATTTATTGATATTATAAAGAAAATCTGGTTTATTTTTTATCAACCATGTAGGTCCATGAACCCAACACTCAACATTAAAAAAGGAGAAGAAATATCATGCAGTAAGGGTAGTTATAAGACCCTAAAACGAAATTTCATTCTTGATTTAACACTTAAATCCCTAATGCGCCCTTGTGAATTTCTTTTGTCAAGGGCTCTTGGAGTGGCTACATGAGACATGGATGCAAAATTTCAGCCTTGTTCAAGAAGGATTATTTATAGGGAGCCATGAGAACAGTAACATCAATAATTGTAGAAGGAAAAGAGTGTTGAGTGATTGTCTTCTTCATTGTGTATGTGGCATCTCATTTTATATAAGAAACAAATGGTTGTCAAACAATAGTGTGTATATGAATCATACCAGACAAGTGTGGTTCAATTGCAACAATTTAAAGTGTTTGGGGCATATATATATGCTAAATCATTAACAATTTAGACATTTTGTCATGTCAAATTGTCATTATAAAAAAGTGTTGGAAATTACCCATTCAAGAAAGGGAAGACAAGCTCATGATCAAATCTACAAGTACTCAATTATTGGGTCGCTGAAGCACTTTATTTATATGTAAAATGGTGAATTATGTGTACATAATTGCAACTTATCACAAGGTGGAACAATTTCAAGTTCTCCTAACCCTAGCTACGGAAACCAAGAAAAACCTAACAACCAACTCCTCCTAGCTACGAATCACACCTAACGAAAGCTAGTCACTCCACCAAGAATCCTCAACAACCTAGCATCATCAACTGCAATGACATTCATGACATGAGTGTTGCTATGTGGGAGATTAAAGAAGAAGAGGTTGTAGTTTCTCTCGCAACTTGTTTGAGAAGTGTACAAGTTGGCTAAGATTTATGTCTTTTCCTCAGCCCTACCAGTTTATTTTGTGTCTTGGTTCAATATGCAAACATTCAAACACCACATTAACAAGGACAACAACAACCATTGCACAATTTAAGATCAAATTAAGAGCAAACACATAGCAACAAACCTGAAAAATCACCAATTTTCATTTTGTCAATGAGCCAATCATAGTCAAATGGAAGGTGATCCATTGAAGAAGTTGTTTCAATTCTAAGATAACAATGTAGTTTCCATCAGAGGAAATAACATCATGTGAATTATTATAGGCATCAAATTATAAACTACATCAATTAGGAGTCCCATCAAATGAACCTTGACTGATGTGATAAATAGAGTGATGGTGGGTCTGTCTATGTGCTTCAAGTGAAAGAAAATATTGGGATGGTGCACCCCAACAAACATTCAAACACTACATTAACAACAACAACAACAACAACAACAATAACCAGTGCACACAGTTAAGAGAAAACACATAGCAACAAAATGGGCAAATCACCAAATTGTGTTTTTTCAATGAGCCAATCATAGTCAGATGGAGGGTGATCTGTAGAAGAAGATAGAACATGGTCCACCCCTGCAAACATTCAAACACTACATTAACAACAACAACAAAAACCAGTGCACACAGTTAAGAGAAAACACATAGCAACAAAACTGGAAAATCACCAATTTGCATTTTTTCAATGAGCCAATCATAGTCAGATGGAGGATGATCCATTGAATAATATGTTCTATCTGTAAGATAACAATGCAATTTTGATAAGAGAAAATCATATCATGTGAAATAATACTGACATCAGAATACAAACTACATCAATTAGGAGTCCCATCAAATGCACCTTGACTCATGTGATAAATAGATCGATGGTGCTTTTGTCTATGTGCTTCAAGTGAAGGCACAATATTGGGATGGTGCACCCCCACAAACACTCAAACACTACATTAACATCATAAACAACAACCAGTGCACACAGTTAAGAGCAAACACATAGCAACAAACCTGGTAAATCACCAGTTTGTGTTTTATCAATGAGCCAGTCATAGTTAGATGGAGGGAGATCCTTTGAAGAAGTCGTTGCATCTGTAAGATAAGAATGCAGTTTCCATCAAAGAAAATAACATCATGTGAATTATTACACAAATCAAATTATAAACTACATCAATTAGGAGTCCCATCAAATGCACCTTGAGTCATGTGATAAATAGATAGATGGTGCTTTTGTCTATGTGCTTCAAATGAAGGCACAGTATTGGGATGGTGCACCCCTGCAAACATTCAAACACTGGATTAACAGTAACAACAACTAATGCACACAGTTAATAGAAAACACATAGAAAAAAACCTGGGAAATCACCAATTTGGGTGTTGTCAATGAGCCAATCATGTTTAGATGGAGGGCAATACATTGAAGAAGTTGTTGTATTTGTAAGATAACAATGAAATTTCGATGAGAAAAAATAATATCATGTGAAATAATACTGGCATTAGAATACAGAATAAATCAATTAGGAGTCCCATCGAATGCACCTTGACTCATGTGATAAAACAAGCGATGGTGCTTCTATCTATGTGTTGCTCTGTTGTTAACAAGACCAAGGATTTCTTCATGGATGTCAAGCCTGAAAGGGTGTTGTATTGTGATGAGCCTCATCATTGGGTAATTATATGGGCCTTAATTCACCTCCTATCTTAGTCAAACCAACTATTCTCATAACTTATTGCATACTTTTGATTATATTGTGTTTATGAGATGAGTTAGAGTTGGATATTTTGCTTTGTGGTCTAATGTGCATTTAATGCAGGATTAAAGGATTAAATCAAAGAATTTTGGCAAAGACCAAGGTAAACAATCAAATGGGACAAGGGAGAGGGATTATAGGAGGTAAATCCTCCTCATTTACTACCCCTCCATTCGAATATTCCTCCATCAGCTCGGAGTGCAAACAGCCAAATCATGAGGGCTAGAAGGCAGCTGAGCAAATGAAAGACAAAGCACCAGTTTATCTCGATTTTGGAAGCCGAGCCTCCGTAATTTTAAGGAAGTCATTGGAGACATCAGATGTATAAGTATAGAGGCCTGGGACCTCAGTAGGATTTGGATTTTTATTGTGAAACTCTACTTTATTTTCGAGCTGCAAGACTTGTCACAATTTTTTTAATGTAATCTATTATTTTGGTAATAAGAATGAGTTTTGTTTTGAGCCAGCACTGAGTTAACTCAGAGGGCTGAAGCTCTTGGGCTAGGGCCCAACCCTAGCAGCCAAGACTCCCCTTTATTGTATATGTATGCTAGTGTAGATTCATAGCTTAATTGTTCATTTTCTTAGTAGATGCATTTCCATTACAACAATGTAGATTAGATTGGTTGTGTGATAGTTTGCTTCCATTTGTGCCTTCTTTTAGGTAGCAGGTTAGCAAGGAGAAAAAGGATCACCACAAGGTTGTCAGAAGGTGTCTCGGCCTCATTTCCTCCCTCTGGGACCATGACTTGAGGATGGGACCCTTCAACAGCCCCAAAAACACAGATTTCTAGTTCTTGTATGAGCTTTGGAGTTTGTTGTCTTTGATTCAGTACATGGTTCATGTTGCAAGGCAGATTTCATTGTCATCTTTTTCCATCTCCGTTTCTGCAATAAGATATCACTCATGCTTTCATTCCCTTCAACAACTTTCTTCATGCATAATATAGGCAATTGATTTATGCTTTTCTAGTTTACGAAAATGTATCTTGTTGCATAATTCTTGCAAGACACACATATTTTAAGCAAACCAGGTAATTTAGGAGGAGACCAAGACTTCATCAACAACAATCACCTTCCGGTTCATCCACCTTAGCCATCCCTTGTTTCACCATCACCCTCACTAGTTTTTCATCACTTTTCATTGAAATTCCCCTAGATACATTGAGTGAATCTAGCCATCCCTTATCTTGGATATTGACTCCCGACTGCTCCTAGACCTTATAACACTCCATTCCACCCATCACACACCTTTTCCAAGCTTCCCAACACCTCCAACACCTCACAATTAGCTCTCGGCTGTATCATGTAGTTTTCCTGTAATTCCTACAGGATCATCTTGTAGGTTTCTAGTACATCCTGTAGGTTTTCCTGAAACGGCCTAGTTTGAGGCCCAATTGATGGGAAACCTCTAGGAAGTCAAAAAAATCCTCCTAGGACCCCTCCACACCATCCAACCACTTCATAAACCTTCTAGCCATCCTCAATTACCTTCCATCCACCTTTCACATCCACAAGAACAATTAGTTTGCATACTTGATTTTCCCTAAAACAACCAAAAAAGTGAAAACATATTTATTTTAGTTTCTTTGCTTGCACATTAGTATTGTTTGATTCTTTTTACTTCTGCAACTTAGATAGTAGCATTTGTTTAGTGTTGATTTAGCAATTCTACTTAGCATAGCTTCTTAAATGGTTAATTAGGGTATGGTGTGGTTTATCATTACATGTTGGTTTTTTCCCATTACTGCAATAGAGTAACTCTCTTAGAGTAGATTTTCCCTTCTTCCATCAAAGAATCAAGCTTCTTTTGACTCTATAGAGGTCTGGCTTGGAACCCTAGTGGTCTCTCGCTAGCTGAACAGTGACAACAGGTAGGACCATCACTTTTACTTGTGCATACAACACTGTCACCTCCAAGTTTGTATGAACCCTGGGTTGATAAGTAAAGTTGGTAGCCCAGGACTTGCAGCATCATTGCTGCAATACTAGCACTCATCACTTTTTGGCACCATTGTCGGGGAGGTGTCTGAGTAGAATGTGATTACTGCTTTCTTTTCTTCTATTTCTTGTCTTCAATATTCTGCCATTAGTTTATTTATGCAAAAGTAATCTAGTTGTTTCCTTTCTTTCATTTTGCATTATCTGCTTTCCTTTCCATTCTGCAAGTAGGATTTCAATTCAGCAAGTAGCTTTTTCATTCTGTCAGTAATTTTCATTCAATCAGCAATTTCAATTCTGTAAGTACTTTCCAAGTTTTAAAAAGAATACAAAACCAACCCAAAAATATTTCCTTTCATGCCTCGTAGGAATAGGGACAACTTAGGGAAATTTTTGCCAAATACCCCCACTGCATCCAACAACCAACCTTCTCTCTTCTTCGGTGGCTGTGAACTGGAGGAACCCTTAGGTGAGCAACCTGACATATTTGAAGAACCTACAGGGGAAGAAGAAGAAGAGGAACCCATTCCTACTGAACCAATGGCTGAAAACCGAAATGACAGAGGGAATAGAGAGAGAGTTGAGGGTGCCTTCCCCATTAGGGAAACCAATGGGGACACTAAGATGAAAAATATAAGCCCCTTTGCCCTACCTCATTTCCATGGCTTGACCATAGAGGACCCCGACACTTTCCTATTTGAGTTTGTTGTTATATGTCGAACCTATGACTATACAAATGATGAGCAAAAGTTAAAACTATTTCCATCTACCCTCAAGGATGCAGCATTGTGCTGGTTCATGGGTTTAGCTTGAGACAGCATCACAACTTAGGCTCAGATGTAGCAGGTCTTTAACAACAAATATTAGGACTACTATCAGTCAAAGGATACTAAAGAAGAAATTTTCAGCATGACCATAGGCCATGATGAATCTTTAGAAGACTACGAAGAAAGATTCCAGCTCAGTTACAAAAGGGCCAGGTGCACACTTGACCCTGAGTCACTAAAGCTAGTCCTGCTTAGGGGAGTAAGAGAAGATCTTTTGGATACCTTACATTTGTTAGCAGGAGGAGATATCTACCAATTACCCTATGAGGATATCAAGACTATCTTTAGAAACCATTCTAGGGCAGCCAGGAAAAAGGGTAGGGGTAGTCAACTTATGGCCAGTACATCATCTTCCAACTCATCCATCAAGGGTGAAATTGGAAACATGCTAGAAGATTTCAAAAGTGAGATGCTGCAAACCCTTGCCTTGCAAATGGACACCATGAACATTAAAAGGAAGCAGGAGGAAGCAGAGAGAGCCTTGGCCATCTTTTGTCCTAGATGCACCAGGAGGCATCCTAGGAATGAATGTCCATTGAACTGTATTGAAATTTGCTCAGTCTGTGAAGAAAACCACTCCACAGACAAGTGCCCTTCTTTACCTGGACTCAAAGCTGTATATCAAGGAGCTAAAGGGGTCACTAAGCAGCTTTGCTACATTAACCAAAGGAGACCTCCTGGGCCTAGACCATACCAGCAGGGCATGCAAGGGTCATCCCATGCATATTACAACCCCAACCAAACCACAATTATACCTTCTTGGGGACCCCCTGCTCATCCTTCCTGGTCTACACCCCCTCCTTGGTCCTATGCATCTCAGTATCATTCCCAGCCAGCCATCCAGTCATTTCAACCTTATGCTCCACCACAACCTCAGTGGAATACACCACTCCAGGGGTGGAGGCCCTAATACAATAATGCTCCAGCTCTATTGCCTCCACCACCTGCCCAACTTTAACTCCTATACTCTGCTCCACCAAAGCAACCACAGATGCCTACCCAGGCAAATCTGAACCCAGACAATAGGCAGGCTCAGCAAGTATACAATGGAGAGACATCATATCCAACTTATGTTGTGGAAATCCAGGAGATTAACCTGAGATCTGGGAGAGTTCTCCCAGATAACCAACCTCCCCCTCCACCTAGGGAGGTTGAGGAAGAAAGAGAGGAAAGCAACCTTAAAGTAAATCCACCCTTTCTTGAGATATTAGCCCAACCACTCCAGCCTACCCCAGAAGAGACTGAACTTCTGGGAGAATTGAAAAATCTATGTGTAAAGATCCCCCTTCTCTAGGTAATAAAAGATGTTCCCATTTACAATAATTTGATTAAGGATAAATGCTTCAAGCATCCAGGGAGGCGAAAAAGGGATGCCCCTACCATTAATGTCATTAGGCAATTGTCTGACTTAATGCTGGGGCAGGTAATATGTCCAAAATATTTGGACCCTGGAAGCCCTGTAGTAGATGTGCACATGAATGGCACCATTGTACCACACACTCTGGTCGATCTTGGGGCTGCCATTAATGTGATGACCAAGGACACCATGCTCAAGATCAACCTCCAAGGATCATTGAAGAAGATCACAATAGTCCTAGAACTTGCAGATTGTTCCACAGTAACCCCTGAGGGAATTGTGGAGAATGTGATGGTCTCCATTGACTCCTAGGAGTACCCTATAGATTTCCTAGTTCTCCAGCCTAAGGCTAAGCTTACTGGTTATCCTCTCATCCTTGGGAGGCCATGGTTGGCCACAATCGATGCTTACATTAGCTGTAGAGCTGGGAATATGACCATCAAGAATGGGCATATGGCCAAGCAGTTAGTCCTATACCCTCTGTTAGTGCCTAAATCTACCTCAGGCCGAGAAAGGTAGGATCTAGGATAACATCAAACCACGCTTAACCTGGTAGCTAGACCTACCAGGTTGGGAGAGGGCTCTCTCCTGTCAATCTCAGCAAAAATGATCAATGAGGCTTGATATGAATTGAATGAAGACTAATTTTAGGCTAGGTATTTGTAAAAAAGGGTTTGATTGAATTTGATGATGTTTTGTTGGCTCAAATGGAAAGGCAGTTTTTGGGTCTTGGGAATGAGGCTCAATTTTGCAGAGGTCGCAATGGGGCAAGGTAGGCAAGTGATTTGATACTTAAAATTGAATTAAATGGAAAGATTAGATAGGTGAGGAGCTGAAGAGGGCAAGAAAACTCATGGATCCTCTTCAAACAGCTGAAAACATAAAAAACTAAAGCAAACCCTAGGTAGAGCACTGCAATTTCAATGGATTCTACCTTTTCCCTTGTTTGTTTTAGTTAAGAAGAAACAAGATAGATAATGATATACATAACACATAAGAAAATTCACAATTACAGAAAAAAGCACTATACCAAGACAAATTGCCACATGAATCCCAAAGAGTGTTGCAAACCCTGGTCTCAATTCCTTAGCCAAAATGCTGATAAGAGTATACAATGAAGCTCAAGGCTTTCTCAAAAGTCCAACCATGCTAATGACTGAAAAACCACATAATATAGATAAACCATAGCTCATCCTAGCCTCTAGGGGGCGAGCTCACATGTTTAGGAGCTGTTCCAACTACTTCTAAACTGAGAACTAGAAATTAGGCAATGGAACAGCATGCCTCTAGAAACAAGGGAACTTATTCATTTAGTTTCAAACAACTTTTTAATAGATGAATCTACCTCCATAAGTGAAAATTTGACATATTTACATCATGATCCATCAATTTACATTAAATTACATCACAAATTTGACATTAAGAAGGTGAAAAATTCAAACTGGCAAAAGCTAGGCGAAAAACAAAGTATACTTGGTCAAACTGGCAAAATTTTCCCTATGCACCACGCCTGATTTCTCTATGCGTAGTGCCTATTTGGAGCCACTTTTGAAGGCCTTCCCGGTGTCCAAATTCGCTCCAAGTGTGCTTTTTGGAAAGGTCTGCTTGTCTAATTTTCAACCCAAGAGGAATTTTTCAATTTGGCCTCCATTTTCCCCTCCAAAATCAAATTCGCCCAACATTGCTTCCTGTGTGTCAAAATAGGGGTAGTAAGGTCATTTTTTGAGTTTTTTTGACCTTTTCGAGGGCTCAAAACTTGTCCAAATTTCTTGGCCATTGTTAGGAAAGCATATTTTTCCATGAAAAATCTAAAAATGCTGAGTTTTTGTCATTTGGAGGCTCCTATCAAAAGCGAGCGCCAGGTGGCGCGGCGCATAGAGCAGAAATTCCAGTTTTTTGAGCAAAAAAAATTCCAAAAATGAAAAAAGTGCCTCAAATTTTTTGAAATTTGGGCTGAATCTCCTCCATCAAGAGCTATGTTGGACCAAAGAATCCTCAGCCAATATCTGAAGTCTATCATTCTCCTTTCGCCTCTTTGATGCCCTTTTCAATTTTGCCTTTAGGCTCCTGATTCTCGCCTTGTAGACTTTGTTTCTCGCCATGTAATGATATGCCATATGTCTCAACAATGTCTTCTCCTTGTTGGCCTTCTCCAACAACCTCTCTAAGTGGATATTGGCTCTTTCAAGCCATGACTCCTGATCGGCATTGATCTCTTGCTCAAGTGAAGTGAGCTCCACCCTCCTCCTTTGGGTAGCTTGGTGATTCTCCCGAATGTTTTGCAACTCCATAATCACTTGCTGATATTCAAGCTACTTATTTCTTTGCTCCAAGTACTTTATTATCCATTTAGCCCTCTCCAAGTTGAGGGACAAGGCATTGATGTCCGCCTGCTGCTCTTGGATGATTTCTTTGAGATTTGTGCTTTGCGGGCCCACATCGGTATCATCACCCTCAATGAGAATGAAATTAGTCTCATGCTCACCTGATGGTCCTTCATCCTCTAATGGCCTCTTGCCTTTGTCCTGAACCTTCTCTACTGATGGTGAAAACGAGACCCCTTCCACCCTGGGTGGAGATAGTACTCGTTTTGCTGTTGCTGCAACTCGGCAAGTGAAGTGGGCTCCTCCCAGCTATGTTTTCCCGAGGCCTCCTTGGTGCATGAATTTTTGTAGAAGAGTCACTGTGTGTCTCTTCATCTCAGTCATAGGAAGGATCATATTCCATGTTTGCCAACTGTTTGTGTTGTCTTGGATGAGTATGAAGAGATTTAAGTGTCTTTGATCTTTTGCTACCAAGTGTATGAAAATGTATGAGGGGCTATGAAGGGAATGTATATGAGGGGTTTTGGGAATGTTGCTGACTGGAATTGAGGGAATAGAAGCGTTTAGGAACAGTTTTTAGGCTTTTGGGGTAGAAATTAGGGTTTGAGAATTGTGTAGCTAGGGTTTAGGATAATGGGAATTGGGGATAGGGGTGAATGAATTTAGGGATATGGTGGATAGTGAAATGGGTTAACGAAACTAGAAAAGAAGTGAGGGAATAAAAGGTGAGGGAGTGATGGCAACAAAAACAAATTTACAAACTCTAAGCAATCATGTTTTGAACAAAAATTGCAAGGAGGTAGGGTTTTGAAATTTTTTCACTAAATCATCATAAACATCTTAAGACACACTTTCATTGGCATTTGGAGAGTTTTTGAATTACTTTGGACAGGAGGAAACCAAGAAAATTGAGAATATGGATGAAATTGTGGTGAAAATGGCTTGCAACTCTATGCGCCGTGCCACAAACCCAATGCGCCGCGCCCCAAACCCAATCCGTCGCGCTTTTTACAGGAGACTTTTGGAGGCCTTCCCAGTGTCCAAATTGGGCGTGGGATAGCTCACTGGAAAGGTTACTGAGTCTACTTTCCAACCCAACTATAATGTTTCAATTTGGAGTTAATTTTCCCTTTAAAAAATCAAAAATCCCAAGACTGGTCAAAATGTGCCAAATGAGGCTGCCTAAAGGCAGAGTGTTGTTGTTGCCAACTTTTTAAGGTCTTTCTCAACTCCAAATTGGTATCAAGATAGCTCATTGGAAAGAAATTTGTGTCTAGTTATCATTTCACTCATCAAGAAAGTCATTTGGCCAACCAAGCTAGGATAAAATTTGATTTTACCAAGGTCACTTCAGAGGTGTATCAATTCTCCTGAGGCAACTGTATTTTTGAAATTTCTCTAAAACCATGACACCTGTGTGAAAAGTGAAGGAGGTTTTTCTTCCTTGGCCTATTTTGGAAAAAAAAATCTCTCAGTTTTATGAGATTCATCTTTTCTTTCTCAGAAACATCATTGAAGTAAAACCTATCTCGATGTGTGGAACAAGGGATTTGTCGAAATGAAGCGAAATGAAGGGGATAAGGGCCTTCTAAATTCTTGAGAAAGTTTTTGAAAGTAGGGAGGGATGTTAGGAAGCAGGGGAAAGTGGAATTTCAGAGATTGAGTGAGGGGAAGAGGTCCAAAAGGGAAAAACACAGGCCTAGCCTAGAAAATTGTCAAGTTGTAGCAAGAAACTAGGGTTTGTGCGAAAATGAGGAATTTGAGGGATATCAGTGATGGGAAGTGTTTAATAAGGTACGTTAAGGATAGGGGAAGGTGTATGAACATCAAGATACAAGTTTTGCTGATGATTTGACCTTCCAAGGGAAATTGCCTTCAAAACCCTAGGAGAGGAAAATGAACCTTACCTAGGCACAACTGAAGCATGAACAAGGTGTAAAATGACCCATTGGAACCTGACATGATGATGAAAACCCTATGAATGATGGTACACTCAGGTGAATGGTGACATGGATCGACATTTGGGCAACTTTGACAGGAGTAAAAGCAAACCCTAGATCTGATACCTAGTGACCAAATTTTGCTTGAAGACTCACTGAAATGACAAAATTTGACCTCGACACCTTAAAACCACTTTGTAAGAGCCTGTTTGATCACTGGAGGAAGGCTGCAAATATTTACACTAACATTGGCTCCAATGGGGATGGTAGCTCCTTGGAGGTGCCAAGAACGACAGATCTTTGGGAGAGCAGACAATGCCTTTTTCCACTGGGAAATGGAGTCAATAACTTCAAAACACCCAAAAATTAATTACTATGAAACTTTGACTAATTCAAAACTAAAACAAGACTCATAGTTGAACTGACGAATTCAAAACTAAAACAAGACTCTCAAAAGTTGAAACTAGACACTCAGCTTAAACTATCTTTAAACTGACTGAAACAAAAAATGACTCAAGACTAAAACACAACTGACAAACTAGAAAATATGCTCAAAATGGAGCTTATTCAATACAACCTACTCTAGTTGTTCCATTCATCACTTGATCAAGTGAAATGAAACAACCAATGCAACCAAGTAAGTATTCCGGCAGCTATTTGAATTCTCCGCAAGTACTTGCTTATGAATAACAAGAGAGAATGACTGAAAGGCAACTCCCATGAAAACTTGGAAGCAGATCTGTTGAATGATATGGATTCTCTATCCGCCTCCAAAAACACTGCGTAAGGATCTTGAAGTTCATGCACACTGGGACTTAGATCATCCAATGGGTTACTTCTCTTCTCCTCATACCATGAATGCAAACTTTGTTTTGAGCTTTGTGACGAGACTCCTGCTGAAAATGACAAAGAAACCAGCTACCGGATCAAATTTATATCAGCACATGTTTCAAGCTCACATGTAGTCAATGGAGAAGGACTTTGACTATAGACATTTTCCAACACATCAGCTATTGGATCATGAAAAACTTGAAAAGACTAGTGCAACCCATTTTCTATTGGTTCCGATGAGATTGCATGAATTTCTACATGTTGCTCATTCTTTACTGAAGATGTACTATGTAATTTTCCCTTCAAAAACTGAAATGATTCAAAATAGAAAGGTACGGAATCATCTTGTATCATTTGATTATATGGTTTAGCTTCCAAGTCTTCATCTGCAACTTGACAATCAATGGTTTCGAAGGCTGCAACTCTGGATATGAAAAGTCTTGAACAATGTTTTCATTGCTCTCAAAAAGGTTCAGATCAAGGTTTGTCGACAGTTGATTTCTGATTGCATGAATGTTGTCTCTGATGAACTGAAACAAAGCAAAACAAAAAGGAAAAGATCCTTCACTTACTTCAAACTTTGCTGCACCTTCCTCGTCATTTCCATAGCTGATATGTGACGACTGATCACTGTATTCAAGCTGCTGAAAATGAACTTCCTCCTTCCACAAATTAGTTGCTGATTTGTCTACAAGATTAGCTTCTGTTTGGAGAACATAATCATCATCATACTGATCAAACTGAGGCAAATCATCAGTATAAAACACATAATCAAGCATACATGTCATGTCAATAGATCTCTCTTCTCCAAGATGATCTATAAAACAATCATTATCAGATCTATGACCACTAGGATAAGAAACAAAATGTTTTAGATCAACAACTTGTTCTTCTTCAATCAGCGAGGAATGGGCTTGAACACTATACTCATTCCTTGTGGTGATCCTTTGCATCATCTCTTCCACTGCACTTGCCGAAATGTCAAGCTTTACCTCTAGAGATGTCGATTCCTCCGAATCTATGTTTTTCATCTCTTCTTCCTTCAACTTTGCTCTTTGGATCAGCAAATGAGCCTCTACATCTACTGCAATGTTCTGCATCTCTTCAAGTGTTGCAAGGTTCCTTTCCCTTAGTTGAAACTCCATTTCCGGATCAAAGGCACCCAAGTAGTGCAAGAGAGCGGATCCAAGAGGAGGTCTTATATTAACCGGCATCAAATAATAAACTTTGTTAAATCTAGCAGAAAACTATTGTACTGTCTCCCCTGGCAGTCTTTTCAGCTGATTATACTCTTTTATAATCAAGAAAGGGTTCTGTCTTACCACCCACCTGTCGAGGAAAACTTTGACGAACTGTTGGAAATCTGAGATGCTCGCATCAGGTAGGGTTTTGAACCAACTCTTGACTTTTCCTTGCAAAGAAAGAGAAAAAAGCCTATTACTGAGGATATCAAGACTATCTTTAGAAACCATTCTAGGGCAGCCAGGAAAAAGGGTAGGGGTAGTCAACTTATGGCCAGTACATCATCTTCCAACTCATCCATCAAGGGTGAAACTGGAAACATGCTAGAAGATTTCAAAAGTGAGATGATGCAAACCCTTGCCTTGCAAATGGACACCATGAACATTAAAAGGAAGTAGGAGGAAGCAGAGAGAGCGTTGGCCATCTTTTGTCCTAGATGCACCAGGAAGCATCCTAGGAATGAATGTCCATTGAACTGTATTGAAATTTGCTCAGCCTGTGAAGAAAACCACTCCACAGACAAGTGCCCTTCTTTACCTGGACTCAAAGCTGTATATCAAGGAGCTAAAGGGGTCACTAAGCAGCTTTGCTACATTAACCAAAGGAGACCTCCTGGGCCTAGACCATACCAGCAGGGCATGCAAGGGTCACTGCATGCATATTACAACCCCAACCAAACCACAATTATACCTTCTTGGGGACCCCCTGCTCATCCTTCCTGGTCTACACCCCCTCCTTCGTCCTATGCATCTCAGTATCATTCCCAGCCAGCCAGCCAGTCATTTCAACCTTATGCTCCACCACAACCTCAGTGGAATACACCACTCCAGGGGTGGAGGCCCTAATACAATAATGCTCCAGCTCTATTGCCTCCGCCACCTGCCCAACTTTAACTCCTATACTCTGCTCCACCAAAGCAACCACAGATGCCTACCCAGGCAAATCCGAACCCAGACAATAGGCAGGCTCAGCAAGTATACAATGAAGAGACATCATATCCAACTTATGTTGTGGAAATCCAGGAGATTAAACTGAGATCTGGGAGAGTTCTCCCAGATAACCAACCTCCCACTCCACCTAGGGAGGTTGAGGAAGAAAGAGAGGAAAGCAACCTTAAAGTAAATCCACCCTTTCTTGAGATATTGGCCCAACCACTCCAGCCTACCCCAGAAGAGACTGAACTTCTGGGAGAATTGAAAAATCTATGTGTAAAGATCCCCCTTCTCTAGGTAATAAAAGATGTTCCCATTTACAATAATTTGATTAAGGATAAATGCTTCAAGCATCCAGGGAGGCGAAAATGGGATGCCCCTACCATTAATGTCATTAGGCAGTTGTCTGACTTAATGATGGGGCAGGTAATATGTCCAAAATATTTGGACCCTGGAAGCCCTGTAGTAGATGTGCACATGAATAGCACCATTGTACCACACATTCTGGTCGATCTTGGGGCTGCCATTAATGTGATGACCAAGGACACCATGCTCAAGATCAACCTCCAAGGATCATTGAAGAAGATCACAATAGTCCTAGAACTTGCAGACTGTTCCACAGTAACCCCTGAGGGAATTGTGGAGGATGTGATGGTCTCCATTGACTCCTGGGAGTACCCTATAGATTTCCTAGTTCTCTAGCCTAAGGCTAAGCTTACTGGTTATCCTCTCATCCTTGGGAGGCCATGGTTGGCCACAATCGATGCTTACATTAGCTGCAGAGCTGGGAATATGACCATCAAGAATGGGCATATGGCCAAGCAGTTAGTCCTATACCCTCTGTTAGTGCCTAAATCTACCTCAGGCCGAGAAAGGTAGGATCTAGGATAACATCAAACCACGCTTAACCTGGTAGCTAGACCTACCAGGTTGGGAGAGGGCTCTCTCCTGTCAATCTCAACAAAAATGATCAATGAGGCTTGATATGACTTGAATGAAGACTAATTTTAGGCTAGGTATTTGTAAAAAAGGGTTTGATTGAATTTGATGATGTTTTGTTGGCTCAAATGGAAAGGCAGTTTTTGGGTCTTGGGAATGAGGCTCAATTTTGCAGAGGTCTCAATGGGGCAAGGTAGGCAAGTGATTTGATACTTAAAATTGAATTAAATGGAAAGATTAGATAGGTGAGGAGCTGAAGAGGGCAAGAAAACTCATGGATCCTCTTCAAGCAGCTGAAAACATCAAAAACTAAAGCAAACCCTAGGTAGAGCACTGCAATTTCAAAGGATTCTACCTTTTCCCTTGTTTGTTTTAGTTAAGAAGAAACAAGATAGATAATGATATACATAACACATAAGAAAATTCACAAGTACAGAAGAAACCACTATACCAATACAAATTGCCACATGAATACCAAAGAGTGCTGCAAACCCTGGTCTCAATTCCTTAGCCAAAATACTGATAAGAGTATACAATGAAGCTCAAGGCTTTCTCAAAAGTCCAACCATGCTAATGACTGAAAAACCACATAATATAGACAAACCATAGATCATCCTAGCCTCTAGGGGTCGAGCTCACATGTTTAGGAGTTGTTCCAAACTAATTCTAAACTGAGAACCAGAAATTAAGCAGTGGAACAACATGCCTCTAGAAACAAGGGAACTGATTCATTCAGTTTCAAACAACTTTTTAACAGATGAATCTACCTCCATAAGTGAAAATTTGACATATTTACATCATGATCCAACAATGTTCATTAAATTATGTCACAAATTTGACATTAAGAAGGTGAAAAAGTCAAACTGGCAAAAGCTAGGCGAAAAACAGAGTATACTTGGTCAAACTGGCAAAATTTTCCCTATGCGCCGCGCTTGATTTCTCTATGCGTAGCACCTGTTTGGAGCCACTTTTGAAGGCCTTCTTGGTGTCCAAAATCGCTCCAAGTTTTCTTTTTGCAAAGGTCTACCTGTCGGCTTTCCAACCCAAGTGGAATTTTTTAATTTGGCCTCCATTTGCCCCTCCAAAATTCAATTCTCCCAACACTGCTTCTAGTGTGTCACAATAGGGGCAGTAACGTCATTTTTTGAGTGTTTTTGACCTTTTTGAGGGCTCAAAACTTATCCAAATTTCTTGGCCATTGGTAGGCAAGCATATTTTTCCATGCCAAATCCAAAAACACTGAGTTTTTGTCATTTGGAGGCTCCTATCAAAAGCGAGCGCTAGGTGGCGCGACGCATAGAGCAGAAATTCTTATTTTTTGAGCAAAAAAATTTCCAAAAATGAAAAAAGTGCCTCAATTTTTTTGAAATTTGGACTGAATCTCCTCCATCAAGAGCAATGTTGGGCCAAGGAAGCCTTAGCCAATATCTGAAGTCTATCATGCTCCTTTCGCCTCTTTGATGCCCTTTTCAATTTTGCCTTTAGGCTCCTGATTCTCGCCTTGCAGACTTTGTTTCTCACCATGTAATGATATGCCATATGTCTCAACAATGTCTTCTCCTTGTTGGAATTCTCCAAAAACCTATCTAAGTGGATATTGGCTCTTTCAAGCCATGACTCCCGATCGGCATTGATCTCTTTCTCAAGTGAAGTGAGCTCCACCCTCCTTGTGAGGACCTGCAGTCCTTGTGTGCGCTCCCGGCTTGAAGTGCGAGCTCAACATAAAACGTGCGAAGATGTTAAGTGCGTGAAAGTTTGGGTGGACGAGTTTATATATGTGTGGGAGCGTAATGGAACACCCATGGGCCAACCAGCGAACAAAGTAAGGCCGAACTTACTTGGGAGCGTTTGAGGGATGGCCGACATGAAGTTTAGTAGCATATGCGATGGAGTTTGAGGGCATAGGCAGGTCGGCTGGGTAGCCACGACCTTGCCTTACCGCCCATATAAACTAGCAAGGTGCAGAGCTCATTTGGAGACATTCGAACTTCGCTCATCTAATAAAGAGAAGGGTGCAGAAAAAGGTGCGAATTGTAGATTTAGAAGAAAGCACAGATTTGGAGATGCGCCCATTCTTGGGCAAGGTACACAAGCACAAGTTCGGTTATCAGTTGGAGAAGGCATGCATGAGTGTGTGGTGCCCGGTTTGTGCGATGACTTGACACGGGTTCTTGGGTGACTCAAGTGCGCACGGTGTCACTTTTGGTGAAGTGTTGAGATTGTGAATGGAGGAGTGTCTCGGTTAGAGGCGCCCGTGTGTGGCGACTTGGGGGCACGCCCAAGTTGGGCAAACAACATGATTGTGCGATGAGCTGAATGAAGGGTTGGAGAGTCATGCGAAGACCGTGCAGAGACGCTGACGAGCTGGGCAACCAAGTTTGCCGAAGATTGTAAAATTGGCTAAGTATGAAACTTGGTGATTTCCAAGTATACCTGTAAAGCTTGTAACATTGAAGATTGTATAATATATTATTCGGACAGACTCATTGTTCAGGGAGTTTCCCCTCCCTTTATACTGTGCAATTGTGTTCTTCATTTATAATTGCTGGTGATAATGAATGTGTATGGGTGTTCATTGGTATAAAGGAAACATTAATAATACTTGGTTGCGAAACACAAACTAAGTAGGAATAAGTGATTAGGCGTAGTCCACAAACATAAGTATTGGTGAAAAGAAAGTGTTCGGTGGTGCCACACCTCGCCAAGCGTGGTTGAAAGACTACCGCCAGGTTGGGGGCGTGTTTGTATCAGAGCTAGTCTGAAGACTTGGAGGAGTCTTGCAGGAAGCTGGGTGAAGCAAGTGTGCATACACTTGGAAGTTGGTGAACAGGTACTTGCAGGTGAAGGAAGCTGGTTTCACATACAAGTGGAACAAGAGTTGGTTCATGTTTTCTAGGGAGCTTGGTAAATATGGAGAAGGCTGAAAAGGAAAAGATGGTGGATGAACCTATGGTAGGTGAATCTAGCCATGATGCAGGTGAAGTCTTCCGGTACAAAGTGTTGGAACAGATGGGTCGATGGAGTTCTAACTGGGTTTCGATGAAGGTTGAGAACATGAAGATTCGGGAAAGCTGTTCGGAACTAAGGAGGGAACTTGAAGAACTCAAGAGCCAATGCGGAAGTACGACAGATGTTGAACTCAAGGAACTTGATGAGGAGATCCGACAAAGTGGTCTTGGTCTTCAAGAGCTCTTGGATGAAAGAGCCTGGTTAAGGAAGAAAAGTGCCATGGTGGAAGCCGAAATCAAGCAAGTTGAGGAAGAAATAAAGAAGAAGCTTCTTGGTAAGAAGATCATTGTAATAGAGCAGGAAGAGCTCGACTACATTGATAGGTTGGGGACTCACTACCAAGACAATCCAGAGGATGTTCGGAAGCTTAGTTCTATGGAAGTAGTCAATGGACACTTGGTTGGTGCACTTGAGCAGAAGTTGATGGAGGACAAGCTTGAAGGGAGTCAAGTTGAGCCAGGATCGAGTTTCTTAAAAGAGCCAAGCAAGGAAGTGAAGTACCTTAGGAGGAATGTCAAATTGGAGCACAAGCCAATGGACACTTCTGAGGCTGAATTCTTGAAGAAGGTTGCTGATGTGAGACACAAGATAAAACCGACAGAAGGAGGTGATGCCTTGAAGCTGAGTTTTGTGCAGGTGACTGTGAAGGGCAAGAGATTTGCAGCTTTGGTGGATACGGGGGCTAGTCATAGCTTCTTAAGCAGGAAAGTAGCAAAGTCTTTTGGGAAGAAAGCTAAGATGGAGAGGGAATGGAGTGCTTTCAAAGCAGTCGACTCTACCATGAAAGCTATTACTGGTGTGATGGAAAACACTCAGGTGAGAGTGGGATCATGGTTTGGAAAGTTGGACTTGAGGATTGTGGACATGGATGATCATTCTATGGTGCTGGGGCAAGATTTCATGAGGCTTGCACAAGCCATACCGATGGTGGATCGGGATATTCTCTTGATCACAGCTGAGGGGGAAACCATGATGGTTCTGATGAATAGAAGGAGTTGCTTGGGGTATATACCGAGGATGAATTCTATGACTTTGTATGCCAAAGATCCGAATGTGAAGCATGAGGATGTGGAGCAAAGAGGACTTGGGAGTATGACTCAAACAACGAAGGAAGGGAAGTTGATTGACTTCGTTGCAAGAGTGAGGAAGAAGGAAGGAAGTGAGAGGACAATCTCACGAATCAGGGAGCACTTGACAGAGACATCTTCTATTGATGATCTTCACAATGGAGTTGCAGATGAAGGGAGTCTGAGTACTACTTCAGAGGCAGTGGTTGGAGAAGATTATGGAGGTAGAGATCCTGCTAGTATAGTGGAGTTTTGCAGGTATGCTATGGGCATATATGACTTTCAGTTGACAAAGGACAAGCTAGGTGAGCTTGGATGTACATGTGAGGAGATTGAGGCTGTGCACAGATACTTGAGGACACAACATCAATCTGATACATGGGTGGATGAGAGTCAGGGAGGAAACTTCCTGGCCCTCCTTTCTCTATAGACAACCTTGGAGATGGATTGGTGTAGGGACCTTGTTTGGGAGGGGCTACACCAACTTAACAAGGGTCCTTGGAGGAGGCTTCTTTTTGATAGTTTGCAGACTTGGATGCAGAGGGCCAGATGTTGGGATGGAGTCTACATGGGTTGGACATCATGGATAACTAGAGTCATGGACATCAGGTTGGAGATATGGAGCATGACAATTATGCAAGGAAATTATGCAGGAGTATGTGTAGAAGTGTCATTCATGGACATTCTATGGGGAGTGCCAAAGCAAAGGATGTTGTGCAGATGCTGTTGTGACATGGAGATGTATGAGACAGTGGAGAGGTTGTACACTCTTGTGCAACAAGACCATGGGCTGAACATGTTGCAGATGGGATGGAGTTTCCATGGACCTGAGCATGGTGTTTTGATCATACTTTGATGAGTACGAGATGTAGCAGAAGTCAAGGAAAGACTGATGATGGCATAAGGATGTGCATTCTTGTGGTTTGGGCATATGGTTGGATTAGCTACCCAACTAGATTGAGTCATGAGGGGTACCAGTGTGCAGATATGTGGCAGAATCAGGTGGAGTATCTTGGCAGGCAGACTACATGGAGGGACGACACATGATGGAGATGGAGGTTCTACATATGTTGCCAGGATGTTTGCAGTATGTGGAGGAGTTGATATCATGGACAAGACTGTTCGGATATGATGATCTTGATCTTGGTGGATGGCTACCAGGATGGTATGTTGTCGAGGATGACAACGACTTCAGGTGGAGGAGGATGTGAGGACCTGCAGTCCTTGTGCGTACTCCCGGCTTGAAGTGCGAGCTCAACATAAAACATGAGAAGATGTTAAGTGCTTGAAAGGTTGGGTGGACGAGTTTATATATGCGTGGGAGCATAATGGAACACCCACGGGCTGACCAGTGAACGAAGTAAGGCCGACCTTACTGGGGAGGGTTTGAGGGATGGACGACATAAATTTTAGTAGCATATGCGATGGAGTTTGAGGGCGTAGGTAGGTCGGTTGGGTAGCCACGACCTTGCCTTATCGCCCATATAAACTAGCAAGGCACAGAGCTCATTTGGAGACATTCGAACTTCGCTCATCTAATAAAGAGAAGGGCGCAGAAGAAGGTGCGAAGTGTAGATTGAGAAGAAAGCACAGATTTGGAGATGCGCCCATTCTTGGGCAAGGTACACAAGCACAAGTTCGGTTATCGGTTGGAGAAGGCGTGCATGAGTGTGTGGCACCCGGTTTGTGCGACGACTTGACACGGGTTCTTGGGTGACTCGGGTGAGCGCCCGCCCGTCGTGCAAGTGCGCACGGTGTGAATTTTGGTGAAGTGTTGAGATTTTGAACGAAGGAGTGTCTTGGTTAGAGGCGCCCGTGTGTGGCAACTTGGAGGCACGCCCAAATTGGGCAAACAACATGATTGTGCGACGAGGTGAACGAAGGGTTGGAGAGTCGTGCAGCAACCGTGCAGAGGCGTTGACGAGCTGGGCAGCTGAGTTTGCCGAAGATTGTAAAATTGGGTAAGTATGAAACTTGGTGATTTCCAAGTATACTTATAAAGCTTGTAACATTGAAGATTGTATAATATATTATTCGGGCAGACTCATTGTTCAGGGAGTTACCGCTCCCTTTATACTGTGCAATTGTGTTCTTCGTTTATAATTGCTGGTGATAATGAATGTGTATGGGTGTTCATTGGTATAAAGGAAACATTAATAATACTTGGTTGTGAAACATAAACTAAGTAGGAATAACTGGTTAGGCGTAGTCCATGAACATAAGTATTGGTGAAAAGAAAGTGTTTGGTGGTGCCGCACCTCGCCAAGCATGGTTGAAAGACTACCGCCAGGTTGGGGGTGTGACACTCCTCCTTTGGGCAACTTGGTGATTCTCCCGAATGTTTTGCAACTCCATAATCACTTGCTGATATTCAAGCTGCTTATTTCTTTGATCCAGGTACTTTATTATCCATTTAGCCCTCTCCAAGTTGAGCGACAAGGCATTGATGTCCGCCTGCTGCTCTTGGATGATTTCTTTGAGATATGTGCTTTGCAGGCCCACATCGGTATCATCAATCTCAATGAGAATGAAATCAGTCTCCTGCTCACCTAATGGTCCTTCATCCTATAATGGCCTCTTGCCTTTGTCCTGAACCTGCCCTACTGATGGCGAAAACGAGACCCCTTCCACCCCCGGTGGAGATAGTACTCATTTTGCTATTGTTGTAACTCGGCAAGTGAAGTGGGCTCCTCCCGATTATGTTTTCCACTTTTTCGAGGCCTCCTTGGTGCATGCATTTCTGTAGGAGAGTCACTGTGTGTCTCTCCATCTCAGTCATAGGAAGGATCAGATTCCATGTTTGCCAACTGTTTGTGTTGTCTTAGATGAGTATGAAGAGATTTAAGTGTCTTTGATCTTTTGCTGCCAAGTGTATGAAAATGTATGAGGGGCTATAAAGGGAATGTATATGAGGGGTTTTGGGAATGTTTCTGATTGGAATTGAGGGAATAGAAGGGCTTAGGAACAGTTTTTAGGCTTTTGGGGTAGAAATTAGGGTTTGGGAATTGTGTAGCTAGGGTTTAGGATAATGGGAATTGGGGATAGGGGTGAATGAATTTAGGGATATGGGGGATAGTGAAATGGGTTAACGAAATTAGAAAAGAATTGAGGGAATAAAAGGTGAGGGAGTGATGGCAACAAAAACAAATTTACAAACCCTAAGCAATCATGTTTTGAACAAAAATTGCAAGGAGGTAGGGTTTTGAAAGTTTTTCACTAAATCATCATAAACATCTTAAGACACACTTTCATTGGCATTTGGAGAGTTATTGACTTACTTTGGACTGGAGGAAGCCAAGAAAATTGAGAATATGGATGAATTTGTGGTGAAAATGGCTTGAAGCTCTATGCACCGCGCCACAAACCCAATGCGTTGCGCCCCAAACCCAATGCGTCGCACTTTTTGCAGGAGACTGTTGGAGGCCTTTGTGGTGTCCAAATTGGGCGCGGGATAGCTCGTTGGAAAGGTTATTGAGTCTACTTTCCAAAAAAAATATAATTTTGGAATTTGGAGTTCATTTTCCCTTTCAAAGATCAAATCTCACAAGACTGGTCAAAATGTGCCAAATGAGGTTGCCTAAAGGCAGAGTGCTGTTGCAGTCAACGTTTGAAGGTCTTGCTCAACCCCAAATTGAGATCATGATAGCTCATTGGAAAGAGATTTGTGTCTAGTTAGCATTTCACTAATCAAAAAAGTCATTTGGCCAACCAAGCTAGGAGAAAATTTGATTTTCCCAAGGTCACTTTAGAGGTGTATCAATTCTCCTGAGGCAACTATATTTTTGACATTTCTCTAAAACCATGACACCTGTGTAAAAAGTGAAGGAGGTTTTTCTTCCTTGGCCTATTGTGGACAAAAAGTCTCTCATTTTTCCCAAATTCATCTTTTCTTTCTCAGAAACATCATTGAAGTAAAACCTATCCCGATGTGTGGAACAGGGGATTTGTCGAAATGAAGCGAAATGAAGGGGATAAGGGGCTTCTAAATTCTTGAGAAAATTTTGGGAAGTAGGGAGGGATGTTAGGAAGTAGGGGAAAGTGGAATTTCAGAGATTGAGTGAGGGGAAGAGGTCCAAAAGGGAAAAACATAGGCCTAGCCTAGAAAATTGTCAAGTTGTAGCAAGAAACTAGGGTTTGTGCGAAAATGAGGAATTTGAGGGATATCAGTGATGGGAAGTGTTTAATAAGGTACGTTAAGGATAGGGGAAGGTGTATGAACATTAGGATACAAGTTTTGCTGATGATTTGACCATCCAAGAGAAATTTCCTTCAAAACCCTAGGAGAGGAAAATGAACCTTACCTAGGCACAACTGAAGCATGAACAAGGTGTAAAATGACCCATTGGAACCTAACATAATGATGAAAACCCTCTGAATGATGGTACACTCAGTTGAATGGTGACATGGACCGACATTTCGACAACTTTGACAAGATTAAAAGCAAACCCTAGATCTAATACCTAGTGACCAAATTTTGCTTGAAGACTCACTGAGATAAGAAAATTTTACCTCGACACCTTAAAATCACTTTGTAAGAGCATGTTTGATCATTGGAGGAAGGCTGCAAAGACTGACACTAACACCCTCCTGCTCAACCTTCTCTACATCATGATTTACCTTTATGGTTGGAGGAGGAGGTAGAAGATGAAGTTTATTCTGCCCAACTTTATGCTTTGGAAGCAACCATGGGAGGAGGACAACAAGATGAGGATGACTTGATTGAACACCTACTCAAAAGTCCAACTCCCGGTTCATTACCTCTAGAAGAAGCAGTAAAGGAAACCTAGAAAAATAATCCAATTGACTTATTCTTAGTCGATTCCAACCCACTTCGTGTCAAAACCATAGAATTTGGCCGAGAGAGAACCTTGAAAATCAATCCATCTCTTTCTGCTCTCGAAGAGGAGAAGCTAGGCAACATGTTAAAGGCAAATCTAGAAGCCTTCACCTGGAGTTACAAGGAAATGAAGGGATTACACCCCTCCGTGTGTACTCACCACATGTACATCAAAGAAGGTTGCAAGCTGGTCCAACAACCACAAAGGAGGATGAATCCAGCTCTTAAAGATATAGTCAAAGAAGAACTGCAAAAACTGCTTGATGCAAGATTCATTTACCCTATCTCTGACAGTGAGTGGGTCTCTCTTTTGGTGTTAGTCCCCAAGAAAAATGGTAAGTGGAGGATTTGTGTCGATAACAGGGAGTTGAACAAAGCCACAAAGAAGGATCATTTTCCTCTACCCTTCATTGACCAAGTACTAGATGGCTTGGCAGGAAAAAGGCTTTTCTTTTTCCTAGATGGATTCAGTGGGTACAACAAAATCTAGATATGCCCAGAAGACCAAGATAAGACCACATTCACCTGTCCTTAGGGTACTTTTTCCTATAGGGTCCTTCCTTTTGGCCTATGCAATGCTCCTACTACTTTCCAGAGAGCAGTCTTGAGAATTTTTTCCAAATTAGTCCATGATACGGTGGAGATTTATATGGATGATTTTACACCTTATGGCTGTGATTTTCAAGAAGCCCTATCTAACCTAGGCAAAGTACTACACAAGCACATTGAAATGAACCTATCCCTCAGTCCTGAAAAATGTGAATTCTTAATGACTGCGGGGACTGTGCTAGGTCATTCAATATCTCAGCAAGGACTGCAGGTGGACCCAAACAAAATAGACATCATCCAAAGGGTCCCACCTCCTCAAAAGCAGAGAGATGTCAGAAGTTTCCTAGCGTTAGCTGGATACTACCGAAGGTTCATAAAGGACTTCAGCAAGTTGGCCTCTCCTTTATTTGGTTTGTTGGCTAAGGATTCTGAGTTTATATGGTCAAAAAGTTGTTAAGAGGCCTTAGACATTCTAAAGGATAAGTTAACCACTACACCAATTCTCCGAGGCCCAAACTGGGCCCTCCCCTTTCATATTCATGCTGATGCCTCACACAAATCCATAGGAGAAGCCCTAGGTCAGATAGATGAAAATTTTCCTTATGCTATATATTTTAACAGTAAGAACTTGTCAAAGGCTGAACTAAATTATACAGTGACCAAAAAGGAACTCCTAGCTATTGTGCATTCATTAAACAAATTCAGGCATTACATTACAGGCTATCAAACATTTGTGCATACTGACCATGCTGCAATCAAATATTTAATGAACAAACCAGATGTGAATGCTCGAATTATAAGATGGTTACTTTTATTACAACAATTTGATCTAACCATTGTTGATAAGCCTGGTAAGGAAAATGTTGTTGCAAACTTTTTATCTAGGGTAAATTTGCCTGTAGGTGAAGAAGGAATGGTGGATGACCAGTTACCAGACGAGCACTTATTTGCTATTTTAGTTCTCTCTCCATGGTTTGTTGATATAGCAAACTATTTGGTATCAGCACAGTTCCCACCAAACTTGTCCTCCAAAGAAAAGAGCAATATAGTCAGGAAAAGCGCCCCCTTCACTTGGATTGGGGGAAATCTTTTCAAACTTGGCCCAGATAAAATCTTGAGAAGGTGTGTCAGGGAAGAGGAAGCCTTTGACATCCTTCTGACTTGTCATGATGGGCCTTGTGGAGGTCACTTTGCAGCAAAGAGGACAACATTCAAAGTGTTACAAGCAGGCTATTATTGGCCCACTCTTCATCAGGATGTGAAAAAGTACACTAGTCAGTGTGATTGGTGCCAAAGGATGGGAAGGCCTACTCCAAGAGATGAAATGCCCCTGCAGCCTCAAGTGACTTTCGAGCCATTTGACAAGTGGGGAATGGACTTCATTGGGCCTATTGACCCTCCTTCAAAGAAAAAACAATACATTATTGTGTGCACTGATTATTTGAATAAGTGGGCTGAAACCAAGGCAATTAAGGCAACAACAGAAGAGAAGGTGGCTGAGTTCCTAAGGGAGAATGTATTCTACAAATTTGGGTACCCTAGAGAGCTGGTCATAGACCAAGGCAACCAATTTACCTCCAACGTGATCAAAGACTTGCTCAGCCATCACAAGATCAAGCATAGGACCTCCACTCCCTATCATCCAGAAGCTAATGGGCAAGTGGAGGTGACCAACATAGCACTGGAGGGCATCTTAACCAAGGTGGTGATCAGCAGCAGGAAGGATTGGGCAGAAAGGATAGTTGAGACCACCTGGGCCTATAATACCACATGGAAGACCACCACTGGATTCACACCCTATGAGCTGGTCTATGGGAAAAAGGCCTTGTTGTCCATTGAATTTGAATATAACACATTAAGGATGGCAACCCAACTAGATTTGGATCTCAGCAGTGCACAAAAAGAGAGATTGTTCCAATTGAATGGTTTGGATGAATTCAGAATGCAGGTCCTCCTACATACAGAGGTAGTTCAACTTTAGAGGAAGATTTGGCATGAGAAAAATATCAAGGAGAAGCAATTTCAGGAAAGCGATTGGGCATTGTTATACGATTCCAGGTATAAAGACTTTAAGGGCAAGCTAAGGACAAGATGGCTCGAACCTTATGTTGTGGAAAGATGCCATGATAATGTTTCAGTGCAAATCAGAACCATAGACGAAGAAGCCATCCCTTTGCCTGTTAATGGACACTGGTTGAAAATGTACAAGAGACCTTTATCAAAACAAGAGTTTGTTGATGATATCAATAAATAGTGATGATAGTGTAGCAAGTTCCAGCTCGTCCCTCATCAAATCACTGAAGAAAAAGAAAAAGAATAAGGACTTAGGTGAAAACCTCCATGAGGTGCCTGAGTCCCATTTGTGGGTTGAAAACCTCTTGAGGCGGCCCAGTGATGACAAAACAAAAAAAACAAAAACAAAAAGAGAATAAGAAGATCCCTAGGTGAAAACATTTCTTGAGGTGCCCAGGGAAAATAGCTAGGGTGAAAACCTCTCTTAGGCAGCCTAGCTGTTTTAAAAAAAAAAAATAAAAAAAAAAAATAAAAAATTATTATGAAATTTCCATTTGCAGGTGGGCGAGAAGGACAGTCAAGGAGAAAAAGAGTATCCCAAGGAGACCCTGGCCTCTAACATATTTATTTTCTCCACTCTTTACCATGCATCCCTCCATCATTTTTGTCATTTTTCCACTCCATTGCTTCGATTTATGCAAAGACTGTGTTTTCTACAGGATCCCCTGAAAACCTACAAGATGATCCTGTAGGAATTACAGTGACCTAGAAATCCTACAGGAAGCAATTTGAAGGCATATGATGGACTTGTTAGGTCACTAAAATTCACCCCATCCATGATCTAGCACCTCACCTCTTCCACCATCATCATCCCTACACTCACCATTCAAAAAAAGGATCAGTTTCAACAGTTTCTTCCAGTGTTCAAAAGAAAAAAAAGAACAAAAAAAAGAGGAAACAGAGAGGAGTAAAGAGCATCACCTGAGTATCCTTTGCTCTCCACACTCCCACTCCTTCTTTCCATCCATGCCACCATCCTCACAACCCCAACAAGAAAAATGATTAAATAATTCTGAGGGAGAAGCAGCTACAGGACATCTTGTAGGAAATCTTGTAGCAACCTATCCCACATAATTCCAATCACACAAGCAAAAATTCTTTAGCAGGATGATCCAGGAGCTCCAAAGCAGCAGCATCAGACCTTCAACCACAGATACCTGCAAAACCAGAGAAACCATTAGTAGACAACAAGAGGAGGAAGAAGAATGGCATGCAACAAATATACGGAGCAGCACCTCTTGTCTTCAAAAACTGTAGCATAGCATTGAAACCATAGGTAAGTATCCCACTCGCTCTCTCATATGCATCATATAGTCCAAAATTGTAAGGGTTATGAGATATTTGGTTTGTAAGTGAAAAGGTGGCTAGCTAACTTGGCCACCTTCGTTCAGTCAGCACATGCAAAACCGGGTGTCCTCTCACACGTGGATGCAGTCAACTCAAAGACAGAGAAGGAGTAGGCCAAAAAGTGGTTAAACTATAGATCTACGAGGTGGGAGCTGATTATGAGGAGTGGGAAATGATGAGGTGGTAGTGGGGGCCAACGGTAAAAAAATAGCAACGTACCTCTGCTGCCAGCACACCACCTCACCCCGAATCACCATAAGAGGAAATAAAACATCGTTCCCATGCATTCATGCATTTCACCTCCTCGAAGCTCCCTCACTCAAGTCGCTCTCATAACCCAGGCCAACCACTAGAAGCAAAGATCCATCGTTCACTGCATAGGAATTCCTACAGGATACAATCTACAGGATACACAGAGACTATCTATAGGATTGGCAAAGAAGATTTCAGAAGGGATATCACAGGAATTGGCCACTGCAACCAGTCTAAAGAGGTAGGCTCTAAAATTACATTCCCTTTGCAAATAAATGAACCAGGGATACTCTAAATTTGAGTGAATTTAGCAACCGTGTGAAGGGAATTAAATGCACAGTCAACTATGTTTTTCTCTTGCATTTGAAAAATTGTTTCACCCTTCTCATTTTTTCCTCAAGCCTCACCAGCAAGATGACAGGAGGGTTTAATAGGAGAGATCCTACAAACACTATGAGGATCCAACAACACCCCCAAGTGCTTGAAATCTTCACAAGACATAACTAGATGGGCTTTTTCGAAAAATTCAGAGGGTATGATGATGAGGTGGCTCAAGAATTTGCTCTCTCCCTCACTCCACACAACAGAATCCATGTCACTGTTGTAATAAGGGGCCTCACTATAGATATCACCACAGAGCTCATTAGTAGGGTCACCACACTTCCCCTAGGAATCCCATGGAGAAAAGAAGACAAAGGAGACAACCAGGTGGCAAAAATAAAATTCTTTTTAGAAGGTGAAGAACCCACTAAGGACAAAAATGGAGTAAGGAGGGAAAGTCTGCCATACCCATGGAGTGAGGTAGGCTACCAACTAATCAAATACATCTCATGTGAGGGTAGATATAGTGTTGTCTATGGCTATCATTTCAGGATCCTTGAAGAATTAAGATTTGGAGTAGAAACACCCCCTCACCAGAGGCTCAGCATACCATATTTCTTGCTTCAATCACTCATAGACTCAAGCATCAAAGTGAAGGAGGGGAATTCCCAACAATTAGCACACCATGGGTTGATTAGGATCCTCATTGAAGATGCCCTCCAAAACCTCAGAACCCCTATAACATGGTTAGTTTTCAGAGACATGCCAGCAGAGGATGACATCAAAGCTCTCACTTATGATGTTAGTCCTACTGTCAGTGAAGAGGAAGTAAAACAGGAAGAGGAAGATACAGAGCAAGATAAGGATGAGATGGATGAAGAAGGAGCTGACACAGAGGAACATGATGAAGATGAAGAAGAAGAGGGAGAAGAGAAGGAGGATGATGAAGAAACATAGGAGGAAATTAAGGAGGAAACTGATAGAGATGATGAAGATCTACAAGAAGAAGAAGACATGAAAGACAGAGAGGAAGAAGGCAATAGAATAGAGGGGACAAAACACAAGGAGGAGTCACCTAGGGTGTCTCCAGAGGCCACTGAGAGAGAGGCAACATCTGCCCTCACTGCTCTCAGTACCCCAATCAAGCAAAAAGGAAAAAGGCAGAGGCAGACCCCACTATATTTCAGGACAAGAAAGAGCACAAGAATAAGACAGGGGAAGCCACAAATATCAACCAAAACTCCTATTGAGATTGAAGATTCCGCTACACAATAAGACAAAATGCCTTCCCCTAGGTCCCTTATCACCTATGTAAGGAGCCCTACTAATAGATCAACTTCCTCAAAGGGTAAGGCAATCCTACAGGATCCACAACAAAATCTACAGGAGGCAAAAACAGTCCTACAGGATACTCTGTTGAATCTATAAGAGGCACAGAAATTGGAAAGAAAGGTAGGGGAGAAACAAGAAGCTAAAGAGGAGGACCTAGAGACAAAGGAACCCAGCCCCCAACCTAACCTAGACTCCTATTACCAGTTTATTGAAGGAGGCAGGGTCATACCTCAAAAATTTTCCATCCCACTGTTCTTCGAGCTTGAGAAGGAGAGGGCCAGAACTCACTGATGGATGTAGATCACCAAATCAAAGGGGGTAGAAGACATTGGGCACATGGAGGAAAAACTCAAATAAATGGGCAAAGAGATAAGTGGCTTAAGGGACAGAGAAGCTATAATGAGAAATCAACTAGAGACAAAAAATGCATGGTTGAGGGGACAACTGTAGGAAAGAGAGAACCAACTAGCATGTATGGCTAGCCTCTCCTTGGAGGCAATCCAATGTAGGATGCCAGCCAAATCCTATGCTCTCTACCTCAAAGAATAGTGGTTGCAGTTTCAGATTAAGACACTAACATGGAGGGGAACCATGCCATTTCAGGACTACAGGCAGTTTATTGATCTTTGTGATCAAAGTACACTAGAGGATAGGGCCAAAATGGCTGAATTTTATTTGCACAACATGGCCCTCACAGACATGAATGTTTGGGACCCCAATGCCAAGCTAGGAGATCTACAATTAATGGCTTTGGCATCATGGATGAACCATGAGGAGTCAAGAGTTGCAGAGATGAAAAGGATATTGGCAAGAGAGAAAACTGAACCTCTTTTGATCAGAGCTGAACAATCAAATCCCATGGCCCTCATCAGTACCCATAATTTGATTGCAAATGATCCTCAACTGGCACCTAGATATCTTGCTGCCCAAGAGCAAGCAATTTCACATTTTGAGGACATGTTTAGGCTACTAGGAGATGATAGTATACATGCTTGCCTAAGGAGATGGAACACACTGCCATACAGCTTAAAGATAAGAGAATATCACTCCCCTCAAAGGTTGAGAGAGGCACTCAACAGGACACCTATGTATAAGCAATCTATGCAAAGGTTGAAGGTCAATTGGATAGGCCTAAAACACAGCCCACCACTGCTCTTGGGGATGCTAGAAGGGAGAAAAGAAGAAGAAGAAAAGAGGAAGTGGAAAGAGGTAGAAAAGAAAGAAAGCTTCTATGAACAAGAAGAGGATACCACAACAGAGGCATGGGATGTCAAAGAGGCTACTAGAGCCATGAAGGGCATGGATATTGACTAAGTTGCTCAGACGATGAGCAACACTTTTAGTAGGGGGGTGATGATGAGCCTCATCATTGGGTAATTATATGGGCCTCAATTCACCTCCTAGCTTACTCAAACCAACTATTATCGTAACTTATTGCATACTTTTGATTATATTTTGTTTATGAGATGAGATAGAGTTGGATATTTTGCTTTGTCTTATAATGTGCATTTAATGTAGGGCTAAAGGATAAAATCAAGGAATTTTGGCAAAGACCAAGGTCAAAACTTGAATGGGACAAGGGAGAGGGATTATAAGAGGTAAATCATCCTCATTTACTACCCCTCCATTCGAATATTCCTCCATCAGCTCAGATTGCAAACAGCCAAATCATGAGGACTAGAAGGCAGCTGAGCAAGTGAAAGAAAAATCACTAGTTTATGTCGAGTTTGGGAGCCGATCCTACCTAGTTTTAAGGAATTCATTGGAGACTTCATATGCATAAGTAGAGAGGCCTAGGACCTCAGTAGGATTCAGATTTTTATTGTAAAACTCTACTCTATTTTCGAGCTGCAAGACTTGTGACAGTTTTTTTGATGTAATCCATTGTTTTGGTAATAAGAATGAGTTTTGTTTTGAGCCAGCACTGAGTTAACTCAGAGGGCTAAAGTTCTTGGGTTAGGGCCCAACCCTAGCAGCCAAGGCTCCTCTTTATTGTACATGTTTTCTAGTGTAGATTCATAGCTTAATTATTCATTTGCTTAGTAGATGCATTTCCATTACAATAGTGTAGATTAGATTGGTTGTGTGATATTTTGCTTCCATTTGTGCCTTCATTCAAGTAGCAGGTTAGCAAGGAGAAAAAGGATCACCACAAGGTTTTCAGCAGGTGTCTCAGCCTCACTTCGTCCCTCTGGGACCATGACTTGAGGAAGGGACCCTCCAGCAGCCCCGAAAACACAGATTTCTAGTTCTTGTATGAGCTTTGGAGTGTGTTGTCTTTGATTCAGTACTTGGTTCATGTTGTAAGGAATATTTCATTGTCATCTTTTTCCATCTCCATTTCTGTAATAAGATATCACTCATGCTTTCATTCCCTTTAGCAACTTTCTTCATGCATAATATAGGCAATTGATTCATGCTTTTCTAGTTTACAAAAATGTATCTTGTTGCATAGTTCTTGGAAGACACACATGTTTTAAGTAGACCAGGTACTTCAGGAGGAGACCAAGACTTCATCACCAACAACCACCTTCCACTTCATCCACCTTAGCCATCCCTTGTTTCACCATCACCCTCACTAGTTTTTCATCATTTTTCATTGAAATTCCCCTAGATACATTGAGTGAATCTAGCCATCCCTTATCTTGGATATTGACTCTTGAGTGCTCCTAAACATTCTAACACTCAATTCCACCCATCACACACCTTTCCCAAGCTTTCCAACACCTCCAACACCTCACAATTAGCTCTTGGTTGTATCTTGTAGGTTTCCTGTAATTCCTATAGGATCATCTTGTAAGTTTCTAGTACATCCTGTGGGTTTTCTTCAAACGGCCTGTTTTGAGGCTGAATTGATGGGAAACCTCTAGGAAGCCACAAAAAGCCTCCTAGGACCCCTCCACACCATCCAACCACTTCATAAACCTTCTAGCCATCCTGTTAGGCCCCTATACTACTAGTGTAACCCCTTATTGTTATTAGTACAACCCCCTTATTATATTGAAGTACCCATTTAGTCCCCATATTATTACTATTGTGCCCCATAGAAGCCCACTATTGTTATTATTGTGCCCTTACATTATTATTGTTATGTCAGCTCTGATTATATTATGACCCCTTAGACTCCTATATCTAGAAAGGAGGTATTGTCATTTGTATCATCCAAGAATTGTTCATTTGTGTAATGTAAAGGAGGTTACCCATCAAAGAGGCTTATTTCCAAGGCATTGAGCTATCTTTTCTATCTTTTTGTGAGCTGGTTTCATAACATTTGGTATCAGAGCTTTGGATTCTGGGGTTTCGCTACTCCAAACAGGTCATCGTGGCATTTTCGCTATAACGTTTTCACTTCAAAGTTTCAGAACCTACAAAAAGAACCCATTTGAGAAAACATCGGTCTGAACCTTGCGTTCAAATTTCATATCATTTTGCACTATATTGTCGGAGAAATGATCCGAGGAAGTTAGAGTTTTTGCAAGCTCCATAATTTCCTCTAAAGCAGGTCATCCTGGAAGTTTCACTATAACTCTTTCGCTACGAAGTTTCAGAAGCTAAAAAGAACCCATTTGAGACAAAATCGGTCTAAATCTTGGCTCCGGATTTTAGAGCCTATCTTGCTATATTTGTAGAGATATAATATGAGGAAGTGACAGTTTTGGTAGACCCCCGAATTACATTCCAAACATGTCACCTTGGGAAAACCGTCATAACTTTCTCTCTGAGCATCCGATTGAAATTTCATAAGAAGTTACATAAAGAGGATAGACTATAGTCTTTTTTGTGTATTTTTCAGATCCGAAGGTCAAAACAGTGACACGTGGAATGTCATACAAGTTCGCTATTATGAAAAGGTGTATAATCAGTTCATCGCATAACTCTTTCTTGGAGAATCAAAATTTGATCAGACTGGTGGGATTGGAAAGAGGACGTAGAGGACTACTATAGGTCACGATTTTAGAACTGGAAGAGCCAAAATTACAGAGTTACAGTCATTTCAAGGTCAAGCTCCTAAAATCAAGAAAAATCGAGATGAGGAAGTTTGATGGCAAGGATCCGGTAAATTGGATACTACAGATGGAGAAATATTTTGATCTACATGGTCTACCACTGTTACAAAAGGTATGTATTGCATCTAATTATTTAGAACCGAATCAATTTTTATGGTATAAAGGGCTTTGTTCTCATAAACCACTTGTCACATGGTCAATTTTCACGGAGGAAATGATAGCACATTATGAGGATATGAAGAGAGACACCTTCTTTAGCCAATTGATAAATCTCAAACAAAAGTGTTCAATGGCAGAGCACATTGCGGACTTTCAAAAATTGACTATAAGGGAAAATGATATTCAAGAGAAGCAAAGGATTGATGTCTCCATAGGGACTTTAAAGGATAACATTCAACATAAGGTTCGTCTTTGGGAACCTGATTCATTGGAGAAGGCATTCTGGTTGGCAAGAAAAGTGGAAAGCAAAATTGTGGAAACAAGGAATTCTACCCCTCACAACTATAAACATGGAAGTATTGTTTCTCCTAGCCTTCCACAACCTACAATGGTGACACCACAACAATTGGAAGAAAAAGGAGAAAAAGGGATCTATTAAAATTGTGATAGCAAATGCATTAAAGGTCGTAAGTGTGTTGAGAAGAAATTATTTTTACATAGATTATGAAGAGGAGGAAGAAAAGGATCAAGAAACATCAAAAGAAGAGGATATACACCAGGAACCAACCCTAGAGAAAGAAGAAATGTATCTGACCATATCTTGTAAATCATTGGCAAGAATTACCACTCCTCAAACTCTCAAGATAGAAGGACATATCAAGAAGAAAAAGGTTCAAGAAGTGAAAGATCACATAAAGAAAGAAGAAATGAATCCAACCATATCTTGTAACGCATTGGCCGGAATTACCACTCCTCAAACTATCAAGATAGAAGGACATATCAAGAAGAAAAATGTTCAAAAAGTGAAAGATCACATCGAGCATCAAGAAATGAATCCGACCATATCTTGTAAATAATTGGAAGAAATTACCACTCCTCAAACTCTAAAGATAGAAGGACATATCAAGAAGAAAAAGGTTCAAGCAGTGAAAGATCACATCGAGCATCAACAACAAGTTCTCCAACTTTTAAAGGATAATGCCACTTTGGTGCAGAATCGAATGAAACAACAGGTAGATCAACATTGCAGTGAAAAATGTTTTGATGTAGGTGATTGGTATTTTTACGGCTACATCTCAAGCAAGCTATTTATGAGAAGGAAATGTTAGCAATACTACATGCACTTAAGAAATGGCGACCTTACCCAATGGGAAGACACTTCAAGGTAAAAATGGATCATGATAGTCTTAAATACTTTTTAGAACAAATATTATCTTTAGAATAACAGAAAAAATGGGTCACAAATATGTTGGGTTATGACTTTGACATCATCTATAGAAAAGGGAAGCAAAATTTTGTTGCAGATGCACTCTCAATAAAGGATGAGGATGTGGAAGCATTGTTTTGTGCTATTTCTATTATCCAACCAGATTGGATAAACGAAGCAAGGGATGAATGGAAGAAGGACGAAGAAGTGTGGCCACTCATTCAAAAGTTACAAAAGATCCCAATTCAAACAATATTGCGAGAACTTGAAGAGGAACGAAAAATCATATTGGAACCTGGAGCAGTCACAAAAACAAGAACCCGACAGCTATGAAATCGATCAATTTCATAGTATCTCATCAAGTGGAAGAACTTACCCGCTAAAGATTCCACATGGGAGGGCAAGAATTTTATACAGAAGCATCAAGAACTACTCAAGCGTTGAGGACAACACTTTTTGAAGGAGAGGGGCATGTTAGGCCCCTATACTACTAGTGTAACCCCTTATTGTTATTAGTACAACCCCCTTATTATATTGTTGTACCCATGTAGTCCCCATATTGTTACTATTGTGCCCCATAGAAGCCCACTATTGTTATTATTGTGCCCTTACATTATTATTGTTATGTCGTCTTTGATTACATTATGACCCCTTAGACTCCTATATATAGAAAGGAGGTATTGTCATTTGTATCATCCAAGAATTGTTCATTTGTGTAATGTAAAGGAGGTTTCCCCCTCGAAGAGGCTTATTTATAAGGCATTGATCTATCTTTTCTATCTTTTTTTGAGATGGTTTCATAACACATCCTCAAACACCTTCCATCCACCTGTCACATCCACAAGAAAAATTAGTTTGCATACCTGATTTTGCCTAAAAAAAACCAAAAAAGTGAAAACAATTTAGTTTAGTTTCTTTGCTTGCACATTAGTATTGTTTAATGCTTTTTACTTCTGCAACTTAGATAGTAGCATTTGTTTAGTGTTGATTTAGCAATTTTGCTTAGCATAGCTTCTTAAATGGTTAGTTAGGGTATGGTGTAGTTTAGCATTACATGTTGGTTTTTTCCCATTACTGCAGTAGAGTAACTCTCTTAGAGTAGATTTTCCCTTCTTCCATTAAAGAATCAAGCTTCTTCTAACTCTATAGAGGTCTGGCTTGGAATCCTAGTGGTCTCTCGCCAGCTGAACAGTGACAACAAGTAGAACCATCACTTTTACTTGTGCATATAGCACTGTCACCTCCAAGTTTGTACGAACCCCACTTTGATAAGTAAAGTTGGTAGCCCAGGAGTTGCAACATCCTTGCTGGAATATTGGCACTCATCATATTGGAGGCTACATATTGACCCCAGTGGGTGGCCACGCGTTGTGGGGGGCAGGTGGCTCTGGGTGCGAGGGTGACTATGAGTGGTATGGATCTAGAATTTCTTGGTACGATGGGAGGGTGAGAAGATAGTGAGGCAGGGCCGAGGTGGGGTAATAATTTTTTGTCTGTGCAACACCTCTAGTCCAAGGACTAGGTTGACAATGTTGTTATTTGGAGATAGTCTTCAAGGTGGGGGTCTTGTGGAGTTCAGATAGCAAGGATTCCTTGGGAAGGGATGTAGCGACAGAGAGGTCGCGCACACAAGAGTGTCGACCCACAAGGCATTGGAGTGATGCATCCAGTCGACCAGTGGGCCACCTATAAAGGAAGGGTGGACCTTCCCTCCTTTATTTGACTCTATTGAGGCCCAACTATGTCAAGTTACTTTAATGGTTGGGCAATTATCTTGGGATAGACATGACGATCACAATGAACTCATAACTTTCATGAACAATTTGCAGCATAACCAATAGCAGATACTAGACATGTTGGTATGCCTCTGGTGTGGGTAGAAGTGGATTTAGGATATACAGGATCACTTGGAGGTTTTTCTGGCTCACATAGAAGCACATGTGCATGACGCATTTTTCCAACCTCCATCACTAGGAGACGAACTAGACAGTCCAGATCGAGGGTATGCTGATGCTCAAGGATGATGGTTAATTTTTTGGTATCTTGTGTCAATTTTGTATAAATATGATCAAATATATTATCAAAGTCGAGGCTTTTGCTAGAAGAGTAATTTTGGTATGCCATTTCCAAATTACTCACATCGACATTTTTCGGTCGACGTTTTGAGCCATCAAGTGTGGCTCATCTCTGTTTTGAGAATGAACCTCAGTTGACGGCTCAAAACATTGACAGAAAAAAATTGGATATGAGTAATCCAGAAATGGAAAAACAAAATCAAATATATTGTAAATATTTCTATTTTAATTTTTTTTAACAAATATATTAAACATTATATATTTAAATTTAAATTATTAAATATTTTAATTATATATATATATATATATATATATATATATATATATATATATATATATATATATAAAGCATTATAATAAATATTATATTAATATTAAATTAAATTGAATTTAAATATTTTTATTAAATACTATATTTATAAACAAAATACAAAATTATATAAATATAAATATAAATATTGTTATACAATTACAATTAAATAATTAAAAAAATATACATTAAAATCATATAAATTAAATACAATTATATAAGCAGAAATTTATGTCATACAAATCAAAGTTATTCATTTAAAAACAATTATTTAAATTCAATCATCAAAATATGCAAATTATAAAAATCAAATAAAATTATTCAAACAAAATCAATTGAATAATACAAATACAAATATTTAAATACATAATATCATACATAAACATAAAAACATTAAGCATCAAATATTATCATTCCCCATATATATATAGTGGAGGAATGATAAAAATTGGGCTCTAATGCTTGTATCTGTGTATATACATAAAGAGCTTCTCTTAGCTTCAAAAATCATAAATTCTCTACTAATGAGTTCAACCACATCAAGGTGGAAGCTCATCTGGCCTCCCCCCTCCCTTATAGCTTATAATTACACTACACTCATCACTCCCCAAAGCCCACTTTTTATTTTAAATTACATACAATATGTCATCCAAATTCATTTTAAATACATAGATATAAAGGAAAACCACATAATAAACATTATACTCAATCATCAATGCGCATCAAATTTCCATTAATTCATGATTACATATAAAATTTTGCAAATATAAAAACATTAGGCCTAAAATTTTGATTATTTCATAAAATAAGCATCAAATTTTGAATGATTGAAAAAAAACATACTAAAATTACATACCTAAACATCCAAGTCTATGTAGACACTAACCAATGGAAAAAGAAATTCACACACACTTCAAAGTACAAGTCATACAATGTCATTGTAAATAATATGCAAATCAAACTCAAAATACAAGCATACACTAACAAACAAACATCACATATCAATTACACCCTAAAAATATTGTAAATGCATAGGATACAAGAGCATGGAGATAAGGCAAATGAAATTTCACACAAGTTCCATTGTACATATCCAAATGTCATACACAATCATTGTAAATACACAACCATACAAATGAAACTAAAACCACAAACATTGCTACAATCATGAGTACACATCAAAATGCAAGAATACACAAACATAGAAACATCACTGATCTAGATTTAAACAGGAACGCAACAAATTACATAGATAACCATAAATACAGAGATACAACAAAAAAATACTTCATTTCATTAATGTAAAATATTGAAATATGCTTACAAATAGAAATGGAAATAAACTAGCTTGGGCGACGTAGCTTATCTCTGAGGAGAGATGTGGTGGCTACATGCCTCTGAGTTGTCTTACAATGAGGCTCGAAGGCCTATTTATTGTTGACAAACAAAGGAAAACCCTAAACATCCAAAACCCTAACCCTAGGAGATGAAGCACAAAACAATGGGCCCCGTTTTGGGTAAATTCATACATTAACTTCTCGGGGTCATAACTTTGGCATACAATCTCCATTTGACACATACAATACCTCTTTAGAAAGATATATGCTAGGAATACAACTTTGGGATGAGAAACATCTGTCCATGGACCCATGTTGATCCTAGTTTTCCCAAAAAACATCGTTTAGGGCCTCAAAACAGCTCCGGAAGTTCAGGTCCTGAAAAACTGCCAAAAATAGTAAATTGTGCTACAAATAAGGAAATTGAAAAACTAGAAGAAACAATGGTGGGGGTCCAAGTGGAATTGGCGGGTGGACACCAATATCTACCTGGATCATTCCTCCCCCCTTAGGAAGAAATGGTCCCCATTGCGTTGAGTTCCTCCATGAGATGAGGAAACTTCTGTTGAACTTGGTCCCTAGTGAGCCACTTGCCCTGGTGAAGGAGTTGGCTTGCTTTGACAACTCGATATAGTTGGATCTTCTACTGGCAAGTGTCCTTGATATGTGTGTTCATGATCTGATCAATTGCAGCTTGTTCCATGCAATATGGATTTAACTCTGTTGGGGTGAGCTGTTCTGTAATGTCGAATGTGTCTAGTAATGGTGGAAAGTATGGTTGAAGGCAGTCCACATTGAACATTGGGTGCAGGCCAAGGAATGGGGGAATGTTGAGCTCAAATGAATTGTCTCCCACAGCCTTGGTAATGGTGTAAGGACCATATCGTAGTTGTCTGAGTTTCTGATAGGCTCCGGTAAGGCGTTCCTTTTGAAAATGCAACCAGACTTTGTCACCCACCTAAAACTTGTGTGGCACCCGATGTTGATCATGTCGCTGCTTGTACTTGGCATTTGATTTCTCCAGAATGTCATGGACCTGTTGGCGGATATGTTGGATGTGCTTAATGACGTTGTTTGCCTTATCTGTTTCGGACTGGACATGAGCCGAGTCTGCCTGAGTAGCTGCAAATGGCATGGCCACATCAATGGGACATAGTCGTTGGAATCCCAAGCCCACCTAAAAAGGGTTGTGGCCCGTTGAGCTGTGGAGAGCCCAGTTATAGCTATGCTGAACATAGGGGAGGCTCTCATCCCATGTGCGTGGATGCTTTGAGTTTTACATGTGTAGAATGTGTACGATCATCCTATTGACAACCTCTATCTAGCCATCAGTTTGGGGATGGAAAGCTGTGGACTTAGTGAGTTTGGTGTCCAGCATCGAGTAGAGACTGGACCAAAATGTATTGAGGAACTTTCTATCCTGATCTGAGATGATACAGTGTGGAATCCCAAAGGGTACCCACACTCCTTCAAAGAAGAGTTTAACAATGACTTTTGCTGTGATATTCTTCTTGCAGGCCGCCATAATGGCCATCTTTGAGAACCTGTCGAGGACCACAAAAACACAGTTTTTTCCATGCTTAGTAGAAGTAAGACCTGACATGTAATCCATGGAGATGGATTCCCAAGGTCTACTAGGGGTAGGCAGCAGAGTATAGAGGCCTTGCTTCTTGATGGTCGGTTTGGAAATGGCATAGGCAGTGCAGGATGTGATGTAATTCCCAACATCATGTCGAATATTCGGCCAATAGAAGTAATTCTGTAGTACTACCACCATTTTCGTGACCCCGAAATTCCCAACTTCCCGACTATAGTGTGCTTCCCAAATCATCTTGGCACGCTCTTTTGAAGGAATACAAAGGTGACCCAGGTGGCATAACAGGGCATCTTGGAGGTGAAAATGTGGAACATGCTAACCCTCCAAGAGTGTCTGGTATGTGTGAATGAATTTTGGGTCGCTTTTCTAGAGAAGTGGCCAATCAAAAGTATTGTCCCCACAAGAGTTGAGCACGATGGTTAATGCCATGATCGGTGGTCGACTGAGGCAATTTACAACATTATTGGTGTTGCCCTTCTTATACTTAAATACTCAAATGGAACTGTTACAGGTATGTGGACCACTTCTGATGGCGATCATTCTGTAACTTCCCTTTCGTCTATACGAACTGTAGGGGCCGATGGTCTGTGTGGATGATCGTTTCCTTCCCCAAAATGTAATTCTTCCATTATCAGGAGGCCTACAAAATGGAATACATCTCTTTGTCATAAGTGGGATACTTCCATACTTGTCTGAAAGTGTCTCACTATGATATGCCACTAGATGCTCGTGTGATCCAGGTGGCTCCAGAGACACACAGGACAAAGAGGGATTATGGAAGCTCAAAAATCAAAGTGATCAGAATGATTTCAAACTAGGACCAGAGCGTAGATCTCGTCGTCCCGATCATGGTGGTGTGAACGATTCATCAAACCAAGTTTGTATGCGAAAGTTAGGAGCAGTCAAAGTTCAGGTTGACTTGGGTGACTGGGCAGGCTTAAGGAGGTAGCAATTTGGACAAAATCCGGCCACCGGATTCCGGCCAACCTGGGCCAGATTCTGGGCGAATTTGTGGCCTATTTAATTTGTCCCCTTTGATCATTTTTTGAATTTTTAAAAATGGCTATTGATTTTTAAAATAAAAAATATATATAAAAAAAATGGTGGTGGGCCATGACACCTGCCACCGCCGTTGGACCCCACCACATAACACATTACCATATATATATATATATATAAGTCGAGGGTGGTAGGGCTTGAACCCCCCCAGCCGGTGTGGCCAGTGCACCTCCCGAGCACCCTCACCCATGGTACAACAAACCGTGTTATACGCCCAACACAATGCGACACTTAAAACAATGCACCCCAAATATTAATGCACGAATTGTTTAGTACAAGGTGTTGCAGCGAGTTAAGGGGTAGGTGTTGTTGGGAAAAGTATCCAATATGGAATGACCCTATCCCACTCTAAGGGTGATAGTACCTCAGCAACAATCAAAGCAAAGCTATTCAAGATTACTTCTTTATGAGATGTAAGAGAGGGGAGGAAGAGATCCACCAACCGATGTCTTCCGCTAATGATTGATCCAATCTTCTCTCCTTGCTGCTTGCTCCCAGCTCCTTGCTCTTTCACTGGCCCAGCTACACCAAGATCCTGCAAAATGGCAAGAGAGGGAAACTACAAGAAGCATACATTCATAATTGATTCAAGGATTAGAATAAATCAAATATACAAGTATAGCAACACATCATTGAAACACATGTATATAGAAGAACCTCAAATGCTTTATTAATGGAAGAAGTAAAGTTCAGGAAGTGATACAACCATAAGAGGCCCAATCCAGCATCACCTCCCAGCAGAAAGAAATCTCCTCTTCACCTCCTTCAAGAAAATCACCCAATAGTTCTATACTCAAACCAACAGCACTTCCTTACATTCACAAAATTCCAGCCTCTTTAGACCTCATGAGAGAGCTCTATATATAGGAGTTTTGGAGAAAGGATGAGTCAGCTTGAGGCTGGCATGAAGCTGACTAGTGTCCTCTCCCACTTCAGTTATTCTTCAGTTCTTGAGTCCACTTGGAGGTTCTTGCTTCCACTTGGAGATCTAGATCCTCTTACTCATCACAAGTCGAATTCCCTGATCCAAGTGTCATTTTGGAAGCTTCCTGGGCATTGACACCTTGAGGAATGACTGTTCCACTTGGCCAAACTCGCCCAGCGCAGGTAGCCTTCTTTGCAGTTGACATTCAGCACAGGTACATAGTGGAGCAGTTGACATTCAGCGCAGATGCTCAGTGGAGCAGTTGACATGATCCAGAATTAGCTTGTTTTTGAGTGTTTTCAGGTGGAGAACTGATATTCAGTGTTGTGGTTTGCTGACCTTGTTCCTCTAGGGGTAGGAACAACATGTTTAGGGACTTTGGATCCCTTAGATTATTGACATTTCATGCTTCATGCTGTAAGGCACAAAAATGTCTATAACAGTTGCCCCCTAAAGTATGAGGTCGTTTATCGGGTGAAATGCTTTATCAGGAGGATCCGAAGTTCATTCAATCGCTGAGAGGTGACCTGTAATAAAATACAATACAATACATTATTTTTCATTCTGCTTTCATGATCTAGCTGAGGCGGGCATTCCCATGCTCAGCTTTATAAATTCATTTTGGTACATAGAACAGATGATCGTCTGATGGTAGACTGATAATTCTCTGCTGAAATTATCATCCTTTGAGTAGGATGATCATCTGCTGTAATGATGTACATGTCAAATGTCTTTATATTTCCTGAATATATATCGCAGCCCGGATGGATGAAACTAGATCCGGGGTCTTCAAACTCGTTCGATCTTCACTCTAAGTACAAGTCGATCCATGTGAGAATTGTGCTGAAGTCAAACATGGAAAGACATCGCTTGATTACCGGTCAATGATGTAAACCGTTAACAAGCGCGAGAGGAATCACCGATAATGATAATGATCCTCAAGGTACTGCAGTACAATTCACGTGGTGTGAATAAAGGACTTGGCGTCGAACACCACGCAAAATCTTTCGGTCGAAGGTCATTGATGTATACCTGTCGCCGGAAGTGAGAAACTTGCCATTGAGGCATGCAAGCTTCAAAGTACTGAGGGGGTTGTTCCTAGATCAACTTCTTGGATAATGAGCTGAAGTCGACAAGAAGCGATCTGTCAAAGGAGGGCCTTAATGAATCCCACATCAGTGACGCGGAACGGAGCTAATGATTTTAGTGGAGGTGAAAACAATCTGTGACATATGATTCAGGGTGGCGATCATGGGTGGATGAAGGATAATGTATGGCAGTGGATGGGACACGGTTAACTCTTTCTGAACGACATCTCTTGAACATATAACGACACTGATGCGATGGATTGGTAGCATTACCCCAAATGTGGATGGTTTGGCGAAGACCATGGTGATGAGACCGGTGAATGAAACAACCCAACCCGATGTGATATGGAGGAAAAGTGTCATGTTCAAGAGCGACTTGCTACCATTTAAAGCTTTGAGGTTCTCCCAATTTTTCCCCAGTCATTTCTGACCAGTACCTCTTTATTTTTGTCAAGCTTGAGGAGGATAACATATGCTTGTTCTATAACCTGCCCTTCGGGCAAGCCCATCGCTATGTTTTAACGAGCCTAGCGATAGGGAAACTCGTTCTCGTCTAAAGACAAGTTTGTCGCTATTTAATCATTTTAACGAGTCTAACGACAAGGAAAACTCAGTCCTTTTCATTTTTAGAGAGTCTGAAAAGGTACAGAAAGTTAACTCCAAAATTCCTTTTTCGTCATCTAATCCCTTAAGTCCAAAAAAGTATAAAACAATACAGAAGGGATGAATTTTCGATAACTTTAACGAGCCGAATAAAACAAGCGCTCGACCTTTTTGTGCAATAATCCCTCAGGTCCAAAAAGATTAAAATCTACGGGAGGGATAGCTCTTCCGGTCCTTTTAACGAGCTGGAAGGCCAAAACTCGGCAAACTTTTCATATTTTACGAGTCAAGAGAAAAGAGCTCAAAGAACACTCGTCTTTTGAGGAACGAGTGATAAACAGGGATAGCAGCAGATTCCAGGTACAGGTTGGAATTTTCCAATCACGGCAGTGTCACAAGGATGGCTAGGTGAAATCACTCTTCGCAGCTGTTCCTCAAAATGGGTAAACAATCATATGGAGGTGAACGATCGGCCAAATGAAATGGAGGTGGCAGGTGCAAACACGACCAAGGCTTTTTATGGCTAATAAATTTACGATCACAATGGTTATTTACCGGGATAGGTTCATTTTTTATTTAACGAGCTTGAATGCGCCAAAACACTGCTCAATCTTATGTTTATTTTTTAACGAGCATGAACTATGTGCTAAAACTGCTCGGATCTCGCTTTTCTATTTTTTAACGAGCATAAATTCCGCGGTAAAACTGCTCGATATACCAGTCATAAGATAAGAAATGTCTCCTGTGAGATCTCTATTTTTTAAGGAGTTTCATCTTCACTAAGCTTTACTCCATATCCTTTCTTTATGCAAGTTCGGAAACGACTAATCCAAAAAACAGATAAATAACCGCTCTTGGCTTGCACTCCAAAAGGTTTGCATGCCCCCGGGTATAAAGTACAATTTCAAGGCTGCCCCTACTTATCCGATAAAACATTTGTTTTAAAGGGTGAGGCTTGCCTCTTTCTGGTTACCCAAAGATTGTTTCGTTAACACCATCAAACTAAAACATTTCTTCGGCACTGTCTACCGAAATAGACAATGGTGAATGACCTTTGTCAAACAAGTGACCTTGACAACAGAATCTTATTCCAGAACAACCCCTCTTCCATCCACGGACGGGGTACGGACTGGTCATATTCTCTCGCGGAAATTCTACCTTATACCCAGGGTTCTTTCTGCCCAAAGCAGACCAGGATGCATGCCCCCTGGGTTCCAGTCCCATCTTTCTGAATCACTCGCACTCATCGGGAAGGAGGACTGGGGGTGGAGACATTTCTTGATTGAATAGACCATTCAGGGTTGGTATGTGACTATTTGCGATGCGTGATCCCGGAAATGAAAGTTGGTCTACTAGTTTGACCATTCTTCCTTCGTGTGGAAAACACATTACTCTAAAGAGTGAGGAGACTATAGCTCCCATGCAATATATATAGTCTCGTCCAAGGAGTAGGTTATAATCCAAGGGTCCTTGAACGACCATCACGTTCAATTGAATGGTCTTCCCTTTCAATGTAACAGGCACATTGGGGAGGATCCCTAATGGTCGACTGGTTCCTTTATCAAAACCCGAGAGATTTCTTATCTCAGGCAAAAGCGCCAGGGAACCCAGTGCTTTCCAAGCAATAGAGGAAAGGATACTCACAGATGCCCCTTCATCAATGATAGTGCCAGCCATTACCATTCTATAAATTTGGACTATGATTCTGAATGGTATACTTCCTGGCAACTGGGGTCTGCCTAGTTGGTTCCAATCAAAGGACACAACCAGGTTGCTTGGTGGTGGGACCGAATATATGGCCGGATGTGACCCTGACGATGTTCCTTCCTGCGATAAAGGAATGGGCGCATTGCCCTGATGCTCATCAGAGTCTGTGTTGATGAAAAGAATCTGGATGGTGTCATCCTTATTCTCTTCAGTGAGGGTGTCATTTGAAGATGAATCTTCAGTGACGGTGTCATTTGAAGATGAAACCTCTAAAGGCGGAACCGGGTCAACTGCCGTTTCGACCTTTAGACTTTCGTCTGGTCTGGATTCAGTAGGTTCATTTTCAATGACTGACACTTCAGCTGACCACTTGAGCGGGCCAGCTATATTTTCAACCAACGAAGGACTTGGCACGAGTTTTTTGTATCCAGGAGGAAGTCTCAACGGTGAAACCGGGCGATCTTCCAAAAATCTCTTCGCTTCATCTAAGAAGGGACAACGGTGGATGGCGTGAACGCCTTCACACAGTCTGCAGGGGGACTTGCTACCCCTCTTTGTCTTGAACCTTCACTTTCGCTGGTTGACGGTAAGCATTCAACATGGCTATCAGAGGTTGATGCTCCCGAATTGTGCAAACGAGGGGACCAGTCCCTTAGTATCCGGGGAATACAGGGACAATCTCTATGGAAGTGGTCTCCTCTACATATGACACATGGCGATTTAGGCCCGGTCTGTGCTGTGTGTGGATTTTTGTCAGATGTCTTTTGCTTGCCCCCAGTCGCCTTAGGCTCCTTCTTCTTCTTCTCTCTCTTCTTCTTCTCCTTCTTCTCCATGGGAGCTTGGCTTTTGCCGGCTCTACCTTGCGAAGATGAAGGATTGGAGGAAGAGTTATAGGAAGTAGAAGGCTGGTGGGCAGCTCTAGACTGATCTAACTGTTGACTCGACTGTTCAGGAACCATGGTGTTCTGAACTACATTGGTTGAGAATAGCCAAATTGGCAGGCCAATTGTCAGTCCTGGAAGCGACAATGTGGCCATGTGGGGTGCACCAACTTCTCCCCAAGAGGAGAAAGGACTAGGATTTCCATCATGTGGAATTCCTTGGTTGGGGCGTTCCATGTTCTCAACCTAAAGATCAACGCAGGAATAGGAGGTGATTATGTTCCGTTTAAAATAAATTTGATAACGACGCTTTAGACACAACTTGCTTTTTCACTTTTTAAGAGTCGAGAAAAAGCTAAAGATGACTCTAGTCTCCTTCGATGTTTTAACGAGCCCGAAGTGACAAATGCTCGGATCGACTTTTCCAGTTATAGAGTTTGAAAAAGGCCAAAAGAAACTGCTCTGGAGATCTAGGCAGAGGGTGTGCCAAACTTTTCGCAAAACCACAGAATACATTTTACGGTACGAGTGGTCGATCTTCGTGAATGCTGTGTTCACTGCATTGCGATCAGTAGGGCGGCCGACACGGTTTCCTATGGATAAAAGCTTTGTTCCTATAGGGGTCTCCCAATATATACGCGACGGTACGTGGGAGCACAAGTCCGTATTGATACTTATCGCTTCACCGTGGAGGAATCACCCAACCACTCAACGCTAAGATATCACGTTTAACGACGCCGGAACACGTCTCTAGCTTAGACCTCTATGTGTTTGCGTTATGTTTCAATGCATTGTTATGTAAATTCAATTTATTTTAAGGTTGATCTTGTTTAGCAGTTTGCCTTTATGGATCACCACGAGATGTATGATAACACTCCTAAATGCAGTCTAAGATGATAAGCAAGCTTTTCAATCTTTCAACTTTGAAAATCTTAACTACTGAGGGAAAAGAAAGACATCATCTTTTCACACAGATCATAGAGCACACACTAATGCACTTTTTCCTAAATCAACATGCAAACTGTCAAAATGCACATGCACAATGCAGGTATTTCTTTTCTCTTTCTTAATGTTGATGTAATACAAAAAGAAAGTTGTTGTATAACTTTGAATTCAATTTCAAGTGAAAGCAAACAAGATTGTCCAAAATCAAAAGACACCTTAAGATTTACTTGTTTCGACACTAGAAATATATAAATTCAAACCATATGACGAAAGCAAAAGCTCAATCAGCTATGAACAGCAAACAAACTAACTCTCAAGATCAAAACGACACTTTATCACAGGTCTAGATCTAAGAGGCCACATCAAGACTAGTTCACTTTCGTTATGGGAAACTGCAAATGATATAAGAAATACACAAAGAACAAACACAGTTTCTTTATACAACCGAGGCGGAATAGTGGCAAGGAAAGTTGGTTTCAGATAGGTACATTGACTGATAACATGCTGCAAAAACAAGGATGAAAACAGGGCAATAAACAGCAGGGAACCCCAGTAGCACCAGGCAAAACTGGTTCAGCGCAAGTGGTACACTAGAAGTTTGACCTTCAGCGCAGGTATCCCCTTCGGGAACTGCGCTGAAATGCAGACTGCCTTCACAGTGCCTGCAATGAAGAGATAAACTTTCATTTTTCTCAGTTTCTGGGTCACATATTGCTAAAAAATTCACAGTTTTTGGCCAAATCAGAAGCTATCAATCAAGTACACACTAAGGGATGAAAAGGAGGATGAAAAGCTATCACTAAGAGCTATTTAGAGTCCTTGTGGATCAGCTCTTCAAATCATAAACATGCCCAGAAACTGAGCTAGAGTAGCTGCCCTCTACTTTGCATTTGAAAGCTCCAAATGCAGTTCGATTCGGTACTCCCTGTGTTTATGAAATGAATAGCAAAAACACAAACAACCAACAAGATACGATCCCCAGTGGAGTCGCCAATTTGTTGTTGGGAAAAGTATCCAATACGGAATGACCCTATCCCACTCTAAGGGTGATAGTACCTCAGCAACAATCAAAGCAAAGCTATTCAAGATTACTTCTTTATGAGATGTAAGAGAGGGGAGGAAGAGATCCACCAACCGATGTCTTCCGCTAATGATTGATCCAATCTTCTCTCCTTGCTGCTTGCTCCCAGCTCCTTGCTCTTTCACTGGCCCAGCTACACCAAGATCCTGCAAAATGGCAATAGAGGGAAACTACAAGAAGCATACATTCATAATTGATTCAAGGATTAGAATAAATCAAATATACAAGTATAGCAACACATCATTGAAACACATGTATATAGAAGAACCTCAAATGCTTTATTAATGGAAGAAGTAAAGTTCAGGAAGTGATACAACCATAAGAGGCCCAATCCAGCATCACCTCCCAGCAGAAAGAAATCTCCTCTTCACCTCCTTCAAGAAAATCACCCAATAGTTCTATACTCAAACCAACAACACTTCCTTACATTCACAAAATTCCAGCCTCCTTAGACCTCATGAGAGAGCTCTATATATAGGAGTTTTGGAGAAAGGATGAGTCAGCTTGAGGCTGGCATGAAGCTGACTAGTGTCCTCTCCCACTTCAGTTACTCTTCAGTTCTTGAGTCCACTTGGAGGTTCTTGCTTCCACTTGGAGATCTAGATCCTCTTACTCATCACAAGTCGAATTCCCTGATCCAAGTGTCATTTTGGAAGCTTCCTGGGCATTGACACCTTGAGGAATGACTGTGCCACTTGGCCAAACTCGCCCAGCGCAGGTAGCCTTCTTTGCAGTTGACATTTAGCGCAGGTACATAGTGGAGCAGTTGACATTCAGCGCAAATGCTCAGTGGAGTAGTTGACATGATCCAGAATTAGCTTGTTTTTGAGTGTTTTCAGGTGGAGAACTGATATTCAGTGCTGTGGTTTGTTGACCTTGTTCCTCTAGGGGTAGGAACAACATGTTTAGGGACTTTGGATCCCTTAGATTATTAACATTTCATGCTTCATGCTGTAAGGCACAAAAATGTCTATAATAGTAGGCCGCCCAATGCGGACCCGACCCCCCTCGAATAGTAATGCCGGTTTTTAAAAAGAACGGAATTTGGATTAATATGGAGGGGTCGGGGTTTGACCACCTAACCTCCTCCTCATAATTCGGTTTCCTTACCAAACTACCAATGACGTCTTTGTGGACAAATCCACCCATGAAGTCTTATAAACCCGTCTTTTGTCAGTGTGCCCAAGCATGGAGGAAACAGGAGTGCGCATGGAAAACGAGATAGAAATTTTTAATTAATTTATTTGCAGGTGGAGCCATGAACCTGAGAAAAACATAGGTGGAACCATGATTGCGTGAAATTCTCAAGAGGGTGAAATTTTTGCAGTGTCCAAATTGGACAAATTTTATGTCGATCTTACACTTCTCAACGAGATGAACCCGATGGCGTAGTCAGTTTCCTGATCTGAGCAGCTGAATCGCAGAGGACCCGGAGGAGAGAATCTTTAAGGAATCTAGGGGTAATCTAAAAGATTCCTTAAGCCCCAGATTGCCACTTTCTCAGAATTTAGAAATTTGACAGTCAATTTTGCACTATTCGATGCCACAAATCTAATGGTGCATTCATATTTTCCATTTTCTCATTTCATTTTTCGACCAATTTGCAAAGTGTAGCGCAGGTGTCAATATTCAACAGGCGAGTAGTCATTCCATGAGATTCGACGCCACAAGATTGATGTATGGCTAGCTTCAGCAGTTTGACATCCTCTTCTTCAGATGGCCCCATGATGTGAGGTATATGCAGTGTGTTCATGTACTTCTTTTTGCGATGCATTGTGTTGAACAGATCCCTGTTTGATGTTTGATGTGGGATCTTGTTTTCTTACTTGTTCATGATTCCTGCTTGATGTGATGCAGAATCATTTGTGGGATGTACTTGTTGTCATGATTCATCATGTTTTATTTGAGATCCCTTTGTCATCATGTCGATGGGATACTCATGTTGTCACCATGTATGTTTGCATTGAGGTCCCTTTTATGCCATGTAGGCGGGTTGCTCATCATCATCATGCATGAGTTTAGGTCATACTGATAGGATTCCTTTTTGGAGTGAGAGTTACTATAGCAGAACATCGCTCGGAGCCACTCCTGCGTGAGGGCATTTTCCTTGTATGATAGCGACATCACCTCTTATGTACATCATCACTATTGACAACACTTAATGCAGCATCCTAAACCATCTTGACACTGAGGCCTGGAGACATAGTCCCTCCTGGACAAACTCGATTATCAACGTCTTGTTATTTTATGTTGCTGATGATTGTCATGTGTCTTCTTCTTTACAGCTTGCAGATGTATTCATTTATGTTCTTTTAAAAATGCAATTCTAATCACATCACGAAAGTAAAATGCCTTGGAAGGGTCCTTTGTCACACCTAGACCCGGATCACCGTGTTGAGTAACGACTTACCCAAAACAGGTCCCATAGTTTGGCATACGATCTTCATTTGACGCGTACAATACCTTGTTAGAAAGATCTATCCGAGGACTACAACTTTGGGATGAGCAACATCGGTCCATGGACCCATGTTGCTCCCAGTTTTCCCAAAACACGTCGTTTAGGGCCTCAAAACAGCTCCGGAAGTTCAGGACTCGAAAAAATGCCAAAAATAGTAAATTGTGCTACAAATAAGGAAACTAAAAAACTGAAAGAAACAATGGTGGGGTTCCAAGTGGAATTGGCGGGTGGCCACCAATATCCACCTGGATCAATCACATATCAATTACAACCTAAAAATACCATAACTGCATAAGATACAAGAACATGGAGATAGTAAGAATTTCCAAATCACATTCCAAAGTATATATCCAAATGTCATACACAATCATTGTAAATACAAAACAATACAATTGAAACCAAAACCACAAACATTTCTACAATCATGAATGCACATCAAAATTCAAGAATACGCAAACATAGAAATATCAAATATCAATTACAATGTAAAAATATTGTAAATGCATAAGATACAAGCACACATCGATACTAAGCATTTCCAAATGAAATTTCACACACATTCCAATGTACATATCCAAATGTCATACACAATCATTGTAAGTACACAACCATACAAATGAAATTAAAAATACAAGCATATACAAACATACAAACATCACATATCAATTAGACCGTAGAAATATTGTAAATGTGTAAGATACAAGCATGTGGAGATAGTAAGCATTGCCAAATGAGATTTCACACACATTCCAAAGTACATATCCAAATGCCATACACAAGAATTGGAAACACACAACCATACAAATGAAGCTAAAACCACCAAACATTGCTACAATTATGAATCCACATCAAATACAAGAATACACAAACATAGAAACATCACATATCAATTACACCCTAAAAATATTATAAATGCATAATATACAAGCACATGGAGATACTAAGAATTGCCAAATGAAATTTCACATACCTTCCAAACTACATATCCAAATTTCATACACAACCATACAAATGAAACTAAAACCGCAAATATTTCTGCAATCACGAATACACATCAAAATGCAAGCATACACAAACATAGAAACATCACATATCAATTACACCCTAAAATTTTTGTAAATGCATAAGACAGAAGCACATGAAGATACTAAGCATTGCCAAATGAAATTCCAAAGTATATATCCAAATTTCATACACAATAATTGTAAATACACAACCATAAAATTGAAACCAAAACCACAAACATTGCTACAATCATGAATGCACATCAAAATACAAGAATATGCAAACATAGAAACATCAAATATCAATTACAATGTAAAAATATTATAAATGCATCAGATACAAGCACACATCGATACTAAGCATTTCCAAATGAAATTTCACACACATTCCAATGTACATATCCAAATGTTATACACAATCATTGTAAATACACAACCATACAAATGAAACTAAAACCACAAATGTTGCTCCAATTATGAATACACATCAAAATATAAGCATACACAAAAATACACATATCACATATCAATTACGCCCTAAAAATATTGTAAATGCACAAGATACAAGCACGTGGAGATAGTAAGCATTTCCAAACGAGATTTCACACACATTCCAAAGTACATATCCAAATGCCATACACAGGCATTGGAAATACACAACCATACAAATGAAGCTAAAACCACCAAACATTGCTACAATCATGAATCCACATCAAAATACAAGAATACACAAACATAGAAACATCCCATATCAATTACACCCTCAAAATATTGTAAATGCATAAGATACAAGCAGATGGAGATACTAAGCATTGCCAAATGAAATTTCTCACACATTCCAAAGTACATATCCAAATGTCATACACAGTGATTTTAAATAAACAACCATACAAATGAAACTAAAATCAGGAATATTGCTACAATCATGAATGCACATCAAATCTTGATCACCATGCACAAATAATATTGTAAATAGAAAAACATACAAATATCACCCATAAAATTTTTATCACCACACATAAAATATTGCAAGTATACACATATTTCACATCAAATTTTAATCATCAAATGGTGAGCACCTGTGTATCTTGAAGCCCTTCTTGAAGCCCATCAGTGGTTTGCTCCCTGCGCCCCATTCCTATTGAGAGCCTGTCACACAGCTGAAAATGAATGCCACATCCATGAAATCAAATCAAATTACTTACTTAGACAGGTAAAAGTGAGTGGGTTATCCAAATTTCAATCTATTAAATTTTACATGAAAAATAAGAAAATAAACCGAGTGGACTGGCACTGGGAAGAATATGGTCAAACATTTTGATTTGTGAACGTGATGTCTGAATCTGCTGTTGGCTGAACATGGACTCCACCTCCTCCACGCTGCTCATGTTCTCCATGTAATCATCCGGGTGGATCACTGTCAGGTCATCCATTTTCAGAACTATAACGTATTCGAATATCTACACATCTTTTTCGTCATTTCATTACCTTACATGGAAAAAATAAAAATATATAGAAAAGCATCCCTCTATTTCTTAAATTTCTTATTACAAAAGATTCATACCTATCTGTGTTTCTGGTTGAACAAGACTTATACTCAAAATACAGCTTTACTAACACCATAATCAAATCGATGCACAACTCCTCCCTCAAGAAAGAAATCTAAACAAGACCATATGGCTCCACTATTTCCATATTGGAGGCCGCAGCTGTCAGGATATCTTACGCAACTCAACTCAGATGTTGTTTTGGTATTGAACTAGAGGCAAATGAATTAATTAAACTGACCCCTGCTCCAATTTCTTGACCCGACCCTCTTGTAAAATGGACAACTTCATCATCCCCAACAAAAATCCCTGTGTAGGATCCCAGGGAGCATAATATGTGAGATGAAATTAAATGGGAAAGCATACAAAATCCAATTACATTTAATTGGAGAACAACTAAACAAAGTCAGTCATTATGCTAAACGAGAACAATAAACTACTACACAGAAGCAAGTTGTGGATCTAGGTCAGTTAGACATCGAAATAGAAATGGCATACAAATTTCAACTAGAACTAAAATGTTGCAGAGAACCATAACTCAAACATTCGAGGAAAGCGCCTGGTAGTGCCTCTGGCCTAATTTTATAGATAGAGGATAATGTTGAAATGAGCTAAAACCAGCAAACCGAATGGGGTATCACACCATCCACATCCAATAAAAAACAAATGGCATTAAAACCCAAAAGAAGAATATATAATGAGTTCTCAGTAGTAACTATATTGAATATAAAGGAGGTCATATTAATACGAGGAAATGTACCGTGGTGAGCATATGTGTAACATGTCCTCAAGGGGCAGTCTCTGTTTGCCATTGCCATAGCCATAGCCACCCAATTAACAGCTTGGAAAGGGCCGAATGATCCTCATACTGCAAAATTGATCCCAAATCAAATTAGTTCCTGCTAATCATGTATATTTGAATCTATAACTAGAAAAAAAATTGATCCCAAATGACAAATTAGTTCCTGCTAATCATGTATATTCGAATCTATAACTTAAAAAAAAAAAAAAAAACAGAGAGACTCGATGCAAACAAATTAACCTCACTCACACTCACACAAAGATGCAAAAACAGAGACTTGATGCAAACAAATTAACCTCACACACAGAGCTGTAAAGAAATTTACCTGTTCTAGCTGCGATTGATTGTGAATTGATATAAATACATTACTTATCCAATTTGACAACATCTGTGGGAAGGTTTAAAAATAAATCAATGCATGAAATTACAAATTCATAGTAAGAATCATCTGTGCGAAGGTTTTAAAAATTCTTGCAGTGTATGCCAATTACTAAGCCAATCTAATCTAACATCTGTGTGAAGGTTACATGTACAGAAATTTGCATACCTGGGATTGAGAAGGATATGGGTGGATATCTCCTCATTCATATACCTTTCGCGCCCGCCGATTTGAAATTGAATTAATGTGATGTCTGTCTACCTTCACCTCCCTGTACCGCGCAACACAACACATACACAACAACATGAAAACCAGACCAGACCACACAAAAATCATACAGATACGGGACTCATACGGGACTCATACAGTCATGGAGCTCCAAGACAAGACTCATACAGCGAAGCGCAGTAGCCATGGGAGGAGGAGGAGCAGAATCGTAAAAGGCAAAGATTGGGACAAGGATCGGAAACAAATATTGGTTGGATTCAACGGTCCTACTTTTTTTTACTTCCACCTCTGCATAAAAGCACTTAGGACAAGGATGGCAAACAAATATATTGGTTGGATTCAACGGTCCTGCTTTTTCTTTGACTACCACCTATACAAAAAAACAAACAACACTTTTCTTGACTGCCACCTATGATAAAAAGAACTTTGTGGGGACATGTGGAAAAAACATCTTTATTTTGTTGCCCATACAAATATAATTGAATGCCAATTTTTGTGATGAAGATAATTGAATGCCACTCATTGTTCTTATTTTATCGGTTGTTTCTAAGCATGACACACCTATCTATATCTATAGCTTTAAAGTAGATATATTTCTGATTTTATCATAAATAAATGGTTTTTTTAAACCACTACACACATATTTATAGTTTTAAAGTACATATATTACTAATTTATAATTTAGCAAGAATGTATATTTTAGGTGAGTGTAATAAAAGTTAAACTTTTCCTTTGGAATTGTCTTTAGCGAATGGGGAATGCTCTCAACGAATCAAGGTACCAACTCTAGAGTTGTTTCACAATATTTTAAAAAACTATTCATGTTGTTTAGGTTTATTGATTACCTATCCAAGGGAACAACTAGATTTAAAATAAGCCCAAAACACACTCCCATTCATAATGACCAAACTTATTATAGCTTGGGAAAGGGAATCTTAAAGGGAATTACAAGCAGATACACTGAAAAATGTTCATGTCCCTAGAGGTATGACATGTTGTTGAAGGATCATATATAGTTCTAGTGATGCACTTGGCATTGATGATCATTAGCGACTTGATCAAGGAAGGTCATGAGAAAGGTTCATTCAGTGTCATTACCTTTCCAACTTTCCAACTTCTCTTTCTTCATTCATTATCGTGTCACTTCACTATCCATTTATAAAATGTCAAAGAGATTGATTTCATCTTCATTCATTAATTTCCTCCTTCTTAAACACTACTTTCATGGATTTCCATACGGTTAACACATTTGACATGTGATGGGGAGAAGAGAAGCACATATGCCATGCATAATAATATATAATAATTGTCATTGGTAGCATGAAGAAGCTTGGTACACAAGAAACACTAGATATAAAACTACCTTGAGATACTAGGTTATAGAGGACCTTAGATCATTCCTGCACATGTGTGGGCATACACAACCTTTAAAGAGTCTTTTAAGGTTTAGTTGCAAGTGTTGATTGCATGAAACATGAGCTTTTCTCGTTTGCATGAGTTACAAGAGTTACTAGTTAACAGGCGATAATTATAATGACATTGTGTCATGGGAGTGTGGTGCTATATATTTTTAAAATTTTATAAGATTTGAGGGTCCCAACTGTTATCATCACAAGTTAAAATCATAATGGTGATGCTAATTATAGAGGTTATAAGGTTTAGGGGTGATACGAGATATGTGTTAATGGTGATAGCAGTATACGAGTTAAGGTTAAAAGCATAATGATTAGGGGTTGGGTTCTAAGGGATATAATTCTAAGTGCCAAGGTTAGTCATTGGCCCTTATAGTTACTGAATTAGATGAATCTCAACAGTTGTCCCCAATTCCCATTCCATAATTATAGCCTTCTTGATAATAATCTCCCTCGACTAGTCACCCAACCTTCCAAATTCTATTCCTTCTCCTATGGCCTAGGTGATTTCACAAAGCCATCTACATTCCACCCCAATCTTCATTTCCTAAAGATAGTTGACGAGGTCGAAACCCTACGCGATTTTTGGGTACTTTTTTGGTCAATAAATAAAGCCTCCGGTATTCGAAATAAAGCCAACGTTGATTTACATACTTCCTAGTGTATGTGAGAATCCTCTAAAAGGTAGCATTCACTAATATGATCCTCAAATAGCCAAACCATGCTTTAAATTAATGTTGCAGTCTAACTATTCTATCTTTTGGCTTTCTTAATTAGAATCCAGGAATCAAATTCTTCTCGAAATTGTATGTTTTTTTGTTAAATTACTTTTTTTTCAATATATAAATGGATTTAGCACCCTAAAAATTTCTTAGAGCACGTGGATTGTGTAGAATACAACTTAGACCTCCAAATCCCATAAGTCCTTGCTATATTTTCGACCAAATTGAGTGGAAAATATGCCCAAGAAAAAGCAAAACATACCAGAGTTAGACTTCACATTAAATTAATTATGAAAACATCTTATTTTGTTATTATTATTATTTTAATTCTTTATTTAGACTTTCTTGGCAATAGCAATATACCCAAACAAATTTGGTCAAACTTCTTTCATAATGAGTTTGAGATTTATCATTGAATATATGATAAATGATCATCCTCTTCGATGGAATAATTTAAATCATTACAAATAACATCTTAATTATCATCTATTCAACAATTTTGAGAAGGATGAAGTTCAAAACTACTTAGATTTTAATATAAGCAAAAAATTCCAGACTAAATTTAATTCATAGATTAAATTCTCTCTCTCTCTCTCTCTCTCTCTCTTCTAAAAAACATTAAAAATGTTTCACCCAAATTTTATATAATAAAATCACTGAAACTCTTTAAAAAATTTACGAAATCCTTACTAATTTAAATAATTTGTACAAATATTCCTACACATTTTGCATATTAAATGATTAAAAAAAATATACTTTTAAATAAATTTCCTTTGCATCTAAACATCCCATGGTCTACCCGAATGGAAAAGGTTGTAATCCAAGCTCAACAAATCAATCTTTCTGGTTGTCATTAGATTTCTTTCGTTTGATTTGAGAGTTCAAGAGTCGGGTATATATGCAAAATTAATCACTGAAAGACATCTCACATCCTCCATATAACTGTGTCAAATTTTTCCATTAGGTTTCTTTCATTTGATTTGAGAGTTCAAGAGTCGGGTATATATGCAAAATACACTTCTCCTTCGTTTTCATCCAACTAGAGCACCCACAAGGAGATGATTCTAACTCGCCACCTCCAAGAGTTCGGTGGCATTTTCAGCTAATACCTAAAGCATTTCTAGAGAAAAATGAATGACATATTTATTCCTTTCAATTTATGAAACAAAAATCACCCCTATTGTTGTGAAGATTTTCAAGACTTTCCAAACATTCAATAAACATCCAGGATGGACTCCAAACAAGGCATTAGTGATACGAGAGAGTCCCAAGACATTCAATAAAAATCCAGGCTAGACTCCAAACCAATCATTATTGACGCGAGAGAGTCCCTAGACATTCAAGAAAGATTTTAAGTGGCTCTCCTAGACTCACCAAGTTTCGACCTTGCGAACTACCATTGGAAAATAAAGAAAATTGTATTGAACAAGACTACAGAGGGCTCCTTGAAATGGCCCTAGTCAGGACCAGCTATAGATTCTGAAAGGTTGAGTGACCATGGAGGGAGATTACTATGAAGAAGGCCATAATTATGGAACAAGAATTGGGGATGATGTGGAGTGGGAAGTGAAAATGACCATCAGGGGTTTCACCATGCTATAGGACGAGAATGGTCTATGGAGATGTTCATAAGGGGAATTCACCACTATTATTGACAAGATTCTTGAGAGATTTCCAAATATTCCATAAACGGTTGGACCAGAGTTGAGAAATATATTATTGACTTGAAAGTTGAGAGACTTGCTAGAAATTACAGAAAGAGTCATGCCAAAAGTATGTAAATCGATGTTGGCTTTATTTGGAATGTCAGAGGCTTTATTTAATGACCAAAAATCTACCCTAAATTCATAGGGTTTCAACCTCATGACCTACCACTAGCAAATGAAGAAAATCCTATTGGGATGGATTGCAGATGACTTTGTGAAATAACCTAGGCTAGAGGAGCAGGAATAGAGTTAATTGGAAGGTCGGTGACTGATCAAGGGAGCTTGCTATCAAAAAGGCCATAATGATGGAACAATAATTGGGGACAACAGGGAAAAGGAAAGGGAATGTGACCATCGAAGATTTCACCGTGTTATGGATTGATAATGGTCTTTGGAGAGGTCCATGATAGGAATTTTCCACTATTATTGACAAGATCATCAAGACACTTTTCAGATATTCAATAAATGGCTAGGCCAAGCTAGAGATAAAAAATCTTATTGACATGAGAGACTCGCCAGATATTCAAGAAAGACTTGAGCCAAAAAAATTCCATGTTAGTTTCAAAATAAAATATTAAACTTGATTTTAAAGAAAATGAGCACTTGAAAGTATTAAACTTATTTTTTACATGATGTCACCTACTAAAGATTCTTTACTTGGCATGTTAGAGGATTTCTTTTATGTCAAAAAAATTACCCTAAACTCATTGGGATTTGACCTAGTGACTTTTCACTAACAAATAAAGAAAATATATTGGAATGGATTGGAGAGGGCTTTATGAAACAAACTAGCCAAGGGGAGAAGGGATATATTCTGGAAGGTTGAGTGTCTAGTCAAGGGAGCTTGCTATCAAAGAGGGATCAAATTATGAACCAGAATTGGGGATGATGTAGAGAGGAAAAGGGAAAGCAACTATAGAGGGTTTCACGGTGGTATCAAACAAGAGGGATTTTTTGAAATGATTTTTGGGAGTATCTCAAATTGTCATTTTAGAGAGGTTTTAGATTACAATTATATATCAATTTACTAAAAAACCAACTTTATGTATTGAAATTATAAAGTTGCACATTACATGCTCCTGTAGAGAAAATCAAACCAAAATAGAACGTTTGAAAATATTGTATTTTGAAATATTGCTTGCAAGTGTGTTTGGAAAAATGATTTCCTCTTAAAAATACTTTGATATGTAGTTTAGTAATGAACCTTTTCATTTCTAGTTCTCCATATTTATTGAACTCAAGAGGTGAAAAATGTTGACCTATTAGGAGGTGAAGGCTAGGGAAAAGGCATGGCATGATTTCCATATCAAGAAAAAGAAATCCCAGGTTGATGATCTTGTGTTGATGTATGACAACGAATTTATGAAACACCCTAGGAAATTTCAGATGCATTGGCTTGGATTGTATATTATCCAATATGTCACAAATGCAATGACAGTACAATTGGAGAAACTGAATGAGGATCCCATCAATGAACTTGTCAATGGGAACCGACTAAAATTGTATAGAGACAATTGCCCCACTTTCCAAAGTTGATGTGTTTGTAGGGGAAAAAAATATTTGTTTTTGTAACCTTATTAGTGTTTGTAGGTAGTTGTTGTGAAGTAGAGAACCCAAAGAATGTTGTGCTTGCAGGAACAATGTGGCAGGCTTGGAAGAGTAGATATATCTTGTTGCAGTGAAGGACTAACACACTGTGCACGGATAACACTGCACAATCAGGTGAACAACAGCCAAGGAATGTCTGGAGTACTAGTGATAACATGAAAAGTGGACTACAACTAGTGGTCGATGATGGCAATAGAAACCAAGAAATTGTAGAAAAAGGAACCAGTAAAAGCATGTGCCACCCATGTGGATGGAAAATCATGGAAATTTATGTAAAAATACATCAAATTTAATTAAAGAAAAATATTGTTAGAAAGGTTACTCACATGACTTTCATCATGGCTAGAGTCACAAATGATGTGCTTTCCCGATGAAGTTATTATAGGATATGACCAAGATCAATAAATTTATTGTAGCTAAAAATGTGCACAAGGCATGTAAGTCACTATTACTTCATCCAATTCTTTTCTCATTATCTCATATTTGTAAGAGTAAAGTCGAGGCATGAAGCACAAAACAAATCAAACTGTAGTTGCAAAGGAATTTTTCAGTTTTTAGACACATATTCCATGGCCTCATCATTAGTTCCCAAGAAATCAAGGACAAAGGGTGCTAGTGGTGTGCCACCTCCACAACTTGTTGCAAAATCAAAAACTCAGTTGTTGAAAGAGCCAAAGTATAAATTGTTAACGATTCCTATTCTGCAAGGGGTTATCAAAGAAGGTGACATGCTCAACATCATCAACAAGCTGAAATATAATGACCATTATGTCGCATACCACGACAATTTTCCCCAATTTTCTCATGACACGTACATGAATATCATAGTGCAACAAAGACTTCCACTGGTCTACGAAACTTAGTAATGGGATAGGAGGCCTGATAACTCTTGTATTTTAAATTTTCTAGATATTCCCCATTTTTGTCTTTGTAACGAAGTAAATATTAGTGTTAAATTAATCTTGAGTTGTGTACAAAGTAAAGTTATGTGGCTCTATGAGTCCATAAAAATTGATTCATAGCTTATATCTAGGATTAGAAGGTTATCCATTTTAGGAGAGGATCCATAACCTCTCTTTGACAAAAATAATGAAAAGGGCATTGCTAGGGAGGTGATAGAAAAATACAGTTCAGTTTGCAGATAGAGGGGGGTATTAATCTCCTCTGTAAGTGATGATTATTTGTAGTTTTCCACGCAACTAATGTCTTATAAGTTGCTTAGGAAGTGCCAAAAGGAGAAATTCCCCGTAGGATCAGTCGCTACAACAAAAAACTACATTGCAAGTGTCTAGATGAAATGGGCCACCTGTCTACTAAATCAATTTATGCAGGACTATTTGTAGGTACAGAATAAGAATGTAGATTTCCACTATGCATGGCTACTAATCCTTATTGTTTTGAAAAAATGGAAAGTCTCTCAAGATACCAAATTTCCTCTGCCAAATAAGCCAAAATTCATTGCACCATGGTTTAGATCACTCCAGCGTACTTAATATAAAAAGAGCTAGATGAATAGAAATATGAAATTTTATATATTGAAATAAGTCATTAATCATGTTATTTTAAAGGTATCACGCATTTTGGTACAAGTTGTTGAAGCCTATAAGGAAATTGCAATGTTCCATGCAACTCCTCACCACATGTATCTAAAGGCATGTGCATAACCTGACAAACAATGGTGGAAGTGTTGTTACAAGCTTAATGATAATACAGTGTCACAGGTAGTGAAGAACTGGCTATTTGATTGGCATATACCAACCCTTGATGAGTAGTCACAGGTATATACAATTAATTATGGCACAAAGCGGGAATTCCAAGGACCATAATAGACAGGGTCATCTGCCCCATAATTGAAGGAATGCCCAGAATCTTTTCCACAAGAACTTGAGCAAGAGTGTCCCAACATGCCCTAATGGGAGCACAATGAAGAGGAAGTTGCACCAAGAGGTTAAGAGGCCATTGTAAGGTCAAAAGTAGGGTGCTAAAAGGAAGCAAAATGTGACCAAGATAACAAGCCTTGAAAAAACTTCTCTATTATAGGAGGACTTAGATAAATTGGTTCAGCAAATCAAAGAATTGACAGAGTAGGGAACTACCCCTCTCAGCATAGCTATTGAGAAAGTTGCATAGAAGCAAAGGGAGTTACAGGATCAAACTTAGTAATAGTTGGAGAAATTTCATCTAATGATTGAAGGATATTAGAAAACTACTCCTACACCAAGTGTAGTAGATCCAAAAACTACAACGAAGGCAACCAATGCACCTCTTGTACTAGAGATCTAACCATAACCATCACATCCATCCTCGAGTTTGGCTTAGCATCACACCATGATCATCCTTAAAGTCGTAGTACAATTTTTGGACACTAATTACCAATAACGGGCTCAAGTTTTGCCCCAAGAATATCTAATTATTTCTTAGTTACCAATGCATGTTTTGCATTCTTAGCAATAGTCCATTGCCTAGGAAGTATAGTTTCATGCACAAGCAAACTTGGTGGACTTAATCCAACTCAGTAATGAGGACAAGGCTCTGTAAGAAGCAAACACACAGTAGGAAGAAACAATGAAACAAGCCGAAGAAATAGAAGGAACAGTCTACTGGGCTATCAGAGCACTATATAGTAAGATGTTGGGTGTCCCCATGGAAACTGACACTCCCATAGAAGTGAAATTGTCCAAGCTTGAAGTGGTAAATAGCTATGTCACTACATAAATAAATGAACTTTGTTTCTTTTTTTTGCAATTGAGTTGGATTTTCTCTCACACAATGAATTATTGTCGAATGTTTAATTTTATGGTTAAACCATGCATTATGTTTAAAGAATACATGTAGCTGCTAGGAATATTTCAATGTATGTTTTAGGGGTGTATGAATTCACTTTTGTTTAATTAATATATCTATGACATATGGTAACTGCATTAGTTTAGGGTGGGTTATTTTCAGCAAGAGTTACCTCTATTTCCCTTGTTTCCTTGCACAACCATATGTTCATAGGCCAAAGTGAACTATCGATAGTAAGGGGGTCTACCAGGTCTGAAGTGCCAATTAGATCTCACACCATTTGGGATAGGATCCCCATTCGGTATGTTGGCCTAACCACCACCATGTGTGTTTTCTCTTGGCTATCAAATGTAGAGAATATAACATGACAACAAGTGTCAAATGCCTAGATAATGAGAACAAAATCAACCCATAATTGAAAAAAACATGTAGAACAATGAACAAGTACATAGCAACAAAACAATAAGAAATGTATGCCTCAAGAGGAATCAATTAGCTAAGACCATCTCAAACATATCAGTGAGAATGTACTAGAGGTTAATTGCAAATTAGTTCATGGTTACATACTAGAATAACATGGAATAAGAGATAAAAGATTCAAAGAAAACATGTAAGTCATATCCCACAAATTAGTTCATTAACAGAAAGACAATATGAAAGTGCACATGCCCACATAATTATAGTATCAGTTAGCCATTAGAACCAAAAACGTTTATATAACCCCTTTTTCCTTGCACAAACTTTTGTTCACAAGCCAAAGTGAGATGGCAATAGTAAGGGAATCAACAAGGTTTGAATTTGAGATAATGAATTTGGATATTCCACAGTTTTCATTTTTAATTTGTCGACGTTTTGAGTCTAGACCAAGACTCATCATTAGTCCTGACGATGAGTCTTGGTCTAGACTCAAAACGTCGACAAATTAAAAATGAAAACTGTGGAATATCCGAATTCATTGTCTCAAAAACCACACCACAGAAATATACAAACCAAAAAGGTTTGAATTCCCAATTAGACCTCACACAATTCGGGATAGGATCCCTATTCGGTGTGTGGGCCCAACTACCACCATTTGTGTTTTCTCTTGGCTATCAAATGTAGAGAATCTAGCATGAGAGAAAGTGTGAAATGTCTAGAGATCAACGAGGACTAAATCAACCCACAATTGAAAAACGTGTAGAACAATGTACAAGAACATAGCAAAAAAACAACAAGAAAAGTATGCCTCAAGAGTAATCAATTAGCTAAGACCATCTGAAAAATACCAGTGAGAAAGTACTAGAGGCTAACTACAAATTAGTTCATAGTTAGTAACTAGAATAACATGGAATAAGAGAGAAACGATTCAAAGCAAACATATAAGTTATATGATAGGGATTAGTACATTAACATAAAGCCAATATGAAACACGCATACACACATAATTGGAATATCGGTTAGCCATTACAACCAATAGAAAAATCCATGGGAATCTGTGCCAAAATGAAGAACTTCTTATTAATAATGCTACAAAGCCAAGTACATGTGCCACAAACCCATCAAAATCCAATAGTGGAATGAGGGTTTCTCATATCATCTCCTAGACAAAACCCTAGCCTTACCACCACTCAACCTAAAAGTTGCCAAGAGCAAGAGTGCTCTAGCTACCTAAGCACAAACATCTATCTAAATGCTAGCAAAGCTCAAGTGCCAAAATCCCCTTCCCCTTGAGGTATGAGGAAATATTTATACAAATATGCTATTTATCTTTCACCTTCCCCATGACTTTTCATATGCCCCATGACCTTTTAATCCTAATGACTTTTCCTATTCATATCGACTCACATGATTTTAGCATTTTTTATTTTTATAATTATGACATAAAATAACATTTGCAATATGACAAAAGGAACACAATGGACTTTAATGTTACATATGACTTGATTTTGGATTATTGTTGTAGTTGAGAAATTAGACTTCTATGTTGATTTTCATGTTCCATTGATAAAATTATGGATCATCTAGAGATTTCTCCTTTTCTTGTACCATCTTAGTGTGAATTGATATTTCTTTTCCAAAGATTGTATTCTATCCTTTAACCTATTTTCATGACTTCTACTTCTCATCTAGTGCATTTCCCAGTGAATCTTTCATAATCCCAACGCCTTCTCATGTAATCCACCCCAATGTATTCATTTTACTATAGATCCATAAGGTGAATTCTTTCCTTGGATGCATATGCTTCTACCATCTCCTTAATATTGAATAACTCCTTTAAAATCTTTATTACCTATTTTTGGTTTATGTTGTTCCCCAAGAGATTTTATGTTGCTCCCCAAAAAAGAATCTCAATCACAGGGTTAATAGCTTTTCCTCGTTCAAGTTGCAATGAAGCACAATGTTAAGAATAAAATCATCTCCGCAAATTAGGGCTATGAAAAATCATCACTTTCCAATTCCAAGTCTATGTCTGATCTCATCATATGACATACGAAAATGATATCTTGTTCAATCATATTTTAGTAGTAATATTGCATTGGTTCTTCCACTCAATTCCAAATGTGTGTAGGTGGCCAAATAAATCACTTTACTAGAAAAAATGAAATCAAAATCTAGTTTTTGTTACCAAAGTAATAGAGTTGGAATGCATATGTGTATAGGATGTGCTTTGTATTCTTGCCCTTTTTGTCTCTTATAATAGGTTCTCAAACTCTAGTTAAATCTTCTTCATTTAAGTGCAACCAGTCATTTACAAGAAAAGCATGCACCTTCTTATTGACCTCAATCCAACTGCATCCAGGTGCCTTTTCAATGCCCATGTCTTTCATTATCTAAAGCATATTTCTCATGCCTGCCCACTTTTCAACATTAGTATATATGTTTGAAAGTAGCTCATGAGGTAAAAAATGGTTTAGTTTGAAAATCAATTGTTCTGCACATTTTTTCATCTCTTTATTGTTATAAATGCTACAAGCACTGAGCAAACAACTCCAAGCAAAAAAATCAACTTCTATTGAAATTTTATTGATTAATTATAGTGCTTCGTTAAGATGCCTAACATGGCTAAGAAGGTCAACCATGCATCTGTAGTGTTCAACCTTGAGTATAATGTAATAATCATAGAACCAATCAACTATTAGTCCTTCATTCACAAGGCTAGATGGCTCTAATTTTAATTATGTAAGCATGGACTCCTTTTCCTTGTTGTAGAGCTCCTAAATGTGTGAATGCTAGCAACAAATATTCCCTAGTGACTAAGCTAGGTATAACATCTTCAAGAAACAATGTCAAGGTTGGGTAGGCATGTCCATTCTATGCATAAACACCAATCAATGCATTCCATGATACCACATATAACTAAGACAAAAACCATGCCATCCTATTATTCCCATACCTAGCATTCATAAATATAAGGAAATTCCATAGAGAAACATCCAACTCAAATCCACTTCGAATTACATAAACATGAATCAAATTTCCATATTTCAAGGCTTCAACATACACACAAAACGAGGTAGTTGAGTTTTTCTTCAAGCCTACAACCCGCATCTACTGAAAAAGTTCTAAGACTACACCCTAACACCTATTTTGGTATGTCCATCTACCACAACATCCTATAAACTCATTTATTTTAACCATCAATTATTCATTTATTTTGGGGTCAAACATATAAACAAGGCCATTGACCCCTGCGCAAGCAAAGTCATGGCATGCTATCTATATACTTGGAATCTCACCCGAACTGTTTAATGCACAATCAATATACAAACATTTGCTAAAGATTTAGTAGTACTAGTATCATCACATAACCTAAATTTTTCTATCAATCTCAACATAGCCGAATTATGTCTTCACAAAAAAATTGAAACCAAAATCTAGTTTATCTTGCCAAACTAATAAAGTTGGAATGCATATGTGTATAGGGTGTGCTTTGTATTCCTACGCATTTTGTCTCTCAGAATAGGTCTTCTTCATTTATGTGCAAACAATCACTTACAAGAAAATCATTCACCTTCTTATTGACCTCAATCCAACTGCATCTAGGTTCCTTTCCAATGCCTTTGTCTTTTATTGTCTAATGCATGTTTCTCATGTCTGCCTACTTTTCAACATTGATATAGATCATAAGGTACAAATGAGTTTAGTTTGAAAGTCAGTTGTTTTGTAGATGTTGTCATCTATTTATTATTATAAATTCTACAAGCATTGAGCAAACAACTCCAAGTAAAATCATCATGTTCTATTGGAATATTATTGATTAATTCTAGTTCTTCGTTAAGATGGCAAGCATGGCTAAGCAGGTAGATCATGCATATGCAGTTTTCAACCTTGAGTATAATGTAATAATGATAGAACTAATCAAATGTCAGTCCTTAACAATGTAAACTTTGAAACGGGAACTATAAACTCAAAACGGGAACTCTGGCCAAAAAACCCCAAAAAAACATCAAAAACAGTGCTAAAAACGAAAAGTTTGTATACTGGAACGATGTTTTTTTTTTAGGTGTCAATTTTGAACGTGTTTTAAAAATGGAGGTGACTACGAAATTTACTACGAAATTTTCGTGCAAAATATAGCTTCAAAACGAAAGTGATGATACTGGAATAACGTTTTTTTTTTAGGGTCAATTTTCAAACATTTTAAAAAATGCTAATAAAACCAATTTTTTATGTCTCAAACAAAGTTAATTTTTAAGGAAAAAACACATTAATGTTTCTGGTAGAATATCATTTTTCTTTCCTAAGTATAAATTTAACATGTTTTCAACCACACCATGCTAGATACAAAAGAAATTGAAATTTTTTCAACTATAAAATTAAAAAACCATGACATTATGAACAAATTATATCACTAAATGATCAAAAGTCTTTATTTGTATACTGAATAAAACAGACATTATATCTCTAATTTGATATTGCATTGTAGATATTTAAACAATAAAATTTATCATACTTAAGACATAATCCAACAACATAAAAATGCTTCATAAATTCTCATTTAACAACATATGGAAAACATTAATTTTATTTGAAGATATGATGCATACATCAGTTATATAATCTGTCTTAAACAATTATTCAAAATCACTCATATTTTCTTGCACACCATCACAATTCACATCTTCAGATGAGTGACTGGATGCTGACGAAGATGTTCCATATTCTTCTCTTTCATCAACTAGTGCCCCATCTAAGTCCACATGCATGCCCAACATTCCAGGTTTCAAAAGTCTTCTAGATCTACGACTGGTTTCAGCAGACTCCCATGTCAACACTATTCCTTCTGGTAACAACCTTTTCAGAATCTCTGTCGTCTTGAAGCGAAGAGTTCCTCTCTTTGTTAAATTGAAGTCATAAACAAGTATGTCAACATCCTCCAATTGTAATATGTCTGTGCGGCGGCGATTTATATTTGTACCCTTTCTTTTTCATTTCCCACCATTTTTTTTGTCAACTACCATCTCTGGCTTATACACACCATTGAATGGGTGTGTATTTGTGGCATACCAATGTACTTCAACACTTGTAACATCCTCATTTTCTGTAAAGACCTTTATAACTTTAGCAACCCAAAATGGAAGCCTTTGGGATCTCCATCTGCTAGCACTGCAATCATGCAACCCTCCTTAATATCATGTACTGAACCCCTATAAAGGTCTTCCATGGCTTCACGTTCTGCACGAGATCTTCTCGAACCAATATACATCTCTCTTTCCATTGCATGTGAAGAATTAATAATACCTTGAGTTTGTTGCTGTTCAACAATGTTTACTTCCTCTTGTTCATTCGACACATTTTGTGGCCAAATAAATGGATTTTTCAAAGGAATATCTTCATTGGTTATTGTTGAAATGATATCACTTTGATTATTGAAAAATGACTCCGACCAAACTGAATCAGCAATGTCAAAGTACTCATATGTATATCTAATACATTTTTTAATTTCTTCTAGGCAATCAGAATAATTTATATGTCTATTCTGTCTGCGTGCATTCTGAACTTCACCAACTGATTGTAATAACAATATTTTTGATGCAAATATTGGACGATCTGGAATGAACTTCAAAAATTGCAAACCTGATGACGATGCCCATTCTGTAGTAGCTGAAAACTTCTTTCCCCATATTAGTGTTTTCCCATCAATTTTTTTTATACGAAATTGATGTTGGAAGCTAATATCATTAAGTTGTTCAATGCATTTCCCCTCACCATATGATCCTAGAATAAACCTTCGCATGTCAACAGTTTCTTCCAACACTTCAAAAGTAAGCTCTGGCATGTATGATTTCTTAATACATTCAATTAGTGATGGAAAGCTCCCAACTTCGTTCCTCCTCAATGTGACTGAAAAATGACTGAACATCTGATCAATATGGTCATGAGTGTGCCCAACAAGAAGGAAACCAAACTTTACCTTTTGAAAAATTCTCAATTCAACAAGCATGTTCAGATACCAAAAAACAACCTGATTTTTGTTTTCACGGCAAGTGTTGTCCAATTGTAGATACAAAACTTCAGGAAGATTACCAGACCAATGAGAAATCACATCATGAATTATGGTTATGGTCAGATTTGCATCATTATGAATATTTGGAGTTGTGAAGTACACCCTTTGCAACATTTTCCCATTGAAGACCATACAACTGACCAAGTGAAACTGAATAAAATTTTCCTCTTGTAGATTTTTGGGTGTGCGAACAAAATGTGGTAAAAGTGTTTTCTTCTGGTCCATACCATCAATTATCAAACCCAAATATTTATTTGGATTATCATAACACTTCTTTCGATGCTTTTACAACTTCTTCCTTTCATTTGTTTGTTGTTCGCGATGCTCCTGAAGTTCTTTGGCAATTAAATCTACACAACATAAAAGAAATTCATTAAGAAATATGTTTTCATAGTTGATGACTATACAATTTTAAAAGTAAAAGTTATGAACACTTACCTCTTTCTGAGCCTTCACATTTGTCCCTTTTTGATTTAAGAGAAGCACATGTACTGCAAATCCCCATCCTTGTCTTCTTAGGAATACGAACATTATTGAATTCTTTCTTCCATATCTTCACAAAATATTGATATGTAATAAATTGGCCCTGTCCCTCAACACTTTCTGCATATTCTTTGTATAAGTTGTAGATTTCTCGTCTTGAAAAATTATCTGGAATATGTATTGTCTCTCTATTTGGCATACACTCTCCATGCTTTGAAAAGAAATCTTTCATCCATAACATTGCAGTATTTGATAATGGCCCAAACTGTTTTTTATAACGTACTTCTGAATAAAATGTGGGATCCTTTTCCAAATTTTCTTGAATTCTCGAGAGACGAAAATTCCCAATTGAATGAAACATTTTGAAAGCTTTTCTACACAATAATAAATTCCTAATATGATAATCATAACCTGACAATGTAGATTGCATGCAGTCAACTAAATATGAGTTTTGCATGCTTTTATTCATTGACAAATATCTGTTCCTGCTTTCTAATGCAAATGTGAAATCCATACGTTTCAAGCAATTTTTTTGGCAACATTCACTTGAAATGAGAGTGCTGATAGAACTTCTTCTCGTCAGATATTCTGCTCTACCCCTTGTATAACTAGAATAGTTTGCATTGATACGAAAAGGTCTGCTCCTACTCCTCGATACAATATTTCTTGGCAACATCTCCATCATTGGATCATCACTGCTGCTCTCATCCTATTCTTCATCACTGCTGCTCTCATAGTCCTTAGAATCAGGACTAAGAGGACATTGTGATACTCCAATCTTTTGAAAATCATCATCCCGCGCTTCATCACTGCTGCTCTCATAGTCCTTAGAATCAGGACTAAGAGGACATTGCGATACTCCAATATTTTGAAAATCATCATCCCGCGCTTCATCACTGCTGCTCTCATAGTCCTTAGAATCAGGACTAAGAGGACATTGTGATACTCCAATCTTTTGAAAATCATCATCCCGTGCTTCATCACTGCTGCTCTCATAGTCCTTAGAATCAGGACTAAGAGGACATTGTGATACTCCAATCTTTTGAAAATCATCATCCCGCGCTTCATCACTGCTGCTCTCATAGTCCTTAGAATCGGGACTAAGAGGACATTGTGATACTCCAATCTTTTGAAAATCATCATCCCGCGCTTCATCACCGCTGCTCTCATAGTCCTTAGAATTAGGACTAACTGGACACTTTGACACTCCATTCTTTTGAAATTCATTATCACAGTCATCATCACTGCTGCTCTCATAGTCCTTAGAATTAGGACTAAGTGGACACTTTGACACTCCATTTTTTTGAAATTCATTATCATACTTTTCATCACTACTGCTCTCATAGTCCTTAGAATTAGGACTAAGTGGACACCGTGACACTCCATTATTTTGAAATTCGCCGTCATGCACGTCAAAACCGCTGCTCTCATAGTCTTCAGAATTAGGACTGAGTGGACACCGTGACCCTCCATTCTTTTGAACTTCACCATCACACTCTTCAAAACTGCTACTCTCATAGTCCTCAGAATTAGGACTAAGTGGATATCGTGACACTCCATTCTTTTGAACTTCACCATCATGCTCTTCATCACCGCTGCTTTCATAGTCCTTAGAATTTGGACTAAGTGGAATCTGTGACTCTTTATTAGTTTGAAATTCTCCATCCCCTCTTTCATCAGTGCTGCTCTCGTAGTCTTTAGAATCGGGACTAAGTGAAAGAATTGACTTTCTATTCATAGTGGAAGAATTCCCGCTATATTCATCAATATGAATAGAGTTGTTACACGATGAAGATGTTGATGGTGTATAAATCGAAACTTCACCATCAGAACAATCCATCCCTTTCAAATAGAAGATGTTGAATGATACAAATGGAGTCTCCTAAGAATATTATATAGCTTAAAGAATGAAATATTCCCTCCAAAATTATTCCCTCCAAAAATTTTCACGAAAATATATCCCTCCAAAAATTTTCGCGAAAATATTTCCCTCCAAAAGTTTGTTAGATTTATTTACCTTTATTATTTTATTCTACAATTCATTGAAAAACATAAACTAAATTTTTTTATGAAATCAATCACTGAAATTCAAATTGTAAACTACAACTTCTATATTAATTATTCTAATAGTTAAAGTATATAATATTTACTAAACAACTAATTTTTTTTTTTAAATTTTTATAATATATTCTAAAACAAATTAATCCCACATTCAATCCATTGTTAAATAACTCTACAATATTCGCTCTATAATAATTTAAAACAAATTATCCCACATTAATCGTACAGAAAAACATCTTCGTAATTTCACTTATATATTAAATTCGTTATCACTATTACTTACCTCACATCCAGGTTTTCTGAAGTTCGTTGAAAGACTTTTGAATTTGTAGAGCAGCTATATTGCTATCAACAACATATTCAACGAAGAATTATCGCAATTGAAAGGTAAGTTCAATTTTTTTTCAAAATTTTCATATTAAATTAATTTAACGAAGAAGATTTTTTTTTTAAATTAATAATTTTTCCAAGCCAAAATAACAATTATGTCAATCGTGAGCATGATGGGCCCAATCAAACTCAATCACCCAATAACCGTGGGAAGGCTGTCGTCGTGCCCCCTTCCCCCAACCCATTACCGATCTTTCCCATTCACCCATGCCCTCTTCCCCCTTCTACCCTACCCATGCGCCAGCCCTTGCCACCCCCAACTCACCCACCCATGCACCCTTTCCCCAACTCTTCCTTCCCTACCCCACAACTCTCCTCCCCATAAGCCCACCCCCTAACTCCCATTCCCCTCCAATCTCAACTCCTCCCCCCCTTCCTTAACGCCGGCCCCATGGGCCCCACCCCCTAACTCCTTCCCCGTGCCCCCTCTCCCTCCACCCCCTTCTGCCCCCCCCCAACCCGCACCCTACCCCCCCTTCTGCCCCTACCCCTACCCCCCCCACACCCTAACTACCCTTACCCCACCCCTACCCTTACCCCCCCCCTACTTCTGCCCCTACCCCTACCCCCCCCCCTACACCCTAACCCCCACCCTTACCCCCCCATTCCCCCCCCGCCCCCTACCCTTACCCCCGCACCCCATCCCCCCCGCACCCCATCCCCCTACCCCCCCACCCCATCCCCCTACCCCCCCTACCCCTACCCCCCCGCCCCAGCCCCCTACCTCCCCATTCCTCCCCCGCCCCATCCCCCTACCCCACCTACCCCCCCCCCCCCCCCCCCTCCCCCTCCCCGACCCCCTCCGCCCACCCCTCCCCCTCCCCCTCCCCCAACCCTCCCCGGTCCCCTCCGCCCACCCCGCCCCCTCCCCGGCCCCCTCTGCCCAGCCCTCCCCCTCCCCCGCCCCTCCGCCCACCCCGCCCCCTCCCCGCCCACCACTCCCCCTCCGCCCACCCAGCCCCCTCCTCGGCCCCCTCCGCCCGCGCAGGGCCACCCCCGGGTCGCCCCGCCCCGCCCGACCGGCGGCGGGTCGATTCCGGCCAGTCGAGCGGGGCGGGGCGGTCCGGGGGTGGCGCTGCCGCGCGCAGCACCACCCCCGGGCCGCCCCGCCCCGCCCGACCGGCGGCGGGTCGATTCCGGCCAGTCGAGCGGGGCGGGGCGGCCCGGGGGTGGCGCTGCGCGCGGCAGCGCCACCCCCGGGCCGCCCCGCCCCGCCCGACCAGCGGCGGGTCGATTCCGGGAATCGACCCGCCGCCGGTCGGGCGGGGCGGGGCGGGGCGGGGCGGCCCGGGGGGTGGCACTGCGCGGGCAGAGGGGGCCGGGGAGGGGGCGGGGTGGGCGGAGGGGGAGTGGTGGGCGGAGGGGCTGGGGAGGGGTTGCGGTGGGCGGAGGGGGCGGGGGAGGGGGAGCGGTGGGCGGAAGGGGCTGGGGAGGGGTGGCGGAGGGGGAGGGGTGGGCGGGGTGGGCCGGGTAGGGGGCGGAGGGTGATCGGGGTGGGGAGGGGGTGGGGGGGGGAATCGGGGGGGGTAGGGGGATGGGGTGGGGGGGTAGGGGGGCGGGGGGGGGGAATGGGGGGGGGAGGGGGGTTAGGGGGATGGGGTGGGGGGGAATGGGGGCAGTAGGGGAATGGGGTTGGGGGTAAGGGTAGGGGGTGGGGCGGGAATGGAGGGGGGTAGGGGGATGGGGTGGGGGGGTAAGGGTAGGGGGCGGGGGGAATGGGGGAATGGGGGGGGGGTAGGGGAGGGTAGAGGGGTAGGGTGTAGGGGCGGGGGGTAGAGGGGGGGGTTAAGGGTAGGGTGTGGGGGGGGGGGTAACGGTGGGGGGGGGGGGGGGGGGGGGATGGGGGGGTAAGGGTAGGGGGGGGATTGGGGGGGGTGGGGGTAGGGGTAGGGGCAGAAGGTGGGGGGGATGGGGGTGGGGTAGGGCGCGGGGATGGGGAGGGGGGATGGGGTAGGGCACGGGGGTAGGGGTGGGGAAGGGTAGGGGTGGGCGGGGGGTGGGGGCGGGCCGCCGCGGGGAGGTGTTGGGGGGTGTAGGGGGTTTGGGGGGATGGGGGGGAAGGGGGTTTTCGGGGCGGGGGGCGAGGGGGGATGGGGCACGGGAGTGTGGGGGACGGTAAGGGGTAGGGTGAGGGAAGGGGAGAGGGGGAAGCTTAGGGGGTTGTGTGGGGCGTGTGGGTAGGGGCTCGCCCATACTTTCCTAAATGTCTACTTAGCCTCATTATCCCTCACCTGACCTTCCGCTCGCCCATCGACCCGCCTGCCCATTAGAGGTGGCTGGGAAATTCTGATTATACAAATAAAAAATTTATGGTATATTTTTGTTATTAATTTAAGTTAATATGTTTTTTTATTTACTAATTTATGTGTTTTTTTTTAGGAAAATGGCCTCAAGGAAAATTTCTGTGAATCTTTCTGGACCAAAGAGTCTTAAAGGTGTATCTTCAAAAAACATTGGTGAACGAACTCCACCTGAGCTCATGCCTACAAATATTTCAAGTGCTTCAAGTGATAAGAAGCTAATCTCAGATTGGAAAAGTTCAAAAGAGGTGAAATTTCCATCAAGAGTCTGGTATGTGAAAGAAAGAGAGAGCACAACTGTGAATATATATCTATACATTGATATACCCCACAATAATGAAAATTTGGAGGTGATGGGAAGAGTCATAGATATGTGTTCGGTACCAAACACTGAAGTTGTTTACGTACTTACAAAAGCTCCCAAGTCACATGAAAGGATTAAATACCGACTATCATATTCATTATATGACACGAGAGAGGTATCTACAAAGTTGTGTAAACAAATCGTAAATGAGATGACACAAAACATCGTAAGTATTGTTATTTGTATTTTTATTTTGCGTTTTGAAAGTGTCTCGCTATATTTTTTTAACTTTGTTTATATTAACATATGATATTTTGTTTGGCAGAATTTTGTTGAAAGCTGTTCAATTAGGTTGGGAGGCATTCATTTCATAGAGCATGATATCATGAAAGTTGTCAGCCATTTTTACTCAGTGTCAGAAGAAGATATGGAAAACATGGAAAATGTAGTAATTGATGATGCTACAAAACTACATCCAAAGAATCAGAAAAAAAGGCCTCTGGTGGATAAATCTAGCAAGGGTAAACAAGTTACTTTTGAGGATGATGAAGTTGAAATTGACAATGAAGCATATGTTGCCATTACTGAAGATGACATTGGAACTGAAGAAGGTCGTAAAATACCAAAAGTAACAATGCCCAAGAATAGATCTCTTGAGAATGTTATGACGAAAAAAAGTAGATTTGAAGATCTTGAAGTAGTCATTACCAACAATCAAGAACCTATTGAAACTTCAAAAGAAAGCAGAGAAATCATTACACCAGGAGCTGATTTAGATGATGGAATAATCAAAACAAAACAAAATGCCATTCGACAGAATTTGACAAAGAGAAACTTAATTGATGGTGGTCGTACATTTCAGTTAAATGTCAGACAAACCTATAAGGCAAGTGAAGGACAATGCCAATATCAAGTCAGAAAGCCACATCATCTGCATGTTCACAACTTGAAGACATTGATGAGGTACAATCAATATGCTCATGTGGTTAGTTATGTGCTTCTTGTTGATCCACTTCAAGTTCCCAACAAAGAAGCATTTGATAAGTCAAAATGTTTTGAATACAATTATTATGTGCTTGGGGGGAACCATTCTGTTGAAGCTCAAAGACAATTGATGGAGGAATATCCTAATAACCCATGTTTTGAAACAATGAAATGTATCATTTATGCTGGTTTAAATGAAACAGAAGCAAAGTTAGTGGCATGGGATCATAATTCAGATAATTAATATAGGATGTCTATGACTTTGATCCAAAAGGTTAGATTTATTCATAGTGAATTCCTAGAAAAATGTGGTGGGGATAAGATAAATATTACTGCAGATTTCCGAAAGGAGTGTTGTATGGAAATAGGCTATCAAATTGAAGAGAAAACCAATTCAAAAGGTGGAAAAGACAACAGATATAGCGATTTATTCAGAGGTGTTGATAACATTTTCCAATTGGCATTTAGAACTGGAGATATTTGGAATTTGATTGATGACATTTTTAGCATGTGGGAAGACATTGGCATTAAAAACCAGAGGGTCAAAAAGTCTAAGCCATTGATATGTAGCAACAATAAATCAGCTCCTAAACTGAAGCAACTTCCAGACGATATGACCATCACGCCTTGGAGGGCGATGCAAGGAGTGAAAGATGAAAAAATTGTCAAAAAAATATTATCTCGTGTGAGGTCAGGGGAATTATCATTGGAAGAAATGTCTGAAGAATTTCAAAAGTAAGTTTGCTGAATTATTTTTACTTATTTCCAGGATTATAGTTATCTTTTAAATAAAACATGTTGTTATTGGTAGTATTTGTTATACATATCATTATATTAACTTTTTCTTACTTTATCTATGCAGTCACAAAGTTTACATGAAAATTCAGGAACAAATGGTTAAATTGTTGAATGAAGATAGTTGGGATGATGTTGTACGCAACTATCCAGATTCAAGTTCTACATCAACATTAAAAGCTTTTTATCTTGCATTTAAAAAGGTAACTTGATTTATACATTCAGTTTTAATCATCTGTGTACTATTTTTAATTTAAAACTTACACATACATTTATTTGTTTGGTAAAAGATGAGGAAAGAAGATAATGGAGCACCAGACAGTTTCAAGACTTTTATTGAAAAAATAAATATTGAAAGACTGAGAAAGCAACGTATTAAGAATGTTGAACTTGATCCAACTCTTAATCATTTCATTTGGAATGGGCTAGACACTATTCAATATCAAGTAATACAAGGCGACTGTGAAGACATTGCTAAACTCGTACCAAAAAGGGATTATGCCCTGGTTATTGCAGATATTCCCCATGGTTTCAATATTCCAAACATTTACTATGATAGTTACCCTTATACTTATCAAGCTTTTAATAAAGTGGTGGCGGGATTTATGGAAGTGACGTCATCACCATTATGGAGATTTGTGACATTTCATCCAGACACACAATTGGCAATGGTATTGTCAAGCTTCAAGGGGAAAACAAATTAAAGGATGCAGCTTACATGGTAAGATGTTTAAAGGTATATTTGATTAATGTTGAAAAATTCATTTATGTACAAGTTAATTGAACTTTTACTATTTTATGTTACAGGCAAAAGTCAAATCTTCTTAACAATGAAGATCAACAATTTATAAATGACTATGAGTTCATTCATATTGATAGTTCGACAAAAGATGATAGCCATATGTCTATGATTTTTAATCGGGTGGACGGAAAGAGTCATAGCCAAATACTGACTTATGATGCTGTTGTGAGAAAACTAACATATGAAGACAAAGAAACGAAAGGAGAGATAGTTAACATTTATCAGAAACCACAATTATTGATTAACTATCTTATAGACATATGTTCAAATGAAGGAGATTGGGTTCTGGATTTATTTTCTGGCTCAGGTAGGTTTTGCCACATGGAATTGAATTTCAATATGTTTTTTTTTTTTTAATATGTCATTGTACTAATTTACTTCATTATTTTTTTGTGCTTGATAATTAGGTACAACACTAGCATGCTGCCTTCAAAAAGGAAGAAATTGCATTGCAATTGAGAAAGATCCATTACAATGCAATTTCATTCAGCAAAGAATTAATGCTCTTCAATTTCTTCCAGATGCAATGCAAGAAATTGGGTTGAAGAAAGGGGACTTTAGTGAATCACGTGTGGCAAAAAAGGCAAAGGAACCCCAACCACCATTACATGGAATGTTTGGAAAGACATATATTGAGAGATTTGCAGACATCAAAGACCCATTAGAAGAGGAAATTGTGCAAAAGGAAGCAGAAAATATTGTGGAAGATGACAATGATGAAACTCTAGAGGACGAAGAGTTTGGATTACGTGACATTGTTGATTAAATTTAAGTTATACCTGGAAATCAAGCTTTGCAATGTTTTGACTCTAACATTTCATTAAAAGAATAATCAATGAATTAAAGTTGTTATGTGTTCAATATTTGTAATTTGTGATTTTCGCATTGGTTTTTAAGTTAATTATTATTTTTTGAAAAAAAAGTTGTTATTATTATTTTTTTGACATGAAATTCATAAAAAAAACTATTATTTGACCATTTTTAGTTAATATTTTTGTATAAAAATTGTGATTTTGACATGTTAATTCTAGCAAAAAATTATCAAAACGTTTAGTTTTTTTTGTTATATTTATGTTAAAAATGGTTATTTTTATGTCCATTGTTAAAAAATGTTGTTTTTTAGAAACAATTATTTCATGTGGATTGAAAAATTAATTAAGGATGTATAAATATGTAGATTATCTAAAATTCAAACTATCGACTTTCTAATTTAAAAACGCAAAACAATAAAAACCCCACTAAAAAAAAAAATAAATTAAGATAGAGAACAAGAAAATATGAATAAAATGACCACTTCAAAAACTATCAAATTTAGAAAATAATTTTTTACATTTCACACACTAGAAAATTTAAAGTCAAAAAATAGGTCTTTTAAAAAAAGGGTGTGATGCAGAATACTCACTTTTTAAAATCAGCATGCAAATCACTACCATTCTAAAACTTAATGCACATGAAAAAAATTAAAGTTCCAAAAACCATGTTCTAAAAAAAACATGTGTATTCTGCATCACCACTTTTGAAAATCGGGTCATTTTTTTGTTATCTCTACGAAACGGGTAACAGTATCAGTTCCTGTTTCAAAGTTTACATTGTTGCTTCATTTATAAGGCCAAAATGGCTCTACTTTTAATTATGTAACCATGGACTCCTTTTCTTTGTTGTAGAGTTCATAAATGTGTGAATGATGGTAGCTAAGATTCCCTAGTCACTGAGTTAGGTATAAAATCTTCAAGAAACAATGTCAACACTGGGTAGGAATGTCCATTCTGTGCATAAACACTAATCCATTCATTCCATGACACCACATCTAACCAAGACAAACCATGTGATCATATTATTCCCACACCTATTATTCACAAATATAAGGAAATTCCACATAGAAACATCTAGCTCAAATCCACTATTAATTACATAAACATGAGTTGACTTTTTGTATTTCAAGGCTCTGACATACACATGAGAAGAGGTAGTTGAGTTTATTAAGCCTACAGCCCGCATGTGCTGAAAAATTTCTAAGACTGTACCCTAATAGCTATGTTGGCATGTCCTTCAGCCACAACATCCCTTGAAATCACATTTATTTTAGCCATGATTTATTTGTTTATTTTGGGTCAAACATATAAACAAGGCCATTAACCCCTACACAAGCAAAGACATGGCTTGCTATCTATATACTTGGAATATCACTCCAACTGTTTAATGCACCATCAATATACAAACATTTTCTAAATCTTTAGTAGTACTAGTATCATCACATAACCTGAAGTTTTCTATCAATCTCAACATAGCTGAATTTTGTCTTCATGAGACTAGGTAGTGGTGGAAGTGATTTCCATTTACCACAAACAAAGTTAAGACCTTTTGTAACAACCCTGGTTAAAAATCCATGTAAAAATATATAAGATCAAGGTCATGGGACACTTATTCTAAGATGAATGGATCCTAGTGGGGTGTCACTTCGATTTATTAATGGCTAAGGAAATAGGAAAAGGCTTTGAAAAGGAAAAATGGTATTTTTGGAAATTTATTTAAGAAAATAATGGAAATTAGGAGAAAAGGAAGGTGAAAGGTCGGAGGTTGCATGTGAGGAGGAAAATGAAGGAAAATAATAGATAATGAAGAAAATAGAGGCCTCATTGATAAAAAGGTTTTTGAGGATCAGTTCATGTACTTATGTCAGTTCAGTTTTGGAGCTCTCATTATATTCTCTCTCTCATACTCTTGGAAACTTAGAGTTTTCCTGGATCTCTCTTGGTTCTCATGTTACTTTAGTTGTAGGTTGAGTTACTGGTTCCTGGAAGCTTTGGTTGGACAAATGTTATGGAAGCTTTGTAAAAAATTGGGTTGAGTTACTAGTCTCAGAAGCCTTGGTTGGAAAAATGATTTGGAAGCCCTTGGTGGGTTGAGTTACTAGTCCTGGAAGCCCTGGTTGGACAAACGCTCTGGAAGCCTGGCGGCAATTGTGGGTTGATGATCCAGATTTAAATAGAAACGCAACAAATTATAGAAATAGCCATATATAAAGAGATGCAACAGAAATAATACTTCATTTCATTAATGTAAATTACTGAAATATTCTTACAAATAGAAATGGAAATAAACTAGCTCGAGCGATGGTAGCTTATCTCTGAGGAGAGATGTGGTGGCTACATGCCTTTGAAATATGTTACAATGAGGCTCAAGGGCATTTTTATCATTGAACAATAAGAGAAAACCCTAAACAACCAAAACCCTAACCCGAGGAGATGTAACACCAAGAGTTTATGGGCCCCATTGGGGTTAGTTAGACAACCAACTTCCCGGGGTTGTGACTTGGTCATATTATCTCCGTTTGATGTGCATGATACCCCATTAAAAATATCTCTCCAAGGACTACAATGGAAAATATCAGTTTACTAAAACAATGCTGGCAGTAGATTGCCAACAAAAACGTCGTTTAGGGCCTCAAAACGGCTCCAGAAGTTTAGGACCCGAAAAAATGCTAAAAATAGTCAACTGTGCTACAATTAAGGAAACTAAAAAACTAAAAGAAACAATGGTGGGGGTCCAAGTGGAATTGGCGGGTGGCCACCAATATCCACCTGGATCATTCCTCCCCCCTTAGGAAGCAATGGTCCCCATTGCGTTGAGTTCCTCCATGAGATGAGGAAACTTCTGTTGAACTTGGTCCATGGTGAGTTGTTCTACAATCTCTGATGTGTCTAGTAATGGTGGGAAGCATGGTCAAGGGTAGTCCACATTGAACACTCGGTGCAAGCCAAGGAATTAGGGAATGCTCTGCTCCAAAGCATTATTTCCCATAGCCTTGGTAATGGTGTAAGGACCATATCGGAGTGGTCTGAGCTTCTGATGGGCTCTTGTAAGGTGTTCTTTCTACAAATGCAACCAGACTTTGTTTCCCACCTGAAACTTGTGTGGCACCTGATGTTGATCATGTCACTGCTTGTACTTGGCATTTTCCACAATGGAGTGACGATATATCGGCCCATTGGGTATAGGTGCTCTGGGAGTCAAATCAAATGAATGCTTGACCTCGACGGTGCACTGTGTTGACGCCTGCTTCATCTACTTGACCAGCTACTCTATTGTTTCCCCTGCATCATCTACCTGTACCTTCTGTTGTATTTCCTGCAGACTAGCCAATTTGCCTTCAATGGTCGTCGTGAGAACATATGCTTCGTCTAGCCAAGGCCTCATCGAGCCTTCAATAATGCTTCTTTGTGTTGTGTTGCGTCTTCCTGCTCTTTCAACACCTTTTCTTCCTGCAGTTTCGCTAGCCTTTGGGTAATGGCGATGGTGCACGTTGTCACTTTAACCTCGCCATATCACTGCTGCATCTCCCGTGCCTCTGTTTCCAGCCTCTGCACATTGGGATCCTCCTGTAAGTTGGTAACCCCTTCGAGTGATTGCTCGAACAGCATAATGAAATCCTTTACTGCGCTATCTATTGTTGCAACGACGTCCCTAACAGCTGCCTTGCGCTGCTCTCTAACTTCAGGCGGGGTCGAAGTTTGGGCCTTCAACGCAAGTTCTGCATTCTTAAGGTTTAGTTCAAACTGAACCTTTTTCAATTTTGTCCTTGCTTCACGCACTCCGGTAGTGAGCTTCTGAATTTCCACATCCACTGGCTCATCTTCGGGAATGTCCAGCTTCGGGACAGACTTGCATCCCTCAACCACTACCTTCGTCGTGCACTCATTCCTGTTCGTGATGGCCTTAAAGAGATCAATAGCGGAGTTCTTTTGTGCAGCCATCTGAGGTTTATTTACCCTCTACTCATTGATAACGTGTAGCGCGTGTTGTTTGCGGGCCCGAAGTTCCACGATCATACCATCCTACAAAGTGTGAAGGGATTCACTTGGAAGCACGACCAAATTGAGTCCAACCCCCTTGAGCATGCTGACAGTGATCTTGTCAGCTTCGGATTCTATAGCCAACACTCCGTCCGACAGTGCTATTGCCCGGGGATCCAGTGTGCACACCATATCTGCTGCTTCTAAGTTTCCAGGTGCCAAACCAGTTGACGCTGCACTGCTCCATCCTACACTAGTCTGTACATATGATGCCTAGATTTGTAGCTCGCGCAAACTCGTTTGAATGGCGCCCAAGGCCTGTTTTTGCTGCTGCTCGAACTACTGCAGCAGTTCCATGGTCACATACCTCACGGCATCACCAATGTCGTTCAACTCAACTTCAGTTAAGGTGGCTGGGTCAAGGGAATTCTTATTGGCCTTGGACTTCTTCTACAACACTACTTTCTCCTGTTCCCTATTGCACTTAATCCAAATGGAGTAGTCTCCGGGTCCACCCCTCCCTGCTCTGATTGTTGTTCGTCCTCCTCTGTCTCTGGGGAAGGTGACTTCTGGCTCCTGTCAGAGCCGCGCTCCTCCTCTTCTTCCTATCCTCCTATTTTCTTCATGGCAGTGCGCTCCGCCTTGGTTTTATCCTCAGCCTCCTTCTTCCTTTTCTCAGCCAATTGTTCCATCTTCAGCCTGGCCTCTTCCTTTTTTCGTTGCGCTGCAGACTTGCTAGACCCAGCTGTCAAGTCCGAAGCGGTGCGCCAATCTGCCGGCCAGCGGTCGAGGACCGCTACGATCGCGTCGTTTGTGGCTAGGTATGGAAGGTCATACCACTTTTGTTCAGGATCCTTTTGCATGTGCATGGAGACATGGTGGAAGTCTGCCTTGAACTCCACATACTCTGTCAGTTGATCATAAACTGTCAGTGACAACTGTGGCTTGTGGTTGATGGCCATGTGAATACTCATCTCCATCAAGATCCAAAAGACCTTGTTGTCCTTGACCCTTTGGGGGTCCTTCGTAGCCTAGAGTGAAGTGAACTTCGCTGCTTTCGGTAGGTCTTGCATGACCGGAGGAAATTGACTATCCTCTGGTAACTGCCACATGACCAACACTATGGACAGCAGCAGCCATGCATAGTGAAATGTTTTGCTTTGATCCCGCGCCTCTCTGCAGTTCACGAGGAACTCACTGCAGAGATAGTAGTCCTAGTTTAATTGTATGTCGTCCGCGCATTGGGCCACTAGTGACACTACTGGTGCCAACACTTCATATGCATGACACTTCCTCATAATCATTCTTGCCAAGAACTAGGCAGCTACCTTGACCATGGGGTTGGTTATTCTAGTGATGGAGTAGTCACGCGACTTCTTAGCGAGCTTAAATTTATCCTTCATTGCTTCGGCGAGGTTGCACTCACCTGTCTTTCTGCCAAATGCCATGGCCGGATTTTCTCCTACGCGCGGTAGCCGAGTGATCCTATCAGCATGTCAGTGATTGGTATCGGCTCCTCTAGCCACAGGTACGCATCGTGTACCAAGAACAATAGTTGCTTGATTACTATCATGGTTATGGGCATGCGGTTGTAATGCGGTACCCATAGCATGTTTAACAGACTGGCCTTATCCACCCCTTTTTCCCACTTTCTTGGCTCTAGTGTGGTCACACCAGAGTCTTTATAGTATACGTGGTGCATGAGTTGATTTGTCACTAAGTGAGGAAAGCGCTCTGTATCAGCCAAATCCCAATCCTCCAATTTTAACTGGGGGACGCACCCTAGGCGCGGTCCCTCAAAGACGATTTTGTCTGGTAGCAAGGGTGTATGTAGCGTGACCTTGCTTTCATCAATGTCCTTCAGAACCTTTTTCTTGCCTCTACGCAAAGGAATGTACTCGGGCAGTTTAGAGATAGGGTCGGACCCCTCAACATCAACGTCCTCCGCCCCCATGTCAATGTCTTCCTCATCCATATGGATTTCTTCAACATCCTCTTCAGGCTCTAGGTCAATTAGCTTTCCCTTCTCCTGCACGGTGGGCTTTTCCTTCTGTGGGTGCTTTCTGGGTGATGCGCACACCAGATGTGGTGCTTTCTACTTATCTTTCTTTGTTTTTGGACCCTCTTTGGTCGACGTAGGCCTTGACCTGGGTGACCTCAGTGATTTAGGCACTTTTTTCGGTACTTCGATGCTTGCAACCTCGGAGGCAGCTCCCTCAGCTTCCATTGCTACTTCTGGGGCAGTTCCTTTAGCTATCATTGCTTCTCCAACGATCGCAGTTTCTGCGGGCACCGACATGATACTAGAAAACAACTCCTGCATTTCCTTTGGAAAATTCTCAAACATTGAACTCGCTATCAAAGCTTCAAAGTACTCACGGTTCATATGAACCTGAGAGCTGAACACCTCAATTCTCAAAATTCCAAGTGTTTTTCGCTCGGAAGCCACCTGTAATTTACAGGCATTTTAGAATTCAAATCCGACCATTCCCCTTAAAATTCATTCATAAATGCCGGATTGGCGACATATTTTCACAGATCTTGCCCTTAAATTCCGACTTAAATGTCGTCCCCCCCCTCGCTCCATTTAGTCGTTTTCCAACTGTCAAGTCATGAATAGTGACCATAACGGTCACCTTCTGGCTACCCTGTGTGGTCCCTTATTGGATAGCGCAGCTCCCCATGCGTTGTTGACGCTGTGACATGCCCTCATTCCGCGTAGTTCCCCAATCGTGTAGATCCCCAACCTAGGAAGTGTAGTTTATAGTACCGCGCCTCCTTTCAGCTGCCTGGAGCACTAATACTATGCTTCCACCATGTAGTCATCTAGCCGGATCACCAGTGTATGGATTCAATCGACTACCACTCACTCACCCTGAGAATGGTTCTCCATTCAACTTTAGCAACTAATTGATCCACCATCGATAATCTCCTTGATGACATATGGCCCCAACCAATGCATCCGAAATTTTCCTGTAGATTTATGAAACTTGCTGTCATATAATAGAACTAAATCATTTACCTTAAAGGTGCGCAGTTTGATGTACCGATCGTTCCATGCCTTTTCACGCTCCTTTTGAACTTGTTGATGGAATCCAGTTAGAAACATATATTCTTCAAGATCTGTTAGTTGCGCGAGCCTCTCCTCCAGCGCTCCACGATCTTCCATTCCTGTGAATGTCACTATGCACAGACTAGGTACAATGTACTCCATCGGCATCACAACTTCCATGCCATAAACCAGTCTGAATGGTATTTGTCTAGTCAACTTCTTGCAAGTCATTCTATAAGCCCATAGCCCCACAGGTACGTGAACATCCCATTCATTTCTTTGAGCATTGCAAACCTTTTTCAGCACGCTTTCCAATATTTTATTAAACGATTCCACCATCCCATTAGCCTGCAGATGATATGGCATGCTCTTCTGATGGTAAACCTGAAATTCCTCTGTCATCGTGCTAATCATCTCATTAAGAAAGTGTGTACTACGATCGCTCATTAAAATTTTTGGACAACCAAACCTTGTCAGCACGTACTCAAATATGAATTTGGTTGTTGTCACACTTGTACAATCCTTCACAGGCTGTGCCTCCACCCATCTGGTTAAGTACTCAGTCGCGGTGATGATGTACCACACACCCGTCTTCTTCCCTGGAGGCTGAATTGGTCCTACAAAATCAATCACCCACTTCTCGAAGGGCTATACCAGTATCTGTAGGTTCAGTGGCATCTCATCTTTGCACGAGGGCCTGCCAGTCCTTTGGCATGCGTCGCATGCCCTACAATACGCTTTTGAATCCTTATGCAAGGTTGGCCACCACAACCTAGCGCGTAGAATCTTCTACGTTGTTTATTTTCCTGCATAATGACCTCTCGCGGCTCCACCATGAGCCTCAACGAGGATGTTGTTTCATTCAAACTCTAGCACATAACATCACAATATTTCATCTGGTCCCATTTTGTACAAGTGCCCTGCAATGACAGAAAAGTCTGTCGCGTGCACCACCAGTTCCTTCTTCTATTGGCTTGTATATCCTTCTAGAGCCGTACCTGTCATCAGGAAGTGTATAATATCTTCAAAGTGGTTTTCTGCGACGCGTACTGCAAAGAGTTGCGCGTTGGGTAGTCCTTCCTCCAAATTCATAGGTTCCTCTCCTGTTTCAATGCACGACAGATGATCCGGTCCAGCATTCAAGCATCCTGGTTTCACAATAACTTCAAAATCATACTCTTGGAACAACAACAACCACCTGCATATCTTCCCCCCCCAACATAGGCTTGTTGACTGGGTATTTGAATTCTAAATGGTCCGTATACATCTTAAAATTTCCACCCAATAAATAATGCCTAAACTTCTGGAGTGCGTACACCATAGCTAGTCCTTCGTGCTTTGTCGTGGAATAATTTTTCTCATCTTTGGACAGCTTCCTACTTGCAAACGCTATAGGGTGATCCAAGTCCCCTTCACCGACCTGTGTCAGTACTTCTCCCAGCGCAATACATGATGCATCAACATGCACATGAAATTCCTTCTTCCAATCTGGGAAGACTAGGATCGGCGCAGTGACCATTTTCTCCTTTAGCACATCCAAGCTCTTCTGGCATTCTTCATTCCAACAGAATGTAACATCCTTCTTTAACAGTTTTTCCATCAGCGCGGTGATCTGGGCATAGCTCTTGATGAATTTCCTATAGTATCCCATATGCCCCAACGTTGCACGTAGTTGTTTCACACTCCTTGGCGCCTCCAAATTGATTATGACTGCGATTTTCACAGGGTCTACCACTAAGCCTTGTCTCCATACCACATGACCCAGCAAGATCCCAAAAGGAACACAGAGCAAACATTTCTTTAGATTGAGCGTGATCTAGTACCTCCGGCATGTATCTAGCATCAAGCGTAGACTTTCCACATGGTGCTTCACTAGTCCGAACACTGTCCAATCGTCAAAGTATACTTCCAAAAATTTATGAATGAAATCCTTGAACGTCACGATGACTACACACGAAAAGATCGTTGGCACGTTCTTCAGCCCAAAAGGCATCACCGTATACTGGAAGCATCCCCATTTAGTCGCAAAGGTCATCTTACTTCTATCCTCCAACGCAATCTTGATCTGATGGTACCTAGAGAACCCATTAGTGAACGAATATGCTTCCTGGCCGCCAACATTATCCAGGACCTCATCGGTGAACGGAGTTGGGAAGGGATCATGCACGCAGGAATCATTCAACTTCCTGAGATCTATGCATATCCTTATTTCTTCCTTCTGCTTCTTTTCCTTAACTACTATTGGGTTTACCCAATCAGATTCTTCCACCAGTTAAATAATACCTATCGCGAGCATCTTGTCTATCCCTAAGCGAACCCTTTCTTTATACTTCATATTGAGGCGGTAAGGTCTTTGCTTCACAAGTTTTGCTTCCGGTTTCAGGGTGATCTTCATGACACCCAGGTCCCCTATTATCCCTTTCAGATATGAAAAATTCATGGGAAACAGATCCTAATATTCGGGGAGTAGTTCAGTGACCTTATCTACTGTCACGTCATCCCAGTAGTCCCCAATCTTTGCAAAGTTCGGCTCTCCCTCCATGCTAATGTTCACATGGATGGTTTTGAGCTGCTCGGTTATTTCTGGGTTCTCTAGCTGTGGTCCTTCAACTTCACGGTGTCCTTCAGTCTCTGGAATATTAATCTTCCTTGGGTCATCATCTTCTTCTTTCTATGTTACATTGTAGCAATCCAGCGTGTGGCTCTGCTGGGTAGTCCAATCAGGTTGAATCACATCTAGAGGATCCTGTGGTATCCTGAAAATTACTATCTTAACCTCCTGCAATGCTTCATTGATAGATTCAAATCCATCCTCAAAACTAAACGTCATCAAAAATCCCTGGCACAAAATATCCCATTCTTCGGTGCCATGATAGAGTTCCGTCTCCAAGTACCAATTCATTGGTATAACATCCAAGGTATGGAAAAACAGATGGACCCACTCTGGATGAGGATTCACTCCATATACTTCAGTCCATTTGGTCAAACGGTCATGTAGATCATTTCTCCCATCATATTTTTTTGTTAATTGCACCTTCGGATGACCAAAGCGTACCCTCATCATCCTCCTATATTCGTGCCAATCATCAAAACTATCTTTGTGCGTACCCCACCGTCTTGTGGGCGTAGCGCGCAGCGCCCAATCCAATGCCTGGTAGTGATGCTTCTCTGGTACGTCTCTTTCAAATGCATCCAAAAGGTGATCAACATCAGTTAACCCATCATATTGAGGTAGATTTCTTATCTCTAATGATACAGAGTGCAATGATTTGGTCATCATATTACAACATATTGTAGATACTTCACGCAGTCGATTATGTCAGTGCTATGGTTATTCATCTGAATCTGATGTGTAGGAGCTCTTGCAGTCCCATGCAATATGACTATCTATTGTTGGATTCACCCAATCCTGATCCCACGGCATTATTTTGTAAATCTGGTCCAAATCATCATCACTCTCATAGTCGCAGACTGTTTCAGTATAGCGTGGTCCTTCGGCAGGGTCCAGCAGCACCACTATGAAGAGCGATTTCTTCTCAAATATCATCTTTCGCTTCTTCATATTTATTACCCCATTCATGTCAGTGGCCCAATCGATCCCATGGAGTGTGGGGTAGGGATTGTTGTCATCCACAATCTCTATCACTTCAAAATCAGCTAGTGCACTCTTACCTTTGATATTAGCTATTACCCCCTGCAACCTCCCCATTGGGATGATTTTCTGCTGATTCGCCATCCTTAACTGAATCGGAGACCACTGTAGCACTGGTCTCCCCATTCGTTCCCACGTCTGTTTAGGAAAAACATTTGCGTCGGACCCTAGGTCCAAGATAACTTGGTTCATTTCCTATTCTCTTATCTTCACGATGAGTCTCATCTCACATCCAGTCCTTGCCTTATGTTTACCAAGCTTTCTAACTATGCATGGTATGTTAGTAGCGGTTTCCTTTCCAGCGCACCTATTGATCAGCTCCTGCAGTCCCTTCATAGCCTTACTATCGTGGAGCAGTTTCATGTAGGTCTCCAAGAACATGGTAATCATGGACAGGTCCATTTCTTCAGTCGGTTTCTCCTGACTCCCTGAGGTAGAGGCTTCAGCGAAACTTTTATTCGCTTCAATAAATGTGTTGGGTCCCTATAATACTAGTGATTACCCCATTACTATTGTAGTTATACCCCCTATTTATATTTTTGTGCCCCTATTACCCCCATATTGTTATTTCTGTGCCCCATAGAATCCCTCTATTGTTATTTTTGTGGCTTTATATTATTATTGTTAGGTCGGCTGGATTATATTGTGACTCCTTAGACTCCTATATATAGAAAGGAGGTTTTGTCATTTGTATCATCCAAGAATTGTTCATTTATGTAATGTAAAGGAGGTTGCCCCCTCGAAGAGGCTGAATTCTAAGGCGTGGATTTATCTTTTCTATCTTTTCTTGAGCTGGTTTCATAACATTTGGTATCAGAGCTTTGGATTCTAGGGTTTCGCTGCTCCAAACAGGTCATCGTGGAATTTTCGCTATAACTTTTTTTCTGTGACGTTTCAGAAGTCACAACAAAAACCCATTTGAGAAGAATTGGCGCTGAACCTTGGGTCCGAATTTCAGAGCTTTTCACGTGATATTTTCGGAGATATGATCTGAGGAAGTTGGCGTTTTTGCAGACTCCTGAATTACATTCAAAACAGGTGACCTGGGGAAAATCGTCATAACTCTCTCTCTGAGGATCAGATTGAAATTTCGTAAAAAGGTACAAAAAGAGGACGGACTGTAGTTTTTTGTATGTGTGTTTCAGATTCAAAGGTTGAAACAGTGACTCGTGGCACGTCGTACAAGTTCGCTCTACTGAACCAGTCTAAAAGCAAGTCACTGTGGGAGATTTCACATAACTCTTCCTTGGAGAATCCAATTTGGCTCAGACTTGTGGCATTGGAAAGAGGACGCAGAAGGCTACTACAGGTAGAAATTTCAGAATTGGATGATCCGAAATTACAGAGATACATCAGATTCAATATCAGGCTTCTATAAAGTGAAAAAAGGTGTGTAGTTTTTTTTTAATTTTTGTGTAAGCTTGGTTTAACAGAATTCAAAGGGCATAGTAAAACATTATTATCGGTAACTGATGCCCCGAGGAAAGAAAATGCAAACACCTAGTAAGGAACCTGAAAGCTCTAGCATGACTCATGAAGAAGAGGAAGAAATGCTACATGATATATCAAAATTACAAGAACAAGTGCAACAAATGTCACGCTCACAAAAGCTAACAGAAGCTAAGATAAGTGGCGTGGAATCTAAGATAAATGGCGTGGAATCTAAGATAAAGAGCATGGAAGCTAAGATGGATGGCATGGAAGCTAAGGTGAATGGCATGGACGCTAAAATTGATGGCATGGATGATAAGATGGATGAATTGAAGAAGTTGCTACAAGAAAGGGTCACTAATGGTGAAAAGGTAGTAAAGGAAACTCATGATGAGAACAAAAGAAATGTTAATCATGATTCCATAGACTCTAATGTTGGATCGAAGACTCACCATGTTCCAAAAATCGATATGAGGAAGTTTGATGGCAAGGATCCCGCCACATGGATATTACAGATGGAGCAATTCTTCGATCTCAATAATGTGCAAAACACACAAAAGGTACGTATGGCAACTTTATATTTGGAACCAAATCAGTTTGTATGGTATCAATGGCTTTGTTCTCGTAAACAATTTATCACTTGGGCAATTTTTACGGAAGAATTGATAGCACATTATGAGGATACAAAAAGCAACACTTTTTTTAGCCAATTGATAAGTCTCAAACAAAAGGGTTCAATAATGGAGCACATTGAGGAGTTCCAAAAATTGAACATAAGGGTAAAAGATATTCCAGAGGAGCATAGGATTGATGTGTTCATAGGGTCTTTAAAGGATAATATCCAACATGATGTGCGCCTTTGGGAACCTGATTCATTAGAGAAGGCATTCAGGTTAGCAAGAAAAATGGAAAGCAAAATTATGGCAACTAGGAAGCATACCATTCACAACTATAAAGACGGAAGTGTTGTTGCCCATAGTCTTCCACAACCTACAAGGTTGACACCACAACAATTGGAAGAAAAAAGAGCAAAAGGGCTTTGTTACAATTGTGATAGCAAATACACAAAAGGTCATAAGTGTGCTGAGAAGAAATTATTCTACATAGATTGTGAAGAGGAAGAAGAAAAGGAGCAAGAAAGGTCAAAAGAAGAGGATATATTCCAGGAACAAAGCCTAGATGAAGAACAAATAAATCCGACCATATCTTGTAATGCATTGGCGGGAATTACCACTCCTCAAACCATCAAGATAGAAGGACAAATCAAGAAGAAAAAGGTAATAGTGTTGATTGATTCAGGAAGCACCCACAATTTTATTCATTGTAGGGTAGCAAAAGAATTGAATTGCTTCCTATATCCAGCACCAGAGTGTCAAGTGATGATTGCAAATGGAGGAACAATAAATTTTTCTGGAAAGTGCCATAATATCAAGCTATCCATGGGAGAATATGTATTGACTAGCCCAATGCTTTCCATTCCAATGGGAGGTGCTGATGTTGTACTAGGAGTCCAATGGCTACAATCCTTGGGTACAATAGCTTTTAATTTTCAAGAACTTTTCATGAAATTTTCTGTGGAAGGAAAGGAAGTTGAATTAAGGGGTATTGCAGGGAAACCAGGAAAGATAATCAGCTCTAATGGCATGACAAAGCTTCTAAAAAAGGAGCAAAGAGGTGTAATTGCACAATTATGTTCGCTAGATGTTTCCACATTGGAATCATCTATTTCTCCAGATCTCCAAAAAGTCCTGGACAATCATTCCAAGGTATTTGAGACTCCCAAAGGTCTCCCACCTATGCGTGATCATGATCATGCTATTCATCTGATTCCAGGAAGTGTTCCTCCAAACATCAGGCCGTACAGATATCCCTATGTCCAAAAAAGTGAAATTGAACGTATGGTTGCAGAAATGCTAGAGGCTGGTATAATTCAACCGAGTCAAAGTTCTTTCTCAGCTCCAGTAGTATTGGTGCACAAGAAGGATGGATCATGGCGCATGTGTCCAGATTATAGGGAGCTCAACAAGCTCACTATTAAAGATAAGTTCCCCATTCCTGTTATTGATGAATTACTGGATGAATTGCATGGATCAATTTACTTCACCAAGTTGGATCTTCGTTCGGGATATCATCAAATCAGAATGAAGATTGAAGACATTCCGAAAACAGCATTTAGAACTCATGAGGGTCATTATGAATTTTTGGTCATGCCTTTTGGCCTTACCAATGCACCTTCAACATTTCAAGGTTTGATGAATTCAATTTTCAAACCATTCCTTAGAAAATTTGTGTTAGTATTTTTTGATGATATACTAATCTACAGCAAGTCTTGGAAGGATCATGTTGAACATGTTGACAGGGTGTTACAACTATTGGAGGAGAAACAATTATATGCAAAAAGATCCAAATGTTTCTTTGGAGTCCAGGAGGTGGAATATTTGGGTCATATTGTATCTCATGAAGGAGTTAAGGTAGATTAAAGCCATTAAGGAATGGAAAATCCCCACATCCATAAAGCATCTGCGAGGATTTCTTGGGTTGACAGGGTATTATCGCAAGTTTGTTAAGAATTATGGGAGAATAGCAGCACCTCTAACAACATTATTGAAGAAAGATTCATTTTCATGGACTTCGGAAGCAACAAAGGCCTTTGAACATCTTAAAGAGGCAATGTGCCAAGCACCGGTCTTAGCTACGCCGGACTTCACAAAAACCTTTATTGTGGAATGTGATGCTTCAGGAAATGGAATTGGTGTTGTTCTAATGCAAGATGAAAGACCCATTGCTTTTGAAAGTCGTCCAATCAAGGGAAAGTTTTTAAGCAAAGCTATTTATGAGAAGGAAATGTTGGCAATACTCCATGCACTTAAGAAATGGCGACCCTACCTAATGGGAAGACACTTCAAGGTAAAAACGGATCATGATAGCCTTAAATACTTTTTAGAACAAAGATTATCCTCTGAAGAGCAACAAAAGTGGGTCACAAAGATGTTGGGTTATGACTTTGAAATCATCTACAAAAAAGGGAAGCAAAATGTGGTGGCAGATGCACTCTCAAGAAAGGATGAGGATGTGGAAGCATTGTTGTGTGCCATTTCTATTATCCAACCAGATTGGATAAACGAAGCAAGGGAGGAATGGAAGAATGACGAAGAAGTGTGGGCACTTATTCGAAAGCTACAACAAGATTCCAGTACTTCTGATACATTTAGCTGGCAAAATGATTCGTTATGGTACAAAGATCGCTTATACCTCTGTAAGAATTCCCAGCTAAAACAAAAGATTCTTATGGAATTGCACACTTCTCCCTTAGGAGGGCACTCAGGATTTTTAAAAACTTACCACAGGGTTAAGAAGGAATTTTTTTGGGATGGCCTTAAATCAGATATTCAAAAGTTTGTGGCGGAATGTTTGGTTTGCCAACAAAATAAAGTTGAAACAATTAAGACACCGGGTCTATTACAACCTTTATCCATTCCAAGCCAACGTTGGGAGGAGGTTTCAATGGATTTTATCACAGGTTTACCCAAGTCTGAGGGAAAGAGTGTCATCATGGTGGTAGTTGACAGACTTACCAAGTATGCACACTTTTGTGCATTATCACATCCATTTAAAGCCAGTACAGTTTCTACTGCATTTATGGAAACAGTTCAAAAGCTACATGGAAACCCAAAGATTATTGTAAGTGACAGAGATCCCATTTTCACTGGAAATTTTTGGACAGAATTATTTTCTTGTCTTGGTACTCAGTTAGCTCATAGCTCATCTTATCATCCTCAATCTGATGGGAAAACTGAGATAGTAAACAAATGTTTGGAAGGATATCTTCGTTGCTTTGTATCTGATAAACAGACACAATGGGTCAAATGGTTGCCTCTGGCTGAATGGTGGTATAACACTTCCTTCCATACAGCAACAAAAATGACCCCATTTATGGCACTTTATGGGTATCAACCACCATCCATCACATCATATTTAAGAGAAAATTCTAAGGTTCAGGCAGTGGAACATCACATCGAACATCAACAACAAGTCCTCCAACTCTTAAAGGATAACCTCGTGTTGGCACAAAATAGAATGAAACAACAGGCAGATCAACATCGCAGTGAAAGAAGTTTTGATGTAGGTGATTGGGTATTCCTACGGCTACAACCATATAAGCAAATGTCCCTAAAGCAAGCTAAGAAGGATAATAAATTATCACCAAAGTATTATGGTCCGTACAAGGTGTTGCAAAAGATTGGTACTATGGCATACAAATTGGAGCTTCCTGCAGCTTCTCGATTGCACCCAGTTTTCCATGTTTCATGTTTAAAGAAGGTTATAGGTGACAAGCTCCCAATTCAAACAATATTGCCAGAACTTGACGAGGAAGGAAAAATTATATTGGAACCGGAAGCAGTCACAGAAACAAGAACTCGACAGCTACGAAATCGATCAATTTCAGAGTATCTTATCAAGTGGAAGAACTTATCCGCTGAAGATTCCACATGGGAGGATGAGAATTTTATGCAGAAGTATCCAGAACTACTCAAGCGTTGAGGACAACACTTTTTTGAAGGAGAGGGGCATGTTGGGTCCCTATAATACTAGTGATTACCCCATTACTATTGTAGTTATACCCCTTATTTATATTGTTGTGCCCCTATTACCCCCATATTGTTATTTTTGTGCCCCATAGAATCCCTCTATTGTTATTTTTGTGGCTTTATATTATTATTGTTAGGTCGGCTGGATTATATTGTGACTCCTTAGACTCCTATATATAGAAAGGAGGTTTTGTCATTTGTATCATCCAAGAATTGTTCATTTATGTAATGTAAAGGAGGTTGCCCCCTCGAAGAGGCTGAATTCTAAGGCATGGATTTATCTTTTCTATCTTTTCTTGAGCTGGTTTCATAACAAAATGTTTCTCTTGCACATTCTAGATCAAACCCAGTTTCCTTTTCTGGTGCTTTGTGGACCCACTTGCCTTCTTCGAGTTGCTTCCCCTTATCCTCACTAGTCATCACTACACTCCGCAGCATAATATTTACCTTAGGGTCTTCCTCGTGACACTTAGCCCTCGTCATCTGCAGGTTCTAAGTCAGTTGCTGAGGTTGCGCCCCCTTCTCATGTATCTTAGATAACAATATAGGGAAATCCTTCATCGCATGGTCAAACAGAGTATAATAGCAGCATGACAGTCGCGTCAGATCTGGGCAATCTTGCATGTAGTGTCCTGGTCCTCCACAATTGTAACAAATAATCTACCCTCGACCTCTACCAGGTCCTCCTCCACCTCAGCCTCGTCCGTGCCCCTGATACTTGCCTCGCATTCCTCTAGTGCCTTGGTCCGAGGGCCGCATTTCTGCCTATACCCTGTATGTAGGTGTCCTGTCCATCATCAAATCATAACTCTGGTAATTGTGCTCATCATGACCCATAGATTGACAGAAGTTGCAGAAGAGTTGTTGTGGTGTATGTACAAATTTCTGCAGCAAATGACAATTATCTGTCACATGTTTCCCAGCTACCTGACAAATAGCACACCATAGTGTAGGCCCTGCACTTGGCCCTACTGCCACTTCCAGCCTCAGAGGCATTAGTTCCCCTACAACAACATGATTCATGAAAACCAGACAGTGATCTTTGTCATGCCCCTGGCTTTTTCACTTTAGGCACCATACTTCTTCACGCGCCTCTGGCCAAGTTGTTCTGTCTTTTTTCATACTTTGCATTTCGAGGCAAAGGTTCTGCAACTATGCATGAATCTGCAAACCCCTAGATTAGCATCTTACATCAGTGTCTCGTGTAATTTCATCATGATTTCTAGAGCTTCCACCTGGGTCCTAATCTTTTGTTGTGATAATGCAACCCTTAGATGAGGCAAGAGCGAGGCCACAAACCATTCGCGGTGTTGCCCATTCGTCATATTCATGTTGGATTCATGAATCATACACTTCAATCTCTAATCCAAATCCCAGGGTGTCACAACTGGCTTCATCATGATCTCTTTGAATCCCACAATTGATTGCACCTCATACTTAGGTCTACTAAATTCCTTATTTGGCGCAGTCTCGATATCTGCCAACATGGATATCGGATTATCAGTGCAGTACTTAATATACCAAGTTAGTGTGTGCTCCTGCAAATCACTAACAAATGTTACTTTCTTCATTTGATCATCCGTGATACCCTGAGCTTCCCATACAGCCTTTGTGACAAACTAAAACTGGTCCGGATCTTTATTTCCTACACCCTTGAACACAGGTAGATTTATGGAGTGCGCCATGTTGAATGGTGGTGGAGGTGGCGGCAGTGTGGGTGAGGGGGTAAGTGGAGGCGGTGTAGGTATTCAGTGGAATCCTTGTCTTATCAACTGAACAACACTCAACAGAGAAGCCCGTGATGCTCCTTCGTCATCACTCAAAGGAGGCTCAATTAATGGGCTATATTTAGGGCCTTTTCTTCCTCCGTCTTTAAAAGTCCTTCCACTTCGTGTAGCCCCAAACATCAAGGTAATTTCATAACCCACTTTTCACACAAGAGCATCTTAATCCAAGTATTTGTTGATTTCAAATACTTACCTCACGACCCTTTGAAGAAGCGGCGCTTTGCTTCGCTATAACTGACCGAGGTATCGACCGTGAACTCTGTCACAAATCCTCCTATGATACGGTCGAGCCAATGATCAACAACATGTGTGATATTATCTTCAGAGGCTTCCAATTTCCGCACTAACTCTAGAGTCCAGACAATCAGACCGTCAAGCCTCCACCTCCCCTGACCGTCTGCCAATTTCACGATCCACTAGTATAATTGAACCAGGAAGGAACAGAAGAAGATTTCATGTATCTCTGTGTACAGATATCTATCCAACCATTGTTCTTTCATCAATCGCGGATTCCTCTACCATCCAACCAGTCTTCAATCTCCTTCTTAATTGGATTCCAATGATTCGACATCACACATATCGTTATGCAGATCCTGGTCCCGACAACAAAACCATTTGTTGGCTTGATGGGCCATGACCCAGGTTCAGCATTAAGCAGTCAAGCAAATCCCTACACTACTAGCCCTTTCGGCATCAATACGCAAAGTGTAGATTGAAGTCTCACCTGAAGCAGTATGGGGGGATGCAGGAACCAAGTTTCCACACCTTGAGATGGTTAAGATGACGATTATTTTCCCTAAACTTCCTTCGGACATATCAATAGGCCCTTTAGGGCTTATCAAATTACTTCTCTTATTCGTCCTCGAAGCCTTTGTGAAAGTCTTTGATCATCCTTCACAGGCCCTAAATAGATAGATCAGGCACTTACACGCCTCTGTAACTACTCTTAATTCTGTATCTACCCAGATTCGCTTAAGTATTGGTTACTTTAACATGCATTATGGTTATCTTCACGTAAATAGATATTCCTACTTGCGTTCATATGAAAAAGTAAAATACATAGATTCACGCATCAATATAGCATTACTTCATACTCTAGTATTCAACATAACATAATCACAACATTCATAACAGAATTAAAATAATGCATACACAGATAATTGCAGACTATTCGTCTTTATTGGTAATCCATATTTCTAGTACAGACTCTGACTTCCCTGTGCACACAGCTGTAGGTGCCCGTGCACTCAGCTACGGACTTCTATCCTAGGCATCTACGCACTCAGTTGCAGAGCCTCTTCCTACGCTAAGACTCTTCACTCTTAGCTCTCACAGACGCATACATAAAACATAACAAGACTCTACTCAACCAAACTGCCTTAGACTCTTCTAAGACACCCTTTTTTACAATCCCATGGTCCATGGACTATGGGTAGATCTCTAAATCCGACATGACTTATACAAATGAAGGCTGGAAAACCCTTAGTAACTCTTTATATCTTCGTACTCCGTGGCCATAAAATGTGGAGACTTCACATTCTTTACACAAAACTTGGGCCTTTAGCCCCAAAACTTGGGCTTTTAACCCCAAAATTGACCCCAGGGGACACGTTCCCAACATAACAGTAGGGTGCTCACCATTTATTGCATTTCATGTTGATCCAAAAGAATATTGGGTTTTCCTTAAATGGAAAAAGTCTATATTGAGCCTTTCATTCAACTCCCATTCACTACTTTAAATATATTTGCTTTCATGCATACTATTTCCATGTAGTCCCTTTGGAATGATGTTGATATGTAAACCAAACTTATTTTTCTTTATTACGGGAACCTCCTTCAATAAAAGGGAAACTATTTTTTCTCCAGCAGCTACATATGATGTAACTTTATCTAGGACTAAAATGACAACTCCTTCATGCTTTGGTAGTTTCTTTATATAGTTCTACTTCCTCTTCTCTAATTCAACCATACCATCGACTCCTGTAGTGTCATTTCTATTTTCTATCTCACCCTCATCTGATGATTCTAATTCAGATTTGTCACTTGATACCTCCCTAGCTTGAGTTCTTAGAGTAGCAGGGATAGGAAAAGTAAGTAGTGGCAGTGGTAGAGTTGGTGTGGGAAATGTTGGATGAAATGGGACTAGTAAGTTTATTTTGTTCATTAAATGCAACACCTGTGTATAGAAAATGGGTACATCAATAAGAGAATCGACAATATTTGTCAGTATATCCCATCTGGGGGAGGATATGCATACTCAAGATGAGGTGGAAAAGGATAGTGAACACCAAGTATTGGAGAAATGGATTCACCAACAAATATGGAGCCTTAAGATGGTCCCTTTCTAGTTGCATCCCCTACTAACTTGTTCATTCTCCTTTGGAAGTCCATAATTAGTCTTTGGAGGAGCATGATTCCCATATTATGCTTTGTTTAAATCTTTGTTTTGATTTCCACTCAATGGTTTCACTCTTTCCACCAACAAAATCTTCCTAATAAATCTCAACCTTGTGGTCAAATATGGAGTTCACGACATAAGTATTCAGATGATATACCCAGAAGATATGAGGGAACCTAACTAACTTTTGTTTCTTGATAAATATTCAGATGATATATGTAGCTGATATGAGGGAACCTAACTAATTTTTGTTTCTTAGAATTTTTTTGTTATTTATGCATTTTTTACCTCTTAAGAAATAGAAGTCAAAGCAATTGGTTGCTCATCAAATTATGCATATATGTTAGAGAGATCCTTGCCAAAATTTTCCACAAATACTTGCTTTATGGCTTTGGTGTGACCAGGCACTTCCTTGTCCTTTATCTCTATAAGACTATGACCATGAAGGTGTTTGTTTCTCTTTTCATGTAATTGTTGGCTTTCTTGACATTACTGTTGTGACAATTTTATTGATCCAACTACAACCTCGCTCAAATCATGGAAAGGGAAAACATAAATAAATAAAGTTCTCACAATCCGCTGAATGCACTTTTCACCTATAGTAGACTGAAATTCAGAAAGCACTGGAACAAAGCTTGAAAATAATTCTTTGCAATCTATCACAAACCACAATGCATTTAGAAAATGAGGCAAGGTGGGCATGCACAAGGCACCTCATGAAAATATAAGAAACTATGGCCTTTGATGATAGTTTGGTTATTTAAGGATTTATCCCAAGTCCAACAAAAAGAATAACCATTAAAACCTTGAAAAGTGAGGGGGGCCCAAAATTTAGGCATACAGGCTAAAAATTGGGGGTTGTTGTAGAAGCTACAACACCTTCAAAGATTCTTCAAACCCATCAGTATACCTTGAGTGAGACCTCACCTGGTGGCAATTGTTGAAAATTCTAGTATCTGAGGGGCTTTGTTGGCATACATATAAACCTTGGGTCACCTTGGTGAAAACCAAGTATCCTAGGGTACCTTTGAAAAATAAGCCCTTTTTTGTTTGTTTAGGATGATGGTGTACTTATCTTAATGATCTGTCAATTGATTGACATCCCTCTTAATGTGATACCATTAAATCAAGCATGCTAAAGGAGAAGCATGATATTGAACTTGATTGATGATAAAAGTGAGTGTGATGTCTTGTGCATTTGTGCCTTTGACCATATAATTAATTATGATTTGGGAATCTCCAACACTAGAAGCGAATCTAAGTGAAGAGCTTGAGCTAGAGAAATTCCTTTCAAGAATGCATAAGCTTTTGTCCTCTTGTTGGTTTGCTATCCAAGTTTCCAAGAAACAAATTCTTCAATTGTTCCCAGATGTTCTGGATGTTTTAAATTTGATAGATGGTCCATCTTTGGGACAATCAAGGAAAATAAACTAAGTTTACCTACAAATTCAAACAACAAAAATTAAAAATAAAAACATCATTTAAAGTTCATACTTATATAAGTAAAATCTAAATATATAAATATTTACGTATAACATTAAATTTACATAAATAATATACCAAATATGAAATATCATATTTTAATCATTCATATATATAAGCATATGTAAACATTAAATAGTGAATATGGTTAATTAACGAAGGTGTAACATTATATATATAACTTTCTTTTTAAATGTTATGTAAATATTTAAAGATATGCAAATATTAAATTTTATATAAAAAAACAAAAAATATGTAATTATAAATATAAAATATTATATATATATATATATATATATATTAAATTTAAATATACTTCTCGATGATTGTAAAAAAGATTACTTTTTATATATTTAAAGATATCTAAAAAGCCCCAGATGGGGCGTTATCGAGAAAAGTTAGGGGTGGAGGGTTGTCGTTGTCTCACCTGGTCGAAGCACTCAAGGATATGGCAGCATGCCCCTATGAATGAATTAATTAACTAAAGCTGGAGCATGTCATCCATTACATAGCGCAACACACAACCAGTCCATAGTGCAGCTTGTATCACCCCAGTGATCATTCACTTGTTCACTCATGTTTTCCAGCACATGAAGAATTTATCTATGGCATTGGGGTATGAAATTTAGTTCATATTTGGTTTCTTAATGCTTTTTTGGAAATTGCCAAAGTTGGCTTCATTTCTTTGAGTAGCTTTTCCCTTCTTGAATCTTTAGTGCTCAAGACGAGGAAACATCACCCCTTGCAGCTGGAATACTTATTTTTCTTTATGGGTCTTTAACTTCGTCTTAGTCTACAACGTGAGGAGGACGATATCATCTCCACCCTCCATCATTTATTTCCATTTTCTCTATAAACTTTCTCTTCTCTCCTTATCATAATTAAAGTTTTCCTAAGATTCATTGCCTCCACCTCTCTCTGGTCCCTTTCATGTTTCAGTCTCTGATCTCTAGGATTCTCTAAACATGCCCCCTCTTGGTCCCTTGAATCCATCCGGCTTAGCCCCCCATCTCCCTCTCTCAAAATTTTCTCTATTCTCTTCTCCTCCTTTCTTCCTGTGATCTCTCACCCCCTTTGGGCTCTAAAGACAATTCTTGTCTTGACCCTCTATAGATAGCAATTTGCATCTCTCAACCTTTAGACCTCTTGTCTTTGCTAAGCCAAATTGGAAGTTTTGCACAATGATTAGTCCTCTAGTTGTGTCCCCCCATGTCCTTGCAAAATGGAGCCTTTTTGGCCCTTGTCAAACTCCTTCTCTCCCCTCCTTGGATTATGATTTTGCTAGCTTCTTGGATCTCGTTCCCATGCCATGCTAGTAAGCTCAAGTGCATAGAGGGGCTTCTTACTACAAAGAGATGGACCATAAGGGTAGTACAAGGATGCATCATCGCTTGGAGGAAGAAACCACCATATATGAGACCTCACCCCAGGTCTTATACAGGAAGAAATCACCCATGATAAGGGAGAGGGCTCTACCAAAAGACCTCATCTCTCAGACATGGAAGTTCTTGCAGAGTTGGCAAATTGGGTTCTTGATACTAGACAAAGTCAGTGCAAGTAGAACTAATACATGTAAGCAATCAACCTTTACGAGCACATGAAATTATTTTTGTGTAGAGTTATTTTGGATCGACATGAGAATCAAGAGGATATTTTGCATCCCTCGAGCACCTGCACCGACATATGAAGGAGTTGGATCATAGGATGGAGCATATATAGTAGCATATCCCAATCCCACGTTGATATGGGGGTACAAGAAATGATGAAAACGATCCCATTTGGGTTGTTTCTACTAACTCAGACCCATCTACTTAATAGTATATCATGACTTCATCATATTGGTATTTTGCTTTTGATGTTTTCTTTTGGTCAGTTAGGCCCAATACTCTTGTTATAAAATTTTGGAACATTATTCTACTTAGTTATCCTATACCTCTCTTCATAGAGTTTATTTTTGGTGATGGTCAAGTTGTTGGACATAGTGTTGTCATTGATGAAAACTAGTGCAATTAATAACAAAGGGGAAATCAAAGGAGATGGAAATGTTATAAATGAATCAAAGGAAGTAGTATGATAGTCTGATCTCTTAACAAGTTTTCATCAAATGATATCAAAGTGGCCCAATGTTTATTGAATTTTTGTCAAAGTTTTGATGCCCAAATGAGTCTCTGGATGATATGGTTGGATAGTCCTCTCCAAGACCTAATGGTATATCACACTTGGAAAAACACCTCCAAAATGAAAAGTTATGATAGTTTGAAGTGCAACTATGGGAAAAAGGTGAAAAAGGGGTGAAACCCATAATTTATTAAATTTTATGCATGCTCCAAAGCAAATTGATATTTCCACAAGAAATCAATGGCAGTGGACATCCAATATGTATAATTGTTAATGGGTTATGAAAAACTTCTAGAAAATCCAAAAACGATTAATGAATGGAGGAAGATCTACGACAAACAGAGTATGAACGTGTGCACTATTTAATGATATGTATGCCCCCACATAGGCATGGCATGTAAGCTCAATGATGACATCAATAGACAAGCATGTCCTAGTGATAGCATGACACATCAACATGATGATGTTATCAAGGAGATGTGGCAGTATGGATGACCACCACATGGAAGGTATAGTTGGCATCTTTGAGTGTTTGATCGACCTGATTTTAGGTGACACATGGAACCTCTCATAGGGTGCCATGTGGCGTGATGGCATCATGTTGATGTCAACACACTGGTGATCATGACCCCTAGGGATTTGGTTGCATGACATGAGGGGCTAGGCCCAAATGACTATGGCATATGGAAAAAGTCTTGGTCATATGAGAGGTCGTATGGTTAGGCCTAGAGCAATAAAGGTATTCATTAATAAGCTCCCATAGGCCCTAGTTCCACACAAATATGTATATAAACATGATCATGAATTTCATTTACAGGATACTTCACTAACAATAAATGACGAGTTCTTCCTCTGTGGTTTGTGAAGTTTCATCCTTTTAATTTGTTTGAGGTTGAAGCCCACGAAGGAATTCATTTTGTGGCACACATCTCTTGATCATTGGCTCTCTAGTTTATGAAGGTTGGTTCTATGGCTTATACATATGACATGATTATGACTTTGTGGTTTGTGAAGGTTCATGGTTTTTGTTTATTTCGAATTCAAGCTCACATAGCACTTCATTCTGTGGTTCACAAATATGTATTGTTTGGTGGCTCAATGATTCAACACATTTGGTGCCTATATTGGGCCACGTGGTAGTCATCATGAAATCCAGTGGCTGGTGATGTGGACTGGCTTACTACTGAAGTGGCACAATCCAAGTTCGACACGTTGCAACCCTCGGTTAGCCAAGCAAACTTGGCATATAACAATTGTTATCACATTAACTCTATTTTTAAAAAAATTCAGAAAATGTTGATAGTTTCAATGTCAACATTTTAGTTGTAATAAACAGGGAAATTATCGATAACGGGGCTATCAATGCTTAAAGTGTTCCAATAATGTTTTCTGAATAAATTCATTGACAACAGGCTTATGAACATTTTTGATATTATTGATAGGCCGATTGTCAGCACTAAAAACGAATTTCAATTTAAATTTTGGAATTACGCTAACCACGTCATCGACAATGATAAGGTTTGCAAGCATGCCACGGGTAAGTGTAATGTTAAACCATTGATTTGTCCACCGCCATCGGTATATTTTTTGTCGATTAATTATGGTGCACCCCGAATTGTAATGATTTCCCCTCTCCACCGATTAAACTCATTTCACTTTGTAAATTAGTGATTTCATTTGTAAGTTTGGTTATTTTGTTGTGAAATTGGTAATGCCTGGAAAGATTTCATCCGACTTCTCCCGCAAAGATCCAAGATCAATTCCTGGTGTTTTGATTTCTAACTAAAGTCTGTGATGGGGAATGGAGGAAATGCTAACTGGGTCGAGCCCAAACCACCAGATATGTTGATGAACTATCCCGAAATCTAGTAGCAATTATAGTAGAGCAGGGAGGAGTTGACATTCCCACTGTCAGCGATTTTGAAAGAAGCAAGAGCTGACATCAACACTATCATCCATTTTCAGGAACAGGAGTTGACATCTCCATTGTCAATGATTTTGAAGGGGAGCACTGACATCTCTATTGTCAACGAATTTTGGCAAGAAAAATGTTGACATTCCCACTTTCATTGAATTCTAAAACAACAAGCAGAAAAGAAATGCTGACAGTCAGTCTCTCAGCTAAATTGCCAGTTAAAACTCCATTTTTCTTATACAACACAGTAATTTAGGGCACACGTTCCAAGAAAATGAGAATGAATTTTATGAAACTGAAGGAGGTTTTTGTCCAAAATAGACCCATTTAGAAAAACCTCTCTCATTTTTCTAACATCTATCACGGCTTGGGATTTTCGAAGGGATCACTCGAACCTATGTTTCAGGATTTTGTGAGGAAAAATCTCATGGACAATTGTTGACTTGGATGCCACCTCTCAAAATTTGATTTTCCAATCCTTATCTCCAGCCATGACTGAAAAAATAGCATGATATTTAGATTGATATAGGATTGGAAAGTTTTATATGCATGTATTTGAGATGTAGGTTGTGATTATTTAGATTTTGTAATTAAAGCTTTGCTAGAAACTGGTTTTAGTTAGTTTTTATTTTCTATAAAGACAGGGACTATGTAATGAGAAAAATTTTGGATTTTATTGTAAAAACAATAGCATTCTGGTGTATTTGAGCATTTCTTAAATGTATTATAGTTTGGTGAGCATTTGCAAAAAATTCATGTGTTGTATTTCCTTGTATGTTATTTCTCTATAGATGAAAAAACCTTCTTCATGTCTGAAAAATTTTAATATCTGAGATTGGGATTCATTCATGATCCTTTCTCATATTTCTCAGTCATTATTACTTGTTGCCTCTATCAACTATAATTATGTTTTCTTTTTATTTTTCTTCTTCCAAATTTCTCAAATTTTCAAGGGAGTTATTGCTAACTTTCTTTTTATGTCTTTCTCATTAGATCTGTAACATCATTTGATAAAACTAGACTCCATGCCCAATGATGTGTTTTATATACAGCCTAACCAAATTTCATGCTACAAACTAAATCTAGCCTCATAACTCAATTGCAAAACCTACTACTACAGTGACCTAGAGTATTTGAGTTTTAGGGAGTACAATGAGTGTTTCCTCTAAGTGATAACATTTTGGCACCATTGCAGGGGAGCGAAAGGCATATTTTCCCCAAAAAATTTCATTGTTAAAGATCAAATCTCTAAGGGAAAATAGAGATTTGAATACCATTTTGGTATGTTTGCTCTGGCGACTCGATTCTCAACTGAATCTAGAGCTAAAAACTTTCATGAAGACTCCAGTGGCCGAAGACTCAGTTGTCTAAAGAACTATTTGGCGACTCTGTTGTCTCGAGATGGATCCACAATCTGCAAGGTGTGCTCTTATGAATCATGCTCATATTCCTGGATTTCCAAATTTTATTCCTCGTATAGATTGGAAATTATATCTGCCAAGATTCAAAGATGATGATGGGGATGATGATGTTCTTCATTCAGAAAAATTTCATATGCATATGCATAGGCTTGGGGTTAAATTTCATGAATACTTCCTGATGAAAATGTTTATGGAAACCTTAGAAGAAAAGGCAAGAACTTGGTATGAAAGGTTGCCACCTGCTAGTCTTTATTCTCTTAAAGATTTTCATACTGTTTTTTATAAGAATTATAAGGAATGCTCCCAATATTCATCATTTTTTGAGAACTGTTGTGAATCTTTCGAAATATTTATTCAATATGTGGGAATTGGCATTGATAATGAAGATTTAATGGATGAAGAAATCAAAGAAGCCATGTTTGAAATTTCTTTTCATCAGGAAGAACTAGTAGAGACTAGCTTTCATAAAGTTTAGGAGTTTTTTCAGCGAATAGTAACCTATTCCTTAGCTGAAAATCAAATTGAGCATAATCTTAATGATGATAGTAATATGCCATTCCATGAGTTTGACGAAAATGTACAACATCCTTACCAGTATTTTTGTGATCAAGATAGTCAACAGTGTTTTCAACATTCTTCAAACGACCAAGAAAATGATAGGGACAACCATCTAGATATATTTTTAAATCAATCATTTTATGGGTTTTTGTCTCATGATGAAACTAGTGAAAATCAGAATTTTGAAAGTGCACACATGGAAACTCTAAGCAGTGAAACCATCTAAGAGCATATATACCTAGAGTTGCAAAGAAATACTGAAGAAAAGAGGGATGTTTTAAACTCATTGAATGGCACTGAAACTACTATTGATTTTACATCCTTGGAAATGAAAAACTCAGAAATTTTTAAAGGCCAAGATAACAATCTCATTGAATCACAAGAAAGGGAAATTTTAAATGTTTTTGATGCATAGGATGTGGTTGTTCTATTTGAACCTATTCAAGAAATATAGAGGCTTTTTCTAATGAGAATGGTGAACGACCTACCATATTTTTTGAGAATGATGTTGAGAATCAAAATATAAAACAGGAACAACCAACATCTAATCATGAAAAGAGTGCTTGTTTGTTGGTAAATCATCAAGAATAGGTGAATTTGCATGTTTCCAGGATCCTTTAGCTAGCCTGTTGGAGTCATTAGTGCATGTAGACTTTTGTTGTCTATAGACCATGGGTTTTGGTTTCGACTGGAGTTTGAGTTGCCATTTTCCAAGTTTCTCTTTTTTCCAAACAATGAAAACAAATTTCATTCATTAAGCCAACTGCTTACATGGTTACATTGGGTTTTTGTTTCACCTGATTAGGCAGAGAATTTAGTAAGTTAGACTACGAAATGGCATGCAATGCGTTTGGTTTTTCAGCAGTGAGTTTTTCATTTCAATTTTCAGTTTGCAGTGTACAATAGTGTGTAGTTTTCAACTGGAGAGTTAACTGGTTGCAAATACGGTTGCCAATTTCAGGTAAAAGATTGGGATCAACCCAATGGATCAGGCCTCTAGTCTATGGGGTTCTTGCTACCATCTCTGATCAACAACATCCCTATGAAGCCAACTCTTATCACATTAACTCTGTTTTTAAAAAAATTCAAAAAATGTGACAGTTTCAATGTCATCATTTTAGTTGTAATAAATAGGGAAACTATCCATAGCGGGGCTTTCAATTCTTTTAGTGTTCCGATAATGTTTTTTGAAGAAATTGGCTGACAACGGGCTTATAAACATTTCCGATATAATTGACAGGTCGATTGTCAACGGCAGAAAAAAAATCAAATTTAAATTTTGGAATTATGCTAACCACGTTAGCGGCAATGATAAGGTTTGCAAGCGTGCCATAGGTAAGTGTAATGTTAAATCATTGATTTTCCGTCGCCATCAGTATATTGTTTATCTATTAATCATGGTTTAAAACATGAATTCACCCCGAATTGTAATGATTTCCTCTCTCCACCAATTAAAATCATTCAAATTTGTAAATTGGTGATTTGTTTGTAAGTTTGGTTATTTTGCTATGAAATTGGTAACGTCTGGAAATATTTTATTCAGCTCCTCCCGCAAATATCCAGGATCAAATCCCGATGTTTTTGTTTCTAACTAAAGTTTGTGATGGGGAAAGGAAGCAAGGCTAACCAGGTCGAGCCCAAAGAACTGGATCGGTTGATGATTTATCCTGACATCCAACAACAATTACAATAGAGTAGGTAGGAGTTGACATTCCCACTGTGAGCGATTTTGAAAGATGCAAGTGCTCACACCCACTGTTAGCAATTTTTAGAAATAGGAGTTGACATCTCTGTTGTCAACGATTTTGAAGGGGAGTGCCGACGTCTCTATTGTTAGGGAATTTTGGAAATAAAAATATTGACATTCCCACTATCAATGAATTCTAAAACAATGGGTAGAAATAAAATCCTGACAATCAGTTTGTCAATGAAATTGCCAGTTAAAACTCTATTTTTCCTCTACAAAACAATAATTTTGGGCACACTTTCCAAAAAAATGAGAATGAATTTTATGAAACTGAAAGAGGTTTTTTTCTGCAATGGACCCATTTAGAAAAAACTCTCTCAGTTTTCTAACAGCTATCATGGTTTTTGATTTTCGAAGGGATCATTGAACCCTATTTTTTAGGATTTCATGAGGAAAAAGCTCATGGCTAGTTGTTGACTTGGATTCCACCTCACCAAATTCGATTTGTTGATCATTATCTCTAGCCATGAATATAACAATAACATGATCTTTATATGTAGATAGGATTGGAAAGTTTTATATGCATGTATTTGAGATGTACGTTGTGATTATTTAGATTTTGTAATTAAAGCTTTGCTAGAAACCGGTTTTTAGTTAGTTTATATTTTCTATAAATACATAGATTGTGTAATGAGAAAAAGGTTGTCCTTTATTGTACAAACATTAGAATTCTAGTGTATTTGAGTAGATCTTAAATATATTGCAGTTTGGTGAGAATTTGCAGAAAATTCATGTGTCGCAGTTCCCTATCCATTATTTCCCTATTTATGAAATATCTTCTTCATGTATGCAAAATTTTAGTATCTGAGATTGGGATTCATTCATGCCTCTTTTCTGTATTTCTCAATCATTAGTACTTGTTTCTTCTATCGGCTATAATTCTGTTTTCTTTTCTGTTTTCTTCTTCCAAATTTATCAAATTTTCAAAGGAGTTATTACTACCCTGCTTTTTGTGTCCCGCTCATTAGATCTGTAGCATCATTTGATAAAACTAAATTCCATGCCCAATGGTGTGTTTCATATATAGCCTAACCAAATTTCATCCTACAAACTAAATCTAGCCACAGAACTCACTTGCAAAACCTACTACTACATTGACCTAGCATAGTTGAGTTTTAGGGAGAGATCCCTCTCCATGTTGAAGGGCTAGCTTTCAACCTAAACGAGGTTCGAGGTTACCTTGGAGGTTTTCTCGCAGCTGAGTTTCCTCTAAGTGATCACAAAACTTTTGGCAAAGATAAATTAGATTTGGACCATGGGCAAGTTGGCTGTCCAGTTAAATTTCACGGTTTTTGCCAAGCTAATGGCTAAACTTGGGGACAGTTTTAGCAGAGCTGCAGGATAAGTTAGCAACAATGCTTGGCAGTTTCAATTAAATGTGGTGGTGCTTGTGCTAAATTTATTTTTGGTACTTGGCATGGATTCCAATGCAGAGCATATATTTATTATGAAGAGAGAATTATTGTGGCATCTATTTCGAGGCAGAGAGCCTAAGAGGGGCCCATAAATGATGGTGACATAATTATATGAAGTTTATACTCATTTTTCTCCAAAATTCATAGTGAATCCATTGGTGCAGTATGAATTGTGATATGAGAAACATATATGAGGTCCCATGGCTAAATACCACGTGTGTGATTAATGATTGGCATGTTTTACAAGACTGAGTTGCACTTGTTAGAAGGCAATCAAGTTTATACTCATTCTTCTTAGAATTTCAAAACGAATCCACTGACACATGCCAAATTTTGATTTGAGCAGTGGATCTAAATGCTCATGTTTAAATTTGTCATGTTTTATTAATGGTCGACATGATTTTCGAAGCAAAGTTGTAGCACTTAGAACTGTTTAGAGTCAAAAGTCTCAGAATGATGAGTCTAACCTGTTGTTCTTATGATTGTTGAGTTTTGAGAAATGGATTTGAAGGCTCATGTTTGAAGCCCACATTTTTCATTAATGTTTTGGCATGATTTTCGAGGCATAGTTCCACAATTCAGAACAGAGTCGAGCTTACAATCAAAAGTTGTAAAACGAAGAGAAAAACTTGCTAATACTTTGTTTGTTGAGTTTGAACATTTGGTTGAGCATCTTGGCACAAAAACCAATATAAGTTTCATGCATTTATGGTTTTTTTGCCTCTTTTAGGAAATTTCAAGAGGATGAATGCATACTGCAGATTTTAGTGATCATTGATTGTGACATCAAGGTTGAAAGATATTAATTATTGTAGAGAATTCATTATTTAAGTTTTGCACACAAATCGACACATGCTGAAGAAAAAGACCATTTTGAAACTTCATCAAAAAGTAGTCATGTTTGTAGTGAAAAGTTTTAGACTGATGAGATGGACTTGTTGGTGCTTTTTTTACTGAGATTCGAGCAGAAGATCTAAAGGTTCGTGTTTAAATCCCACATGTGCCATTAATGCTTTGGCATGATTTTTGAGGTAGAGTTACACTGTTTAGAGCAGGGTTGAGTTTGTAGTCAAAAGTTGTAGAATAATGAGAGGACCTACTGATGTTGTGTTTGTTGAGTTTTGAGCATCTGGTTGCACGCCTTGCAATAAAAGCAATGTGAGTTTCATGCATTTATGGTTTTTTTACCTCTTTTGGGAAATTGTAAGACGATGAATGTATATTGTCGATTCTAGTGATCTTTATATCTTGTAGCGAGGTAACAAGATCTGATTTATCACATATAATTCATTTTTTTAGTTTTACACGCAAACCAAGACAACATGGTGCTAAAGAAAAGGCCAGTTTAACACTTCATTATAGAGTAGTCATGATTATAGTCAAAAGTCTTAGAATTCTGAGATGAATTTGATTGTGATGATGTAATTTGAGTATGAGAAGTAGATTAAAGGAGAACCTCTGCCACTAGCTTTGAGAGAGTCCATTTTTTTCCACATGCTTTTAAGATATTGACCCATTTGGAGGAGATCGTCTCTTTGTAGGAGAGACATGGCCACTTTCTTGTGAGAATCAACTCTTTACTTTGTTTGTTAGAGCATCTCTTCGATATTTCCACTGGTTGTGGGAATTATTTTTCCACTGACGATGTGGGTATTCAACCCTTTGTAAAGGAGAATATCTTGACAAAGAGAATGAAATGGTTCATGGATTAAGCGAGCCCTGGGATGTAGCCCACATTCTGTGAACTCCATTATCAATTCGATGACCTATTTCCATGTGTGGGTGATCTCGTGTCCCATGTTTTATTATGTTTGTTTCATTTCCATAATTATGTTCATAAACATGCATTAAGTAATGATAGAGAGACAAAATAACACATCAAGAAATGTTTTGATTCAAATTGCATTCAAGTTTGTTAATGCAATCAAGTAAGAAGATCATTATTAAGAAGTTAGGTCATGTTTAAGGGACTTTAGACTGAATCAAGTTTGGGATCAATTACTTCCTTGGATCCAAATCAAGTTTGGCATCAAAGTAGGTCTAACAGGGATCGCAGGTATTGGATCAAATATGGGGAAAACATTGAAAGAATAATAGCTTAAAGTGTTAGAGGAAGTCGAACAAATAATTCAAGTAGATAATGTTGAGTTGAGGAGAATTTTGCGAGAAGCAGAGAATAAAAGTAAAAAATTGCAGCCTCAATTGCAAGCCATGGAAGAGGCCTTGGAGAAGTTGTATCATGATAAAGTTTTAGTGGATCCATACTCCACACTCCATCCAAAATCAACAATAAAGGTAAATAGTTTCAATCATTCTTCAATGTTATGTTCTCGTTATGATGATGTTTTTGGTGCTTTTGAAAATCACACTACATGCATTGGCGTGAAGCTAATCAAAACAATGGGATATGAAGGAATAGGACTTAGAATTAGTGGGCAAGGCATTAAGAATCCCATCCAAGTGGTAGAACTATATTGATATTGTAGAATTTCCTGTAAATTCTCTACAAATCTACCTCTGAGATCTATGTAGAAAATCTGACTGTAGATTAACCTGATAATGCAATATACCAAAGAAAAATACTATAATCTACTTCTACTATCAAACTTGCAGAAGCTTAAAAACGAGCTAAATCAGAGCTGAACACATATAACCAGAAGAAGAAGAATCAATGCACATGAAACAGAGAAAATACTCAGGGGAAAGCGTCAGCTAAAAACCCCACTATCTGTATTATCATACAAGGTGGAAATACATCAAGATTATACAAAGCCTTAGCTCTCACAGCTATCCAGCTCTCAGTACAATCCTCCTGGATGCTCATAGGCAATCAAAGCTTCTCACAAGCCTTCTCCTCTGCCCTCCAAGCTCCTATTTCCTTGTGGAGTTACCTCTGGGATGATCTCCTTTACCCAGTGTAACACTGCTCTAACACTCTGTCAGAACTGTGCAATCCTCAAGGAACCTTATTCCTTCTACATGGATGAGTTTCCTTTATAGGAAAACACATGCAACTGATAGTAACCTGTCCTTGAAATTTAGCTCAACTAGGTCTTTCTCAAAATAGACATGCATGAGTTTCTGATGAGAGAATCTTTAGTTATCAAGAGTACACTTGTTGAGTGTATGCATGAATCAACTAACTGATAACTCACAATTAGTTCCTCAAATAGTTTGGAACTAATTTAACTGGACTTAACTCAGTAAACTGAGCTAACTAATTACAACTCAAATATAACTCAATCTTATCTCCTTAATTAAGGGATAATCTCCTTAATTTAAGGGATAACAGTTGCATGACTGTAGAAAGACTTATAAATTGAATTTATCCAACTAATTAATCCATAATGAATTAATTAATTAATTCCAAGCAGCTGGTGAGACTAAATTTGAATTTAATTCACAATTTTAATTCAAGGACAAATTAAAATTGGAATATTCTGGATTCTATTTTTATCATTTCTTGTTGTTATTTCAACACTCCCTCTCAACAAGAAAGGAACTCAACTCGATCCCGATCCTTAACCTTTGGAATGTTCTACATGCAACACTTCTCTCTAGTGTTGTTGCTCCAACAACTCTAGATACAAAAAAAAAACATCCAACCTGAATCAGTATGATGCATCTGTCATCAAAGTTTCTAACTACTATTGCCTCTGTCGACTGAAAACTCTGCACTTCTATTGACTCTGCCTTTCTGCACTGTTGTCAATCCTTCTCTGCACTCTTCAGTATCTGACTGCTCTAGCCTCTGTCACTTTGATATCTGACTGCATCAATCCCACTGATTCCTCCCACTACTATGTACTTTGGGCTCCCATAGCAAGGTACGATCCATGAAATAAAACCCCTCAATGGACCCTACCCAATTTCAGCCTTCTTGGGACTATCACTTCACATCGCCCCACCTCACACCTGGAGGTATGGCTGCATGTGATCCCTCTATTGACACTAATTGTGGCTCCTCCATAATTTTTTGAGTCTTCTTCTAGGACTGCATGTTGAGAGGTAATGTACTCTCCCTCTCAACCACCAAGTCTCTAACATTTTCCTTGCTCCTCAAGGCTTTGCATGCATCTTGAACCTCAAGAGCATACAGGTTCTTGACTCGTCAACCAATCTGTTTCACCTATCTCATGGCGATGTGTCTAAGGAGAACCTTTCCCTTACTGAAGACAACATCGTAGCCTTTTTCCTCCAACTTTGCGATCGATACCAAGTTCTTCTTCAGTCCAGGCACATACTTCACATCTGTCAAGGTGATAGGAGCTCAATTCTCCCTTTGAAAAGCAATCGTGCCAACTCCTAAAACACTAAACCTTTCATTGTCACCCATCTCTATGCATATCTTGAGGTCTTTCTCCTCCAAGGTATTGAATAAACTTTGATCGCCGGTCATGTGGAATGAGGCTCCACTGTCAAGAAACCAACCACAACCCATCATCGATATCCATCATCGATGACACTATGCATGCGATGAGGATAAATTCCATTTCGAACTGAGAGGCTAATGCCTCACCTTCCGATCCTTTCGAGGATCCCTTCTTGGACTTCTTCGATGGGAAATTAGTCGCATAATGTCCCATCTCGTTTTTTTTTTTTTTTAAGTATGATATGAATTCTATTTGCACCTACAACCCCTAACTTCAAACTTCGAATTCTCTTCTGCGTATACTGTTCACTGTTTCGATAAACTAGGCTCTGGTACCATGTATAATTTCCTGCAAATTCTCTACAAATCTACCTCTGAGATCTATGTAAAAAATCTGACTGTAGATTAACTCAATAATGCAATATACTAAAGCAAAATACTATAATCTACTTCTACTATCAAACTTGTGGAAGCTTAAAGATTGAGATGAATCAGAGATGAACACATATAACTAGAAGAAGAAGAATCAATGCACATGAAACAAAGAAAATACTCAGGGGAAAGCCTCAGCTCAAAACCCCACTATTTGTATTATCATACAAGGTGGAAATACATCAATATTATACAAAGCCTTAGCTCTCACAACTAGCCAGCTCTCAGTACAATCTTCCTGTATGCTTGTAGGCAAACAAAGCTTCTCACAAACCTTCTCCTCTACCCTCCAAGCTCCTATTTCCTTGTGCAGTTACCTCTGGGATGATCTCCTTCACCCAGCGTAACACTGCTCTCACACACTACTCTAACACTCTGTCAGAACTGTGCAATCCTCAAGGAACCTTATTCCTTCTGCATGGATGATTTTCCTTTATAGGAAAACACATGCAACTGATAGTAACCTATCCTTGACATTAAGCTCCACTAGGTCTTTCTCAAAATAGACATGCATGAGTTTCTGATGAGAGAATCTTCAATTATCTGGAGTACACTTGTTGAGTGCATGCATGCATCAACTGGCTGATAACTCACAATTAGTTCCTCAAACAGTTTGGAACTAATTTTACTGGACTTAACTCAGTAAATTGAGCTAACTAATTACAACTCAAATAAAACTCAATCTTATCTCCTTAATTAAGGGGTAATCTCCTTAATTTAAGGGATAACTATTGCATGACTGCAGAAAGACTTCTAACTTGAATTTCTCCAACTAATTAATCCATAATGAATTAATTAATTAATTCCAAGGAGCTGGTGAGACTAAATTCGAATTTAATTCCCAATTTTAATTCAAGGACAAATTAAAATTGGAATATTCTGGATTCTATTTTTATCATTTCTTGTTGCTATTTTTAACAGATATGCATGATTAGGATATTGCAGAGAGGAATATGTAACATTCTCCAAGTCCTTTGAAGAAACAAATTCATAGACCACTGATGAAAGAAAATCCAAAGCCACAGAAGCAAGATAGTCGTCAAGTAACGAGTTTGAATCAATAAAAGATTAGAGAAAATCAAAGCATTCTATTGATTGTGATTGTAATTCATCTCAAAATGGAGAAGATCATTTCAGAGGACAATCTAATTCAATTTCTCCTCACTAGATCTGCAATAAAGACAACCTTTCAGGATATAACTATTCCAATATTCCTTTTGATTACAAAAATTTGTTAAGAAAAGTTTATGGCATAGAAAACCATGTACATTTTGTGATTTAAATAACCATGTTACTAGAAAGTGTTAGAAGAGAAAAAGAAGGGCATGAAAGTTTGGATGAAGAAAAACCATTGAAACAATAGTGGAAATCAGAAAGCCACATGTTGGGAGCTCCATCCAGAGCTACTTACAGAGGACAAGAAGTTTGGGTAAGCACTTGTAAAGGAAACCAACTAATGCAGCAACTTATGAAGAAAGTCAACTACATGAAGAAGGATAGTTACAAAAATGACACGAGAGGGAACACATGTTTGCCTTCATCACTAAAAGGATGAATAACCTACTTGAGAGACTTGATAAATTACGATCACTATAAATCACTTGTTGCTTCTATGACCCCATAGATGGGATAAAACTTGTAAAAGTGATGAAATGTATGACACCACTTATTAATACAACATAGTGATATTTAATGCCTTTTCTAGGCATAGGTGCTTCACTCAATGAACCTCAAATATATCATGTCCGTTCATGGCATACTAAAAAATACCCTCAATAATTTGAATACATATTGGAAAATAATTCTAAAAATCAAATTATTTATCCCCCTCCCAGTATGAACCTAATACACCTTCCCAATTTTAAAAACCCCTACTTTCACTAGATATTGTAGGTATCCATTTTTTCATTAACATTTGTTAACAAAGAAAAATCGTACACACATTTGTACAAGTCTGATGACACCCAAAATTAGACAGCAACATGTACAGGTGAAGCTTTTCCAACTGGAAACATCATGAAAAAAAAAAAAAAAACAAAAGCTTTTTTAAATTCCAATTAAAAAATCAATTCATACAGGCACTCCAAAGGAAAAAAATTCAATACCACACAAATTTTTCTTCGATAGCCGCACGAGTCGCCTGAATCCTAGTCAATAGTCTTAGACCACTCCACACACTTTGAGATGAGTTTCCATGACATGTACTACTCATTGAAAATCAATTTCAAGCTAATTTGGAGATATGCAGCCCTCAAGGGAATCCTCTTGTCCTCCTCTCAAGTCATTTTCTCATTGATGAGCCAAGGGAGGGAAAGAGGAGTTCAAATTATATATAAACAAGGAATTGGAAGACCAAGAACAAGGATAAATTCATGCAATGTCATGCTGAAAAAATTGCTCCCAAGCAATCCTACATTCCATTGTTGAAGAAGAAGTTTATGCATTATTATGTTGGAAAAATTGCTCCAAATCAATCTTGCATTCCATTGTTGAGAGGATTCTACCACTATTGAGAGTTCTCTTTGCTTCTTTGAGAGAGAATGAGTTTGCAAAGGAGATTGAAGAAGGTAAATCCTTTCTAAGAGCTCTTGAGCACCATTGCTCAAGAAAATCTCTTCAAGTGTCTTGATATCTTATTTGTAGCTCTTCTACCACCAATAATCAATAAAGAGGATCTTGTTCATATACCTTTGTTGATGTGTTTCTACTTCATTAAGCTTGTTTTATGTTGTTTATTTTAGTTTTAATTTAATATTTCTCATGCATTATTCTCATTATGTTCACTGCTTTGTTGGTTCTTGTTTAAGCACTAACATCATCCAATTGTTTGTATGCTCCTTGTAGGTAACAACCAACTACAAGGAAGGTGTTTTTGGGACCCTTAGTCAACAAACACACCAATTCAACATTTTTATTCCCTTTATCATTTTTCATTAACTTTGAGCTCCATTTTTTCATTAACTTTGAGCTCCTTAATATATATCCCCCAATGTTGGGCTTCATAAGCTGCAAGAGTAGTCTGTCTAACCTAGCCCATTTTTTCTTAAAAATTTCAAAACAGGACTCGACAACTACTATTATGCTAGTGTAGACTTTACATAATTGTGATAGGAGAAAAATACATTTAAAAAAAGTCATTTAAAATGGGCCATTCATTCGGGACTGTAAGACAATTGAGGTCGAAGCCACGACTTTATCCTACTGGCAAGGATTTCTGCTTGAGAAGCTGAATTTGGAGGTCCTCAAGCATGCTTATGAGTGCCCCAACTTCATCTTCGATTTGGCCAATATTATTACTTTTCTCCACATTCAACATGTTAGGGTCAGTGAGTTTTCATTTTTCAAATGTCTCCAAATGACTAAATGGTTAGTTTGAATAAAGTCGAACTTAATGTCATAGATGTTGTCATAAGTTCGAGTGTCAGTAACCAAAATGTCGCAATGGGTGTGGTCATCAAGAGGTTTGGTTGAAATCATGAAGTTGCGTTAGTCTAAAGTTCTGATGGTCATGATGTTTGGTCATTAAATGTCTTTCAAATTTTGATCCCCTATTCCTATCTACCCCATGTTTCCCTATGCCTTACCCTATTTCCCCATTTCACTTTCTACATACCTTCATATATCATCTACATCCTATCCACTTTTCACATATCATTTACTTATTATTCACATTACATTTCCTTCTCCTCCCTTCATTCTAAACCTATCCCCATGACACCACTACGACTCCCATATACTCATCACTATGGGAATTTGTTGCAAAAACACTTTGTTGTAGTCACCATTTTGCAGAACAGTTTACGATCACATGAAGAAGATTTTTTGGAAATTAAAAGAGGCTGTTCTCAAGGACAAGGCAAAGAACAATAACCTCTTCCATAGTTTTCATAGGTGTCATGGATCGGAATGTTTGATTGCATCTTCAAAGCCTATTTTTCAGATTGCACAAATACTCTGTTTTAGTCATGGTTTTGCAGAGCGTTTTTGGAGAAGATCGGGAAGAATTTAGAGAAACGGAGAGAGGTTTATCTTAAAAAACCTATAATATACAATAACCTCCTTCAGTGTTTACACAAGTATCAGTTTTTTGGAGATATCACCCGTTCAAAATTTGCTACGCAGACACTATGCAGGCGCTACACAATCCATGCCCACACTACTACACACAGGCTGGAGGGAAGCCACTTGTCAAGTTTTGAAGAGGATGACATGGAGTATGTGTGAAATCCAACTCACTTCCAAAGCAGCCCTTCATGTGCCACTTTCACAAGCCCAAAGTTTCAGATGTTATGCAACCTTTTGCACACTCGGAAAGCAACTTTGTGCTTTTTACTATTTTTCTTCATGATGATCATGTTCGAAGATATATTGGTTTTCTATTTGGAAAAAGTTTGTTTTTAAAGACAAAAAAACTTTTATGTGGAAAAACAATAGTTTTCCTCTTTTCAGTTTTGAGATCGATCCTCTGTTGGATCGAGTATGCATTGAATTTAGACATGATGTTATCCTATGTACAAACTATATATTTGGTTAATGAATACAAAGAAGGTTATTGATGGTTCAACATTGGGTTGGTTCAATTTTTTGCAATTTTTGCTTTTGTGATCAATTCATGGTGCAGTGCTTATGTATTGAGGGGTATCTATTCCACTGTACAAGGATTCTTATGGTATGATTTCTGGGATTATTTATGTTTATCGCTCAGTTATTCTATTGTCTTGTTGTGTTATATGAGTATTATGATTTCAATTGACTTAGAATTCAGTTAAGCTGCTCTTTTCAACTATTTTCATGTTTCAATTACAAATTAAATGTCTTATAATCATGTATGTTATCTCTTTCGTCTATCCTTTCTTTCTCGTGTAAAAGAAACATTGTTTATTTGCAGAGGAAGAAATTGTCTATTTTGTTTCATTTTGTCCCTTCTATACTACAACCTGTCATTATATCCCAAGTCATGCTGAAAATCCCTTGTAATAGATGTCGGTTTACTTGCATAAGAAAATGAATAAATACAAATTGATCATGTGTTATTACCTAGCCGACCACTCATTTTTCAACCAAATATCTTCAGAATTCCATTGTCAGATATGGTATCTGCTAAATTTGTGCTTTAAAGTCTTTATATTTCTCGAGTCAGGGAGCCCCCTCTGGTTGAAGAAGACTAGTCTATCAACCAAAAGAGGTTTTTGGTTACCTCTGAGTTTTCTGCTTTCAGCCTAGAGAAAACTAGGAAGTGCTAACATATTGATGTCATTGCCGGGGACCAAACGGTTTCATCTTCCCCGAGAAAAATTTAAGAAGTTTCAGATTTGGCTATTGATGGTGAACAATAGCTAGACATAGGAAGGCTGAATCATTCACCTGGTGACTCCAATCAAGCGAAAACCAACTTTTCGAGGTCCACTGGTGTCTCCACATTTTCAAGATGAGTTCAAGAATGGAACTCAGGTATGCTCCTATGGATAGATCTAGTATTCCAGGATTTCCAAATCGCATGCCCTGTATAGATTGGCAATCATATTTGCCAAAGTTCAAAGATGAGTATGGTGATGATGTTACTTTACATATTATAAAATTTCACATGCATGTATGTAGACTTGGGGTTGATTTTCATGAGTATTTCTTAATGAAAATGTTCATGGCTACTTTGGAGAAAAACGCAAGATCATGGTATGAAGGATTGCTTGCTGCTAGTTTATGTTCACTTAAGGATTTTTATGCAGAATTTTGTAAAAATTATAAGAAAAATTACCCTTCTATAGTGCTTATAGAAAGCTTCAATGGAAAGTTTGATGATCTTATTCAAAATATGGGAATTGACATTTATGATCAGGATTTAATGTATATTGAAATTGAAGAAGCTTTGTTTGAGTTATATTTTCATTGAGATGGAATAATAGAAACTAGTTGCCATCACATTCAAGAAAATTTACAACAGACAATGGTTTCTCTTTTAGTTGAAGATGAAATCAATCATGAACTTGATGTAGATATTTATGTTGATTCTCCTAAGATTGATGAAGTAATACAACAAGTTTGTCCTCTTGAGCTTGATGAACACATTAAAAAAATTTCAAATGACCAAGAAAGGGAGGAGGATAGTAGATCAATTTGTTCTTCATGTCATTTATTTTCTCAGTTTTTGTCTCATGATGAAACTTATGAAAATCAGACCTACAAAATTGCATGCAATGAAATAATTCATGATGGTAATCATCCAAATTTGCGAGAAAATAATGAATAAGAGAAGATTGTTTTAGACTTCTTGAATGATGTAGAAAATATTCATGATTTTTCATCTTTGGAATTGACAAGTTCAAAAATTTTAAAGGTCAAGATAATACTCTTGTTGAAATATATGAAGACTTATTTCTGAAAATTCATGTCATACAATATGTGTCTATTTCAATTGAAGATTTTCAAATCCATACAAACCTTGTTTCTAACAAGGATGATAGGAGGAGTGAACAGGTTTCTATTTCTTCATTTGAGAATGGTGTTGAATTTCAGAGCATAATACAAGAAGCAGTTGGAAATGAAGAATGTCCTTTTCTTTTAAGTTGTCAAGAAAATATAGTTTCTTATGTTCTTGAATATTATTTTGCCAATTTATTGGAAACATCAGTGCAAGCAGATTTTTTGTTGTCTATGGGCCATGGGATTTGGCTTCAACTGGATTTTGAGTTACCATTCTCTTGTTTTTTCTGCCTACTCAAGGAAATTGTGAGCATAATTCAAGTAAGTAGCCATTTGTTGGATTGGCTTCATTGGAGGGATCATCTCACATGAGTTTATATAAATCTTCAGCAAGTGTGGGTAGTCAGAGTTGAGATTTAAATCCCAAGTTGAAGGCCATAAGATATTAACTTGTTTCCGCCATAAATAAGTCATTTTATCTAGTAAGAGTCTGTTAGTCAGTAGTTCTTTTCAGTCAGTAAGTTTTTCCAGTTTGATAGTCATTCAATCAGTCAGTATATCGATTTTATATATTGTTTCCATTGCCCAATGGTTAGGCACATGGTATGCATTTTTGTTCTTGGCATCTCACAAGGAGGCTGCCATCCCCAATGGATCCAATGTTAGGGTCAGTAAGTTTTCATTTGTCAAATGTCTCCAAATGACTAAATGGTTAGTTTGAATAAAGTCAAACTTAATGTCATAGATGATGTCATAAGTTCAAGTGTCACTATCCAAAATGTCACCATGGGTGTGGTCATCAAGAGGTCTAGTCGAAAACATGAAGTTGTGTCAGTCTAAATTTTTGATGGTCATGAGGTCTGGTCATTAAATGTGTTTTAAATTCTGATCCCCTATTCCTATCTACCCCATGTTTCCCTATTCCTTACCCTATTTCCCCATTTCCCTTTATACATACCTTCATATATCATCTACATCCTATCCAATTTTCACATATCATTTACTTATTATTCACATTACATTTCCTTTCCCTCCCTTCATTCTAAACCTATCCCCATGACACCACTACCACTCCCCTATACTCATCACTGTGGGAATTTGCTGCAAAAACACTTTGTTTTAGTCACCATTTTACAGAATGGTTTCCGACCACATGAAGGAGATTTTTTGGAAACTGAAAGATGTTTTTCTCAAGGATAGGGAAAATAACAATAACCTCTTCCATATTTTTCATAGGTGTCACAGATCAGGAGATTTGATTTCATCTTCAAAGCCTATTTTTCGAACTGCACAAATACTTTGTTTTAGTCATGGTTTTGCAGAGCGTTTTCTGGGAAGTTGGGGAAGAATTCAAAGAAATTGAGAGAGGTTTATCTTCAAAAAAATATAATATAAAATAAAATCCTTTAGTTTTTACAAAAGTATTACTATTTGGGAGGTATGGCTCGTTGAAAATCTGTTGCGCAGGCACTACGTAGTCCATTCCCACACTACTACACGTAGGCTGGAGGGAAGACACCTGTCAAGTTTTCAAGATGATGACATGGAGTATGTGTGGCATCCAACTAACTTCCAAAATAGCCCTCCACGTGCCACTTTCACAAGCCCAAGCCCAAAGTTTCAGATGCTACGCAACGGCTACACAACCTTTTGCACACTTAGAAAGTAGCTTTGTGCTTTTTACTATTTTTCTTCATGATGATCATGTTCGAAGATATGTTGGTTTTTTTTGGAAAAAGTTTGTTTTTGAAGACAAAAAAGAAATTATGTGGAAAAACAAAAATTTTCCTCTTTTCAGTTTTGAGATCAATCCTCTATTGGATCGAGCATGCATTGAATTTAGACATGATATTATGCTATGTACAAACTATATATTTGGTTAATGAATACAGAGAAGGTTGTTGATGGTTCAACATTGTGTTGGTTTCAATTTTCTGCATTTTTTTCTTTTGTGATCAATTCATGGTGCAATGCTTATGTATTGAGGGATATCGATTCCATTGTACAAGGATTCTTATGGTTGTGTCTAGGATTATTTATGTTTATTGCTTAGTTATTCTATTGTCTTGTTGGGTTATATGAGTATTATAGTTTCAGTTGACATAGAATTCAGTTAAGTTGCTCTTTTCAACTGTTTTCAAGTTTAAGTTGAAAATGGAATGTCTTATACTCATTAATGTTATCTCTTTCATCTATCCTTTCATTCTTGTGTAAAAGAAACGTTGTTTATTTGCAGAGGAAGAAATTGTATGTTTTGTTTCAGTTTTTCCCTTCTATACTAGAACCTATCATTGTATCCCAAGTCATTCTGAAAATCCCTTGTAATAGATGTCAGTTTACTTGCATAAGAAAATGAGTGAAAAGACAAATTGATCATGTTTTATTACCTAGCTGACCACTCACTTTTCAACCAAATATCTTTAGAATTCCATTGTCAGAACTGGTCTCTGCTAAATTTGTGCTTTAAAGTATTTATATTTCTCGAGTGAGGGAGACCCCTCTGGTTGAAGAAGACTAGTCTATCAACCAAAAGAAGTTTGTGGTTACCTCTCAGTTTTCTCCTTTCAACCTAGAGAAAACTACAGAGTGCTAACACAATGCTTACATCTCACTTGCCATGATCCTATGATTCTGAATGAGTAAACACAACTCGGTGATGTCAGCTCTTAATTTCTCATGCTCACTTGTACATGTACCACAAGTAGGGGGAGAGTAAGTGGCCAAAGGAGGGAATTTTTCCCAATTGAGCATAGTGTGACCAGTTATCCTGCCAAGGCATGGACGATGACATCCCCAAGAACTAGAATCCATTGAAAATAACACTATGAAACCTTCCCCCCAGCTACCAGTCGCTTTCGGAGGCACTAAGAACTTAAAAAAAAATTCTTGATCAGTTATGCCCGCTAGACCAAACTAGAATTACATGTGGAAAACTCTCCCTATACTAAGGATAGGGGAATATCCCATCCACTTAGACCATCCAGTGGCAAGCCGAACCCTGCCGAAGATACCTATCAATAACAACCCACAGGACAAAGTTAGACACCTTCAACATGTATAATTTGTAACTGTAACCCCTCGATTTATAGACTGAGCTGAATAGGATCCTTGTAAAACACATAGGAACCACTTGCGTGCCTCCAAGATCCCATTGTGTTTCCATAATTACTTTTTTATTCGAAGTAACCTCCATCTCACCAAGGAAAATTTTAAGGATGGAAATTTTTCTTGAAGTTTAAAAACATTGGTGAATCTCACTAATCCCTAATATGCAAACTATAAAATGTTTATTGATATATTTGTAAAATTATTCAAATTTAGAATGATTTTATATATATAGTCTCTATATAATGTTGGTTATATTTAAGGTAAAATAATTTTATATTCTAAAATTCGGGTGAAACGTCTTTTATAAAATTGGAAATTGGCGAATATTTTTTGTGGAAAAATCATGGAAAATTAGCCCACTGGGCAAACATTAGCCCCTAAAATTTTCCATGAATCTCACACATCTGAGCCTTCAAGTGGGTGAACCATCCGATCTAAACCAGGAGGTTTAAATTTGGCTTGCTCTCATAAGGGTTTCACATGGATTTCACTTGATTATTCTGGTAATGGACCCAAGTACGAGGGATGGACTAGAGATTTCCCACACTTAACCTTTCAGCCATGCCAAGTGGCTTCACTTGCATTGAAATTCGACTACCTCATGTTAGTGGAGGTGATAGGGGAGGATTCAAATGATGCCAGATGGGAGGTATGGGAGGGGAACCCTAGAGGAGGCAGAGAGGGAGGGTGAAGTGGGGGCCTGGAGGGAGGGTGAAGTGGAGCCAGGGACGGAGGGTGAGCATGACCAAGGGGAGGGAGGTGAGGTTATATTATTAATTTCCATTTTCCCCTTGCTTAAGTACTTTGGGAAGGGTCCCATAGTTGAGGATAGGAGCTTTGACATAGAAATAGAGACTTTCATTCTTAAACTTAGGGAATGGATATGAAACCCTCAATTCCATTGACCATAGTATGGCCTTCATTCAGTTGGAAAACATTATTGGATTGTATATCTACTTCCATACTTAGGCCTTTTAGTATAAGAAAAAATAATTTCTCAAAGTGAGGGAGCATGCTGAGGACTCTTTTGAGAATTTGATTGAGATTGATATTTTGGGTTGAAGAGTTGGAGCTCATGTGCTTTATGGCCAAGAATGAGTCACCCAGAATTTTCACTTCCTTAATTCCCCTTTGATGAGCTAAAATTATCCCAAGATATAATCCATATGCTTATTCTTGGTTATTGGTCTTTATTCCCAAGCCTCGGGCATAATGATCAACTATTATTCCTTTGAGATTAATGAGAATCCCTCCCCCTCCTACCACCCCAAACTTCAAGACTTTAATTTAGGGAGGTATCAAGTGACGAATTTGAACTAGAATCCTTAGATGAGGGTGAGATGGATAATAGAAAGAACACTACAAGAGTCAGTAGTGTGGTTGAATTAGAGAAGAGGAAGCCAAAATTCATCAAGAAATTTCCAAAGCATGAAGGACTTGTCGGTTTACTCCTAGATAAAGTTACATCATATGAAGTTGTTGGAGAAAAACTAGTTACCCTTTTACCAAAGGAGGTTCCTACAATAAATAAAAATCAACATGTTTTATAGATCAATATCATTCCAAAGGGACTACATGGAAATAGTATGCATGAAAGAAAATATATTACAAGCAGTGAAAGGGAGTTGAATTAAAGGCTCAAGATGGACTTTTTCCAATTAGGGAAAACTCCTTATTCTTTTGGATCTACAAGAAATGCAATAGATGGTGAGTGCCTTGGTGTTGGTAAGTATTACCAATATTTTCTTGTAATTTATACATATTGTATTATTAATATTAAATCTGGTTTGGGAAAGAATATGCCAATTGAAGAAAGGAAGCATTTAAGTTAGGAAGCAAGTCATTTTTGTGACTAATCACACACTAATGAGGATCAAGACTTCCATCACAAGGAAGAAAGGAAAATGGCAACTCAGTCGCACATTCAAAAGTTAAATTGTGAATTTCATGTTAGGCAGGTAAAGAGTGATCCATTTCAATGATACGTGACTCATTGCATATAGATATAGTGACATGCTTCCATAAATTATGTTTTTTCAATTTCCCTTATCACAGATCATTGTTACATATGACAATAGGATCATCCCTCTTATCTTTGTGATATGAGACTATGATTTATGACTAAGCTAATCATAGTCTATCCCTCTCAAATTGCATTCTAACTCAACAACTTGTGACCTCCTTCAACTTATCACATATTTCCTCATCAAATTGTGACTTATCTGAAATGCCTCACACTTTAACGTTTGGTCTCTTTGTATTATGATGGGTTTCCGATCTATATATAATAGTGCATATAGGTCATTCAAAAACTTCTTATAATCTCATTCATGATAAGAGCCTTCCCATAAGATAGTTTATTGTGTACAAGGAGCTACCTATGGTCGAGATAAAGTTATAGATCCTTAAGTAACATATTTGGTGGAAGGGTTGATTGTTCAAGTTGTACATAATAATGGGAAGCAAAGAACATGAGATTGCAACAAGTAGCAATAGTAACCTCTTTGGCTAGATACTCAAAACCAGGCATACACAAATAGGAATCCCCATCTATGGGGAGGATTCACAATATTGTATCTACACCTCTAATGATCTACCATTGAAATTTATATTAGCAAATTCCACGACACCAATTCATTTCTAGTTTTTGGGGGTACGTTTCTAAGATATATGACGAGAAAACTTGCAGAAACCATGGAAGAATGGATTTATGTACTAATGACTTATGCAAATGCACAAATAACACATTGGAAAGGTGTAACACCCTCCTCCAACATTTACCCAAGCTAACTGGTCCACTGGGGTAAACATGTGATGAAGAGTTACTATGATATTATTCAACTCCCTAAGTGAATTTAAGGAAGTGGAACCGACAAACCAACACTTTACAGACCCCCCTCTGGTGCTATAGGACCCCCAGGAGCTAATCCACCACTCCAGGTACCCAACCCCTGCGTTAACCTAGTCTTTCAATGAATTAAATCCCAATTTTCTACCATGAAAGGGCCATGCATTTGACTAGGGCCCTCCATTCGCTCCCACAATTCATGCAAGGGAGTGACTGCAATCGTTTTCAGCTAGTTTTGTGCTAAAACTGCGAGATTTAAGCCACTTTTTCAGGCCTAGTTTCCAAACCATTGCCTAGAACTTGATGAGATTTTCCAAGACAATAAATGGAACTAGGAAAAATACTCTAACAAAAACATTTATCGAGGAATTCACCTAACCAATCCCAACCATGACAGTCATTTCGTCAAACATGTGACAAATATGCATTCTACAAGTGAACAACAAATCTGAGCATAAGGGTCTCATACTTATCTGAGAATCACTAAGAAGCATTCACACCTTATAAAATTAGATACATTATCATCTATTAGTTAATATATTCATTTTACATTAAGTAATTAACCAAAACATTATGAGAGCCATATGTTTTCACTTTCATAAAACATGCTCATAACCAACATATAACCAAAAGAAATAACAAGGATATTTAACCCATAAATACCACATATAAACAAGTATATTTACCCATCAAATACAAGGGGAAATAAGTTCTTATTAACATATGAAAAATACAACTAGGTATGGGATTTCCACGTACCACCCGACCATAGAATAGGTTGAACCAAATCTCTCTTTCAGCTAGTCACCCTTGTGCCATATTCCAAGCATGAATGTGGTATCTCATAGAATAAACCAAACAAGGGCATCCAAAGGCCAAACCACCTCAACCCTCAACTAGTGATTCCATCTCATGGTTAGACATCACTAACCATCACCAGATAGGTCTCTACCCAAGTTATCCAAGGCTCCAAAATATTTTGTTCCAACCAATGCTTCCAGGACTAGTAACTAAACCCACAACTACCACTGAAAATCTAGAGCGTTTGTCCAACCAGGGCTTCTAGGAATAGTAACTCAGCCCACCCAGGGCTTCCAGATCATTTTTTGAACCATGGATTCCAAGACTATTAACTCAAGCCAAGCTATTAAAGGGCTTCCATAGTGTTTACTCAACCAAGGCTTTTAGGAACTAGTAACTCAACCCACAACCAAAGAAACATGAGAACTAACCAGAAAAAAAAAAAGGAAAGAAACTCATAACACCATGGTTATCCAGGATATGGAAAGGCGAAGAAATCCAATTTCATTCTAGGCATTCCTTAATGCCAATGACATATCATAACCAACAAACCACATGCATGCACCATGCATGCCAATACTAGCAAGGAAACCATACATGCAACTCAGTACCTACAAGAAAAATATGTTGTAGTTGTTGATCCTAATGTCCTCTTTCACTTTCCTAGTCTTCGTTTGCCTTCTTGATCCAAATACAAAGTATGCCACACTCCTTCAAGGGTGCTCCAAGAAAACATTAAGTGTTGAAGAGTATGGGAGAGAGAGAATAGAATGAGAGCTCCAAAACTGAACTGACAAAAGTCCCTAAACTAATGCTCAGAAGCCTTTTTATCAATGGGACCTCATTTTTCTTCATTTTCCATTATTTTCATTCATTTTACTCCTCACACGAAACCTGTTACCATTCACCTTCATTTTCTCCTAATTTGCATTATTTTCTTGAATAAATTTCCAAAAATTCCATTTTTCCCTTCCAAAGCCTTTGCCTATTTCCTTAGCCGCTAATAAACCAAAGTGACACCCCACTAGGATGTTTTTCCCACCATTCAGCTTGTATCATGTGTCCCATGACCTTGGTCTTATATTTTCTTTACATGGACTTTTAACCAGGGTTTTTAGAGAACCCTCCCCCTTGGGGGAACACCGTCCTCCATGTTCAATGACACTTATACACCAAAGACTCATGTTTCCAATGGACATTTATAACACAGGTCGATATATAATTTACAATGAAAACCACATATACACATGCACAATTGATTCAATCAACAAATAACCATACTGTCTATGGAGGTTTATAAATACAGCTCGATATAATATTTACAATAATATACACATATGCACATTTTCTACCTCCTTCCCAGGAAGTCTAGAATTTACTGCCAAACTGAAACTACATCCAATTCCAACACTACAATCTTGAGCCACTTTTCCTCTCAGTGAACATTTACCGGCTCATTGTTCTAGGGAACACTCCCAATGTGCATTTGATGCCATCTAGAAATGCTAATGACCCAAACAAATCCATCCCCATCCTTCCCTTTTCTTCTACACATCCCCTAGGGAAAACTGGTCACTCCCTTCCGTGCAGTTAGACACCTTCCAAGTTCTGCGGGCATCACGTTCTCTGCGACATAGTCCCACGGGTGACCCCTCCCTTACCAAGGTTTCCTTGCATCGGAAGGTCCAAAAAAAAGGCATATTCGTGCCTCAAAACCATCATAATGGTCATATCATGCTCATGGAAATCAATGGACACTATTGGGTACCAGTATCCCACAACGACCTTGCTCCTGAAGTGCTTTACCATCATACTTCCGCCTATTTCAATTCCTTTCACTGATGGTGCTAATCATTCAAGTTAATTTCAACCACCCAACTGGCATGCTCATTATTTCCTGTACCAAGCACATAATTCCATTATACTCAAAATGAATTGGAATAAATTCAAATCATACCTCATTGGTGGTCCATCAATAAGGTAAACTTGTCATCTTGTTTACTTCCTGTCACAATAAGTCAAACTAGTTGTTAACCAAATCAGCATGTATAAACATATCACTTCTTATTAGATCAAAAATCAACCATCATATATCAAAATCATAAATCACATGCAATCACCATAAAGCATAATGATAGATCACATGTAACATTCATAAACCAAAATCATATATCACATGCATAAAACTAAAATAAATATAGATACTTATCCTTCATAGGTCCATTCCGTACGCACACTGGATTGGTTTCCATATGCAAAAAACACTGAGTTCCTTCTCTTCAACCACATACATACACATTGTACACCACACGCATACAACCACACACCATACAATGCATGCATCTACACCTGACACACAACACATACATCGACACCCGGCATACATCACGAGACATATACCTGCATCTGGTATACGAAAAAACAAAATATATACACCTACACCCGGTGTAAAACACAACATAATACATATGCCCACATCAAATGTACAACACAATTCATATACGTACACAAACTACAACACAATACATATGCGTACACAAACTACAATGCAATGAATTCACATGTCACAATACCATGACTACATAATGCACAAAATTAGTACACCATGCCTACAACACAACATGTATGGCATGCACACAATACCACATGTACACCAGTACCATATGTACAACAAGTATACAGTACCACGTGTACACAAAACCATTTTCACAACTTGTGCACAACATCACATGTACACGGCAGCACCTGCACAACATGTACATAATGCCACATGTACAACGCACCACCTGTACAACGTGTACACAATACCACATGTACACAACACCACATGCATGACATGTACATGACACCACATGTACACAACACCACATGCACATAACACCACATGTACAATCATGCACACAACACCATATGTACAGCATGCACACAACACCATATGTACATAGCATTTTATATACAACATGTACATAGCACCCTATGTACACAACACCACATATCCAACATGCGCACAACACCATATGCACACAACACCGCATACCTATCATGCAAACAGTATAATATGCACACAACACCACATATCTGACATGTACATAGCACCATCTATACCCAACACTGCATATGAAATATACACACAAAACCATATATACAATAGGCAGACAAAATCATATGTACACAATACTACATATGTTACATGTACAGATCACCATAGGTACAATCACTGAATATACAACATGCACAATATATACACAACATCAATACCACACATCCAGAGACCACACTGTCTCTACCAAGTAACCTTGCTTCTAGTGTCTTTCCACCATCCATGCCTATCCTAGCATGTCACAGATCATACTGATTCAATTTCGTTGATGTATCCCTCAACATTATATGTCCATAACATAAACATAGTATAATCACATAATATCAATTAATATCCACATGATATTGACCTTGTGGATCTATCAGGGTTACTCTTCCCACTTGATTCCTCATATACCAGGGACCTCTTCATGCCATTCACCTACATAAGCAATCATTCCTCCACAAGAATGACCCCTAAAAACCCTGTTAGACAGTGACAAAGATACATACATACATACATATATATAAACATTAGCATAAACAATCATAATCCTGTCAGAAAATGACATACATACATACATGCATATATAAACATCATAATAATCATAATCACAACATAATTACCAGATATCATACGGTCAAGGTTAAGAGAACTCCCTTTATCCATGCAATGCATGCACAACATCAAAAACAATAGTTCCCAATGTGGCTAAGGGATATGGCGCCTCAAGTCTATTTACTTTAGCTTTTATGTTGCCTTTCTCATAACTTTCCTACCACTATCCATTTACCTCAATGGACCCAACCAATCTAACAAGTTGTCATACTCTTGCCTTCATTTTCCCTTATACATGCACCGAGCTTCATTCAATTCTTACATTAGCTATCGGGATCCATTCAACCCTTCCTGAGCTTTGTTAACTTTCCTCTTTCTCAAACCAATTCCCAAGACCGTCAAACATAAAAGGTAAGAACAAGAAACAAACAAGAAGAAAAGCGTGAAAGACTAATAGCAATACAAAACCACAAACAAAGTGGCAAGGCCTTACACTAGACACAATCAAAACCCATAATCAAGTGTATGCAAATCACAAAACATTGGAAGAACAAGACTAGCTACAAATACCATGACTCAATCCCCATGGTTCCCAATGCTTCCAAGGAAAAATTCAACCCAAGCCTTCTTCAAGATTTCATGTCGGTCTCTTTTGTCATGCAACCACTGCATCATACTTCCATAAACACATAACTGTTAGCACATAAATAAATAAAATAATACACTGGTTATCTTACCTTGTTGTGTAAAGCAAGATTCCCCAAACACTTGCACATATATCATCTTTCAAGGAACTCGAATTCCTTGACGGATCCATCCACAACTAGAAACCGACTATTTACCTGTCAAGTACATCTTCATAAATATAGCACATATTCACATAATGCTAGATAAAATCAAGGTTAAGAAGACTTTCGATATGCAAAGCACTCATTCATTTGGAATTATGGATTTCAAACATAGCCAAAGGAATTCTTACCCAAATCCTTTCTTTGACCATTTACCTTGTTGCAATTGAGTCTTTATTATCTATTATCACATCACCCAGTTGTGAGTTATTTAAACAGATCAAATATTACCTTGTCATGCTAACACCAAGCACGTTTCCCTGCAACTTCCCACACATGTTAGTCACAGGTTCGAAATATCAAGAAAACATATCCATCAATTTGAAGTCAACCTTTTCCAAGACTAAAAAACATATCATAATCAACTCATAATCACTAGACATAATACTACAACTAGAACCCACTTACACTCAAGTACATATCAACTATCTCAGCACATATGTACAATCTAATCACAGTATATTCATATTAAATTGCATTCTAACTGAACAACTTGTAACCTCCTTAAAATTATCACATATTTCCTCATCAAATTGTAACTTATCTCAAAGGCCTCACACTTTAACATTTTGTGTCTTCGTCGTTCGATGGGTTCCCGATCAATATATATAATAGTGAGTATAAGTTATTCAAAAACTTATGCTAATCCCATTCATGAGAAGAGCCTTCCCATAAGATAGTTTATTGTGTACAAGGAGCTACTTATGTCCAAGATTACGTTATAGCTCATTAAGTAACTTATTTGGTGGAAGGATTGATTGCTCAAGTTGTACATAATAATGGGAAATGATGTACATCAGATTCAATAGTAGCCTCTTTGTGAAACCACTCAAAATCAAGCATACACAAATAGGAATCTTGATCTATGGAGAGGATTCACAATATTGTATCTACAACTCCAATGATCTACCATTGGGATTTATATCAACAAATGCCATGACACCAATTCATTTCTAGTTTTGGGGTCTATATGATGAGAAAACTCATAGATACCATGGAAGAATGGATTTATGTACTAATGAATTATACAAATGCTCCAATAATTCATTGCAAAGGTGTAACACCCTCCTCCCACATTTACCCAAGATAGCTAGTCCACCGAGGTAAACATGTGATGAAGAGTCACTATGATATGATTCAACTCCCTAAGTGTAGTTAAGGGAGTGGAATTGACGAACCAACACCTTACAGACCCCGCTCAGGTTCTACAAGAGTTAATCCACCACTCCAGGTTCCCAACCCTTGAGTTAACCTAGCCTTTCAACGAATTAAACTCCCAGTCGCTACCATGACATGGGCATGCATGCGAATAGGACCCTCTAGTCGCTCCCACAATGCCTGCAAGGGAGAAACTGGAGTCTTTTTTAGCCGGTTCTATGCCAGAGACTACGAGATTTAAACCACTTTTTCAGGGCTAATCTCCAAACCACTACCCGCAACTTGATGAGACTTTCCGAGACAATAAATGACACCATTAAAAATCATGTAGAAATAAAATTGATCAAGGAATTAACCTAACCAATCCCAACCATCACAGTCATTTCGTAAAACATGTCACAAATATGCATTCTATAGGTGATAACAACATATCTGAGCATAGGGGTCTCATACTTATCTAAAATCGCTAAGAAACATTGATGCCTTATAAAATTAGTTGAATTACATATATTAGGTCATATATTCATTTTACATTCAATAATTAACCAAAATATGATGAGAGCCATATATTTTCACTATCATAAAAAATGCTCATAACCAACAGAAATAACAAGGATATTTCAGCCATAAATACCACATATAAACAAGTATATTTACCCATCAAATATAAGAGGAAATAAGCTATTATTAACATATGAAAAATACAAGTAGGTCTAGGACTTCCATGTACCACCCGACCATAGAATAGGCTAAACCAAATCTCTTTTTCAGCCAGTCACCCCCATGCCATATTCCAAGCATGAATATGGGATCTAATGGAATAAACCAATCAGAACCAAAAAAAGGTTTGCAGAGGCCAAACCACCTCAACCCTCAACCAGTTATTCCACCTCACAGTTGGACATCACTAATCATAACCATATTGGTCTCTACCCAATATTTCTAGGGCTCCAAAGCGTTTGTTCCAATGATGGCTTATAGAACTAGTAACTCAACCCACAGCTGTCGCAGAGCTTCGAAAATGTGCTTGCAACTAGGACTTCCAGGACTATTAACGCAAACCACCAAGGGCTTCCAGAGAATTTTTCCAACCAAGGATTCTAGGACTAGTAACTCAACCTAAGTTGTTATAGGGATTCCAGAGCATTTCTCCAACCAAGGCTTCCAGGAACTAGTAAGTCAACCCACAACCAAAGGAACCTGACAACCAACCAAAAAACAAAAGGAAAGAAACCCACAACACCATGGATATCTAGGAAATGGAAAGACTAAACAATCCACCATCAATCTAGGCATTCTTCCATGCCAATGATAGATCATAACCAAGAAACCACATGCATGTGCCATGCATGCCAATAATAGCAAGGAATTCATACATGCAACTCAGTATCGGCAAGAAAAATCTATTGTAGTTGTTGATCCCAATGTCCTCTTATTCTTTCCTGCTCTTACTTTTCCTTCTTGTTCCAAATCCCAAGTATTCCACACTCCTCCAAGAGTGCTCCAATAAAACTCTAAGTGTCCAAGAGTATGAGAGAGAGAGAATAGAATGAGAGCTCCAATACTGAATTGAAAAAAGTCCCTAAAATGATCCTCATAAGCCATTTTATCAATGAGGCCTCTATTTTCTTCATTTTCCATTATTTTATTTCATTTTCGTCCTCACATGCCACCTATGGCCTTTCACCTTCTTTTTCTCCTATTTTCCATTATTTTCTTAAATAAATTGCCAAAAATGCCATTTTTCCTATTTCCTTTTCCATTAACAAACCAAAGTGACACCCCACTAGGATGTTTTTCCCACCATTCAGCTTGGAATACATGTCCCATGACCTTGGTCTTTTATATTTTTACATGGGTTTTTAATGAGGGCTATTATAAACCCTCCCCCCTTGGGGAACACCATCCTCGTTATTCAATGACACTCATACACCAAAGGCTCATGTTGTTTATGGAGATTTACAACACAGGTCGATACAAAATTTCAATGACAACAACATATACTCATGCACATTTGCTTCAACCAGCAAATAACCATACTGTCTATGGAGCTTTATAAATCCAACTCGATACAATATTTACAATAATATACACGTATACACATATCTACATTTCCTCAACCAACAAATAAAAGGATATGATATATGCATCTGAAACAAGGGAATCTAGAGGCTCACACCTCCACCCTTAAAGTAATACAAAGATTCACCTCCTTCCCAGGAAGTAAAGAGTCCACTGCCAAAGTCAAACTACATTCCAATGTCGAGCACTACAATCCCGCGCCACTTGTCCTCTCAGTGAACAGTTACCAGCTCATTGTTCGAGGGCACACTCCCAATGTGCGTCTGATTACATATATCAATGATAATGACCCAAAAAAATACATCCCCATCCTTCCCTTCTCTACTACACAGTTCCTCAGAAAATCATCACCCCATTCCATGAGTCACACACCTTCCAAGTTTTCTAGGCATCCCCTTCTCTACTACTGTTATCACCAAAAAATTTATCATCTAGCCTAATTTACTAGATGGATCGAAGTACACCATTTAAAGCCAATTTTACCATAGTAAAATTGCTTTCACTGTGAAAAATTACTTAATAAACCACCTTTGTTAAGTAATTTATAGTTAACCCATGAAGAATAATCAAATACATCACTATTTATTTTCTTTTCTTCTAGGAATAATTAATTACACCATTGTTCAATTATTATTCCTTGTCATCTTTGACCCAATTATGAAAAATCAATAGAAAAATCATCAATTATCTTATTTTTCAATAAGAATAATTAATTAATCACTAATTAATTATTATTATTTGTCAAATTTAACTAAATCCCTTAGGAATAATTAAATAAATCATTATTTATTTATTATTCCTTAACGAATTTCTTGAGATGATAAATAAATCATTTATTTATTTATTATTTATAAATAAAAGTTTAAATACATTTTCCCTCCTAACCAAATATTATAAAATATTCCAAGTGGTTATTCCAAGAATGGGGTTAATAATATTTTATTATAGCCCATTATTTGAGGATAACTCAATATTTTGTTATAAATAGAAGGGTTTTCCATTCATTATTCACTTTTGATTATTTTCATTGTCGCGCACCATTTTTTGCTGGGTTTACACATTATAGAGGAGTGAGACTCTACACAAGCTAAAGACGTTTGATGATAACCAAGAACCCATCCCATAGAGGGGGACTGGTAACATCTATTTGTTCCATTCACAGGTGTTATAATAAAATCTATTCTTTGTATATTTGGTTTCCATTGGATGATTGGAGTTATTACTGTTTCTTTTGTTGTTTAACTATGATTGTGGCATAGATCACGACTTTGGCAGGTTTTGTTTCTATCAGTTTTTGTAGATGTACAATGTTTAGAAACCATTTATATTGTTGATATTGTTTTTCATCCACAGTCTTAAGTGGGTTCTTTTCGTACATCTTTGAGAAGAAAACACTACAACAAAATTGGTGACTCCACTAGGTTTTATACTTCAGATCCAAAAACATGGGTGACCTTTAGTTTTCAGATTAGGGTTTCTTCTTTTTTAGTCTCTTAATTTTTCCTAGATTTTTAACCCTAGATCTGTTAAATTTCTGAGTTTCGCAAGTTTTCTGGTCTTTTCTGCAGGTCACAGGAACCAACCGCGACAGAGATGGCAGCTTTTTCCAAGATTTGCAGACCGAGAATCAAGGAGAAGAAATTGCCTTTTTTAGCCCAAATAGTGTGATATGGAGCCCAGAGCACACCTTTCAGCCCAAAAAGTGTGACCCCCCCCCCCCCGGAAAACAGGTTAGTAGCTGCGATTTTAGGGTTTCCAGGTTTTTATCAGATTTGTTTCTGGGTTTTGTTGAGAGTTGTCTACTGGGTTGTTTAACCTCTATCTCATCTCTCTTAGGCCTTGATCTACTCTGATTTACTCGTTGAAGTGGAATTTAGCCCCCTAGGGCTTCTAGTACACTTCCACCTTTATAGGAGGATTTTAGCTAAGTGAGTAGTCTGAGTTTCTGCAGCACTTTCAGCCATATTTTCCAGATTTGTACCCTTCTATTTTATATCTATAAAGATAGGTTGTCACCATCCATAGTTTCATATTAAACCTTGTTTGGTCATTGGCCTTAGGGTCCCATCAGTTGCCCTAGGTGTTTCACCCATCTCCCTATCTTTTTGTAGTGATCTTCCTCTCTGGTTTTTTGTTGTTGCTGCACCACTTTCCAGTAGCCTAGTGTCATTTGATCCTAGTCACACCGACACTTATATCTCTTGACATTTTTAGTGTGTTTTTAGTCAATTTTGCCACCAACCAGCACAGTGTTTGCAAACCCAGTTTGGGTGGGGTTTAGTTAATTATTTTGTTGTTCATTTTCTCTTGTTATTTTTAGTTTATTTTTAGCAAGATTTTTTATTTTTTACAAAGTTAACACAATCTGGGCTAAATCAATAAATACAATTGCACACACAAGCACACCTTAAGAGAGGGGCATTTGGTTTACACCTCCAAGCCAAGACTTAACATAATAAATTTATCTCCCCTCATTGAGACAAAGACATATTGTTTATCTCCCTTCACCATTTCCATGTCACGTGTGTCATTCCACCATTGTGCCACCAAGGTGTTTGTCGCAGAGACTATTATTCCCTCATCCCCAGTTTCCACTTGGACATATTACTCCTCCCCGCAGGATTCGAGTTCATAGTCCCCCGAGTCCCCATACCGAATCTTCTCCTGGTTCATCTGAGGAACCCAACCTAGTGTTGGCTCCGGTTATATCCTATTGGTCACATCAAGTGGAATAGTCTCAAGAACCGTTCCGGCAACCCCCATGCTCCCTTTTATGGCTGGGTTAAGTCTACCGTATCTGAGCCAGTTAATAAACGACCCCATACACCATGATGTTGGTTGGTCTGCTATGCCGACTAAGCTTCCCTCAGACATCCCAAAGATTGAGGGTAATTCTGGAGAGGACCCTACTAATCCCATCCTCTCCTTCCACATGTGTTGTTCGTCCAACTCCATTATCGATGACTCCATTCATCTCTGGCTATTCCAACGCATGCTGACTAGAGACATTGCAAAATGGTATGTAGACTAGCCCATCGCATCTCATTCCATTTTCGTGACGCTTTCTAAAGCATTCCTCTCCTATTTACAGTTACCTCTCTGGTACGACACTAGTACGGAGCTATTGACCTCATTTTGTCAGACCTCTGCCACTCACCTATCTACCATGTTCAAGAGTGGCATCGAAGGAGGAGCACATGTCATGCCCCACATTTCAAAGACTGTGTCTATCTAGATTGGTTTCTTAGGAGCCTTTTAGCACCCATTGGAAAATATGTCGCGTCCCATTTTCCTTAGACTGAGGAAGAAGCTCTCTAAACTGCTATGAGATGTGACCAAATTTATGTGCAATCAGGTTATGTCTATGCCATCATTCCAGACCTCCCTCATCCTGGAAGTGTCAATACACTGGGGGAATCTCACACCACCAACGGTATCGTTGAAACCCTTTCATACCCTTCGCCATATACTTAGCAAAGTTATGGCTATCCACAGGGAGGCACGAGTTCCTCTAACACTCATGCCCCTCCTACTAACAACATGTTTTTAGTGGCCCAAATTGTCTACCAAACCGAGCGCTCCAGCCCCTCAAGCATTAGCGTTGCAGCCTCCCATACATCCTTAGCCCCAGTAGCCACCACCCCCTCAGGGTTAAGTGTTTGCGCAGTAGAGTGCAACCAATCCCCAGAATTCGAAGAAAAATATTAAGGGGAAAGTTAACAAGGGTAACTAGGATAATATGGGTAATCAACCTAGTGAACCCCAGGGGAACCAGCCTAACACCAACAACCAGCAACAGGGCAGCCAACCCAATTAGAACAAGGTTATTCTTACAAACAAGCCTTGCGCATGTTGTGGTGTACATGGCCATTATACACATGAGTCTCCTCTCTTACCCCATATGTGCCAAATGTGGGAAGCTCAAGCAGCTTCTAGAGGCCAACAATCGCCTTAGAATCTTGTGCCATCTTAATGGAAGTGCTTAAAAATCATTTCCCGCCGTAAGGATTTCTTGTTACTCAACCTCATCCAGGTCAAGAAGCCCATCCTTCCCAACCTTACGGTCTTGGTGACTACCAGATCCTCATGATGAATTCTGATGAGCTTAATCCCTCTGATATCAACCTACAAACTCGGTCGTGTGAAAATGACAAGACATCGACTTCATCTGCCACTGAGTCTGAAACCAAAACATTTGTTGAGCCTCTTAAGACACCAAATGGCCCACTACAGATCCCTCAACCTAAATTTGAGGCCATTCCCAAGATCCCAAAGGGATAATTACGCCATAATGCGGCTTCTAACCGAGCTTCGCATACATATAGTATAGTAGATGACTTAGCGCAATCACCTCCTGCCGTGTTGGCACTGGAAGTACTCCAATCATGCCCATCTCAAAATAAAGCTCTACTAACTACTTTGGGCATAGTAGATCCTTTCGACGATCATTTGATTGTCTTCCCAGTTGATACATCAAAACATCCCCCATTTCCTTCATTCATTGCTTTCTAGATACCAGTCCAAGTCTGTAATGCCATCATCTCCTGATGCATTATTGACGAAGGTGCATCCACATGTGTGATGTCTGTTGCCATTTGGAAACAACTTAAGTCACCTGAGTTTTCCCCCTCCACCATCACTTTGCGTGCTTGGGACAGACACTCCTCCCAGCCTCTCAACATATACCGCAACTATCAAGTGACCCTTGCATGAAAGACTATCCATGTCAACATTGAGGTTATTGATTCCCCTTTGGATTACAACATTCTCTTAGGTCATAGTTACACATATGCCATGTCATACGTCGAATCTACGGTTTTATAGATGATGTCCTTCCCTTATGAAGGGAAGATCGTTACCATCGATCACTTGACTTACTACGAGCCGACATCCGGGACCTTCCCCGAGTCCATTATCTCAGCGGTGTCATATAAGTAGTCTTCAACTCCTCTCGCCAGTGTTTCACCGGGAGTCTATAAAGATTCCTCATTATTGGGTTCTTTCCCCAGTCCTCCCCCTCTCATCTCAGATCCTAACTCTATGAGTGTGTGCATGTTACAAGCGTCAAGAGCTACTCACAAGCAGTCTGGTACATCCAATCAACAGCCAGCTCCTCAACACCCTTCTCTTTCCGTTCCAGCTGAGCCCTCTGGATCCACCCCCCCAGGACCTCCTCCGTTGGTGGGTACCTCCCCTATTTTTCCACTAGGGACTGTTCCTCTAGGTCTCAACCATCCAGGATCTATTATGTCAGGACATTACCCTGCAGGCCATATACTTTTTTTATTTCCCCCTCCAGGAGTATTTTCTGTTCCTGTCATGTCTTCACTAGTCCTTCCTAACACGACTTTGACGATAAGTCTACTTGGGCGAAGCTCAAGAGACCATGGTTAAAATCTCATTGAGTACATGACCTACTATTGTGGTGGCTCGAGAGGAGATTCCCCCCTGGGCCTTGGCAGCACGAGAGTCTCATTTTGCTAAAATCATAGGATCTTAGTATATCGATTTGCAGGTAGTTGGATGTACTCTTGGTGTTATAGTGGAAGCTATGAGGATTGATCCTGGGTCTCCCATAGATTAGGATTGGTAGTTACCGATTCACCACGTGGTTAAAAAAAAACATGACTTTGGGGATCCCAGTATGGTACATTGATCCACCAGCAAGCATTCCGCCTGGTTAGCTAAGACCTTATCATGCTTTGACCCCAGTTCAACCAGTCCCTATGGCCCTTGTCACTGCTTCAGTTCCATCACAACCTCAACAGGAACCCACTCTTGTTGTGAAAGCATCCAGACAGGGGGACAAAGCTAAGAGGAAAGAACCTAAGGACAAGGCTCCCCAAGCTCCTCCAACACTTAAGGCCCCAAAGTCTTCACCTCCATGCGCTTTGTGTAAATTTGTTGGGCATTCCACCAATAATTGTCCCGTGCTTCCTCATATTAAACCTTTGGTTCATGAAACGTTCCCTGAGTCAAATATCCCTGAATTCCATGTTAACTTACCAGGTAAACCCAAGAAACTCAAATGTTACACACAAATCACCCTTGTGCCTTGTGTGATCATCATGGTCACTATTCCCATTGTTGCCCTCATGTCAATGAATTTTTTGATTGCCTTGAGGTGCTTCATGGATACGAGGCCACTCATAGTGGATCAGCTAATCCTCTACCCATGGATTCTGGTACCCCTATTCAACCATAACATGGGGATTTTGGTCCCACCATCGTGATCCCTCACCCCGATGACGAGATGACGGACACCACACCTCACATCCTTGAGTTCCTCACAGGAAAACCTTTCGGAGGTTTCTGCGCGCGCTTCTATCGAACCCATTTCAACAAAATCCCAAGTCTCAACATGTGTAGATCCTCCATCTAATAGCTTGTCATCTACCATTCCAGATGATGTGTATGTGAACCTTATCTCTCAGGTTGATGCACTAGGTACCGCTATCACATGTCTTCCTACCATCTGCCCATCTACCATTTTGATGAGGACATAAGGGAAGCTATGTCTACCCCTGATTACCCTTGGGATGATATGCACCATCATGCATACTTCCTACCACAACAGTCTCATGACCAGTATGTTGTGGAATCAAAAGACTTCATCCATGGTGAAGTCGATTGGTTTCGAAATCCCATACCTGCCCCAAATTCTTTCGAAGAAGGGAATATGGCCAACATCTCTCCTACTATCAAAATCAACATTTCAGATAAACCAGGGGTCAAAGAAAACATTACCTTGGGGGAAAAGTGCACCCCAGAATAAATTGAAGCTTACACCAAGCTCTTCAAAGAATTCAATGATGTTTTTGCCCTGTCTTATTCTAAGATGCCCGGACATGATCCTTCCATTGTTGAACACCATATTGACACATGGCCTAATGCCACTCCTATCTGTCAGAAGTTGAGACCCATCCACCCTTCTTGTTGTGAGGGTATAAAATATGATATCAACAAGCTCAAGCACACTGATTTCATCTATCCTATTGAATATACCACATGGGTATCCAACCCGGTTCCTGTTCTCAAGAAGCAAGGCACCATTCATGTCTGCATGAATTTTCGTGACCTGAACAAAGCTTGTCCCAAAGATAACTTTCCCATACCCTTTATTGACTAGATCATCGGTTAGTGTGCGGGGCACGAGGTTCTATCCTTTATGGATGAATTCTCTCGGTACAACTAGATCAGTATCCGTCGTGTCAATCAGTTAAAGACAACATTCATTAGTCCGTGGGGAACCTTTGCATATCGGGCCATGACATTCGGCTTAAACAATTGTGGAGCCACATTTTAGTGGGCCATGTCATACTATTTTCATGACTTTTTGCACACTATCCTTGCTTACCTTAACGATCTCACTGCTCTTTCTAGGTCTCGGGTGCAACATATTCATGATTTGCAGACCATTTTTCACTAATGTCGCAAGTATAACATTCATCTTAATTCGTTGAAATGTGTGTTTTGTGTCCCTATCGTCCATTTGTTAGGCTTCATTATGTTGAAAGATAGTATTACTCTTGACCCCTTCAAAGTTCAAGCCATTCTTGAGCTTCCACCTCCTCGTACCTTGCGCTAGTTGCAAAGGCAAAGCCAACTTCCTTCGCAGGTTCGTACCTGACTATGCGACCACCGCGCATGGGTTTCTTAGACTCCTTTGCTCAACCATCCCATTTGTTTGGGATGACCATGCTCAACAGTCTTTTGATGCCCTAAAGCATGCTCTCACTTCTGCACCCTTGATCAGTCCCCCTGACTTCACCAAGGATTTCATCTTGTATGTCTCAGCTTCCGCCCATTCGGTAACTGGGGTTCTTATCCAAGAAGATGATGATCATAATGAGAATGTTATATACTATGTCAGTAAGAACCTGGTAGTTCCCCCCATGAACTAATCTCACAAAGAGAAATTGGCATTGGCTGTCGTGTTCTCCGTCCAAAATCTTCATCACTATATCCTTACGCGTACCACCAAGGTCGTAACAAACTCCAACCCCATGACCTTCCTATTGATTCAATAGATGATCAATGGGAATTACAAACGTTAGATCATCATCCTCTAGGAATTCAATCTTGATTTTGTTATGCCTAAGAGTAAGAAAGGTTTGGCCCTTACCAAACTCATTTATGAATTACCCACTGGTGCACGTGATCCGTCGGTTAATGACGAACTCCCAGATGAAGACTTGTTTGTGATCACGATAAACGATCCTTGGTATGGAGATATTCTCACATGTTTGTGAACCCAAAAGTTTTCCCCCATCATACTCATGATGATCAACAACGAATTTAATAACAGGCCCCTCGCTACCTCCTCATCGGTGACGACCTTTATCATTGCGGTGTGGATTCCATCCTTCGTCATTGTATCACCCATCCTGAAGTAGAGAAAGTGTTAAATTCCTATCAGAGTGGCGCTTGTGGTGGTCACCTCTCCAGTATGGCCATTACACAGAAAGTCATGTGTGCTAGTTACTTTTTGCCTTCTCTCTTAAGTGATTGCATTGAGGCAATCAAGCACTGCCCCAATTGCCAACATTTTGCCCCAAAGACAAGAGCCCCATCGACTTCCCTCCATCCTGTCATCGCTACTAGTCCTATCTATAAATGGGCCATTGACTTTATGGAGTGTCAACCACCATCTGTTAATAACCATAAGTATATTATCGTGGCGGTCGACTATTTTACCAAATGGGCTAAGGCCATGCCAACGTTCAATAACACGGTGGCTACCATAGCCCTATTCTTTTTTAACCATGTTATCGCTCGATTTTGGGTTCTGAAACAATTGGTCTCTGACCATGGCCGACATTTTGAAGATGAGGTATGGCATGAATTATCCTCACTGTTGGGCTTCCAGCACCAGTATTCATCATCTTATTACCCCCAAGGTAATGGACAGGTTGAAGCAGTCAACAAGATTCTCAAAATGATGCTTCAGCAGACAGTGAATAAGCACAAGACCAACTGGAACCTTATGCTCTTCCCAGCTTTGTGGGCCTATAGAACTTCTATCAAAACCGCCACTAGGTTCACTCCTTTCCACCTTGTTTTTAGCAAGGAGGCAGTCTTTCCAATCGAGTGTGAGATCCCTTCCCTCCACCTAGTTGTTGAACTTCTCCCTGACACCCAACCATTAGAACAAAGACTTGTCATGCTTGAATGCACTTCTGAAGATCGTCGTGTTGCTTTGAAAACCATTGAAGTGGCCAAAAATCACACCAAAACTCAGTATGACTGAAAAGTCAACCCTTGCGCCTTCCACGAAGGTGATATTGTTTTGGTGTATGACCAGGCCCACGATACCCTGTGACATGGGAAGTTTGAATCATTATGGCTAGGACCTTACATCATTCACAAGGACATAGGTAAGGGGGCATATCTCCTGGATGATTTCAAAGGAAAACTCCTTCCTAATCCCCGTAATGTGCTCTACCTTAAGAAATTTTACCCATATAATCTCCCATTGATTTGCGCGTATTTATTTCTGTCATGCATTTAGGTAGGTTACATCATTTCATTTTATGATTTGACACTTCACTAGGAAGCCATTTTTCCAAGAAGGGTCACTTCGTCGCCTTTAAAATTGAATTTCTTCATATGCGATTCTTGTACTCTGGGGACCACCTTCCCTTGGTGCTTGTCATCTTACGTGTTAATTTTCATCATGAGTAACCATCGTTTACTCATTCTTTCATGGTCCCCACTGAGCCTATTCTGTGTGGTAGCATCATCGAGTAACCCATTTTCAGAGCATCCGTGATGACTCACCCTTGCATCCATGGAGTCTGTTTCATGTCCCATTCTATCATGTCATAGTATTCCATCCATATTTTCATACCTTTCATCCTTTGTTTCCCATTTTGGCCTCTAGTCATACTGTCCCCATCCCCTCCAGAGTTGAGTCAATCACTGCCAAGTCAGCCATGCACTCTATGCCCTGACAAGGGAAGTCGTCTGTTTGTCCCGTAGTCCCATATTTCCCATTGTCCTTGGTGTCAGTCCATTAGTCACATTACTATTTTCCCTCGTGCCTTAGTTGAGGATCCTCATTGCCTCACCTATCACGGGCCCTATTTTGTCAACATCAGCTCATTTATTCCAGAAGAATGGCCTAGAGGGAAATATATCTTGGTTCCATCTTCCATTCTTTTTCGGTGCCTTGGATCGAGTAGAGGGACTTCTTATTTCCATTTGAATTGTTTGTTTCATGTTCGTGATCCATACACTTGATGTTCTAGTGATGCAGCAGATTGTACCAGTGATTCCCGGGTGTGTGTGAGATGTTTCAGACCTCATGAGGGGGTGGCTCTTCAGGTATCCCCCCACATGCCCAGATGGATTCCTATTATGCTACAGTCTTTGATGCAGTTCCAAAGATTTGATGGGTTTGGTTTCTACCGATTGCACCGTTCATAGCATGCTCGTCTCCTTCAGATGATCCATTCAATATTGTAGAGCCCTTCCCTGTTTAGCAGGGCTTCTTTGGTTGTTTCACCCTCCCTCCCACCCATTTTTTGAGGGAAGGGCCATTATATCTCATTTACTCAGATATTATTGTATTTAGTCTTGGCTCATATTTTTACACGTGCATTATGTATATGGGACATATTGTATTATTTTATGGCTCTGTTATGCCAACATGTCATGTACCATTCAACAAGTACTTCATTTCTTAGTTTTATGTTTCTGGGCGCACCATTATTTTTGTACTAATCTATCTGGGCGGGTATGGGTATGCCTCCCCCGCCTCATTGAGGTCCGGTACCACAACATAAAAGGATACTTGCATTGATCTCACCCCCTCTATCCTTATCCTCTTTCGCTTCAGCTCTATTGGTCTCTCTCTCTCTCTCTCTCTCTCTCTCTCTCTCTCTCTCTCTCTCTCTCTCTCTCTCTCTCTGACTCCACTTTTTTTTTCTAGTTATTTTGTCTTTACAACGTACTTCGGTCATACATTTTGCTCCTAACACTCATACATTGGGGGGAATCTGTTATCACCAAAAAAATGATCATCTAGCTTAATTTACTAGATGGATCAAAGTACACCATGTGAAGTCAATTTTACCATAGTAAAATTGCTTTCACTGTGAGAAATTACTTAATAAACCACCTTTGTTAAGTAATTTATAGTTAAACCCATGAAGACTAATTAAATAAATAACTATTTATTTGATTTTATTCTAGGAATAATTAATTAGATGATTGTTCAATTATTATTCCTTGTCATATTTTACCCAATTATGAAAAATCAACAGATAAATCATTAATTATCTTATTTTTCTATAATAAGAATTAATTAATCACTAATTAATTATTATTCTTTGTCAAATTTGACTAAATCCCTTAGGAACAATTAAATAAATCATTATTTGTTTATTATTCCTTAACCAATTTCTTGAGATGATAATTAAATCATTTATTTATTTATTATTTCTAAATAAAAGTTTAAATACTTTTTCCCTCCTAACCAATTATACTAAAATATTCCAAGTGATTATTCCAAGAGTGGGTTTAATAATATTTTATTATTTCTCATTATTCGAGGATAACTCAATATTTTGTTATAAACATAAGGGTTTTCCGTTCATTATTCACTTTTTATTATTTTCATTGTTACACTAAATGTTGTAACTCTGATTATTTTTATTGTCGCACACCATTTTTTGTTGGGTTTACACATTATAGAGGAGAGAGACTCTACACAAGCTGAAGACTTTTGAGAATAGCCAAGGACCCATCCCATAGAGGGGGGCTGGTAACATCTATTTTTTCCGTTCACAAGTGTTATAATAAAATCTATTCTTTGTATATTTCATTTCCATTAGATGATTGGAGTTATTATTGTTTCTTTTGTTGTTTAACTATGATTGTGGCATAGATCAGGAATTTGGCAGGTTTTTTCTATCAGTTGTTGCAGATCTATAATGTTTAGCAGCCATTTATATTGTTGAGATTGTTTATCATCCACAGTCTTAAGTGGGTTATTTTCGTACATCTTTGAGAAGAAAACACTACAACAACTACATAGTCCCTCAGGTGACGCCTCCCTTGGCAAGGTTTCCTCGCATTGGAAGGTCCAAAAACCAAGGCATAGCCCTACCTCAAAACCATTGTAATGGTCATAGAATGCTAATGGAAATCAATGGACACTATTGGGTACTAGTGTCCCACAACGACCCTACTCTTGAAGTACTTTACCAACATACTGTTGCCTATTTCAATTCCTTCCACTGATGTTGCTAATTCTTGTGGTAAATTTCAACCACCCAACTGACATGTTCATGCTTTCCTGTACCAAGCACATAATTTCCATTAGACTCAAAATGAATTGAAATAAATTCAAATCATACCTCATTGGTGGCCCGTCAATAAGGTACACTTGCAATCTCGTTTACTTTCTATCACGATAAGTCAAACTAGTTGTTGACCAAATCATCATGTATAAACATATCACATTCGGTTAGCTCAAAAATCAACCATCATAGATAAAAATCATAAATCACATGAAATCCTCCTAAACCATAATCATAGATCACATGTAACCATCATAAACCAAAATCATAGATCACATGCAGAATAAAATTGAAATAAAATACCAATACTTGTCCTTCATCTGTCCTTTCCGTACACATGTTGGATCAATTTCTATACCCAACAAACACCCAATGCCTTCTCTTCAACCACTTACACATATACATAGTGTACACCACACACCATACAATACATTCATCTACACCTGACATACAATGCATACACCTACATTCGATGTATGACACAACGCAATACATACACCTACACCCAGTGTATAACAAAAATAATACATATTCCCACATCTAGTGTACAACACAATACTTATATGTACATAGAGTACAACACAACAAATACACATGTCATGATACCACGACTACACAATGCACATACATAGTAACGCATGCCCGCAACAAAGCATGTACAACATGCACACAATACTACATGAAAATCAATACCATATGTACAACATGTACAGAGTACCACATGTACACGACACCATCTGCACAACATCACATGTACATGCCACCACCTGAACAACATGTAGACAACACCACATGTACACCACACCACCTATATAACGTGTACACAATACCACACGTACACAACACCACATGCACGAGATGTGCACGACACCACATGTACAAAATGTGCACAACACCACATGCACGCAACACCCCATGTACAATCATGCACACAACACCATATGCACAACACCGCATATCCATCATATGCACAATACAATATGTACATGACACCGCATATATGACATGTACATATCATCATCTATTCCCAACACTGCATATGAAATATACACACAACACCATATATACAATAGTCACACAAAATCATATGTACACAATACTACATAGATTACATGTACACATCACCATAGGTATAATCACTGAATATACAACATGCACAACATATAACCAACATTAGTACCACACTTCTAGATATCACACTGTCTCTACAAAGAAACCTTATTTCTAGTGTCTTTCCACCATCCATTCTTTTCCTAGCATGCCACAGATCATATTGCTTCCATTTTGCTGATGTATCCCTCAACATTACCTATCCATAACATAAACATAGTATAATCACATAATATCAATTCATATCCACATGATACTAACCTTGTGGATTTGTCAGGGTTACTCTTCCCACTTGATTCCTCATAAACTAGGGACCTCTATGTGCCATTCACCTACATAAGCAACCATTCCTCCACAAGAATGACCCCTGACAACCTTGTTAGACAGTCACATAGATACATGCATACATACATATATATAAACATTAGCATAAACAATCATGATCCCTTCAGAAAACGACATATATATATATATATATATATATATATATATATATATATATATATATATATAGATATATATATATATATATATATATAGACATCATCATAATCATAATCACAATATAATTACCATATAATACAAGTTCAAGGTTAATATAACACCCTTTATCCGTGCAACGTATGCACAACATCTAGAAAAAAAGTTCCCAACGTATCTAAGGCATCTGACACCTCAAGTCTATTTACTTTACGTTTTGTATTGCCTTTCTCATGATTGTCCTACAACTATCCATTTACCTCAATGGAGCCAACCAAACTAACTAGTTGTCCTACTCCTTCCTTCAGTTGCCCTTATACATGCACAGAGCCTCATTTGAGTCTTAGATTACCTTTAAATCTCCATTCATCCCTTCCTAAGATTCATTAACTTTCCTCTTTCCCAAATGAGCTTTCAAGACCCTCAAACATAAAAGGAAAGAACAAGAAACAAACAAGAAGAAAACAATGAAAGACCAATAGAAATACAACACCAGAAATAAAGTGGCAATTTCTTGCACCAGACACAATCAAAACCCATAATCAAGCACAAGCAAATCACAAAACACTGAAAACACAAGACTAGCAACAAACACCATGACTCAATCCCCATGGTTCCCAATGTTTCCAAGGGAAAGCTCAGCTTGAGCCTTCTTCATGATTTCATGGTTGTCTCTTTTTTCATGCAACCCCTGCATCATACTTCCATAAACACATAATTGTCAACACATAAATAAATACAATAATACACTGGTTACCTTACCTTGTTGTGTCAAAAATATTCCCTAAACACTTGCACATATATCATCTCTCAAGGAACTCCAATTCCTTAATGGATCCATCCATAACTATAAACATTTATTTACCTATCAAGTACATGTTCATAAATATAACACATATTCACATAATGTCAAATAAAATCAAGGTTAAGAAGACTTCTAGTATGCAAAGTGCTCATTCGTTTGGAATTATGGTTTCCAAACATATCCAAAGGAAGTCTTACCCAATTCCTTTATTTTACCATTACCTTTCTGCAATTGAGTCTTTATTATCTACTATCACATCACCCAGTTGTGAATTATATAAATAAATCAACTATTACCTTATCATGCTGACACCAAGCATGTTTCCTTGCAACTGGTCACACATTTCAGTCACATGTTCCAAATATCAAGACGCCATATCCATTAATTTGAAGTCAACCTTTTCCAAGACTAACAAATATATCATAATCAACTCACAGTCACTACTCATAATACTACAACTGGCACCCACTTACACTCAAGTACAAATCAAGTGTCGCAGCACATATGTATTAGTAAAACCTATCTTAAAACAATATCATTTCATCATGCAATATTACAAACAAATACTCATACCATTCAATTAATCAAACATTCGAACAAAAAATAGATGACATAATAGACACCAAACACTCAGACACCAATAGACGACATAATCAAACATTCAAGCACCATGTAGATGACATAAGAAAACTCATACCTCAATGTATCTCAAGGGAGGCTATCTTGTCTACACAATCAATCTAGATTAGCACGATATACCTTCACAACATATCACTCAAACATAAATAAGGTCATGATATCCATAAAAGTAACTAGCTAACATGTTCACATTATAAACTCATAAATAATTATCATTCATGCATAACAATCACATATGCACTGTCAGTCTAGATTAGTACACCACACTATCATAATTAGTTCAACTCATACCTGAATGTCATAACCCTACCCATCTGCATAGGCCAATCCAAATTAGCATGATACATATAACACCAAGATCTTAAATACAATAACCATAATCATCAAGTTAACTAACATATAACAACAACAATTTAACATATAACATACTCATCAACAACATATAACATAATCGTCAAGTTAACTAACATAAAACAACAAGAAGTTACTACCATGCATGACTATTCGATGAATGTGCATATGACCACACTAATTCACTAACATCTATCATACATGTAACTGAAAAAACCATGGACTAACAAACATGCACATAACCCTAATTCTTATAAAAACCATTAATCAACATACCTGCATACCTACCATACAAACCTGTATGATGATCTGCTCTTACCCCGACGTTCAGTGCTGCAACTTCACTTTGATGATCTACATATCTTGTTCTATCTCAACCAACACATCAACATCATAATATATTAACAATATCATGATGACCTAAAATATATACAACGACCTCATGGATAACAACCTTAACCATGACAATGCATGCATAACAACATATAGACATTGACATGCCTAACAAATGCATATGCAATCGACATACATTCATGTCAAACACATCCCAATGACAACATCATCAAATCCTACATGGAAAAAAAACCATAACAATGACCACTACCATGCATATATAACAAGTACATATACAACCTACATGCATGCATGAAAAACACATTCCGCCCATCCATTCCAAGTGTTGAACCATGCTCTGATACCACTCTGTGGTATCAGATATCACACAAGGAGAACATAAACTAGACACCACCCAAAGAAAACGAAACCATGCTCTAATAGCACTCTGTAACACCCTCCTCCCACATTTACCCAAGCTAACTGGTCCACTGGGATAAACGTGTGACAAAGAGTTATTATGATATGATTCAACTCCCTAAGTGTAGTTAAGGAAGTGGAACCGACAAACCAACACTTTACAGACCCCCCTATGGTGCTACAGGATCCCAGGAGATAATCCACCACTCAAGGTACCCAACCCCTGAGTTAACATAGTCTTTCAATTAATTAAACCCTTAGTCGCTTCCTGGGAATTCATGCAAATGGGAACCTCCAGTCACTCCCAAAATTCCTTCAAGGGAGAGACTGTAATTTTTTTCAACTAGTTCTGTGCCAGAGACTACAAGATTTAAGCCACTTTTTCAAGGCTAGTCTCCAAACCACTGCCCAGAACTTAATGATAATTTCCTGGATAATAAATGACACCAGGACAAATCATCTAACACAAAACTTGATCAAGGACTTGACCTAAACAATCCCAACCATGACAACTATTTTTTTAAACATGTAACAACCCTCCTCCCACATCTACCCAAGTAACCAACCAACCAGGGTAAACATCTGATGAGAAGTTGCTATGATATTATTTGACCTCCTAAGTGACGTTAAGGAAGTTGAATGTTATGCGTTCATTCGAATGTTTCTCCTTTAACTTCAATTTCAACTCTACTAGCTCTGGGGTACTCTCCCTGTAAGGTGCCTTCGATGTTGGTGTTTCCTCTCGCACCAACTCAATAGAGAATTATACTTTCCTATGAGGAGGTAACTCTAGAATATCTACTAGAAACACATCCCGATTTTGTTGCAATATAGGGTACCTCTTGAAGATTTCTACATCCTCAACATCTTTACCCTTGTCACCAGATATATGCACTGCAAACATCACACAACCTTTTCTGCAACTATGCTTAGCATGCATAGTAGTAACCATCCTCATAGAGGTAGGCTTCTTCTTTCCCTGCAAAATTCTCTTTTCCCCATGATCATCCAAGAACTCAATGGCCTTATCGAAGAAATCCACTTTGGTCCTCTGAAGGTACATCTAATCCATATGCAAAATCATTCTATACGATCCGCGTGGCAGTACATTCAAATGTGTTACTGTAGGCATACCATTTAACTCAAATGCACAAGCTCTTACCCAATGGTGAACTCTCTTCCTTGTACCTGTATCCAATTGTACGCACCAAGATTATGCATGCACTTCTTTTCTCAAACCACACTTATCGACCAGGTTAGGATTAATATAACTATAATTAGATCCAGGATCAATTAAATAGAAACAAATTTATCACAAAGCTTACCATCCATCTCAATGATAGAAACATGTTGATCTGCCTGCGTGTTTTCCACAGCTGCATAACTCTGAGTAATGTTATGAAAAATATCCCCAACTGTATGTGCCTCCTGAGCACTATACATATGAGGCATACCATTCTAATACTGCAAACAACCCCTCTTATGATGATCCTTGCCACATATCCAACACTGTAATGGTGCTCTACCATTGCCTCTAATCTGCTACTCTCCATCTCCCTTCTCAAATGTATTGAAATTGTTGTAGGGGATCACATCTTCTTTCTCACCTGCATCTTAAGTTCTTCCCTGCTTTGGTGCCCATTTTCCTTTTAATTTATCATCTCCTTTGAAGTCACACTTAGGCTCAACTTTTTGCTCTGACTGCTCATAAAAATGTTTTAGATTCTAGATGGCGTCCTCCAATGATCTAGGCTCATCGAACTCAATATGGGCTTTGTATGCTACTAGCAGTCCACTGATGAATCTCTGAACCTTGGCCTTATCCTCCTTGAGGTAAGTCACATATCTCAACAACTATAAGAACCTGCTAGTATACTCATCATCTATCATGGAACCCATCTGCAACTCATAAAACTCCTTAGCTCTGTCATCATAGTACCTTTATGACAAATAGTTCTTCTCGAAGAGACTCTCAAACTCATTCCAAGTCAAGTCATCCTCCAAAATACCTTCAACATTCTTCAAATCCTCCCACCAGATATCTGCCTTCCCTTTAAGGCTGAAAGTGGCTATATTTTCTTTCATGTTCTCTGGATAATCATGCAATCTGAAGAACTTCCTCATATTAAGAAACCATGTCTCTACATCCTGTGATTTCTTCATCTCTCCAGAGAATGTAGGTGGCTTTTATTTCTTATGGATGATAACGATGATGATCATAATGCCTGTCGAAACCAAAACTAGAATAGTATATGTGTCTATCACCCCTCCTATCCAGAGTATCCAAGGACCTTACATCGCGTATCGTGCCTTCTCCATCCAACTTGTACTCACCATGAGACCTCCTACTATATGCCCCAATAGCTCTTTCCTCCTGCTCATGGCTGATCCGATGTGGTCCTGTCATTGCAATTCTGACAAACTCTGAAGTATCACTGCATATAACTTTTCTTTTTCCTCTTGTGCCTGTATGATTCTATCATTGTTTGCCTTACAACTCCTTATTTCTTCCTTTAAACTTCTCAATGTGTATGCCAAATTAGAAGAGTTCCCAACATCACGCAGCTCATCTGATCCATAGGGAGAGTGTCTAGAACTGTAGTCTAGCATCTTTCTATTTATCCTTGATATTCTTCCTGCATGGTGTATCATGCGAGTTAAACCAAATCACAACAAACCAACGTACCTTATCATAATTCGGCGAGTATACCTCATCTTTAAGGTCAATAAATCAGTGTAATACATGTATAAAATGATCATGAAAACATATATAATAATAACACATAAGCATATAAGCATATAACCATCATTCTAGCCAGAGTCCAATCATCAATGCATGACCATATCAACTACACATACCATGACCTCATGCATGACAACAACCACCACATCATTGTACACTTGACCACATGTTAATACTAATGTGCATAACAATGTATAATCAACCATACACTCATGACGACACTCTCCACAATGACACCATCAAATTCCCATGGCGACCTCACTACAACCATGATCAACACCATGCAAATACAACAAGAACATGGTCTTACAACACAAGAAACACATATGCAATCAACATGAATGCATGACCAACACATAGGCTATCTAGTTTGAGGGGTGAACTATGCTCTGGTACCACTCTGTAATGACCCTCCTCCCACATCTACACAAGTAACTGTCCAACTGAGGTAAACATGTGATGAGAAGTTACTATGATATGATTCAACCTCCTTAGTGACCTTAAGTAAGTGGAATCGACATAAACATGGTATACCATACCTTCTGTACCTTCTACAGGACTCCCAAAATGCATCCCATTCATTCCCTTGACCGGCCCCTAGGTCCCACTAAGCTTTTAGACCACTAAACCCCCAGAAGCTCCCTTGATATGGACAAGGGTGCATCTAGAAACCTTTGAATGCATGCAAAACATGGGTATGCATGCATCTGGGGACTTTTCTCCTTAGACCTGTGCCTATGACTCTAGGATTTGTGCCACTTTTCAAGCCCATAATCCAGGTCACTGCCCAGAAACCCCTATAGCTTTCAGAATCCATGAATTACATGATGACAAGTCTTACTAATCAAAAACTGACTCCATGACTAGGCCTGACCATCCCCAACTGAGACTAACATTATGTCAAAAACTTGGCATCAATGCAATTTTTGGGCATATAATCCCCCCATAGCATGATTTGGGGCTCAAAGCCCAAGTTTTGGTCAAATAATGTTGTAGGACTCCGCAAATTGCAGGCGCGGAGCGCGAAATGTATGTTGAGTCATAGGGTTGCCCGCCCTAAGTTTGGTAATGTATTGTCGGCCTACCCATGGTCCGGGGACCATGGGATTGTATAAATAGAGCAAGGCTCTAAGTTGTAAAGATAATTAAGGATAGAAGAAAAGGAATGGAGTCTAGAAGATAGAGAGCTTAGAGGAAAGGTCTAAGTGTCTTGGGTCGTAGTAGTAGGAGGAAGAGGCTCTATAGCTGAGTACGCAGAGGCCTAGTAGAGTCCGCAGCTGAGTGCGCAGACCCCTGTAGCTGAGTGTGTAGGGCGGAGTCGAGTCTATAACCCAAGAAGAAGAATAATAAAGAGAAGTTTGATTCCAAATATTGTGTATTTGATTTCGTATTACTTTATATGCATTTATACTGTTTTGTTTATCGTGCACACTTATATGAATACTGAACACTGTTAAGTATAATTGGGCTCATACAGATAAGTTAAGTAATCAGATAATATCAGGTTAATAGTAAGGAACTTGGGTAATAACACAGATCATGCCTCGAGCAGGGCTGTGCAAAGGTAGCATCGCAAGCTATGAGGGACTGATAGATGCGTGTAGTGACGTGCACGCAGGGTGAAACCGCGGACCACCGAAAAACCATCAGACATCTCTAGGGTGTGAAAACCTAGTTCTAGCACCCTCCCATACTACTTCGGGTGAGACCTCAATATGCGCACCGTGGACTATTGCCGAAAGGGCCAGTAGTACCAGGATTTGTTTGGCTAAATCATCTCTGAACCTGGGTCAGGCCCCCATAAGCCAACAAATGGTTCTGTTGTCAGGACCGGGATTTGCATAAGGGATGTCTGATGTTGTGTCATTGGAATCCAACAAAGAAAGAAATTGAAGGGTGGTTGGACAAGAAGATTCACGAGTTCGTGGCGCAGGAAAATAGAAATCCGTGAGTATCTAAGGAACAATGGTTGGAGCGCTACTTATATACGGAAATCCATGAAATTTTCTTTGCATCCTTTCCTTCTGAGTTGTATGAGTGGATCGCGAAGCTAGCAGATAGTCAAGGAAGGTGTAGGCTTGACAAACCAATCGTGTGGACTCCAGAATTAGTGTGCAGACTAGAAGCATCAGGAGATAAGATCGCGTGAGCTGTGGACCATTGGCTCGATCGAATTATAGGGGGATTTATCACTGAGTTCACGGTAGATACGACCATCAGCTATAGTGAGGCGGAACGACGCTTCCTCAAAGGACCGCGAGGTAAGTATATTAAATCTTTGAACACTTGGATTAAGATGCTATTGTGTGAAAAGTGGGTTATGCAAATAAATTAATGTTTGGGACTACGTGAAGTGGGAAGATCTACAGAAGTGGAGGTAGTGAAGAATTAGAAACTAGTCCCTTAATTTCACCCTCGCGGGAAAATGAGGAAGAGCTCGCGAGAGTTTCTCCGAGAAGTGCGGTCAGTTTGATAAGGCAGTGAATTCCATTCTTACCACCTCCACCTAAACCGTCACCTGTCTCACCCTCCTCACCTCCGTCTCCACCCACCCCACCTCCTCCACAACCATAGTTCAGTATGGCGAGTGTGATCAAACTACCGGTTTTCAGAGGAGTAGGGAATGAAGATCTGGACCAATTCTTGTTCGTGGTAAGGGCAGTATGGGAAGCACAAGGATTCGTGGATGAAAATATCAAAAAGGCTATACTAGTAAGCGCGTTGTAGGATCGCGCATTAACATGGTACATCAAGCATTCTAATGACCATCCAAACATAGGAATCACAGAAATCTAGACTGCGCTGAACAGGGAATTTAGCAGGCCAAAGTCGGAGACACAATCAATTATCAGGTTTAAGGAGATCGTGATGCTCCCAGGCAAGACCCCCTGGGATCTGGACCAAAGACTGAAGAGTATGATTCATGAGGCCAACATGACTTTGACGGATGGACAGCACCACGCATGGTTTGTAGCGTCACTAACACTGCACTTAAGGATGGCGCTGTCACAACAAAAGATTTCCACCCAGGCCGAAGCTTTGGAGATGGCAATGAGATTGCATGAGACCCCTATACAAGACCCCGGTCTGGGAGTCCAACAAATCCACATGCAACTGCAAAATCTGTGTCTGGAGATGCAGAGTTTGAAATAGGACAGGACACCTCGGCCAGAGGCGTGCGAGGAGGTATGGTGCATAAAATGCAAAGGCCAGGGGCATGACAAGGACCACTGTCCAGTGTTCACGAATTACTTGGTGGGAGGAGGGCCAATGCCATTAATACCTGAGGCACAAGCAGGACCAAGTACGGTGCCTACACTATGTTGTGTGATCTATCAGATAGGAGGCAAACACACTACGGATAATTGTCATCTATTGCAAAAGTATACACAGACGTCCAAACAATTGTTTTGTAATTTCTGCAGGTCGGTATGCCATGATGAACACACCTACAGAAGCTACGAACTAATGATGGATCGGACTCCTGTCTACAGGGTGCAGACCAAAACACGAGCCCTCGACCCAAATACAGGAATGGCGTGCACTAGATTTCAAGCGCGTGGACGAGGTCGAGGTGGAATGGGACCAGGAAGGGGTCGCGGAAAACTAATTTGTTACAATTGTGGAGGGCCAGGGCAGTATGCCTGTGATTGTACAAACCTGAAAAGGAAATCATGTTTGTACTGTACTTAGTTTGATCATGAGGGAGAAGACTACCCTACCTTGATAGCAAGGCTGCGTGAAAAATGGGTACTCCAGCCTCCTCCAACTCAGAATTTGCAGATGATGAGGTCTGAGCCGCGCGAAGAAGACCCAAATGTAAACATAGTGCTCAGGAGCAGTATGACCACTAGCGATGATAAAGGTAAGCAGTCAGAAGAAAGTGCATGGGTTCACAAGGCTCCTACAAAGGAACCCAAATTTGATTTAGAACGCGCGAAGGAGACATTCATGGAAGCTAAGAAGAGCTTCACGAAGGCCTCCACTTCAGGTAGTAAGTATCAACTAGAACCAGGGATGGATCCTTCAATGTTCACTACCTTTTTGGAGACATGCATGAAATTGCTACGTGACAGCAAGGCAGTAAAAGGACTACAAGAACTTATCACTAGGTGCATGGGGTCAGGAGAACCGCACGTGGTCTGGAAACTTGGAAAGCATGCATTGCGCACAGGAAGGGAAATGAGGTTGACTACGCAAATCGATGAATATGAAATGGATCAAGTAATCCTGGATCTTGGATCGGATGCGAATGTACTGTTGAAAAAAACATGGGAATGCATGGGCAGACCTGTGCTACAATGGTCTCCTATTCAGTTGCGAATGGTGAACCAAAAAAATATCTTGCCCATGGGAAGATTGCAAGGGGTAACAGTGGATATTGAAGGTGCGAGCACATAGGCGGATCTTGAAGTAATAGAGATTGTCAATTAAAACAATCTCTATCTCGCGCTACTAGGGATAGACTAGGCCACTGAAATGAACGGAGTCATAAATCTGAAGAAGCGCGAAATGGTCTTTGAGAAAAAGTCACTACACGTAGTAGTACCACTAGATCCAACCGAAGGAGCGCGATACACTAAATCCATGCACGACGATGATAGTGATGATGATATTGATTGCATCTATAAGATAACCACGTGAGAATAGGACTGGGTAAACCTGACTCCAGATGGTAGGATTACGTGGGAGCGCGAAAGCTCCTGCACTTCAGATTCAGACGAAGAGATAGAGCGTTGGTAGAATCAGCTGCACGAAGTAACAATGCTTAATTGCAACATGATGGTTAGATCACTGCGTTGCGTGACAATAGAGGTAAGGGACCTACCTATGTATGATGGGTTGATAGCGGTGGATGAATTCATGAACAAATTTGAAAGCGTAGTACCAGAACAGCAGTGGTTCGATGCTCTGAAATGGGCACTACGTACGACACCTGCAAGGTGGTGGGGTACGCATTAGGGAAGTTTTGAGGACTGGCGTGGATGCAGAAGAATGATGTTCCTGCGATTTTGGAAACCGCAGATATGGCTAGTAGACAAATATGAAGGACAGGATGATCCACGTACACACCTCGTGAAATGGACCAAAGTCTACGGGGAAGAGCCACAACCTGAATGGGTACATTTATTCTATCATACCCTTGATGTCATACCCATGGATTGGTATACTGAGGTAGAGCTCTGCCATGGTATGAGAAAATGGGATGTCTTGTGTGAGGGATTTCTATTAACTTTCACGTTTAAAGATCGTTGGTGGGATACTGTTGACGATGCACTACAGGCAGTAAAAGCAGTTATCTTCAAAATACCCCAGGATTCAATGGAAGTACTTCCACCAAAATGGGTGACACAGTTGAGCTGCACACTAGAGTGTTACAACGTAAATGTTGAGGAGGATGATTAGGACCCACGAAATATTAACATTCCAGAAACAGAAGGTTGTCGCGAGATTCGAGTACCATCACTTGAGGATCCCAACATCACTGCGCCGCTAAAAACAAAGCAAGTAAACATTGGAACGAAGGCAGAGCCGAAGTACGCAATGCTTGGGGACTATTGGGACGATGCCATGGTGGATAAGGTCACTGAGTTACTCCACGAATACCAAGACTTGTTACTGATCAAAATTATGGACTTAAAAGGGATCATTGGCAACTTAGGGATGATGAAGATCACCCCGAAACCCAACGTGAAGCCAGTTAAGCAGTGGCCTTACTTCTTGAATCTGAAATAGAGAGAAAAGGTCTGTGACAAATTCCACAAAATGCTCGCAGCCGGAATTATTGAGCCAATGGAAGAATCTGACTGGGTGAGTTCTATGGTAGTACAGGAGAAAACATAGAAGGGCGAAATAAGAATATGTGTGGACCTCAGGAAGTTGAATGACGCCTGTGTACACGATCCATTCCCAACACCATTCACAGATGAAGTACTGGAGAATGTTGGCGGTCAGGAAGCATACTCATTCACGGATGGGTTCTCAGGGTACCATCAGATCAATATCGTGCTGGAAGACAGGAGCAAAACGACCTTCACAACAGAATGGGGTTGTTTTCAATACACCATTATGTCATTTGGATTGAAGAATGAACCAGCCATCTTTTTGCGCATCGTTGTGGCTGCGTTCAAAGAATACATCCACAAGTTCTTGGAGGTCTATCTGGATGATTGGACTGTCTTTGGATTAGTTAAGCACCATGTAGCAAGCTTACGCTTGATGCTGGATACTTGCCGCCGACACCAGATTGCGCTGAACCTTAAGAAGTGCACATTCCTCGTTCCCTTTGGAAACCTGCTGGGACATGTGGTCTGCAAACAAGGACTGATGGTGGACCCTATGAATATTGTCGTTATTCTAAATTTAGAAGCACTGCAAAGTGTTAAATAGTTGCACGCTACATTGGGACACACCAGATACTATAGCAAGTTCATCAAAAGTTATGCCCAAATAACAGCGCCGATGGAAAAGCTATTGAAAAAGGATGGTACATATTGCTGGAATGATGATTGCATGAAGATTTTGGATGTCGTGAAGGGGAAACTAGCCTTTGCCCCAATCCTGGTCTTCGCAAAATGGGATGTGGAATTTCATGTACATGTTGATGCGTCGTGTATTGCACTGGGAGTCGTACTCACACACGAGGGTGCAGAGGGCATGGATCGCCCGATCGTGTTTTGCAAGTCAGAGATTGTCCAAAGCAGAAAAGAACTATTCCACCACTGAGTGCGAGGGGTTAGCGATGGTGTACGCGCTCCAAAAATACCGACACTATTTACTTGGAGGACATTTCAAGATGTATACTGACCATTCCACATTGAAATACCTGGTGAATAAGCCTGTGTTGGGGGGGCACATATGCAGATGGCTCTTACTATTCCAAGAATATGATTTTGAGGTCATAGTCAAGCTGGGATGCCTGAACGTAGGACCAGATCACTTGTCACGAATTGAGATGGGTGAGGAACCAATGAATTTGGAGGAGGGACTACCTGATGCACAGTGCTTTGCAATGTGCGTCGTGGATAGACACTTTGAAGATATAATCCATTTTCTAACAATAGGGACTGCGCCAAAGGAATACTCAGTCCAATAGAAAAAGGAATTGGTGGTGCGCGTGGTAGAATTTTTTGTCATCACGGGGCACCTATACAAAATGGGCAATGATGAGATATTGCGAAGATACGTACCTGAATTTGAACGAGGTCAGATCCTCGTGGAAGCACATGGGGGCGCTGCAAGAGGACACTATGCAGGACGCGCGACCACACAAAAGATTCTTCGTGCAGGGTTATGGTGGCCAACCCTGCACCAGGATTTGAAAGCGCACTGTAAGGCCTGCGATATATGTCAAAGGACTGGAAAACCATCACGGAGGGACAAGATGCCATTAAATCCACAAATGACACTGCAGCCGTTTGAAAAATGGGCAATCGACTTTGTGGGACCGATCAAACCTCAGGGAAAGACAGGCGTGCGCTACATCATCACCGCGGCAAAGTACCTGACAATATGGGCGGAAGCGCAGCTGATCAAAGACTACATGACCGCTATGGCTGCAAAGTTTTTGTTCGAAAACGTGTTGACCCGATTTGGCTATCCGAAAATCTTAATGAGTGATCATGGAACACATTTCCTAAATGAAACCATCATCTCACTCACATAAGGGTTCTAGGTGTATCATCAAAAAAGTACATCGTACCACCCACAAGCTAATGGGACAGTAGAGGCATTCAACAAAATACTAGAGACTGCGCTGACCAAAGTGTGCAACGCATAACAAAATGATTGGGACCTGCGTGTACCTGCCGTACTATGGGCTTATAGGACAATGTGCAAGAAATTGATGGGACAGACACCTTTCTGGTTAGTCTATGGCATGGAAGTTGTCATGTCGATGGAATACATTGTACCTAGTTTGCGAATAGCAACGCTCATAGGCATGACGCACCACGAAGATCTAGAAGAAAGGCTCACGCAATTAGAAGAACTCGAGGAAGAATAGTTTCTAGCTGGATTTCATCTGCAGGTACAAAAGCAGCGTGAAAAGGCCTGGCACGACCGCCATATCAAGTTGCACACCTTCAAGGTAAACAACTTAGTGTTGCTGTATGACAGTAAGTTTGAAAAATTCCTTGGAAAATTTAGAATGCATTGGCTGGGACCATATGTGGCTAAGTAGGTCACATACGGAGGTGTGGTCCAGTTAGTCAAATTAAATGGAGAACCCTTCCTAGGCAAAGTAAATGGAAGTCGCTTGAAGCCCTACACGGGTGGGTCGGCTATCTGACTAACCAGCCAAAGCACAGGCTTCGTAACTCGAGGAGCCGGACAAGGGCGTGGGACTATAAACATAGGAAGTAGACTCCAGTACAGAGGTAAGGACACAATTCAGACACAGAGGGTTCAAAAGCAAGAATGCAGCAGGTTCAGCAGGCAGCAGTGCAGTGCGCTGCAAACATTCAGGCCGTTTGGGACTAGTTGGAGGGACTCCATGCCAAGATCGCCGCGCCGACAAAGTGACTTGAGGGTGAGTCACGATGTTTGTGTTGGGGGCCTGTTGGGCATAGAATCCCCCCACAACATGTTTTGGGGCTCAAAGCCCAAGTTTTGGTCAAATAATGTTGTAAGACTCCGCGAATTGCGGGCGCGGAGCGCGAAATGTATGTTGAGTCATAGGGTTGTCCACCCTAAGTTTTGTAATGTACTTTCAGCCTACCCATGGTCCGCGGACCATGGGATTGTATAAATAGAGTGAGGCTCTAAGTTGTAAAGATAATTAAGGATAGAAGAAAAGGAATGGAGTCTAGAAGATAGAGAGCATAGAGGAAAGGTCTAAGTGTCTTGGGTTGTAGTAGTAGGAAGAGGCTCTGCAGCTGAGTGTGCAGAGGCCTAGTAGAGTCCGCAGCTGAGTGCGCAGACCCTTGCAGCTGAGTGCGCAGGGTGGAGTTGAGTCTATAACCCAAGAAGAAGAATAATAAAGAGAAGTTTGATTCCAAATACTGTGTATCTACTTTTGTATTACTTTCTATGCATTTATACTGTTTTGTTTATCGCGCACACTTATATGAATACTGAACACTGTTAAGTATAATTGGGCTCATACAGATAAGTTAAGTAATCAGATAATATCGGGTTAATAGTAAGGAACTTGGGTAATAACACGGATCGCGCCTCGAGCAAGGCTACGCGAAGGCAGCATTGCAGGTTGCTAGGGACTGATAGATGCGTGTAGCGATGTGTGCGCAGGGTCAAACCGCGGACCACTAAAAAACCATCAGACATCTCTAGGGTGCAGAAACCAAGGTTCTAGCACCCTCCCATACTACTTCAGGTGAGACCTCAGCCAGCGCTCCGTGGACTATTTGCCGAAAGGGCCAGTAGTACCAGGATTTGTTTGGCTAAATCATCTCTAAACCTGGGTCAGGCCCCCATAAGCCAACAGCAACCTATAGGGAAAGAATACAAGATAGAGCATAAATGACTGATAACTCATATGAGACTTGAAAAGAAGGATCACTTCCCTCCTCCTTTAACTGTTTTCACATTAATTAGGTCTTGCATCCATTATCCTTTCATTCACAAGTAAATACATGAAATAACCATGACAATAACCAGTCATATAACCATGCTTCTAACCAGCATTAAACCATTTAAATAATAATGAGATAGCATCTATTAAGGTGACACATTAACAAGTACAAATGTAAGAGAACTTAGCTTTTATTAAACATAGACAAAGTTGACTAGGTTCGGGACTTATACGTACCGCCCGGCTATAGAAATGGCTGAACCAAATATTTATTTCAACCTTTCACCCCCATGCCATATTCCAAGCATGAATGTGGGGTATCATGGATAAACAAATCCAAAAACAACCAAGGGAATCTAGAGGTTAAACCACCTCCACCCTCACCAAACCGTGATCTCACCGAAACCAATGTTGAGATCACAAAACTAAACCGAGCTAGGAATACCTCCAGACTCCATCATTATCCTTGAGGAATTTTATGTCTCCTTATCTCTCAGGCTTTACCGCAATCCATACCATATCACTAGGCCCTAAACTAAGACACCAGACTCTCAGGATTTACCACAATCCACATAATATCACTAGGCCCTATAATGAGACTCCACCCTCAAGCTTTACCATGTATCCTGCCAAAACTGCTCAAGGGATTCCTAGGCCCTTGGGAATTTTCTTGAGAACACCTCTGCCCTGGATTATGAAACCATCCGACAATTCCAAAGCTTAAAACTGAGAAGACGATCCCATCACATCATGGCTATCAGAAAAAGGTAAGGCTAGGATAAAAACCATTGTCATAACCCAGCAAAAACATGCCACTAACAATAAGAGAACCATATACCAACATGCAAAGGCATGCATGTCAAAACCATCTGAGAAATCACACATGCAATATGTTACCTGCAAGTGTTCCTGTTGAAGTTTCCTGATCCTACTCCTCCTTGCTTGATCTTTTCTTTTCTTTCCTTTCCTTGTCCTTCCTTTTCTTACTTTTCCCTTCCTTGCTCCAAAGTTAGAATGCTCCAAGAAAACTCTATGTGTCTAAGAGTGAGAGAGAGAGAGAGAGAATAATGAGAGAGCTCCAAAACTAAATTGACAAAAGGTTAGAAACTAATCCTCATAAGCCTTTTTATCAATGGGGCCTCTACTTTCCTCATTTTCCATTATTTTCCTTCAATCTCCACCTTGCATGCAAACTGTGATCGCTCACCTTCCTTTTCTCCTATTTTCCCTTATTTTCCGACATAGATGTGCCAAAAATACCCTACTGCCTTTTTTAATGCCTTAGCCATTACCTTTTCCAATTTCCCTTAGCCATAATCACATCCAGTGATGCCCACTAGGATATATTTTCCCAATATTCAACTTTGAATACATGTCCTCTAACTGTGGTCGTAGTTTTCCTTTATTAAATTTTGTTACATGAAATTTTAACAAGGGGTTGTTAGCGACCCCTCCCCCTTAGGGAACATCATCTTCGGTGTTAAACCACACCAAGACCTCAACAAAACTACTGAAAAGCAAACATACTTCCCATGGAGCTTTACAACTTAGATCATTGCAATATTTACAATGAAACACCCACTCAAAAGAAAAACATCATGATAACATGACAAAATAACAACCATACCGCTTATTGGATCTTTATAACACAAATCGTGGCAATATTTACATCCATATACATATGTACATATACAAATACATCATCAAAGCATATACCAAACATATACCAAACATCATAGCAAAATTGCTTTGCCTCCACCGGAAAACAAAGAAGAATACATGGCCCGCATCTGATCTGCCATCTCCCATGGAGATTCATCGGGCCCACAGTGCTTCCACTACACTTTAACTTTCTCTATTTCTCTATTCCTAAGCATGAGTTTCTTTCGCTACAATATGCACTGAGGCTTCAGCTGGAATTCTCCTTCTTGTTCCACCTGGAATGTAGACCAATCAATAACATGATCAACATCCTTTATATACCTTTTAAGGAATGAAACATGGAGAACATCATCAACTTTCACTGTTGGAGTCAATGCAAGTCAATAGGCCATTAGTCCAATCCTTTCAAGGATCTCAAGAGGCCCACAATACCATGGTGCCAACTTGCCACATGATGCAATCCTCAAAGAGCACTTCTTGGGCTTCATGTGCAGATACACATGCTCCCCAACCTAAAACTCCTTGAATGCCCTGTGTTGGCCCACGTAAATCTTCTTTCTATCCTATGATTCCTTTATATTATTCTTTATAACATGCATTCCTTGTTCCATATCTACCAAAATATTCAATCCAATAAGCATCATGCTCACTAGATCACTCCAACTGATGGGAGTATTACAACTACACCCATATAGTGCCTTGAAAGGAGTCATCCTCAATGACTCATGATAACTGTGATTGTATGCAAACTCATCCAATGGAAGATACTCCTCCCATCTTCTCTATTCATGCATCATGTACATCCTCAACATATCCTCCAAGATCCTATTGACCCTCTCTATCTATCCATCCGTCTGTGGATGGTAGGTTGTACTGTAGGCCAACTTTATACCCAAACCTACAAATAACACCTTCCAAAACTTGGAAGTGAACTTTTCATCCCTGTCTGAAACGATCTTCTTTCAAACACCATGTAATCTCATGATCTCCCTCATGAAAACATGTGACACCTCACTAGTTGAATATGTAGTCTTCACTAGAATGAAGTGAGCTAACTTGCTCAACCTATTGACCACGACCATAATAGGCTCATGATATCTCACTGTCCTTGGAAGACCTGTAATGAAAACCATAGAAATGACCTCCCATTTCCATTTCAGAATCAGAATAGGCTGCAGTAGACCACCTGGATGCTTACACTCTGCCTTTACCTGTTGACAATCCAAACATCTAGCCATGAAATATGCCACTTCCTTTTTCAGATTCACCCAATAGTAGAATTCTTAACCACCGTTAGCGTCTTCTGATATCCTGGGTGACCCGAGTATGGATTGATGTGAAACTCTCTCAAGTTAAGCTTCTTGAGTTCACTGCAATCTGACACATTGATCTTGTCCTTGAATCTCACCAAACCATCTATCGTGAAGCGATAGTTTGCATCCTGATCACCTGTACCATTACTTGTACCTATACTCTATTGTAACTTATGCATAATATCCATATACCTATCATCCCGCTGTCCTGCCTAATGAGGCTCATCAATAGGTATACTATATGGGTCACAATTCCATCCTCCAGCGTATTGAATTATCTTTTTCTCACATTTATCTAAAAATTTTGTTATATTATGCTTAGTGTGAGGAGTAAAGATGTGTTGCTATGTCATGTTGCCTAATGTGTGTTAAATGCAGGAATTGGAGAAATTTTGAGTTGATTTGAGTGCAGGAACTTAGAGTAGACAAGAAAGAGAGATTCTAGGAGGTTTTCCACCTCCTTAACTCCTCCAATCAGTCGAAGATCCCCCACTCTATCTCATCAACTCGGTGTCATTAGCATCCAAGCAAGCCGAGTTCATTGACAATCGAGCTAGTGCAAGTCAAAGAAGAGTTAGATTCACCTATTCTCAAGTTAGGGAGTCAAATATCCCTATTTTCTAGGGAGTTGTTGGTAGCTCCACTTTTGTATAAATAAACAAGCTAAGGGACTCATTAGGATTCGAAGTTTTATTGTAGCCAAGAGGCCATTGAGATGAAGCACATTTTACTGTTATTTTGATGATGTATTTGACACTTTTTGAATGATAATGAGAAGTTTTGTTTTGATCCAGCACTGAGTTGACTCAGAGAGTTGAAGCTCTTGGGTTAGGGTCCAACTCTAGCAGCAAAAGTTCCACTCTTGTATCTATATTCTTAGTCTAGAATGTTGATTAATTGTTGAATTTTATCTATGTTCCTTTTAGCTTAGAAGATTGATTAAGTTTTTTCTTATTCATGTTTCCTTTAGCTTAGAGGGTAAATTAGTTTTTCCGTTTAGCAAGGAAAAACCATCAAAAATCCTATGACACTGACCCCTATCTCATCTCCCTCGTGGGATCATGATTAGAGGACCTCACTTTCACAGCCAAAACTAGAGTGTGGTTTCTTTTTCATTGCATAAATCAAGTTTTAGCATTAGTTTTATAGTTGTTTATGATTTATTGGAAATATTTACATTTTTTATTTTGCTTCTCATGATTGATGTAGCTGAGAAGGTAGTTCATTTCATAGATCAAGTTCTTAACATTAGTTAGATGAGCTTTTACAAAGTCAATTCATATTTTCCACATTGACATGTAATAATTTTCAAATGAAAAGAGAAACATGTGCATGTGTTATTGCCAGGATGTTGGATCTATAGGCAAGCACCCCTTTCACCAACTCCATTTAGGCCCACACCACCTTCTTTTGATGCATGCCAACCCATGTTCTAGATCTCTATTTTTCTACCACCGTGAGCATCATCTTAGCCGAAACCTGGACTTCTTGAAGTATTGAGCTTTGTTAAGGGTGTTGATCACATTCCCTACATTTTCCACAACTTTCGTACAACCTTTAAACACTTCATCTCACGATTCTTACCCTCCAAATACTCTCAGCCAACTTCCTGTATTATTTCAGGACATCTTGTAGCAGTACAAGAATCCTGTAACAATATCCTGTAGCACACCTGTAGTAGCCTATTTTGACATGTAATGATTGATCCAGGTGGATCTTCAGAAAAGTAACAGTGGCATGACAAAAGGCTCAAAACTCAAAGTGGAAGAATCTAGATAAGATTAGCATTGGATCGAAGTGCTCTTCATCCTCATTCCAATGGTGTGAAAAGCATTCAAATCGGAGTCCAGATGACAAAGTTAGAGAAAGTCAAAGTTTTATTTTGACTTGTCTAGGTAGAAAGGAGACGATGACAAGGCATAGTTTCATCGAATAAGGGAGCACCATGTGGTAGGGTGCCACTAGACCGTGCATATCGCATATCAGCTAAAAGGAGGATCACTTAAGGAAGAATCAGCCCCTGGCGTTCCTGGCTGCGATTATGATATCGCATATTGCAGGCCGGAGGAGTTACAAATCGGCCCCAACAGGACTTAGTTGTGATGTGATATACATCACATATCACAATCAAGGGCTGGTGCTTGCGATAAGGTTCAGGGAAAAAGTGTCAATTGTGATTTTACGGTGGACGCCGATTATGATACTACAATAAGGGGCCCGACCCAAAATGTTATACAGTGTGATTAATAAACCTGTGGGTTTGCAGGTGTTTCAGAGTGCTAACCATTGCACCAAGGGTTTCATGCTGATTTTGATAATGCGACAATAGTGTCAAATGTGAAGACATTATTTTATATGGTGAATATTCCTGTCAGGTCCATAGTTATCATAGGATGTTGTGTCTGGGCATTGGACTGTCCGCCAATAAGCTGGAACCGCCGATGAATCCACCGCCGAGAGTCATGTGTTGTTGGAATGGGTTGTTGGACAGTGGCTTACTATTGTGGAAATGTGCTTGCTATGAATCCTTCAGGCTTGCTCCCATCTACTAGCCTTGGCTATTATTTTGAAACTACCCCAATTTTGAGGGATGCCTCCATGATCATATATATATGACTGTTGTGTTAGAGAAAGGCAGGGGAGGATTGGCCAAATACACATATTTTACTGCATACAACAGACCTTGACCCTGGCAGCAGGGAGGTTTCGAGAAGGTTGTAAAAGGCCCGATTATCCAAATTGAGAGTTTAGATAGGCGTTTTTGCACCATTTTTCACCAAGAGTTCAGTGGTTATGTCTGTTTTCAAAGCTAGGCTCTCCATTATCTTCCCATCTATCAGCTTGGAGGTATAAGGGTTGATATTGCATGTTACTGTACTTTTATCTCTTTATGCCACTAATAAAAAGAAGGCCTCCCCACTATTGAGCAGGGCCCGGAGATGTAGTCCAAATTGGACGAAATCTGTAATCAAATCATTGTGTCATGGTTTTTGTTTTCTTCTGACTATTTCCGCATTGTTATGTGTTTTTTTTAAGTTCCATACGTAATTCTGATGCATCTGTAAGTAAAATATATTGGATCAAGTTTGGTATCAGAGCAGGTCTTTGTAGATGTGAATTGCATGAGTTTATGCTAACCCGAAACAAGTTGTGAAGAGGAGAAGGAATGCTTAATTCCTTTGATCCTGAAGTAGGATGTGCACAACGAAGAAGAAACATGGCCAATGAAGAAGCTTGTTGGGAAGAGGAACATAATTTCCAAAAGGTATTCTACAATATGGAAGGAAAACTGGACCAATTGTTCACAGAGTATGAGAAGGCACTTGGGAATGAGAAGACGGATGTTAATGATCATGGATTAGGAAATCAGGAAGGTGGTGGAGAAGATCCTCCTCCCTCTCCTTCTTCCAGTGATAGTTCTCATCACTCTCAGTGAAATTCCAGGAAGACCTCTAAGAAATCGTTCTTCAAGTTAGATGTAAAGTTCGACTTGCCCATGTACAATGGAGAATGTAGTGCAGAAAAATGAAATAACTAGATTAGACAGATAGATGTTTACAGTCAAATCAACAGATTGAGGAAGATGAGGTGAAAGTCTAGTTAGCGTCTCTTCAGATGAGGGGCACTGCTCTCGTTTAGTTGTAGAGCAAGTTATTGGAGGGCAGCACGATGTCAGGTAACCTTTTGTCCTCTTGGTCTAGTTTTATTTTTGCATTAAAAGACCAATTCTACCCTCTGGGTTATAAGAAAAAGCAACTTATGGATTGGAAATATTTAAGGCGAGGTAAGGGCCAGAATGTACAAAGCTTCACAGAAGAATTTCGGAAACAAGCACTGCATCTAGGCATCTCATTAGATGCACCCAAAACTGTAACTAAGTACATAGGTGTGTTACATAGTTACATCAAACACTTGTTATTACTGTTCGAGCCTAATTCAATCGATAAGGCTAGCATTAAAGCTATACATCTTGAAATCTAAGGCAAGAATGATCGAGATGACCAAACCAAGAAGATGCCATTCAAACCTTAGCATGGAAAATTCGAGAAGAAAGGAAAATGGAAGGACAAGAAGACCGTCACAACCAAGAAGGGGGACAAAGAGTTAACGTCGTGCACTCACTGCAAGAAGTATGGTGATGATGAGGATCACTACTAGAAGCTACATCAGGAACTGAGGGTGAAGATATTCAGTGGAAAGGGGATGCAGAAGACAGTGGAAACAACATAGGACCTTGGATTAGATTCCAGCGATGAGACATCAATCATAGCCATGGGCGCAAGAGGTACTCTTTCTATTAATGATAGTTTTGATTTGATTGCAAGAACTAGTTATTTGAATGCGCCTGTGAGTTGTGAGTGAAAGAGAATTGAGTTGTTCCACATTAGAGTTGTCATAAAGCATACAATGGTGGAAACTTTGTTTGATTTAGGTTCCCAAGAAAGCTTAATCTCAGATTACTTAGTGAAAAGGTTAGGCCTTGAAACTAAACCTCATCCGAGTCCATACCCGCTTGGTTGGGTAAGTGATAAAGCCAAATTGCAGGTCACCAAGTAGTGTAGGGCTAGATTTGTAATTCCTTCTAAATTAATTGATGAGGTAGAGTTAGATGTAGTACCTTTTGACATATATGGAATCATCTTGGGAAGCCCATATATATATGATAGAAAGGTTGTTTTCTTTCGACATGAAAGCAAATACCACCTCACAAAGGATGGGGTAGAGTATATAGTTAGAGCTCATCATGCAAAAGTTAGTGCTAGCCTTGTTAGTGCAGGACATATTAAAAGACTAGTTAATTCCAGTAAAGGGTGCATGCTCATGGTAGTGAGGGCAAAAGAAGTTGAAACGGATAATGCTTTAAGAGGTTGTGATCCTAAACATAAGAAGGAATTATTTGAAATTGTTTCTGACTATGATGAATTGTTTCAGGAATCGAGAAGATTGCCCCATAAACGGGAAATCCAACATGAGATCCATTTGCAACAAGATGCCCCTTTACCAAATGTTGGCATGTATAGGATGGCTTCTATCTAGATGGAGGAGATCAAGAAGCAGGTGTAGGAACTATTAAATCAGGGAGTCATCAGACCGAGTTCTTCTCCTTGTGGCTCATCAATCATGTTGGTGCCCAATAAAGACGACACGTGGAGGATGCGCATGGATTACAGGGTGTTGAACAAGATCACGGTGAAGAATTGATACCATCTCCCTCGCATTGATGAATTTTTACACCAATTAAAATAATGTTGTTTATTTTTCCAAGCTAGATTTGCGTAGTGGTTACCACCAGGTGAGAATTCCAGAGTAGGACATCTAAAAAAATGCATTCAAAACCAAGCGGGGGTTGTTCAAATGGATGGTGATGCCATTCGGGCTGTGCAATGCTCTAGCCACGTTCATGAGGGTAATGAATGATTTATTTCAGTCATTTCTTAATCATTTTTTCTTGTGTATCTAGACGATATTCTTGTGTATAGTAGGACATGGGAGGAACATATGCATCACATAAAGAAAGTGTCTTGATGTTCTAAAGAAAGAGAAATTATATTTGAAACTATCAAGTGTGATTTTGGAAATCCTTCTCTCATTTATTTTGTCATATTGTCGGTAATGGGAAATTAAGGATAGATCCCTATAAAGTGGAGGCGATAATGAAGTTGCATGAACCCACGAATGTCACAGAAGTTCGAAGTTTTCTGGGTGCAGTGCAATATTGGAGAAGGTTCATAGCTAACTTCTCCATTATTGCAACCCCCTCACATGCCTTGGCTAGTGTGAAGCAGGCCTTTCAGTGGGGAGGAAAATAGAAGAAATCCTTCGATACACTGAAAGGGAAGATCAGCGTGGCACCAGTGCTTGTCTTACCAAAACTTCAGCAGCCTTTCGAAATTGAAACAAATGCCAATAGATATGCCATGGGTGTTGTATTGATTCAGCAAAGAAAGCCTGCTTGTTACCATTTTAGGACTTTCTCCCAGGCTGTTATGAATTATCCTACGTATGATCAGGAGTTGTACACCTTGGTCCAGAGTGTAAATACGTGGAAACACTATCTGATCTACAAGGATACCGTCATTCACATGGATCATCAGCCCTTGCAATATCTTCAGTCACAGACCAAGCTTCAGCAAGCCCATCACTTCAGATGGATGGGATTCCTCCAACAGTTTCATTTGGCAATAAAATATAAGAACGGCGCGAACAATAAAGTAGCAAATATGTTTTCTTTCCCTCCTATTTATGCATCTGTAGTTTTGCAAAATGTTTCTTTGTCGTTAGAAAGTTATGTTGAATAATATGCTAATGATAATTATTTTAAAAAAATCTATGCAAAACTGACTTGTGGATCGCAGGTGGAAAATTATTACTTGCAGGGAAATCTATTGTACCACCTTGGTAAACTGTGTATACCCAGTAATGAGAGGGTTCATGTAATCCAATAGGCTCATACCTCTTTGGTGTCTATTCATTTTGGAATTGAGAAAACTTTATGTCATTTACAGAGTTTTTGTTTTTGTCCTCATATGAAAAACATTGTGACTCACTTTTTAAAGGGTTGTGTGATGTGTTCTATTTCAAAGCCCTCTAATAGAAAACTTGGGCTCTACACACCACTCCCTATTCCAAGTCGGCCATGGGAAAGTGTGTCCATGGAATTTGTAGGAGGTTTACCGATGTCTAAGAAAGGTCATGACTATTTGTATGTCGTTGTGGATAGGTTTCGTAAAATGTGTATTTGAATGCCTTGTAAAAAGCAGGTCACTACTGAGAAGACTATTTTTCTTTTCTTTCAACATGTTTGGGTCCATTTTGGGATGCCCACATTTATTTTGTCAGATCGAGACTCCATCTCTCTTGGTGAGTTTTGGACCAGCTTGTGGAGAATGATGGACACCAAGCTGAAAAGAAGTAAGACATTTCATCCACAGACCGATGGACAGACAGAGGTTGTCAACCATACCGTGGTACACTTGTTGCGAGGCTATTGTGGGAAACATCCTACATTGTGGGATGAACAAATTCCTTATGTGTTGCATACAATCGAGCAGCACATGCATCTACATAGAGATCACCATTTGAGACATGTTTTGGCTATCTACCCAGGGATCCCTTGGACATGGTCTTTGGGAAAGAGGAAGATGGTAATGGACGAGATGATAGAGACAAAGCACTGAATTTCATTCAGCAGATACAGGTAATTCCTCAGGCAGTGGAGGAGCAGTTAGAGAAGGGTCAAGCTTGGTATAAATCTCGACATGATAAGCATCGAGTTGACCATCAATTTCAAGTTGGGGACAAGGTATGGCTCCATGCAGCAAATATAGAATGAAGGGAGAAAGGAAGAAAATGAGACCCATTAGATATGGTCCCTTCACCATATTGGAAAATATTGGAGACAATGCTTTTTGTCTTGACTTGCCTACTTATATGAAAATGTACTCCATGGTAAATGTGGAAAGCTTGAAGCTTTATGAACATCTATTTATTATGGATACCAAGGAGGTTGCACAAATTCCTACACTGGATGATTTTGCAACGGAGTATCTAGATAAGTTGCCTGAAGATATCGTACTCGATCAGAGGACCAGAACTTCACAATGGGGATATGCAGAGTACATTTGTGTTGGCTTCAACGGAATGTATCCAAGCAGAGCTAGATGGATGGAGAAGGAAAAAGTGAGGGAGCAATTTCCTCACTTACCAATTGATTGAAAAGTTTTTTGCTGTTACAAAAGCTCTTAGTGGGGAGGATTGATCTAGGTGGATCTTCATAAAAGTACCAGTGGCATGACAAAAGGCCTAAAAATCAAAGTGGCAGAATCTCGATAAGCTTAGAATCAGATCAAAGTGCTCATCATCCTGATTCCAACTGTGTGAACGGCACTCAAATCCGAGTCCACATGACAAAGTTAGAGAAAGTCAAAGTTTTGGTTTGACTTGTCCATGTAGCAGGGAGAAGATGACATGGCATAGTTTCAGCAAATACGGGAGTTCCACGTGGCAAGATGCCATTGGACCTCGCATATCTCATATCGATGAAAAGGAGGAGCACTTAAGGAATAATCGGCCCCTGGCATTCCCAGCTGTGATTGCGATATCGCATATCGCCAACCAGAGGAGTTACGAATCGACCCCAACAAGACTTAGTTGTGATGCGATATACATCGCATATCGCAATCAAGAGCTGGTGCTTGCAATACAGTTCAGGGGAAAAGTTCCAATTACGATTTTGCGGTGGGCGTCGATTGTGATACTGTGATAAGGGGACCGAACTCAAAATGTTATACAGTGTGATTAATAAACCTGACGGGCCCGCAGGTGTTGCGGAGTGCTAACCATTGCGCTAAGGGTTTAACACCAATTGCAATAATGTGACGGGAGTGCCAAACATGAAGACATTATGTTATATGGTGAATCTTCATGTCGAGTCCATAGTTATCACAAGATGTTGTGTCTAGGTATTGGACTGTCTGCTGATAAGCTAGAACCACTGATGAACCCACCGTTGAGAGTCATGCGCCATTGAAATGGGTTTCTGGACAGCGGCTTACTATTGCGGAAGGGTGGTTTCTGTGAATCCTTTAGGCCCACTCCCGCCTACTAACCTTGGGTATTATGTTGAAACTGCCCCGATTTTGAGGGATGTTGCCATGATCTTATATATATGACTGTTGTGTCAAAGAAAGGCAGGGGAGGACTAGCCGAATACACAGATTTTACTACATACAACAGACCCTGACCTTGGTAGCAAGCTGGAACCTTTCCTTGAGCAGCAAGGAGGTTTCGAGAAGGTTGCAAAAGGCCCGATTATCAAAATTGAGAGTTTGGATAGGTGTTTTTGCACTATTTTTCATCAGGAGTTTAGTGGTTCTATATGTTTTCAAAGTGGGCCTCTCCATTCTCTTCCCATCTATCAACTTGGAGGTATAAGCATTGAAATTGCTTGTTGTTGTACTTTTATCTCTTTATGCCACTAATAAAAAGAAGGCCTCCCCACTATTGAGCAGGGCCTGGAGGCATAGTCCAAATTGGACGAACTCCATAATCAAATCATTGTGTCATGGTTTTTGTATTCTTCTAACTATTTCAGCGTTGTTATGTTCTTTTTTTAATTTCCATGGTTAATTAACTCTGCTATATGTAATTTCGATGCATCTGTAAGTAAAAGATCTTGGATCAATGATAGCCTAGCTTAGTTTAGGAGTAGTTTGATCCCTTAACTTAGACTCCATAACCAGAAGTGCCACATATACCATTCCCTTCACTCCTTTTCCTTTCCTAAAATATCATATAGCATTGGCTCTTTCATTTCCGAATTTAGCAATTATAACTTTATTTAATCTGCAAGTGTGAATTAGATAGTCAATGCATGCATTCTTGAATTATGAAATGGTAGACTAATCTCCTATTTTCAAGCAACCCTGATAGCTAGATGATTGAGTGCAAGTTAGCATAGCTTCCTTTCTACAAATTAGCATAAAATTTGTGTCCTTTCATAGCATTTACAATTTGACAACTTTCATTTTCTGAGTTGAAAATAATTTACTTTCTCTGCACTACGACTAGCCTTTAAATTCTACTTTCAATAGTTAGACTCCTTTCAGTTAAGTAGAAGAATGGTCTAGAACCCTAATGATCAAGTGACCTAGTTGAGGGTGGCATGAGTAGGATGATGCATCTACTATGTATATAGCACTGTCACCTCTAATTTTGTATGAAACCTTAGGTTGATAAAGTAAAGTTTAAGAGCCTTTGGAAGTTACAACACTCTTGGTGCAATACCAAGGCTTACCATATTTTTGGTGTTGTTGCCGAGGAGGTGTCTACGTAGATGTAATTTTTACTTTTCTTTTTGTTTTGCATTTAGTGGATAGATGTTATTCTTTATTTCCTTTCTATTTTTCATTTGGTTTTGAAAAAAACACATAAAAAGAAAATTGTTTTCATGCCTCATAGGATTAGAGACACTTTAGGGAAATTCTTTCCAAATACCCGCACACCATCAAACAGTCAACATTCACTCTTCTTCGGTGATTTTCAACTTCCCTCTCATACTGTAGGGGAGTTAGAGGACCCCTTAAGTGAACAACACGAGATCTTTGAAGAGCCTATTGGGGAAGAAGAAGAAGAAACCATTCCACATACTTACACCATGGCTAAAAAGAGAAATGATGGTTCTTTTCCCATCATAGATACTAATGGAGATGCTGGGATGAAAAATATAAGCCCTTCTGCCCTTCCTCGCTTCCATGGCTTAACCTCAGAGTACCCTGATACTTTTTTGTTTGAGTTTGATGTTGTCTGTAGAACTTATGATTATACCTCTGATGGCCAGAAGTTGAAGTTGTTCCCATCCACCCTGAAGGATGCAACCTTGCACTAGTTCATGTCTATACCTGGGGATAACATCACTACCTGGGCTCAAATGTAGCAATCCTTTAACAAAAAGTATAGGGACTATTGTAGGTCCAAATACACCAAAGAGGAAATCTTTAGAATGACTCTTGGACCAGATGAATCCCTGGAAGACTATGAGGAAAGGTTCCAGCTCAGTTGTAAAAGGGCCAGATGCACCCTTGATCCTGAATCACTCAAGTTATTCCTTCTTAGAGGAATCAGGGAGGATGTACTAGAAACCCTAAACATGTTGTCTAGAGGAGACATTTATCATCTACCCTATGACAACATCAAGACAATATTCAAAAACCATTCTAGGGCTGCTGAGAAGGGTAGGTCTAGTCAAGCTTTGTCCAGTTCCTCTTCCTCCACCACATCTATCAAGAATGAAATTGGAAGCATGTTGGAAGACCTTAAAGGTGAAATTATGCACACCTTTTCTCTACATATGGACACCATGTAGATCAAGAGGAGGCAAGAGGAAGCAGAGAGAGCCTTATCTATCTTTTGCCCTAAATGCACTAGAAGGAACCCCAAGAATGAATGTCCAGTAAATGTTATAGAGGTCTTCTCGATCTGTGAGGAAAACGATTCCACAGATGAGTGTCCTTCTTTTCCTGGATTGAAAGTTGTATACTAAGGGTTAGAAGGTGGGTTTGAACAACTCTGTTAGATCAATCAAAGGATGCCTCAAGGACCTCAACCATACCAGTAGGGCATGCAAGGTGCATACGATTCCTATTACCATCCCAACCAGAATTCACCCCTACCCCCTTTGTATTCTCCTACCCATCCTTCATGGTCCACACCTTATCCTTAGCCTTATGCACCTCAGTATCCTCCCCAAACTTCATATCAAACATTTCAGCCATATGCTTCTACACATCCTCATTAGAATAACCCATCACAAGGTTGGTGACATAAATTCAACTAACCTCCTTATTTACTTCCTCGACCTCCATCTCAACCACAACTCATTCATCTTTCTCCATCCAAGCAACCTCAGATGCTTGCTCAACCAAATCCAAACTCGGACAACAAGAAGGCACAACAGGTCTATAGTGGAGAGACATCTTAACTTGCCTATGTTGTGGAGATTCAAGAAATCAACCTCAGGTCTAGAAGAGTGCTCTCAGATAACCAACCTCCATCTCCACCTGAGGATCTTGAAGAGGAAAATTAAGAGAGTGTCCCTAAAGAAAATCCACCTCCTTTTCATAAAAGATTGATCCATCCTAACCAGCACAACCCAGAAGAGACTGAACTTCTGAGAGAATTTAAAAAATTATGTGTTAAAATCCCACTCCTTGAAGCTATCAAGGATGTTCCCATCTACAGAAAGCTTATAAAAGAGAAATGCTTACAACATCCAGGGAGGAGAAATAAAGACACCCCTACCATCAATGTCATTGGTCAATTGTCTGATATAATTTTGGGGAGAGTGATTTTCCCAAAGTATCTAGACCCTAGAAGTCCAATGGTAAATGTACACATTGATGGAATCATTGTTCCTCACACCTTGATTGATCTTGGGGCTACCATCAATGTGATGACTAAGGAAACCATGCTCAATCTAAACCTCCAAGGATCTTTGAGAAAGACCACCACAGTGTTGCAACTTCCATATAGGTCCATAGTGGCTCCTAAGGGAGTTGTTGAGGATGTAATGGTCTCTATTGATTCCTAGGAGTATCCTACTGACTTCCTAGTTCTCCAGCCCAAGACCAAATTCAATGGCTATCATATCATCCTTGGAATACCATGGCTAGCCACTGTTGATGCTTACATAAGTTACAGAGCTAGGAACATGACCATTAAGAATGGGAATTTATCCAAATAGTTGGCATTGTACCCTCTCGCTCAACCATCCCTAGAGCATGACTTACCCCTTTGGTTGGAAGAGGAGGAGGAAGATGAAGTGTATCATACCACATCCCATCCAATTTTTACACTCGATGATGTTATAGGAGGTGGGAAACCTGATGAAGGTGACTGCATTGACTAAATCCTCTAGAAAGAGCCCCCCAACACCATGCCTCTTGATGAGCTTGTGAAAGAATATGATGGGAATACTTGGACCACATTATGACTAGTGGACCCAAGTCCTATGCATTTCTAAATGGAAAAATTTGGTCCATATAAAACCTTAAACATCAACCCCTCTCTCTCATCCAACTAGGAAGAGAAGTTGTGCAACATGCTGAGAGAGCACTTAGATGCCTTTTCTTGGAGCTATAAATAAATGAAGGGGGTGCATCCTTCAGCGTGTACTCATCACATCTACATCAAGGAAGGATGAAAACTTGTGTGCCAACCTTAGAGGATAATGAACCTAGCCCTCAAACACATAGTGAAGGAAGAGTTGCAAAAATTGTTGGATGCAAGGTTCATATACCCCATCTTAGATAGTGAGTGGGTGTCCCCTCTAGTTTTGGTCCCAAAGAAGAATGGAAAGTGGAGGATCTGTGTGGATTACAAAGAGCTGAACAAATCCACTAAAAAATACCATTTCACTTTACCTTTCATTGATCAAGTCTTGGATGATCTTGTAGGGAAGAAGTTCTTCTCTTTCCTAGATGGATCCAATGGTTACAATCAAATCCATATCAGCCCAGAGGACCAAGATAAAACTACATTCACTTGTCCTTGCGGTACCTTTTGTTATAGGGTCCTTCCTTTCGAATTATGTAATTCCCCTGCCACTTTTCAAAGGGTAGTTCTAAGTTTCTTTGCTAAGCTAGTCCATGACTCTGTAGAAATATACATGGATGATTTCACTCCCTATGGATGTGACTTCCTAGAGGCTCTCTCTAACTTGGGGAAAGTCCAAAATAAGTGCATTGAAATGAATCTCTCGCTTAGTCCTGTGAAGTGTGAATTCATGATGAATGGAGGGACTGCCCTTGGCCATTCAATATCTTAGGAGGGAATAGAAGTGGACCTAAACAAAAGCTCCATCATAAAAAGGGTCCCTACTCCTCAAAAGTAGAGGGATACTAGGAGATTCTTTGGATTAGATGTATATTATAGGAGGTTTATCAAATACTTCAGCAAAGTAGCCTCACCATTGTTTGGATTCCTGGCCAACGACTCTGAATTGTTTTTGTCAGATAGCTTCCAAGAGGCCCTAGAGATCTTGAAAGACAAATTAACTATTGCACCCATACTTAGAGGCCCAAATTGGGCTCTTCCTTTTCAAATCCATGTTGATGCATCTGAAAAAGTTGTAGGAGAAGATCTAGGCCAAATAGCTAATAAGTTGCCTTATACCATTTACTCCATTAGAAAAATTTGTTTAAGACTTAATTGAATTACACTGTGACTCAGAAGGAACTCCTAGATGTTGCCCACTCTTTAAACAACTTCAGACACTTCATCACTGGATATCAAAATTTTGTTCATATTGACCATGCATCTATCAAGTAATTAATGAACAATACTAATGTGAATGTTAGAATTATTAGATGGTTGCTTCTATTACAACAGTTTGATTTAATTATCATTGATAATCCAGGTAAAGAAAATGTAGTTGCAGATTTTTTGTCTAGACTTGCTTTGCCTGCAGGTGATGAAGGGATGGTTGATGATTAGCTGCTAGATGAGAACTTTTTTTCTATTTCAGTTCTCTCTCCATGGTTTGTTGACATAGCCAACTACCTAGTCACTGCAGTGTTCCCTCCAAATCTGTCATTTAGGGAGAAGATAAGAATTGTAAGTAAGAGTGCCCCTTTCACTTGGATTGGGGGCAATATATTAAAAAAAGGGACTAGATAAAATCTTGAGGAGATGTGTCAATGAAGAGGAATTATTTGACATCCTCTTAACCTGTCATGGTGGGCCTTATGGAGGTCACTTTGCTGCCAAGAGGAGAACTTTCAAGGTTCTACAAGCTAGCTACTACTAGCCCACTCTCCACTAAGATACAAGAAGATACATCAGTCAATGTGGTTAGTGCCAAAGGATGGGGAAACCTACTCCCAAGGATGAAACGCCCTTGCAATCTCAGGTGGCTTTAGAGCCATTTGACAGGTGGGGCATGGATTTCATTGGGCCAATTGATCCACAATCAGGGCAGAAAAGTACATAATTGTATGCACTGATTAGTTGAAAAAGTGGTATGAGACAAAGGTTGTCAAGGTAGAAACAAAGGAGAAACTGGTCGAGTTCTTAAGGGAGAATTTGTTCTACAAATTTGGGTACCGCAAAGAGTTAGTCACCGATAAAGGAGATCAATTCACATCACATATGATCAATATTTTGATAAGGAAGCATCATCTTGAGCATAGCAAATCTACTACCTATCATCCTCAAGCCAAAGGACAAGTAGAGGTCACCAATAGGGCACTAGAATGCATCCTCACCAAGGTTGTGAGTAGCAATAGAAAGGATTGGGAAGATAGATTAGTGGAGGCCACTTGGGCCTATAATAAAATTTGGAAGACAACTATTGGTTTCACCCCTTATGACTTGGTCTATGGAAAGAAGGCTCTGCTCTCCATTGAGTTTGAGTACAATACTTTTATAATGGAAGCACAATTGGATTTAGATGTTAAAAAGGCATAGTAGGATAGGTTTCTCCAATTAAATGGCTTGGATGAATTCAGAATGTAGGACCTCCTACACACTGAAGTTATCCAATTGCAGAGGAAGGTCTGGCATGATAGGAACATCAAGGACAAGGTTTTTCAAGAAGGGGATTGGGCCATGTTATATGGCTCTAGGTTCAATGACTTCAAAGGAAAATTGATGACAAGGTGGTTAATCCCATACCTGATAGAGAAATGCCATGACAATGGAGCTATTCAAATAAGGACCTTTGATTAGGAATGGATTCCCCTTCTTGTCAATGGCTATAGATTGAATGTATATTGAAAGCCTATGTCTAAGGAAGAGTTCATTAGCGCCATCATCAGAGAAGTGAAAGTGATTGTAAGTGTCCTAGATTCCAAATCACAACATTCCTAGATACTATTTTTATTTTTAAAAAAAGAAAAGAAAAAATAAAAAACAATAAGAGGCCTGGATGAAAACCTCCATGAGGCATCTGAGGCCAACTCTTGGGTTGAAAACCTCCTTGAGGCATCCCAAGAGTGAAAATATGAAAAAATACAAAATAAAAGATCCATGGGTGAAAACCTCCCTTGAGGTGCCTAGGGAAGACATGCAGGTTGAAAACCTCTCTTGAGGCATCCTGTGTGTCCCTAAAAAAAAAGAGGAAAAAACAAAGGAGAATGCCATGACAGGGATCTACAACCTATCCATTAATAATTTTTGTCATTTTGCAGGTTTTTGAGGATAGTGGAAAATTGCAGAGCTACAGGGACAACATGCTCAAGTTCCATTCAATTTTTCCCTCCATCCACTCCATACCCTCCATGAAAACCATGTCCTCACCACTCTCACCCATCCTCATGGCTCAAAAACCCATTTCCAGACCTTTTTTTGATTTCTATAGGAAATTCTACAAGAAGCATGTAGCTACTACATGAATATCCTGTAGCACTATAAGAAAGTCCCGAAATTCTACAGGAAAAGGATCTGATTGGGAAAATCATCATGCATGACCTATCCAAGGTTAATTAGGGTCCTCACACCTTGATCCACCACTAACCCATCCTCCATGCATCCCTGATTCACAAAAATCACTATCTTTCAAAACTAACCCTAAGCTCTGTCTCATCCTTAACAAAAAATCAAAAAACACAGAGGACATTCCCTCCATTTCCACAACCCTTCACTACTCAATCAAGGCCCTAACATCATCCTCCAAACCCCCACACTCTTTCTCATCACTCCCCTGAAGTTGAAAGCCCTTGAAAAAAGAAAAAGGGTTTCTACAAGATTTCTGGTAGTAGTCTGTGCTATAGGATTTCAAGTTGAGGGGATGATACCGTCATTCTAAAGCACCCTACCATTCCAGGAAGGACTCTACATCATCATCAGCAACACCTGGGATATCAACAAAGCACCTACATACATGAACAACACAAACAATCAAATACACAGGATCAAAGAAAACACACACAGGAAAAAAAAAAGACAACAAAGTAACTCCCTGAGTAGCAGCATAGACAACTAGCACTCTCACATGCATTGATCGAGCATAAGGTAGGCAAAGGTATGGTAACCTCTAAGCTCCTCCCTAGGTGTAAAATAATGAAAAATGTATGAATGTCGAAGCAAGGTATTTTTATAAGCTGGAGGTGGCCAGTTAACTTGGGTAGCCTCAGTCAGTGATCAAAAAGTGATTTATCAGTCATCATGCAACATAGAAGTGTCACACCAGTCAATATCAGTTAATAGGGAGTGGTTGTTGATTATGAGGGATGATAGAATGATAACTCCATGTGGAACAACAGCTCAAATGAGGAAAATGCGTACTTCTGCCAAGTCATCGCAGCACTTTGAGCCTTAGAAAAAATAGCATATAACGTACCAAATCTCAAATTCTCTTGCATCTTCGCTCATTTAGAAAGTGGTTAAGGTAAGGACGAGTCTGGTAAGCTATCAAGAGTATTTGAAATCTACTCTTTCATTCCTACAGGAAGCTACAAGAAGCTACAAGAAGCACAAAAAATTGCTACAGGAAGCCTCCAAGGGTCCAGTAACGCTGCCTAAGGTCGATTTGGTCTTCAATTATCATTATACTAGGCCTTATGGTGAAAAGTAAGTGGCTCCTCCTCTTTCTTTTGTCCATGATTTACATGTTGGTGCACCTTGAACTCTCTTAGTAATAACAATCATCTTGTGGATTAAAAGAGTTTTTCTAGCTATAAAGTAGAGGGGATATACATAATTGTCATCAACTAGAGATTCCAACCCTCTGTTCCCTTTGAATTCATATCAGAGCTATCATAGGGAGAAACCCTCCTACACCTAGTTGAAAACAGAGAAGAGGATGGGAGGGGGATTCAATAGGAGAGAGCCTACAAATACTAAGAGAATTCACCTTCATCCCCCTATAGTAGATATTTTCAGAAGGCATCAGTGGTTAGGTTTCTTTGAGCTGCTAAAGGGATATGATGATGATATCACTTATGAATTTTTCATGGCCCTAAACTCTCAGACAAGAGCCACTGCCACCACTATGGTGAGGGGATTATCCATTACTATCAATCCTGAGCTGATTAGCATGGTGAAAAACCTTCCCCTTGGGGTCCAATGGGGGAAAGAAGAAAATTCCAACAGCTCCATTTCTAAGAAGAATTTATTCACTACTGATGAGAAAACGATTGAAGATAAAAATGGAGTCAGAAGGGAGAGCCTACCCTATCCCTGGGATGAGGTGGCCTACCATATCCTGAAGTTCATCTCTTGTGAAGGAAGACTGAGTGTAGTCTATGGCTACCAGTTTATACTTCTCCATGAACTAAGATTTCAAGAAATATTTCCCATAGCCCAAAGACTCAGTGTGCCTTATTTCCTCCTACAGTCCATCATGGACATGAGCCAAAAGGTGAAAGAGGGAAAGAAACAACACTTAGGCCACCATGGCCTCATCAAACTAATAGTGGAAGATGCTTTGAATAAATTAAGGGTTCCTATCCTCTGGTCCACATTCAAGGATATGGACAGAGAAGACTTCCTTGACACTCAATTCCTTGCACTTGGTGAGACCCCAGCCTCTAGTTCTGAAGGAGAAGAGGCATAAGAAGAAGAGGAAGAAGAGGTAGAAGCAGAAGAGGAAGAATGTAACAACCCTAGTTAAAAATCCATGTAAAAATATATAAGGCTACGGTGATGGGACACGTATTCCAATCTAAATGGTGGGGAAAACATCCTAGTGGGTGTTCATTTGGTTGTTTATGGCTAAGGAAATTGGAAAAGGAAATGGCTAAGGATTTGGAAAGCAAAGAGGCATTAATTGGCATTTTATTTATGAAAATAATGGAAATTAGGAGAAAAGGGAGGTGAAAGGTCACAGGTTTCATGTGAGGAGGAAAATTAAGGAAAATAATGGAAAATGAAGAAAACAAAGGCCTCATTAATAAAAAGGCTTATGAGGATCAATGGCCAGGACTTGATGAGTTTAGTGTTCGAGCTCTATTCTATTCTCTCTCTCTCTCTCATACTCTTGGAGATAGAGTTTTCTTGGAGCACTCTTGGAGGGTATGACATACTTGGATTCGTGGAGCAAGAAGGCAAAGGAAGAGCAGGAATGTACAAGAAGGCATCGGGAACAACTACATCAGATTTGCTTGCAGGTACTGAGTTGCATGTATGTTTCCTTCACTAGTTTTGGCATGCATGACACATGCATGTGGTTTCTTGGTTGTGATCTATCATTGGCATGGAGGATTACTTGGATTTACAATGGATTGCCTAGCCCTGCAATTTATTGGATAGCCATGGTGATTGTCAATTTATTTTTATTGTTTTGTTTTGGTTGGTTCTCATGTTCGTTAGCATGGGTTGAGTTACTAGTTCCTGGAGCCTTGGTTGAATAAACAATATGGAAGCCCTATAACGGCTTGGGTTGAGTTACTAGTCAAGTAGCCTTGGTTCGACAAACGCTCTAGATCCTTGGAACAACTTGGTTTGAGTTACTAGTCTTGTAGCCTTGGTTGGACGAACGCTCTAGAGCCTTGGTTGGAAAAATGCTCTGGAGCCTGGCAGCAATTGTGGGTTGAGTTACTAGTCCTAGAGCCTTGGTTAGACAAACACTCTAGAGCCTGGCAGCAACCATGGGTTGAGTTACTATTCCTAGAAGTCGGATTGGAAAAACACTCTGGAGCCCTAGAAGGTTGGGATAGAGATCAATCAGATGATGGTTTTGGGTGATGTCCAAACATGAGGTGGAATCACTATTTGATGGGTTGAGTTGGATGGCCTCTAGAAGCCCTGGATGGTTTTTGATTGATGTGTTCTATGAGATCCCACATTCATGCTTGTAATATGGCATGGTGGTGAATGGATGGAGAGAGATTGGGCTCATCCATTCTACGGTCGGGTGGAACGTCGAGGTTCCATCCCAGGTTTGGATTTTGCATCATTAATGAAAGGTTGATTCTCCTTATTTTTCTATGAGCCTTTTGATGGATTATATGTGGTTTATATGGTTGTGATTTCATGGATAATTATGTCCCTATTATGCTGGTTATTTATAGGTTTTATGACAACAGCCATGTGTGGCTCTCATCGTGTTCTTACTTGTAATTGAATTATCAATGTATCTATGATCTAATGGATGAAATAGTAGCTAATGTGATAAGGAACAATGATTCATGGCGAATCCCAGATAAGTATGAGACCCCTATGCTCATATCTGTTATTTACACCTGCAGATTACACATTTGCAATATGTTTGATGAAATGCCTGTCATGGCTAGTAGGGGTCCAATCAAGGTCTTGAACAAGTTTTTTCTCTAATACTGCCATTTCCATGTTATTTTACTAATTTGAAGAGATAGTTCAATTATGGGTAGTGACCTGGGCTCTGGGCCTGAAAAAGTGGCTCAAATCCCAGAGTCACTGGCATAACACTAACAAATTGGGTCTTTGGTCGCTGGCAGGAAAGCTTGTGAGAGAGGCTATAGGGTTATAGTCGCATGCATGCCTTTTCATGGGAGTGAATTTGGGTTTAATTCATCTAAATTGTAGGTTAAATCAGGGGTTGGGCACATGGAGTGGTGGATTATTTCCTGGGGGTCCTGGAGCACTTGAGGGAGGTCTGCGTGTTGTGTTTCCGTCGATTCCATTTCCTTAAGGTCACCTAGGAGGTTGAATCATATCATAGTAGCCTCTCGTCGTATGTTTACCCCGGTTGGACGATTGCTTGGGTAGATGTGGGAGGAGGGTGTTACAGAGTGGTATCAGAGAGTGGTTGCACTCTCCTTGGGCTGTGTGTTGATTTTGCTTTCATGTTGGGTGCATATGTGTTCCTTATGCATGTAGTCCATGTGCTTTTTGCATTTGCATGGTGTTGATCATGGTTGTAGTGATTTCACCATGTGAAGGTTCAAGGTGTTTCCGTGGAGTATGTCTTCATGTGTGTATGGTTGATTATGCATTGTTATGCACATCAACGTTCACATGTTACCAAATGCACGTGAGGTGATTTTTGTTATCATGCATGAGGTCATGGTTTGTGTAGTTGATAGGGTCATGCATGGATGATTGGAATCTAGCTTGAATGATGTGTATATGGTTTTGTACACATGTGTTATACATCTATATGTATTTGTTATGCACGTATGGTCTTGGTTATAGTTATGCATGAATAGTAGGTCAAACATGCCTTGTGAATTCATGGTATGCAATTTAGGTCATCATGATGCTATTGGTTGTTATGAAGCTAATGTGTTGGATGAGATAGAGCAGGATCGGTATACATGTATTGTATGTTTGGCATGCAGCTATGTAGGTTAAGGATTGTCATATGCATTAGGTTTATATACATTAGGTTTATGTAGATGTCTTTTGATGTTATGGTTACATTCATGATAGATGTTAGTTGATTAGTGTAGTTATATGCACATGTGTCAGATAGTTAAGAATGATTCTAACATGTAGTTATATGTATTTCTATTGTTGTTTTATATGAGATAACCTGGTGATTATTTTATATGTTGTTGATGAGTATGTTATAGGTTAACTTTTTGTTGTTATATGACAGTTAGCTTGACAATTAGGTTATATGTTGTCGATGAGCATGATATATATCTTATGGTTGTTATATGCTAGTAACTTGATGATTAGGGTTATTTCATTAAGATCTTGATGTCATATGTATCATGCTAAATTGGATTGGCCTATGCATATGGTTAGGGTTACGACATTCAGGTATGAGTTGACTTATTGTGTTGCATTGTGTGTTACTAATATATACCGATCATACATATGTGATTGCTACATGTAAATGATAAATGATTATGGGTTTATGATGTGAACATGTTAGTTAGTTAGTGTTATGGATATCATGATCTTATTTATGTTTGAGTTGACATGTTGTAAAGTTATATCTTTCTAACTAGATTGATTGTGCAGACAAGATAGCCTCCCCTAAGATACATTAAGGTATGAGCTTTCTTATGTCGTCTATTTAGTGTTTGAATGTTTGATTATGTCATCTATTTGGTGTTTGAGTGTTTGGTGTCTATTATGTCATCTAGTTGATTTATTTAACATGGTATGTTTGCAATTTGGTTGAATGTTTGATGAATTGCATAATATGAGTATGTGTTCAAAAGATCTTGTTTTAAGATGATTTCACTAACATATGTGTTGAGATAGCTGACATGTGCTTGAGTGTAATTAGGTGATAGTTGTAGCACTATGTATTATGTCTAATGACTATGAGTTGACTATGGATTATGACATCATTGTTTGTAAAAGTTGATTTAAAATTGATAGATATGATTGTCTTGATATTTGGAAGATGCGATTGACATGGGTAAATAGTTGTAGGAAACATGCTTGGTATTAGTATGACAAGGTAATAGTTGGTATGTTTATATAACTAATAGTTGGGTGATGTGATAGTACATAATAAATACTTGATTGCAACAAGGTAAAAGGGTAAAAGAAAGGAATTGGACAAGAATTCCTTTGGTTATGTTTGGAAACCCTAATTCCAAACGAATGAGTGCTTTGCATACAAGAAGTCTTATTAAGCCTAATTTGTATGAAATTATGTGGATATGTGCTAGATTCATGAATATGTTCTTGAAAAGTATATTAGCTAGTTTCTATTTACAAGCAGAGGGAATTGGATTCCCTTGACAGATGGCTTGGATGTGTTCAGTTGCAAGAAAAGTTCTTGGCACAATAAGGTAATATAAATGGTATATTGTTATATTTATTTATGCACTAACATTTATGTGTTTATGGTAGTATGATGCAGGGGATTGCATGGAAAGAGACTGCCATGAAATATTGAAGAAGGCTCGGGTTGAGCTTTCCCCAGGAACCATGGGGATAGAGTCATGGTGTTTATGGTCAATCTTGTGCTTTTGGTCTTTTGTGAATAGTTGCGCTTGATTTACGGTTTTCGTTATGTATGGTGAAAGTCCTTGCCACTTTGTTGTGGTGTCATATTGTTAATGACTTTCATGGTTTTCTTCTTAGTTGTTTCTTTTCTTTCCTTTTATGTTTTGAGTCTTGGGAATTTTTTTGGAAAGAGGAAATTTTATGGAGGTCGGGAGAGCTGTGTGTTACTCGAAAGGTAATGTAAGATTTAGATGAAGCTTTGTGCATGAGTAAGCGCAGCGGAAGGTAAGACTATGAGAGCCAGTAGGACTAGTTGGGTCCATTGTGGTAAATGGATGGTGGCAGTACATACATGAGGAAGGTAACCAGAAAAGGTAAAGTAAATGGACTTGAGGTGTTGGATGGTTTGACCAAGTTGGGAAAGGTGGTTCTCAATGTTGCGCATGTTGTGCACAAATAAGGAATTTCTCTTAACCTAGACCTTATGTTATCTGGTAATTATGTTATGATCATGATTATGTTGATGTTTATATATATGTGTGTGTATGTATGCATTTCGTTTCCTGATAGGATCATGATTGTTTATGCTAATGCTTGTATATGTGTATGTATCTATGTATCTAGGTCACTATCCGATAGGGTCATCAAGAATCGTTCTTGTGGAGGAATGATTTCTTACGCAGGAAAATGACATGAATAGGTTCTTGGTCTTACGAGGAATCAATTGGGAAGAGTAGTCATGACAAATATATGAGGTCAATATCATGTGGATATGAATTGATATTGTATGCTTGTATTATGCCTATGTTTATGTTATGACAAGTAACGTTGAGGGATGCATCAACAAAATGAAAGAAGTGTGGTCTATGACATGTTGGGACAAGCATGGATAAGACACTGGAAGCAAGGTTTCTTGGTAGAGACAGTGTGCTTTTGGATGTGAGGTACTATTGTTGTGCATATGTTGTATATGTTGTACATGTTGCATCTGTGATGTTGTGTGCATGCAGTGTTGTATGTATATAGTGTGTGTACATGTTGTTATGCAATGATTATGTACAAGGTGGTACAGATAGTGTTGTGTGCATATGGTGCTCTGCGCATGTTGGATATGTGGTGTTGTGTACAGATGATGCTATGTACATGTTGGATATGCAGTGCTATGTACATGTGGTGTTGCATGCATGTTGTACATGTGGTGCTATGTACATATGGTGTTGTTTGATTGTACAAGTGGTGTTGTGTGCATGTGGTGCTTTGTACATGTTGTACAAGTGGCAATGTGTGCAGGTGGTGTTGTGTACATGTCGTGCATGTGGCGTTGTGAACATGTGGTGATGCTTACATGTCGTGCATGTGGTACTATACATGTGGTATTGTGTACACGTTGTACAAGTGGTGTAGTGTACATGTGGCGTTGTGTACACATTGTACAGGTGGCTTCGTGTACATGTGATGTTGTGCACACATTGTGCAAGTGGTGCGGTGTACAGGTGGTACTGAGTACATGATGTACGTATGGTATTGGTCCACTTGTGGTATTGTGTGCATGTCATACATGTTGTGTTAAGGGCATGTGGTACTAGGTATGTGCATTGTGTAGGTGCATGTATTGTGTAGTGTTGTACATCGAGTATAGATGTATTGTGTTGTGTTGTACGCCAAGTGTAGGTGTATGTATTATGTTATGCACTGGATGTAGGCGTATGTATTTTATTTTATGCACTGGATGTAGGTGTATGTGTTGTATGTCAAGTGTAGGTGCATGTATTGCATGGAGTTGTATGTCATGTGTGGTCATATGTGTGTGATGACCACTATGTATATGTGCACCTAGTTGAGGAGAAGGCATTGGGTGTTTCTCAGGTGTGGCAACTAATTCAGTGTGCATACGAAACAAGAACAAAGGAAGAAGTAAGGATTGATTAAAGGATAAGTATCAGTATATTATTTTAGTTTTATTATGCATGTGATTTATGATTATGGTATATGATGATTACATGTGAATTACGATTGTGGTTTATGATGGTTACATGTGATTTATGATTTTGATTTATGATGGTTATGTTTTGAGGTAACTTGATGAGATATTTTTATACATGTTGATTTGGTCAAATATGCTAGTTTGACTTGTTGTGGCAGGAAGTGAACAGGATTGCAAATGCACCTTATTGACAAGCTACCAATGAGGTATGATGTGAATGTATTTCAATTTATTTTAAATCTAATGGAAGTTATGTGCTTGGTATAGGAATGCATGAAATGCCCGGTTGGGTGATTGAAATCAACTACAAGAATTTGCAACAACAAAAGGAATTAGAAAATGTTGCAGTATGCTAGTAAAGCATTCAAGAACAAGACCATTGTGGGACACGGGTACCCAATAGTGTCCATTGATTGCCATGAGCATGCTATGACTGATATGATGGTTTTGAGGCAGGGATATCCCTTGTTTATTGTATCTTCTGATGTGAGGAACCCTTGCCAAGGGATGGACTGCCCGAGATGGGGGTGCTAGCGGAACTTGGAAGGTGAGTGACTTCATAGAAGGGGTTGAACAGATTGCCCGAGGGGCTGTGTAGCAGAGAAGGGAAGACTGGGTGATGGGCCTCTAAATTAGACATAAATTAAGGCCCGCGCCTCTAAATTAAAACATAAATTAAGGCCTATGACCATCCTTCAGCACATTAAACCTCTCTTTTTGCATTAGATAATTTATTTTTAACTTTAATATATTCATTAGGAAGGTTTATGAATAATTGAATATTTGTGCCTAATATTATTTATTTTTGTGGAATATTATGAGAATATTGGGTAGATTATGAAGAGTTGGAGGAGGAGATAATTTAGGGACTTGTTCCCTACTACTGGAGGATCAATAATAAATAATAATTCAACAAGATATTATGGAACTATGGAAAAAATTGTGTAACTCCAATGATTGAAAAAATCTAGGAATGTGTTCCACTAATCAAGGGAGCAGATCCACCAATCAAGGGAGCAGATCCACTAATCAAGGGATTTCGGTGGGGAAAGCTTCCTCCATCCATGGGGAATGATTCTTAATCATTTTTTATAAGTACCAAGTCGAATTTCCTCTAGGGAATGATTGAGAAAATCTAGGAATGTGTTCCCTACCATTTAATGAAAATTCCTAGTATTGGGGACTAGATCCACTAATCAAGGGATTTTGGTGGGGAAAGCTTCCTCCATTCATGGGGAATGATTCCTAATAATTTTTTGTAAGTACCAAGTTTAATTTGCCTCTAGGTATAGATTTTTCATTAGTTTTATTGTGAGGAGATTTTAATTAGGGTTATTGCGGAGAGAGCTTGTATTTCTGTAGCTCCAATGTATTTTCTTGCAGGGATGTAATTCTATTGATGAAAATAATGAAGATTGGTGTCATGTTCAGCTTCTAAATCTTGTTCTCCTCCATAGGTCTCTGATTTTCCTTGGGCTTGGCCATCCCAAGAACCTCAGAGCCCTTTTGTATCATTTTCTTTCCTTCTTTTCATTGCTTATTCACATGCATCTCTAGTTTTTATTTCTTTCTATTTCTGCATTTAGTATTAATGATTTCTTGTTGTAGGATTGAGTTAAATGGTTGATGTAAGTTATTTTGCAGGATCAAAAGCATTATTTCATCCTTGGAAAATCTTTGGAAGTTCATAATAATCATTGAGTTGTTTGGATTAGTCTTCTTATTCCCAAATCTAGATTGTTGGACCTCCTTTTGGCGAAGAGCAATAAATTTATGCTATTTTTTAGAGAATTCTAACAAGCTTCAATAAAATTAATTCCACTTGCATCATATCAAAAAAACATTCTATTTCATAAAAAAAATTACCCCATTTCATTTGCACTTGATTTGGTTAGGCATTTTTTAGATTTACTAGCTCACTAGTTCTCGAATTTCTAGATTTTCGACTAGTAATGTTTTTTTTTTTTGCATGGGTTAATAGAGGTCTTTTTGAGTGATTCCACTTGGAATGGGGACCTAAGACATCCTAGTTAATACCAAAATTTGTCCCATCCAATTTGGATTTGATTTTCTTGGTCATTCGATGAATTATAGTAAATTTGTACATCTTGTAGGAAATCAGGGGATCCTATAGGAAATCACTGTAGCATCCTGTAGGAAAGCCTGTTTTGAGGCCAAATTGAGGAAAAAGCCTCTAGGAAGCTAGAAAAGGGTCCCTACTTGTCTCCCAAACCTTTTGACCATTCACCATCATCTCCAAGCCACCTGCCACATCACCAAAAGAGATTAGCTTTCACACTCTCACATGAAAAAAAGACAAAAAGAAAAACAAAATTATTTTATTCATTTACATGCACAACAGTAGAAGGTTTGATGGTTTGAATCTGCATTCTTAGGATAGTAGGATTGCATACATGTTAACTTAGAATTATTTTGAAGCAAAGCCTCTTAGTAGTTAGTTAGAAAATGGTGTGTTTTAGCATTTGATTTCATTCTCTTTCCTTGTACTTTCTTTCCTCCAATAAGTTAAGGTTCCATTTCGAACATTTCATTTTCTGCAATTAGTTTAGGATTTGGCTTTAGTACATGCACTCCATTACATCATGACAGCAAAGGAAGGACACATTGTATGTCGCACATATAGTGTTGACACCTCTTAAGTTTGTACGAACCCCGGGTTGGTAATTAAAGTCGGTAGCCTTGGGAGTTGCAACATTCTTGTTGCAATATCGAGGCTTGTCACTTTTTGGCGTTGTTGCCAGGGAGGTGTCAAAGTATGCATTGTTCTCTTCCCTAGTTGATTAATTTCTTTTTACTTTTCAAAAAAAATAAAAAAAATAAAAATCATTAGTCATATTTAATTTCAAAAATAGAAAATTGCATTGCATTATAGTTTTCATTCAATCATAAAAACAAAAACAAAATTCTCCAACACCAACCCACCCCCCCATTTGATCACATGGTGTAGTAAGAGCCATATCACCATTCACTTTTGCAGGTAAAAGAAGAAGATGGTGAAGAATGTAGAAGAAATTGATGGCGATGATGACAATGAGGAAGATCCTATCGAATTTCCCATTCAAGATACTGATGGAAGTGTGCACATGAAGAACATACCTCCATATTTTCTTCCAAAATGTCATGGTCTAAGGTCAAAGGATCTGGAAACCTTTCTCTTTGAATTTGAAATTTTTTGTAGATTTTATGGTTACTTATTAAAAACTCAAAAACTGAGATTGTTTCCGGCAACATTGAAGGATAGAGCTCTTAAATGGTTCATGAGTTTAGGGACTAATTCAATAAGATCATGGAATGATATGCAAAAGATATTTCTAGACAAATATAAAGATCATGATCTTAAAGAAGAAATCTTCAGAATGAATCAAAGAAAAGATGAGAGTCTAGAGGATCTAATAGATAAGTTCATGTATAATCTTAAGAGGGCAAAACTACATCATTTTAGATCTGACACACTAAAAACCCTCTTACTTAGAACAATTAGGGATGAGTGGATTGATCTCCTTAATCTCATGAGTAGAGGTGATGTATACCAATTATCATTTAATGAAATTTGTGAAACATGCAAACACATATCAAGAGGAAAAGCAAGAGTAGGTAAATCAGCATCAAGATCGATAATTCAAGCTAAAGTTGGAAATTTGTTTGATGATTTTAAAACAAAAATTCTTAGCAATCTAACAAAACAAGTAGAAATGTTAATAATGCAAGATGAAGGAAAAGAAAATGTTGATATTTGTGTTGCAGAATCACACGATATTAAACATTGTCCATCATTACCAAGGTTGAAGAAAGTTCACCAAGAGGACAATGGAGCAAGTCAATTGCCAGTGCGTCAATGTTATGTAGCTCCAAGAGAATCATAGCAGCCTATTCAGCCTGATATGATGCAGGAGCCTAATTCACAATTTCAAGGTTATGCATATCCACCTCAAAGTAATTGGAACACACCCTTTCCTTGGAAACATTAGCCATATCAACCCCAAAACCAATCTTGGCAACAAGGTTGGAAAGGAACTTATGGGAGCCATCCACAATATCCTCAATATATTCCTCAATATCCTCCACACCAAACCCCATGTTATCTTTATCATTCAGCTCCACCACAACCACAACCCCATCCACATCCATCTCAAATATACACTCCCACTCAACTACCTGTACCACCATTCCCAAACCCACACATTGAAGTAGCTCAGCCCACTTACAATGTTGAGGTACAACACTTCCAAACAACTCCTCTTGATATCAATGGTATTCACCATAGCTCAGGAAGAGTATTGCAAAAAATAGATCATCTTGATATCATTGAAGGACCACATCCAAAGAAGAAGATTCAAATAAGAAGACCACAGAACCATGGGCTGCAATTGATGAAGAGCAGACATCAAAATCAGATTTCAAGAGGACTCCCTCATGGCTACCATCAAATCCTCCATGTATTCAAGAGAACAATCAACAAAAAGAGGAAGATTTAAAGGTCATGGTATAAGAATACACGAATAATGATCCAAATCAGCAAGTGGACTAGGGACATCACAACTATATTGAAATATGGTTCCAGAAAGTCATTAAGTTGCAACAATACCCTCTTCTTAAATTGTGCTTGATATCATCAAAGTCAAATCATTTGATCTCTCAAATTTAGGTAAATGTCAAAGCATACATCTCAAGCCTACACATCAATTTTTCTGTCATCTTGATGTGCACATTGCTCCATTGGAAGTATTCTTATACTTGGAAGTGATTTTGTTTTTCAAGTAAGGTAGGGTAGAAAAAAAAATAAAATTGAAAAATAAGAGAAAAAAAAAAAATCTTAGGTGAAAACCTCCTTTGAGGTGCCTCAGATTGGCTCATTGATTGAAAACCTCCAGGAGGTAGTCAATGGGTTGGGGAAAAAAAAAAAGAGAGAGAAAAAAAAAAAAGATCCTAGGTGAAAACCTCCTTTGAGGCGCCTAGGCAGACCTACTAGTTGAAAACCTCATTGAGGTGGCTAGTAGACCTAGAAGAGAAAAGAGAAAAAAATTAAAAGAAATCCTTGCTCCATGCATCTCTTTGATAAATGCATGTACTCTCCAACATCTACAAGCAACAAGAACAAGTTGGTACCAAAACGAAAATTGGTCAAGCCTAGTGAAAAGAAGTCAAATTTTGACTTTCTCCTCCTTTGCTCAAATGATCCAACAAGGCCAAGGCCATGCCAATCCATCACCCTCATCTATTTTCACCATCCACCCATCATTCTCAAGCTTCTACCATTCAGTTTTCTTGTTGTCCTAAAAAACTATAGGATGCTCTGTTTTACTACATGATACAAAAATACATAGAGCAGAAATTTGTTTTTACCATAACTCAAAAACCATGCATCCATTTGCCAAGTTGTTTCATGGGAGATGCATATGGATGATGGTAACATGCTCAAGTAGTTTCAGCAAATTCCAATGCACGGTTTCCAAGAAAATAACCTCCATCATCTTCAACCATTTTTGCATTTTCTCAATATCCGTGCATCCATTTAAAAAACTATTTCATGGGGGGATGCATATGGATGATGGTAACATGCCCAAGCAATTTCAAGAAATTTCAGTGCATTGTTTCCAAGAAATTGGCCTGCATCACCTTCAGCCATTTTTATTTTTTCTCGAGATCCATGCATCCATTGACCAATTTTTTTCTATGGGGTGGTGCATAATGATGATGGCAACATGCTCAAAAATTTTAAGCTCAATCCAGCCTACCGTTTGGGAGATATGGACAAAACAAATCGTTGTCGTGTAAACCTACAAGATACAGATCAACACCTACAAGATTGGTAGTGAGCAGTTTTAAAGGAGATCCAAAGGTAAAAGAAGCTCCTCTAGAGCTTAGTAATAGCATCAGGATCATTAGCATCACCATCCAACAACTGCACATCAACATCAACTCAGTAGCAACATGCTTGTCTCTCCAACAACCATCAGGCAGGTACAGATATGAAATATTCTTGACCTCTTCTCTTGAGAATATTATAGTTAGAAATTTGTTGTCAATGCATGAGAGATGAGGTTTTATAAGCTAAGGATGGGTCAGCAGTCTCAGTCGCCTTCAACTAGTTGATTGCAGCTCACTCCTTCACTCATGCAATGCTGAAAATTCAAATTATGAAGGGTGATGATTTCAAGGAATGAGGACATCAGTTAAAAGAAGAAATTTTTGCAAAGGCCAAGGTCACCACAACACTCCAAGCCCTCCATCCACTTCATATTCACTATATATTCATCATTCATCCATCCCATTTCATTCTTAAGAAAAAAAACAAAAAACAAAGAGAGCATCCTCTCCATTTTCATGAAATTTCCATTTGCAGGTCAGCAGGAAGGATGGTCAAAGAGCAAAGGAGGATTACAAAAAGACCCCTGTCACTCACATTTTTATTTTACCACTCATTACCATTCATTCCTCCACCATTTCTGTCATTGTTTTCACTCCTTTACTTCAGTTTACAAAGGGACTATGTTTTCTACAGGATGATCCTGTAGGAATTACATTGACCCAAAAATCCTACAGGAGGCAGTCCTAAGGCAAATAAATGGTGGAACAAGGTAGCAGAATGTTGATAAGGGTGTGGAAGACCTTGCCAAACTGAAAAAATAATCAAGAACCATCTTGAATAAGGGAAAGAAGGCAAACTAATGGTCTCAAGAAACAAGGATTTTTCTTTGAACAAATATGTTTTTTGGCTTGTCCTTCAAGAATTTGTAGCCAAGATTCTTAATGCACAAGAGAGAGGCCACCAGGGCCATGGATGAGGCACAATGAGGTCACTAAGTTGCTCATAGGATGAGCAACACTTTCAGTAGGAGGGTATGATGGGCCTCTAAATTAGACATAAATTAAGGCCCATGCCTCTAAATTAAAACATAAATTAAGGCCTATGACCATCCTTCAACACATTAAACCTCTCTTTTTGCATTATATAATTTATTTTTAACTTTAATATATTCATTAGGAAGGTTTATGAATAATTGAATATTTGTGCCTAATATTATTTATTTTTGTGGAATATTATGAGAATATTAGGCAGATTATGAAGAGTTGGAGGAGGAGATAATTTAGGGACTTGTTCCCTACTACTGGAGGATCAATAATAAATAATAAGTCAACAAGATATTATGGAATTATGGCACAAATTGTGGAACTCCAATGATTGAGAAAATCTAGGAATGTGTTCCACTAATCAAGGGAGCAGATCCACCAATCAAGGGAGAAAATCCACTAATCAAGGGATTTCGGTGGGGAAAGCTTCCTCCATCCATGGGGAATGATTCTTAATCATTTTGTATAAGTACCAAGTCGAATTTTCCTCTAGGGAATGATTGAGAAAATCTAGGAATGTGTTCCCTGCCATTTAATGCAAATTCCTAGTATTGGGGACTAGATCCACTAATCAAGGGATTTTGGTGGGGAAAGCTTCCTCCATTCATGGGGAATGATTCCTAATAATTTTTTATAAGTACCAAGTTGAATTTTCCTCTAGGGATATATTTTTCATTAGTGTTATTGTGAGGAGATTTTCATTAGTGTTATTGTGGAGAGAGCTTGTATTTTTGCAGCTCCATTGTATTTTCTTGTAGGGAGGTAATTCTATTGATGAAAATAAGGAAGATGTCATGTTCAGCTTCTAAATATTGTTCTCCTCCATAGGTCTCTAAGTTTCCTTGGGCTTGGCCATCCCAAGAACCTCAGAGCCATTTTGTATCATTTTCTTTCCTTCTTTTCATTGCTTATCCACATGCATCTCTAGTTTTTATTTCTTTTTATTTCTGCATTTAGTATTAATGATTTCTTGTTGTAGGTTTGAGTTAAATGGTTGATGTAAGTTCTTTTGCAGGATCAAAAGCATTATTTCATCCTTGGAAAATATTTGTAATTTCATAATAATCATTGAGTTGCTTGGATTAGTCTTCTTATTCCCAAATTTAGATTGCTGGACCTCCTTTTTAGCGAAGAACAATAAATTTCTGCTATTTTTTAGAGAATGCTAACAAGCTTCAATCAAATTAATTCCAGTTTCATCAGATCACAAAAACATTCTATTTCATAACAAAAATTACCCCATTGCATTTGCGCTTGATTTGGTTAGGCATTTTTTAAATTTACTAGCTCACTAGTTCTCAAATTTCTAGATTTTCGATTAGTAATGTTTTTTATTTTTTTTGCATGGGTTAATAGAGGTATTTTTGAGCAATTCCACTTGGAATGGGGACCTAAGACATCCTAGTTAATACCAAAATTTGTCCCATCCAATTTGGATTTGATTTTCTTGGTCATTCGATGAATTATAATAAATTTGTACATCCTGTAGGAAATCAGGGGATCCTATAGGAAATCACTGTAGCATCCTGTAGGAAAGCCTGTTTTGAGGCCGAATTGAGGAAAAAGCCTCTAGGAAGCTAGCAAAGGGTCCCTACTTGTCTCCCAAACCTTCTGACCATTCACCATCATCTCCAAGCCACCTGCCACATCACCAAAAGAGATTAGCTTTCACACTCTCACATGAAAAAAAGACAAAAAGAAAAACAAATTTATTTTATTCATTTACATGCATAGCAGTAGAAGGTTTGATGGTTTGAATTTGCATGCTTAGGATAGTAGGATTGCATACATGTTAACTTAGAATTATTTTGAAGCAAAGCCTCTTAGCAGTTAGTTAGAAAATGGTGTGTTTTAGCATTTGATTTCATTCTCTTTCCTTGTACTTTCTTTCTTGCAATAGGTTAAGGTTCCATTTCAAACATTTCATTTTCTACAATTAGTTTAGGATTTGGCTTCAGTACATGCACTCCATTACATCATGACAGAAAAGGAAGGACACATTGTATGCCGCACATATAGTGCCGACACCTCTTAAGTTTGTACGAACCCCGGGTTGATAATTAAAGTCGGTAGCCTTGGGAGTTGCAGCATTCTTGTTGCAATATCGAGGCTCATCACCGGGGATGGATTTTTTTTTGTCATTAGCATTTCCAGATGGAATCAGATGCACATTGGGAGTGTGCCTAAGAACAATGAGCCTGTAACTATTCACTGAGATGGAAAGTGGCACAGGATTATAGTGCTGGACATTGGATGCAGTTTGACTGTGGCGATGGATTTTGGACTTCTTGGGAACTAGGTGAATCCTAGTATTACTTGAGGGTGGAGGTGTGAGTCTCTGGATTCGCTCGTTGTGTATTCAAGTATCGTGTCCTTTTATTTTCTTGTTGAGCAAATGTGTATATGCATATATTATTCTAAATAATATATCAAGTTGGATTTACAAATCTCCATAGAAAATATGGTTATTTGTTGGTTGGAGAAAATGTGTAGGTGTATATGTGGTTATTGTAAATATTTTAATGAGTTGTGTTATAAAGCTCCAGTAAATGGTAAGTTTATCATGCTTCATCAATGGTCATTGTAAATACTACAACGAGCTATGTTATAAAGCTCCATGGGCAGTATGTTTTGTTTTCATTAGTCTTATTGGTTATAGGTTTCATTGAACACCGAGGATGGTATTCCCCCAAGGGGGAGGGTTCTGTAATGGCCCTAGTTAAAAATCCATGTAAAAATATATAAGGCCACGGTGATGGGACACGTATTCAAAGATGAATGGTGGGGAAACCATCCTAGTGGGTGTTCATTTGGTTGCTTATGGCTAAGGAAATTTGAAAATGCAATGGATAGAGCTTTGGAAAGGAAAGAGGCATTAATTGGCATTTTATTTATCAACATGATGGAAATTAGGAGAAAATGGAGGTGAAAGGTCATAGGTTGCATGTGAGGAGGAAAATGAAGGAAAATAATGGAAAATGAAGAAAATAGATGCCTCATTAATCAAAAGGCTTATGAGGATCAGTGGGTAGGACTTGGTGAGTTCATTGTTGGAGCTCTCTTCTATTCTCTCTCTCTCTCTCTCATACTCTTGGAGACTTAGATTTTTCTTGGAGCACTCTTGGAGGGTGCGTCATACTTGGATTCTTAGAGTAAGAATGCAAAGAAAGAGCAGGAAAGTGCAAGAAGGCATCAGCATCAGCAGCTACATCAAATTTCCTTGTGGTTACAGAGTTGCATGTATGTTTCCTTCACTATTTTTGGCATACATGGCACATGCATGTGGTTTCTTGGTTTTGATCTGTCATTGGCATGGAGGATTGCCTGGATTGACAATGGATTGCCTAACCATGCCATTTGCTAGATAGTCATGGTGATTGTGGGTTTATTTTCATTGTTTTGTTTTGGTTGGTTCTCATGTTCCTTAGCTTGGGTTGAGTTATTAGTTCCTAGATCCTTGGTTGGAAAAACACTTTGGAAGCCCTCTAACGAATTGGGTTGAGTTACTAGTCCAGTAGCCTTGGTTGGAAAAACACTCTAGATCCATGGAACAACTTGGATTGAGTTACTAGTCTCGTAGCATTAGTTGGACAAACGCTCTAGATCCCTTGGTCGGTTGAGTTACTAGTCCTGGAGCCTTGGTTGGACAAATTCTCTGGAGCCCGACAACAGTTGTGGGTTGAGTTACTAATCCTGAAGCCTTGGTTAGACAAACACTCTAGAGTTCGACAATAGTCGTGGGTTGAGTTACTAGTCCTTGGAGACAGGTTAGAACAAACACTCTGGAGCTTTGGAAGATTGGGATAGAGACCAATCAGATGATGGTTTTGGGTGATGTACGGCCGTGAGGTGGAATCACTATTTGATGGGTTGAGGTAGATGGACTCTAGAAGTCCTGGATGGTTTTCTGATTGATGTGTTCTATGAGATCCCACATTCATGCTTGGAATATGGCACAGGCATGAATGGCTAGAGAAATATTTGGCTCAACCATTCTACGATTGGGTGGAATGTGGAAGTCCCATCCCGGGTTTGGATTTTTCATCATTAATGAAAGGTTATTTCTCCTTATGTTTCTATGAGAACTTTGATGGATTATATATGGTTTATATGGCTGCGATTTCATGGATAATTTTGTCCCTATTATCTTGGTTACTTACATGTTTTATGACATCAGCCATGTGTGAATCTCATCATGTTTTTACTTGTAATTGAATGAAAAATGTATCTATGACCTAATGGATGAAATGGTAGCTAATGTGATAATGAACAATGATTCATGGAGAATCCCAGATAAGTATTGGTGGGCTCCAGTATTGTAGCAATAATGCTACAACTCCTGGGGCTCCCTATCTCTAATTTTATCAACCCGGTAGTTCGTACAAACTTGGAAGCGACGGTGCTGTATGCACAAGTACTAGCTCTTGTCGCAGCTGTCACTTGGTCAGCTGGCACAAGTCCGCTAGGGCTAAAGCCAACTTCTATATGCTCTCAGAAGAAGCTTTCTAAATGATGGACGAAGGCTATCTCAAGGGAAATTGATCTACTTTGCAACAATGAACTGCAAGCCAACCAAAACATGGAAACCCTAGTAAACCCTAATCTGACTAGTTTAACCTATATGATGCAACAGTGAGAGTGCAAATGTCTAAAAAGGATGCCATTACTTCTAATGATGTGAAATGCATGAACTCAAACTACTTCTATGAAAGAGAACATTGTTTTTGTATTTTTGCTTAAGTGATGGAGTGATTATGAATTTGTCTCTTATTAGGGTTTGGCTGTGCAGAGGTGGTGCGAAGGGAGAGAAAGCTTGGGAAAGGTCAGGATGGCTAGGAGAGGTCCCAGAGGGTCCCTAGCATTAGTCCACAGAGGTCTACAACATTCGGATGCTCAGAAACCAAGTTTGCAGGCTTCTACAGGATGTCTGCAGGGGATCCTACAGGAAACTAAGGAATTCTACAGGAAGTCTGCTAACTTCTACAGGATGTGCTGTAAGTGGAAGTTTTGGGTGATGGTGAAGGGATGGAATGGTTTGGGTGGATAGGTGAGGTGGAGATGGAATTTGTGATGACTCAGGGGCAGAGAAATAGGACAGAGAATGTGTGCACGAAGTTGGTTGGTGGATAGAAGGATGGCAGCAACGAAAGGTCAAAAAGATGAAGCCACGTGGCAATGGATGAGTTGGAGGGTAAACGAGTTGGACAGAGGCCGAGTAGGTGGCTTGAGGAGAGGTCAAGAAGAAGAGGAAGGAAGTGGAATGATATGGAGCAGTGTAAATGAAACAAATGACTTATGTCTTGCACCAAAAACGAGAATTCATTAACCTATGATACCTGTGCCATTAAACCTATGAACAACAATGTAAAACCGAGAAAAGAAGTCGTGCATGGAATGAAAAATGTAGAAGTATGGTTCAATATCAAAAGTGCATGGATGGATCTTCAACGAAAATGACTATGTTGCAGCTTGCATGGAAGTAAAAGACTGTGTTTCTTTTTGGTGGTTGATATGGACTGCACCCCAATCCCTAAACAGAGATGGCAGTGATCTCTAACAACCTTTTCCTTGGAGCTCCTGTGTATTACGAACCTCCTATCCGAATCTAAACAACTGAAAGCAAAGTAACCATAAGCTAATCCTACTCAATCACACAAAATCTAAATCAGCAGACTGTAAATTCGAATTGCATGTCAAAGTGAAGAAACAAAGTGCTGGAACGAAAGGCAAATAACACTACAAAACAGAGGAGGTCTATTGCTCTCAGGTTGGGCCCTAACCTGAGAGCTATAGCTCCCTTAAAAACTCAGAATTAGATCCAAATCTGCTTGCCTTTATTCATAATCAAAAGTCTAATGTCATGCCAAAACTGGCTTACAAAACAACAAAAACTGAGCTGTAGCTCGTGCTCAGAGATTACAATAGTAATTCCAAAAGTCAAAAAGCTTCTAACAAAGGCTACGACCTCCATATTTATACAAAATGAGGATCAAGCTGGCTGCCTTCATTCGTGGAGCTTGGCTGTCTAACTGAAAGTCAAATTGCTGTAAAACTGCTGATCCTGTAGAACGTGTTGGCTGCCTTTGAGCTCGGTGGGGAGAGTTGTTAGAGCTCAGAGTTAAGGTGAAAAGCACGAGGGAAGTCATTTAAAGCTGTAGACAACCTCCCTATAAACATGCAATGCCACCTTTGTTGTCTCCTTGTCTCCTTTTGCGTGGTCTTTTGCTCTCTTTAATGCCAAGAACCTGAAATCATCATGTATTAGTCACATAGATATAATGCCTGCCCTTCTTCCTACAAACAACACGAATATACTAAGAAATGAATGCATAAGTGGTAAAAGATGAATGGTTGAACAAGGTAAGTAGGCCAATATGAGCCCAAATTGTACCAAAAATTGGGGCTCATCATCACCCCCCAGCTAAACTATTTTCTCATCCTTGAGCAACTTTGCTCTGGCTCCTCGTCTTTGGCTGAGAACTAGAGCCCGGAGCATGCTCTTCCTTTCCTGATTTTGGTGGCCCTGCCTTTTCTGCCCCTGGTGGTGACGAGGGTGGTGCTTCTTCCCCCTTTTCCATTTCCTTGAGCCGGGCTTCGGAAGGCGATTGGCCTATTTTTCGTGTCCAGGAAGTTATTTTTGGGCTTCCCCTCTCGGGGGTGGCTGATGTTTTAGAGGGGGTTCTTGCACTGGGTGAAGTAGGGACATCCCCTAAAATGGTTTGGCTGCTGGGTGGAGGCTGTGGCTTGCCCGTGTTTATCCTCTTACTTCTCCTGGCTTCAGATGGTAGAGGGGTCTCCCTCTCTCTCTCGCTTTGGAGGTGTACTGAGGGCGGCCAGCGCAGCTGCTGCCTCCTTTTCGAGAATACCAGCCTTCTCTTTCTTGCGTTTTTCTTTCTCAGAGCTCCTTGTAGAGGGCCCCTTCTTTTTAGATTTCGGGCTTCCTGTAGAAGACCCTGCTTTGCCCACTTCCGAGCCTTCTGTAGAAGATCCTTTCTTTACCAATTTTGGGCTTCTTATAGAAGACCCGGTTTTAGCCACTCTCGGGCTTCCTGTAGAAGCCCCTGCTTTGGTAATCTTCGGGCTTCCTGTAGAAGACCCTTTCTCTGTCTTCAGGCTTCCTGTAGAAGCCTGTTTCTCAATGATTTTCGGGCTTCCTGTAGAAGCCCCTTTTTCTAATTTCGGGCTTCCTGTAGAAGCCCTTGTCTCTGTTTTCGGGCTTCTTGTAGAAGCCTGTTTCTGCTTTCCTGTAGACACGGGTGTCACCACCTTTTCTTGCTTAACCGCATGGGTTTTGCTTTTTGCTTTGGTTGCAGGTGCTGATGAGGTACTTGGGCTGACGTGGACCCCCTCAGCTTTGTCCATTCTGCTCTTCAGCCTCTTTTCTCTTGCTGACAAGATAGGTGTGCCACCTTTTTCTTTGTCATCCTTTTCCTCATGCTTCTTCTTTTGTTCTTTCTTCTGCACTGTGGTCGGGGTCTTCTGGCCTTTTTCTCTCTTTCCCTCGGCCACTGCTTCTTGTTCCTCACTGCTGGAGGACCCCGTTTCTTCAATCAACATTTTAATGTCTCCATCTCTTGTCAAATTCTGGAATGATTCCCATGAGAGGGGAACCTTATATGAATGCAGCGCATCCTCCACAAGAAGCTTTATCAGCCCATGGTGGGCTATCTGATCTGGTATGCCCTCTTTTAGCTTTGTGGCACACTCCATTAGAGACTGCAACAGGAAATAAGGGATGCTCAGTTTTTGTTCTACAGGAAGATCAATCTGGTGCCTTAATTCAGTGAGCAGCCGAAAGTGATATGCATACACGATGCTAAAATGGCCCTCACAAGTTATATATTTCATGATTTGCAAGCTGACTTCATTCCATGGTGGCAACAGACTCGTTCTTCGCACCCCATTTTTGTCCTCCGAGAATTCCTCCTCAGGTGGAAAGAATTCTTTCTTGGCCTACTGGCTCAACTTCCGTTCTTCCTTATCCCACGGCAGACCCATTGGAAGTTCAGTGATTCGACTGATATATTGCGGGGTGAGCTTGAGGCTTAGGCCCCTAAAATTCACTGTGGCCAGTTCTTGGATTTCGGCCTCAGAGCCTGCAAGAATTCTTCGGCCACTTCATCATCGTAACCCTGCAGCTTATCACAAAAAGACATCCATTGTGCTCGTGTGAAGAGCTCTACCACTTCCTGGTTTTCCCTTAATTTGGCTGAATCAGTGGGTTCTCGTCTAATAAACCCACCCGGCATGATAACACAGTTTTGTTAACCAGAGGTGGTGATTGTGGAAGAGGTTTTGGTTTACTGAGACAGAGCGTAGGATATCATGCACATAACCCACAAACTTATCCCTGAGGAACTTTAACACAATTTAATTACTCGACATCCTGTAGAATGACAGTATAGGCACAACAGACAACAATTTCACCGTTTTTTCTATGACCGGACTGTGGACGACAATCTTGCCACCTTTAATAACCAGTTGCATGAAGAGTTCAGGGTTACCTCTTTAATTGGCCACCTTTTTACGTGAGGCACCCGCTTCCCTGTAGAAGACTGCGTTCCTGTAGGATGACAGTGTTCCTGTAGAATGCAGCGTTCCTGTAGAATGATAGCGATCCTGTAGAATGCAGTGCGTGGATTTTGGGAGAGACTGCAGTCGGTCTGCGCCTTGAGCGTGCTTCTCAATTGCTCTGATAGCCAAAAGCTCGGCGTATCACACTGCAGAAGGATCAGGATAGCCGCTCGAGTTCAAACCGGTGGGTGATAAATGCATGAATGCGATCGAGCCGATTAGATTTCAAATTCGGCGGAATCCGTGGCGCGAGGGTGAGCTGTCCCCGCCAGACCGTTGGGTGACGTCACCCCATCATTCAACTGTGCGTTCACTTGCTGCCACATCAATTCCCGCGGATCTGCTGCCGCCTCTCCTGTTGAACTCGTTTCCTCGACGAGATTTCTCTCACGTGCATGCTGCCCATTCTCTTTGTCATGGCCGCCACCCACACATCCAACTAGACCATTAACTGGCCGACGTGGCCGGCCAAATGGCCACACAGTCGCTCAACCAATTCACCTTTACACCTAAGCAATCAATCAAAGTAACATTCATGCAGTCTGATGGAAGGAAGGGTCGAGACACTTACCTGCGTGGCTGTACATGATGTCTCGGCTCTTTGGACGCTGATGAGTCGATTTACCTACTGCTGGCGGACTTACACAGGCCCGGAGGTCCATGTTCATGAGCTGCCGTCGATGGATGGGATGCTACAGTTGCATGCGCCCACGTTTCCCTTCAGATGGCCTGCGCGGTGATTGGTATCCACTCTAGCAGGTTTAACTGTTACAGGACTCCCGCGGGATGTCTTGGAACAGTTCTTCCTCCTTGGGTGCATGCTGCACGACGATGGATGGCCTCACGATCATGCTCTCGGGGCCTCGGGCTGACTGTGATGAATATGGTGTGAGATCTCTAGCACTTTTTCCATTTACAGGTTGTTTTTTCCTCGAGACTCATCGATCTGCTTTGCTGGTGTAGGTACTTGGTGTTGTTGGGAAAAGTATCCAATACGGAATGACCCTATCCCACTCTAAGGGTGATAGTACCTCAGCAACAATCAAAGCAAAGCTATTCGAGATTACTTCTTTATGAGATGTAAGAGAGAGGAGAAAGAGATCCACTAACCATTATCTTCCGCTAATGATTGATCCAATCTTCCCTCTTTGCTGCTTGCTCCCAGCTCCTTGCTCTTTCACTGGCCCAGCTACACAAAGATCCTGCAAAATGACAAGAGAGGGAAACTACAAGAAGCATACATTCATAATTGATTCAAGGATTAGAATAAATAAAATATACAAGTATCAATATGCCATTGAGACACATGCATATAGAAGAACCTCAAATGCTTTATTAATGGAAGAAGTAAAGTTCCGAGAGTGTTACAACCATAAGAGGCCCAATCCAGCAACACCTCCCAGCAGATAGAAATCTCCTCTTCACCTCCTTCAAGCAAATCACCCAATAGTTCTATACTCAAACCAACAGCACTTCCTTACATTCACAAGATTCCAGCCTCCCTAGACCTCATGAGAGAGCTCTATATATAGGAGTTTTGGAGAAAGGATGAGTCAGCTTGAGGCTGGCATGAAGCTGACTAGTATCCTCTCCCACTTCAGTTATTCTTCAGTTCTTGAGTCCACTTGGAGGTTCTTGCTTCCACTTGGAGATCTAGACCCTCTTACTCATCACTAGGCGAATTCCCTGATCCAAGTGTCATTTTGGAAGCTTCCTGGGCATTGACACCTTGAGGAATGACTGTGCCACTTGGCCAATCTCGCCCAACGTAGGTAGCCTTCATTAAAGTTGACATTCAACGCAGGTACAGAGTGGAGCAGTTGACATTCAGCGCAGATGCTCAGTGGAGCAGTTGACATGATCCAGAATTAGCTTGTTTTTGAGTGTTTTCAGGTGGAGAACTGATATTCAGTGCTGTGGTTTGCTAACCTTGTTCCTCTAGGGGTAGGTACAACATGTTTAGGGACTTTGGATCCCTTAGATTATTGACATTTCATGCTTCATGATGTAAGGCACAAAAATGTCTATAACAGTTGCCCCCTAAAGTATGAGGTCGTTTATCGGGTGAAATGCTTTATCAGGAGGATCCGAAGTTCATTCAATCGCTGAGAGGTGACCTGTAATAAAATACAATACAATACATTATTTTTCATTCTGCTTTCATGATCTAGCTGAGGCGGGCATTCCCATGCTCAGCTTTATAAATTCATTTTGGTACATAGAACAGATGATCGTCTGATGGTAGACTGATAATTCTCTGCTGAAATTATCATCCTTTGAGTAGGATGATCATCTGCTATAATGATGTACATATCAAATGTCTTTATATTTCCTGAATATATATCGCAGCCCGGATGGATGTAACTAGATCCGAGGTCTTCAAACTTGTTCGATCTTCACTCTAAGTACAAGTCGATCCATGTGAGAATTGCGCTGAAGTCGAACATGGAAAGACATCGCTTGATTACCGGTCAATAATGCAAACCGTTAACAAGCGCGAGAGGAATCACCGATAATGATAATGACCCTCAAGGTACTGCAGTACAATTCGCGTGGTGTGAATAAAGGATTTGGCGTTGAACACCATGCAAAATCTTCTGGTCGAAGGTCATTAATGTATACCTGTCGCCGGAAGTGAGAAACTTGCCATTGAGGCATGCAAGCTTCAAAGTACTGGGGGGTTTGTCCCTAGATCAACTTCTTGGATAATGAGATGAAGTCGACAAGAAGCGATCCGTCAAAGGAGGGCCTTAATGAATCCCACATCAGTGACACGGAACGGAGCTAATGATTTTAGTGGAGGTGAAAACAATCTGTGAAATATGATTCAGGGTGGCGATCATGGGTGGATGAAGGATAATGTATGGCAGTGGATGGGACACGGTTGACTCTTTCTGAACAACATCTCTTGAACATATAACGACACTGATGTGATGGATCGGTAGCATTACCCCAAATGTGGATGGTTTGGCGAAGACCATGGTGATGAGACCGGTGAATGAAACAACCCAACCCGATGTGATACGGAGGAAAAGTGTCATGTTCAAGAGCGACTCGCTACCATTAAAGCTTTGAAGTTCTCCCAATTTTTCCCCAGTCATTTCTGACCAGTACCTCTTTATTTTTGTCAAGCTTGAGGAGGATAACATATGCTTGTTCTATAACCTGCCCTTCAGGCAAGCCCATCGCTATGTTTTAACGAGCCTAGCGATAGGGAAACTCGTTCTCGTCTAAAGACAAGTTTGTCGCTATTTAATCATTTTAACGAGTCTAACGACAAGGAAAACTCGGTCCTTTTCATTTTTAGAGAGTCTGAAAAGGTACAGAAAGTTAACTCCAAAATTCCTTTTTCGTCATCTAATCCCTTAAGTTCGAAAAAGTATAAAACAATACAGAAAGGATGAGTTTTCGATAATTTTAACGAGCCGAATAAAACAAGCGCTCGACCTTTTTGTGCAATAATCCCTCAGGTCCAAAAAGATTAAAATCTAGAAGAGGGATAGCTCTTCCGGTCACTTTAACGAGCTGGAAGGCCAAAAGTCGGCAAACGTTTCATATTTTACGAGTCAGGAGAAAAGAGCTCAAAGAAGACTCGTCTTTTGAGGAACGAGTGATAAACAGGGATAGCAGCAGATTCCAGGTATAGGTTGGAATTTTCCAATCACGGCAGTGTCACAAGGATGGCTAGGTGAGATCACTCTTCGCAGCTGTTCCTCAAAATGGGTAAACAATCATATGGAGGTGAACGATTGGCCAAATGAAATGGAAGTGGCAGGTGCAAAACACGACCAAGGCTTTTTATGGCTAATAAATTTACGATCACAATGGTTATTTACCGGTACTGGGTTCATTTTTTAAAGAGCTTGAATGCGCCAAAACACTGCTCATTCTTATGTTTATTTTTTAACGAGCATGAACTATGTGCTAAAACTGCTCGGATCTTCGCTTTTCTATTTTTTAACGAGCATAAATTCTACGGTAAAACTGCTCGATTTTAAGTTTGCATGCCCCCAGCATAATAACGCAAATCGAAGTGCATGCATATTGGTCACTATTTAAGCATAGTAACCCTTAAGGTACAGCCCGTTGCGGGGCTGCGCCAGTGGAATTCCATCGTAATCCATTAACTCGTAGGCTCCTTTTGCTAACACTCTTTTAACAATATAGGGGCCCATCCATAAGGACTTGAATTTTCCTGCTCCCAATTTATCGGACTCTTGGTCATAAAGCAAGACCAAATCATCTTCTGAGAAGATGCGGGGTTTGACACTTTTGTCAAACTGAGCCTTGACTCGTTTCTTATGGGCTTCATTAGCCAAAGCGGCATCACGACGGGTTTCATCCAATTGGATTAATTCCAAGAAACGAGCCTCTTCTTCTGAAGTTCCGGGGAGAAGATCGATTGCGAGTTTAAGCGACGAAATTTCGCACTGGATCGGCAAGACTGCCTCCAGGCCATACACCAGTTGAAAAGGTGTGAACCCGGTTGCGTTCTTTACCGATGTTCGGTAAGCCCACAAGGCTGAGTACAGGATTAGGTGCCACCTTCTTTTATGAACCCCGATCATCCTTTGCAACATACGCTTCAGGACCTTGTTGATTGCTTCAACTTGTCCGTTGGCTTGCGGATAATATGGGGTAGAGCTGTCGTGAGATATCCCTAGCTTGGCAGCTAATTCGACCATCATGTGATTGCGAAAATGCGACCCATGATCTGTAACTATAGCCTGTGGTACGCCGAACCTGGCGACTACATGATTGAAAAAGAAAAGGGCAGCTGTTTCACCAGTGTTATCCAATGTAGGCATCGCCTCGGCCCATTTGGTAAAATAGTCAACAGCGACTATAATATACCCATGCCCCCTGGTCGAGGTGGGGTTACATTGCATGAAATCGATGCCCCACTTGGCGAAGGGCCCAACAGCAACTATCGGCTGTAAAGGTGCGGGTGGTCGTCTGGTTTTGCTATCAAAAATTTGACAAGCATGGCAACTTCTGACTGCGATTATGCAATCTTTGAACATGGTTGGCCAGAAGTATCCTGCTCGTAAGATTTTTTCTGCTGTTGCATATCCAGATTGATGCCCCCCACATGCGCCTGAATGACACTCATTCAGGGCTTTTTCGGCCTCCTCATGGGTAAGGCACCTCCTCAGAACTGTATCGATACCGCGACGGTAAAGTGTATCACCGACGATCATGTAGTCTTTTGCTTGGTATCGTATACGTTTTTGTTCGGAGCGAGAGGTGTTAGGCCTGAATTTTTGGGTTTGGAGATAAACTATGATATCTCCATACCACTCATCACTTACAGATATCAGAAACAAACTTTCGTCCACGATTGACTCTTCTGATGTTTCATCGTTGAAAAACGATGGGAGATCGCACAATAATTCTGCGAAAACTAGAGCTTTCTTTGACTTAGATTTTACAAATTCCAGATCAAACTCTTGAAGGATCGCTATCCATTTTGAATATTTTCCCCCCAGCAACTGTCGCGACAGTATATAAGTCATGGGGTTGCAATCTGACAAGATGGTAGTTTTCCGAAAGAGGACATAATGTCGAAACCTTTGAATCGCTTGAACAACTGCAAGCGCTAGTTTTTCCACATAAGAATATTTACTTTCTGTATCATTTAAGTTTTTACTTAAATAATAGATAGGATGTTCGATTCCATCGACTTCTTGAACTAAAACCATCGCAATGGTCGTATCCGCTGTAGCCAGATACAGGTTAAAATTTCTTTGATAGTCTGGGGCATACATTAATGATGCTTTTACTAGACAATCTTTCAGAGCATCAAAGGAAGCTTGCGCCACCTGGTCCCAGACAAAAGGTACATCCTTTTTCAAAAGACGAGTATAACCTTTAGCAAGTTCTGCGTAATTTGGAATGAACCTCCTTAGAAAGTTTGCTTTCCCTTGGAGTTTCTGAATCTGAAGCAAATTTGATGGTGGAGGCAAATTAATGATTACCTAAACCTTATAGGGGTCGAGACGAATCCCATCCTTAGAGACTACAAAGCCAAGTAAACGACCAGAACCGATGCAAAACACACATTTTTGTGGATTGAGTCTTATCTTGTAGTGTCGGCAACGTAGAAATATCGCTCTTAAATGCTGCGGATGATCAGTCCGCTTTCGCGAATGAGCCGGAAGATCGTCGAGATAAGGTTGAACAATGTTCTTGATGTCATGGAAGGCATAATTCATTGCCCTCTGAAATGTCGCCCCTGCGTTCTTCAAACCAAAGGGTAATTTTCGATAAGCGAATGTGCCCCACGGAAAAATAAATGCAGTCTTTGACTGGTCCTGTGGGCGGATATTTATTTGATTATACCCAGAAAATCCATCCATAAATGAAAAGATTTCACATCCGGCGCATTCATCAATTATCTGGTCGATGAAGGGTGTAGGGTAGTTGTCCTTCGGACAAGCTTGGTTTACATCCCTATAATCAACACACACTCTAATTGTCCCTTGTTTCTTCATAACAGGGACAATATTCGATACCCAATCGGTTAGAGGAACCGGGTAGATGAATCCAGCATGGAGAAGTTTTTCAACTTCTGCCTTAATGGCAGCGGCTTTCTTGGGGTGCACCTGCTGAAGCCGTTGTCTTACTGGTTTGACATCAGGATACATTTTAATTTCATGTTCAACGATACTTGATTCAATGCCTGGCATTTCATCATATGACCAAGCAAAGACATCTCTAAATTCGCGAAAAAGAGCGTTATATATTTCCAGTTCTGAAGGGGAACAACCTTTGCCGACATAAATATTCTCTACAACATCTGTTTTAGTCGAGATATTTATGGCTATAGTCTCTTCAATATTGGATAGGTTTCGCTCGAAACCCACCGTGTTTACAGTATTTGTTAGGAATTCAAAAACTGAAGGGTGATAGAGGTCACTTTGAGTATCTTCTTCGTATTCGGGAAGAAGGGAACGATGGTGGTGATCATTCCATGGTGCCCCCTCAATCATCATTGATTGTAAGATTCCTTTGTCAGTCCCATGTACTTTCGACCAAGGATCTAATGGGGTTCCATATTCTCTAGACCTATCTACCCAAACGCTTGATGAGCGTTGATTTGGGTTCGCCTCCCATGCTTGAAACATTGATTGCTACAATATTTCTAAAGGGCTTGGGGGCAAAACCATTGAACGATCCATGTCGACCTTTGTGGAAGATATCATGTTGCAGGTTGCTACAAACGGTACATTCCCTATATAAATAGGAGGTGGTAGCGCGAAAGTTCCCATCAATGTGGGGTCTTTCAATAATCCTACTCCGATATCTTGAATTGAATGGTTGCTATCATGGATCATGGGAATGCTTCCTGTAACTTGTGAACCATTAGGGAGGAAATTCTATTGGTCGATGATCGTAATCCCTCCTTCAAATGGGAATGCGATCTTCCTAAAATAAGTCGACACGACAGCTGCCATGGCATAAATCCATGGTCTACCCAGTAGGATGTTATAGTCAAGATTTCCATCAATGACTTCTACATCAATTTCTATTGTTTTTCCTCCTAGTTCAACTTTCAAGTTATTAAGGATACCGTATGGGGTATAAGTCCTTCCGTCGAAAGCTTTTAATGTTGTCGATGATCGTGACAAGGTTGGAGATCCTAAAGTTTTCCAGCAACTCATCGACATAATACATGTCAAGGCTCCCTCATCAATTATTATTCTGTGAACAGTTTTGTTGAATGCTTTCACTTGAATAAGGAAAGCTAGCCGAGCTGGTAACTGAGGATCATATCCCTTGTGATCAAAGGATACAAGATTGGAATCCTTGGGATCAACCCCACCAATTGCTGATAACAATGCCTGCCTTTGGGATGGACAATTTTGTAGTACTTCCAGAGTCGACATAGCGGATGGCGATTGGGCCAAATCTTCCACTATATTATAATGCTGCGCCGCTCTGGCGCGAGGATTAAACGTCGACTTGTGTACTACACCCTTTGGCGGTTTTATTGTTAATTTAGGAATGCTGGGCATTACAACTTCTGTCGAAGTTGTTGTCGAACTACTTGGTTGATATTTACCTTTTTCGTTCGACAGCTGAGGATTCCCATAATCTTTGTTCCTTGTCGAAATCAAAGCATCATTCTTCTGTTTTGAAACCGACAACATAAGCACTTGCGACGGGGAAGCATTTCCACTATCAACCAGATTTTGACCTGGGTTGGGAAATGGATCAGTTAACACAGCTGAGGTTTGGGAACTTTTAAAGAACCTCTTTAACTCAGCTTTGAATGGGCAATTCTTTGTGGTATGATCCTTATCATCACATATTAGACATGGATAATTTTGTTTCCCTTTCCCAGGAGGGTTTGAAGAATTTTTCCCAGGGGATGACTCACCCTGTTTCTTCTTCTTCCCTTTGTTTTGCTTCTTCTTGCTTCCTGGTTGATTGGTTTCTTTGCCTTTATCTTCCGATACGACATTTACTTCCGAAGCAAGAATTTCTTCTTTTGCATTTTGATCCGAATTCTTACGGGCTTTCTTCGACGAAGCCTTTATCGATTTCGCGTTTGCCGTGCCAATCACACCGTCACCGGCATGAGAGTCACTATTTGATTTAGGAGGGGGAGGAATTGAAAACTCTGGTCTAGGGGCATCAGGTATTTTGTCATAGAGTGTGCCAGACTGAGTATAAACTAAGTCCAAATATTGTGCACGAGCAATCACTTGCTCCTCTGTTACGACTCCCCCCTTCGCCACATCTTCCGTTATAGCAGGAAGTAACGACTTTATAAACCACTCAGCTAACAGCTGATCGGGAACATATTTTTTCACCATCCTACGACGACGACGCCACTCATGTATATGATCAGATATATGGGTGGCAGTTGTCTGCTTGAAGTTGGTTAATATTTCTGTTCCCGTTTCATACCTTATCGGTAATTGAAAATGGGTTAAGAAAGTCGTGGCTAGGGAACTAAAATTGTCGAAAGAGGCTCTTGGCAATTCAATATACCATTTAGCCGCTGGACCTGTCAATGTCCTCTAAAAAAGGCGAAGCCTTATCGAATCATCGTTAAGGGTGTTCGACGAACACCACAGATGAAAAGTCATCACGTGATCCGATGGGTCTTCACCTGGATTTCCATTGAATTTAGGAATGTCAGATGGAAGTTTATGAGGAATCGCTGGCCACCAAGGGGCATAAGCAATCGGATCATTGGTTAACCGATGTAAATCAGGTAACTCTAAAGTTGCCACGAATGGTAACTGTTGATTCAGGTTAGGCAAAGCGTAACCAAGGTACGATGGAATCGCCTGAGCGGTGGGCCTTTGCATACCAGCATAATGTAATTGATGTTGGTATGACTGATACGGTTGGTGGACTTGACCACTATAAAGTGGTTGGTTTTGACCGTTTTGGATATACGGTTGTCCACTGTTCGCAAAGATCTGCTGCTCAGAACCTTGGTACACTTGCTGGAATTGCGGTTGTTGGTATTGCACAAGCGACAGTTGTGACGCCATGTTTTGTTGTGCTATGCTAACCGTTGGACCGAGGTGTGGGGTAACTGTACCCGTTTGGACCTGTGTCGCCCCACCAGTTGGCGATTGTGGTTGTGACCCATGTTCAAGAGGTTGTTGCATTACAACCTGAGATATCTGAGGTTGACATGCAACAGGTATCGCTTGAACTTGTGACACTGTTACAATAGCCGGTGTGGTTGGGATGTTCGTCACAGGTACACATTGTTGCATAGAATATACAACCCTTGGTTGTTGAGGTAGCATAGGTACCCAACTACTTGACGCAATTCCAGTATAACCTGAACATTGTTGTGAACTCACGTATGGGTACCCTCCCGGAGGGGGTAATGAAAGGGAATACTGCCCCCCATACGGTATTAATCCAGAACTAAAGGGGATTGATGGCCCAGATTGACCTCCAAATGGGCCAATTTGGCGAGTTTCAACATAAGAGTTACTGGGTATTACTCCGGATGAACAAACTGGAACAGACCAAACTGTCAAAATAGTCCCTTGGTGGACTCCTTCTAGCTGTTGTGAGCTAGTTGGGACAGCTGGTATGCCGGCAAACATTGTCGGAGTGACGGCAGGGGCTTCTGCTGTCGCTGTGTCATTTGACACAGTCCTAGATGATGATGGTTGTTCAGACATTTTAAGTCTATCCAATAGATTGCCTAGCGATTCTACAGGAACTTCCACTTGTGGTGGATTAACTTCAGATGAAGGAAATAGAGTGACCCCGACTCCAAAATGAGTTGGAGTACTTGCTTGCGGATCCTCTGCAATTTCCTCTATCGCAATCAAACCCGGTGGAAGAGGAAGACCGTCAGGTCCGTAAAATATTTCTGGTGCCGAAAAAGTGGTTGCTTCGACAGCTACAGTTGTTTGAGGAACAAAACTCTCTGGACCGGTTACAGATGGAACTGGTTCAGTTATACAAGTATTTGCCCCCAAACCAGGATCAGTATTACTGTCCTTCTGTGGCTGTTGAACTTCTTCAATAGAGGCAGGGTTTCTAGAAATGTTTGGAGTAACCGGAACCTCAGATGCAGTTGGAACACTTGTTCTAACTTTTATAGGAGATTTTGAACCGGTTAAACGAGTTCGCTTTGTCCATACTGTTTTCGATTCCGGAGACAAAGACAGTTGACTCGTAAGCCTCTGTGAACGACGGGGTTTCAATTGACTTTCTTCCACGATTGCGGATTACTCGATCAACTAAAATATTAAAAGGGGAAATTTGTGTTTCCGAATTGAATGAATTTTATTAGACGCTTTTAGACACAACTTGCTTTTTCACTTTTTAAGAGTCGAGAAAAAGCTAAAGATGACTCTAGTCTCCTTCGATGTATTAACGAGCCCGAAGTGACAAATGCTCGGCTGGACTTTTTCAGTTATAGAGTTTGAAAAAGTCCAAAAGAAACTGCTCTGGAGATCTAGGCAGAGGGTGTGCCAAACCTTTCGCAAAACCACAGAATACGTTTTACGGTACGGGTGGTCGATCTTCATGAATGCTGTGTTCACTGCATTGCGATCAGTAGGGCGGCCGACACGACTTCCTATGGATAAAATATATATGCCTATAGGGGTATCCCAATATATACGCGACGGTACGTGGGAGCACAAGTCCGTATTGATACTTATCGCTTCACCGTGGAGGAATCACCCAACCACTCAACGCTAAGATATCACGTTTAACAACGCCGGAACACGTCTCTAGCTTAGACCTCTATGTGTTTGCGTTATGTTTCAATTCGTTGTTATGTAAATTCAATTTATTTTAAGGTTGATCTTGTTTAGCAGTTTGCCTTTATGGATCACCACGAGATGTATAGTAACACTCCTAAATGCAGTCTAAGATGATAAGCAAGCTTTTCAATCTTTCAACTTTGAAAATCTTAACTACTGAGGGAAAAGAAAGACAACATCTTTTCACACAGATCATAGAGCACACACTAATGCACTTTTTCCTAAATCAACATGCAAACTGTCATAATGCACATGCACAATGCAAGTATTTCTTTTCTCTTTCTTAATGTTTGTGCGATACAAAAAGAAAGCTGTTGTATAACTTTGAATTCAATTTCAAGTGAAAGCAAACAAGCTTGTCCAAAATCAAAAGACACCTTAAGATTTACTTGTTTCGACACTAGAAATATATAAATTCAAACCATATGACGAAAGCAAAAGCTCAATCAGCTATGAACAGCAAATAAACTAACTCTTAAGATCAAAACGACACTTATCACAGGTCTAGATCTAAGAAGTCACAGCAAGACTAGTTCACTTTCGTTATGGGAAACTGCAAATGATGTAAGAAATACACAAAGAACAAATACAGTTTATTTATACAACCGAGGCAAAATAGTGGAAAGGAAAGTTGGTTTCAGATAGGTACATTGACTGGTAACAGGCTGCAAAAACAAGAGTGAAAACAGGGCAAGAAACAGCAGGAAACCCCAGTAGCACAAGGCAAGACTGGTTCAGCGCAGGTAGTGCACTGTCAGTTTGACATTCAGCACAGGTAGCCCCTTCGGGAACTGCGCTGAAATGCAGACAGCCCTCACATAGCCTGCACTGAAGAACGAAACTTTCGTTTCTCTTGGTTTCCGGGTCACAGATTGCTCAAAAATTCACAGTTTTTGGCCAAATCAGAAGCTATCAGTCAAGTACACACTAAGGGATGAAAAGGAGGATGAAAAGCTATCACTAAGAGCTATTTAGAGTCCTTGTGGATCAGCTCTTCAAATCATAAACTTGCCCAGAAACTGAGCTAGAGTAGCTTCCCTCTACTTTGCATTTGAAAGATCCAAATGCAGTTCGATTCGGTACTCCCTTTGTTTATGAAATGAATAGAAAAAACACAAACAACCAACAAGATACGATCCCCAGCGGAGTCGCCAATTTGTTGTTGGGAAAAGTATCCAATACGGAATGACCCTATCCCACTCTAAGCGTGATAGTACCTCAGCAACAATCAAAGCAAAGCTATTCGAGATTACTTCTTTATGAGATGTAAGAGAGAGGAGAAAGAGATCCACTAACCATTATCTTCCGCTAATGATTGATCCAATCTTCCCTCTTTGCTGCTTGCTCCCTGCTCCTTGCTCTTTCACTGGCCCAGCGACACAAAGATCCTGCAAAATGACAAGAGAGGGAAACTACAAGAAGCATACATTCATAATTGATTCAAGGATTAGAATAAATAAAATATACAAGTATCAATACGCCATTGAGACACATGCATATAGAAGAACCTCAAATGCTTTATTAATGGAAGAAGTAAAGTTCCAAGAGTGTTACAACCATAAGAGGCCCAATCCAGCAACACCTCCCAGAAGATAGAAATCTCCTCTTCACCTCCTTCAAGCAAATCACCCAATAGTTCTATACTCAAACCAACAGCACTTCCTTACATTCACAAGATTCCATCCTCCCTAGACCTCATGAGAGAGCTCTATATATAGGAGTTTTGGAGAAAGGATGAGTCAGCTTGAGGCTGGCATGAAGCTGACTAGTGTCCTCTCCCACTTCAGTTATTCTTTAGTTCTTGAGTCCACTTGGAGGTTCTTGCTTCCACTTGGAGATCTAGACCCTCTTACTCATCACTAGGCGAATTCCCTGATCCAAGTGTCATTTTGGAAGCTTCCTGGGCATTGACACCTTGAGGAATGACTGTGCCACTTGGCCAATCTCGCCCAACGCAGGTAGCCTTCATTAAAGTTGACATTCAGCGTAGGTACAGAGTGGAGCAGTTGACATTTAGCGCAGATGCTCAGTGGAACAGTTGACATGATCCAGAATTAGCTTGTTTTTGAGTGTTTTCAGGTGGAGAACTGATATTCAGTGCTGTGGTTTGCTGACCTTGTTCCTCTAGGGGTAGGAACAACATGTTTAGGGACTTTGGATCCCTTAGATTATTGACATTTCATGCTTCATGCTGTAAGGAACAAAAATGTCTATAACACTTGGTTGCATGTCGACAAGGACAGTGGAGCAAGATAACAGCAATGTGCATGGTTGACAACCGTGGCATGCATGCGTCCAAACCGATCTTTAGCCGTTAGATTGCCTCATGAAATGAATTCTGGCCCGTTTTGAGCTTCTACAGGAAGCTTCCTGTATAAATACAGCATTTCCTGTAGAAAGGATGCGTTCCTGTAGAGAGTCTGCACCTTCCTGTAGAAGATATGCATCTTCCTGTAGAAACTCTGCATTTTCCTGTAGAAAATCTGCGTCTTCCTGTAGAAGACTCAAGCTGGAATAAAATTGCACATACCTTGGAGAAAATGAGGATTCTTGGAGGAGGTGCTGGTGAGGTGTCCTTGCTACATGATGAGGACCCTTGGCTTTGAGTTGAGAGGCTTCCTCTCCTCCATAGAACACCTGCATGCAATTTTACATGATGAATCTGCTGACCTTGTTTTTCTTTTGTTTTTTTTTTTTTTTTTTTCTTTTTTTTTTTTTTGAAAGATAACAGGGGCGCCTCATTGAGGTTTTCACCCTTGCCATCTGCCTTGAGCGCCTCAAAGAGATTTTCACTCAAGGATCTTTTTCCAACCTTTTTTCCTTTCTTTTTTTTTTTTTTTTTTTTGAAAAGACAATAGGGGCGCCTCAGTGAGGTTTTCACCCCTACCACCTGCCTTGGGCGCCTCAGAAAGGTTTTCACCCAAGGATCTTTATTATTATTTTTCTCTTTTTTTTTTTTTTTTTTTTTTTTTTTTAGATTCTTCAGGGTATGCCCAAAGCAGAGGCAGAACCCTTCTCTATGACCAACACTGCCTTCTCCATAGTTTTGATGAACTCTTGTCTTGAGGGAGGCTTCCTGTAGATCTTCAATCGATGCCCATTGACAAGCATGGGGATGGCTTCCTCATCAATGGTCCTAATAAGCACAGATCCATTGTCATGACATTTTTCCACTGAATATGGCCCTAGCCATCTGGTTCTCATCTTCCCTTTGAAATCTTTGTATCTGGAGTCATACAACAAAGCCCAATCTCCCGGCTGAAAGTGCTTGTCATGGAGATGTTGGTCATGCCACACCTTTCTCTGAAGTTGAACCACTTCTGAGTGAAGGAGGGCCTGCATTCGGTGCTCATCCAGGCCATTCAGCTGCAATAGCCTTTCTTGTTGTGCATGGTTGAGATCTAGGTCCAGCTAAGCTGCCATCCTCAAAGTGTTGTATTCAAACTCGATGGACAGCAAAGCTTTCTTCCCATAGACCAGCTCATAAGGTGTGAAGCCGGTGGTGGTCTTCCAAGTGGTGTTGTAAGCCCATGTGGCTTCAACCAGGCGATATGCCCAGTCCTTTCTGCTGCTGCTCACCACCTTAGTCAAGATCTCTTCTAATGCTCTATTGGTGACTTCCACCTGCCCATTTTCTTGAGGGTGATAAGGGGTGGAAGTCCTATGCTTGATCTTGTGATGAGCTAGTAGATCTTCAACCAGGTTGGAGGTGAACTGGCTCCCTTAATCGGTGACCAGCTCTCTTGGATAGCCAAACTTATAGAAGATGTTTTCTCTTAGGAACTCGGCCATTGCTGATTTGATTGCTTTAGTCTCTGCCCACTTTGTCAAATAGTCAGTACACACAATGATGTAAGACCTTTGCCTCGAAGGAGGGTTGATTGGGCCCACAAAGTCCATGCCCCACTTCTCAAATGGCTCAAGAGTCACTTGAGGTTGGAGAGGCATCTCATCCCTCTGGGTCGGTTTCCCCATTCTTTGGCATTGGTCACATTGGCTGACATATCTTCTGACATCTTGATGAAGTGTGGGCCAATAGTAGCCTGCCTACATGATCTTGAAGGCAGTTCTCTTTGCTGCAAAATGTCCTCCACAAGGCCCATCATGACAAGCGAGGAGGATATCAAAGACTTCCTCCTTCCTTACACAACACCTTAAGATCTGATCAGGGCCAAGCTTGAATAGATTGCCCCCGATCCAAGTAAATGAGGCACTTTTTCTGATGATTCTGCTCTTCTCTCTGGAAGATAGGAGCGGGGGGAACTGTGCTGAAACAAGGTAGTTTGCTATATCAGCAAACCATGGAGAGAGTAATGAAATAGCAAACAGATGTTCATCGGGCATCTGGTCATCCACTGTTCCATCCTCATCTGCAGACAAATCCAATCTAGATAAAAAGTCAGCAACAACATTTTCTCTACCTGGTTTGTCAACAATGGTCAAATCAAACTGCTGCAATAAAAGTAACCATCTAATAATACGAGCATTCACATCTGGTTTATTCATTAAATATCTAATTACAGCATGGTCTGTATGTACAAAGGTCTGGTAACCAGTAATATAATGTCGGAACTTGTTCAGTGCATGGACCACAGCCAAGAATTCTTTCTCGGTTACAGTGTAATTCAATTCAGCTTTGGACAAGTTTTTGCTAACAAAGTAAATGGCATATGGAAGTTTTTGCTCAACCTATCCTAAAGCTGCACCTATGGCTTTGTTCGAGGCATCAGTGTGGATGTGGAAAGGTAGGGCCCAGTTTGGACCTCTCAGGATTGGGGCTGACACCAACTTGTCCTTCAATTCATTTAAAGCCCTCTGACAATCGTCAGTCCATTTAAACTCCACATCTTTTGCCAACAGGCCAAACAATGGCGAGGCTAGCTTGCTGAAATCTTTAATGAATCTCCGGTAATATCCTGCTAATCCCAAGAAACTCCGGACATCCCTTACCTTTTGAGGAGGTGGAACCTTCTTGATGAGAGCAATTTTGTTAGGATCCACTTGTAACCCTTGGCAAGAAATGGTATGGCCTAGCACGGTCCCTTCAGTCATTAGGAATTCACATTTTTCAGGACTAAGGGACAAGTTCATCTCGATGCATTTGGTTAGGACTTTTCCCAGATTGGACAATGCTTCCTGGAAGTTGGCCCCATAAGGAGTAAAGTCATCCATATAGATTTCCACTACATCATGGACCAGCTCCGAGAAGATGCTCAAGACAGCTCTCTGGAAGGTAGCAGGAGCATTGCATAGCCTAAAGGGAAGAACTCGGTAGGCAAAGGTACCCCAAGGACAAGTGAAGGTGGTATTATCTTGGTCTTCCGGGCTGATTTGGATTTGGTTGTACCCGCTAAACCCATCCAGGAAAGAGAAGAACTTCTTTCCTGCCAGTCCATCCAACACTTGATCTATGAAAGGTAGAGGGAAATGGTCTTTCTTGGTAGCTTTGTTCAGTTCTCGGTAGTCCACACAGATTCTCCATTTCCCATTTTTCTTGGGAACCAACACCAGAGGGGACACCCATTCGCTATCTGAGATGGGGTAGATGAATCCTGCATCCAACAATTTTTGCAATTCTTCCTTGACAATGTCCTTAAGAGCTGGATTCATTCTCCTCTGGGGTTGCCTAACCGGTTTACAATCCTCTTTGATGTATATATGATGGGTACAGACCGAAGGATGGACTCCTTTCATTTCCTTATAGCTCCAAGCAAAAGCATCTAGGTGGTTGGCCAACAGACTACACAGCTCCTTTTCCTGGGAAGGAGATAGGGAGGAGCTGATCTTCAATGCTTTCTCAGGGCCGAACTCCACATTCTTGATTCTGGAAGTAACAGGGTTGGTTGTACAAAGATCTACTAAGGTGCTAGCTTGGGCATCCTCCACCAATTTCTCTAAGGGTAGTGCACTGGAAGGTGGATTCTGGATCAAGGTCTCGATCAAGTCATCCTCAGTTCGGGGGTCTCTTCTAGTGGTATCTAAGGTGCACAGAGGTGCTGAGTACACCTCGTCTTCCTCTCCTTCTTCCAACCAGAGTGGTCAGTCATGCTCTAAGGAGGGTTGGGCAGGAGGGTATAGGACTAGCTGCTTGGACATGGGACCATTTTTGATGGTCATGTTTCCTGCACGACAACTTATGTAAGCATTTGCAGTAGCTAACCAAGGCCTTCCCAAAATGAGAGGATATCCAGTAAGCTTTGCCTTTGGTTCAGAACCAGGAAGTCTGCAGGGTATTCCCAAGAGTCAATAGAGACCAAGACATCCTCCACAATCCCTTCGGGAGTCACGGTGGAGCGATCTGCTAATTGCAGTATTGTCGAGGTCTTCCTCAAGGAACCCTGAAGATTGAGTTTGAGCATGGTACCCCTGGTCATCACATTAATGGCAGCCCCCAGATCAATCAAGGTGTGAGGTATGATGGTGCCATTGATGTGGACATCTACTACAGGACTTCCAGGATCTAGGTACTTTGGGCAGATGACTTGTCCTAGCATCAGGTCAGATAGTTGTCCTATGACATTAATGGTTGAAGCATCTTTCTTCCGCCTGCCTGGGTGTTTGAAGCACTTTTCCTTAACCAGTTTGTTGTATATTGGCACATCCTTGATGGCTTGGAGAAGTGGTATTTTTACACACAACTGCTTGAGCTCACCCAGAAGCTCATCCTCCTCTGGGTTGGGTTGTGTGGTGGCTGTTAGTCTCTCAGGAAAGGGTGGAATGGCCTTTGGTTCACTTTCCTGTTTATCTTCCTCATCCTCTGGGGGAGGAGGTTGGCGATCTGGTAGAGTCTTTCCAGATCGAAGATTGATCTCCTGGATCTCCACAGCATAGGTAGGGCATGAGGTTTCCCGAGTGTATACCTGCTGGGCCTGTCTATTGTTGGGGTTCGGGTTCGGTTGAGCAGGCATTTGAGGTTGCCTTGGAGGAGCAGGAGGTAATGGCTGAGGTTGAACTGGTGGTGGAGGCAAGATGGCAGGAGGAGTGCTGTATTGGGGCCTCCACCCCGACTGAGGTGCATTCCACTGAGGCTGTGGCTGGGCATGTGAATGATATGAATGAGAAGTAGGTTGAGTGGGGTACTGAGGTGGATAAGACCATGGAGGAGGCATGGACCATGAAGGATGAGCAGGGGGACCCCAGGAAGGCATAGGAGTCGATTGGTTGGGGCTGTAATAAGCTTGAGGTGCCCCTTGCATCCCCTGCTGATAGGGTCTAGATCCTTGTGGCCTCCTTTGGTTGAGGTAATAGAGAGGTTCAGTGGGAGCTTCTGTCCCTTGGTACATGGCTTTAAACCCAGGTAAGGTTGGACACTGATTTGTGGGATGGTCCTCCTCACAAACGAAACATACTTCAACCGAATGCAATGGGCATTCGTTCTTAGGGTGTCTCCTTGTGCACCTAGGGCAGAAGACAGCCAAGGCTCTCTCAGTTTCTTCTTTCTTCTGCTGGATTCTAAATGTTTCCAGCTGCATGGCAATGGTCTGTCTCACCTCATTCTTGAGATCTTCTAACTGATTTGCAAGCTCATGTTTGGAGAAAGGGACATTAGTTGAGAGGAGGTTTTCCCTACCTCGTTTCCTAGCTGCCCTGGAGTGGTTTCTAAACACAGTCTTGATGTCCTCATAAGGCAGTTGGTAAATGTCCCCCCCAACTAACATGTGAAGGGTATCTAAGAGGTCTTCAGGGACTCCTCGGAGCAGGACCAACTTGAGGGATTCAGGGTCAAGTGTGCACCTGGCCCGCTTATAGCTTAGTTGGAACCTCTCCTCATAATCCTCTAAGGACTCATCATTTCCCATGGTCACCCTAAAGATTTCTCCCTTGGTTTCCTTAGACCTACAATAATCCTTGTACTTGGTATTGAAAGCTTGCTGCATCTGAGCCCAAGTGGTGATACTATTCCCAGGTAAGCCCATGAACCAGCGTAATGCTGCATCCTTAAGAGTTGAAGGGAAGAGTTTCAGCTTTTGCTCATCTTCAGTATAGTCATAGGTTCTACAAAGGACAGCAAACTCAAATAGGAAGGTATCAGGATCTTCAGTAGTCAGTCCATGGAAGTGAGGTAAGGCGGAGGGGCTAATGTTCTTCATTTTCACTTCTCCATTGGTCTCTCGGATGGGGAAGGCACCTTCTATTCTCTCATCTTCTCTTCTATTGTCAGCCATAGCTTCAGATGGAGTGGTCTCTAACTCTTCTTCTACTATAGGATCTTTGTATATCTCTGGATGTTCACCTATAGGTTCTTCTGGGTCACTGTCACCAAAGAAGAGAGAAGGGTGACTCAGTGATGTGGTGGGGGTGTTTGGTAGGAATTTTCCTGATCTATCTCGGTTCCTACGAGGCATGAAAGGGAAAAGACTTTCTTTTTTATTGTTTTTGCTTTTTCTTTTGTACCTGCAAAACTGAAACAGATTGATCTACAGCTAACTATAAAGATGAAGAATTAAACTGAAAGCAGGAAAGAACTAATCTACTCTGCTCAAATGAAATTGCAGAAATGAAACACTAGTCTACGTTGCAGAAATGAAAGGCTAATCTATGAAAGCAGGAAATGCTAATCTATGAAAGCAGGAAATGCTAATCTATGAAAGCAGGAAATGTCTATGCTACTTTTGCAGAATGGAAATGAAATAAACTACTTAGCAGAAGATTGTAGTGGAAAATAGAAGAAAAGCGACAATCACCAATACTCTGACGCTTCCCCGGAAACAGTGCCAAAAAGATGGTGGGCTCCAGTATTGTAGCAATAATGCTACAACTCCTGGGGCTCCCTATCTCTAATTTTATCAACCCGGTAGTTCGTACAAACTTGGAAGCGACGGTGCTGTATGCACAAGTACTAGCTCTTGTTGCAGCTGTCACTTGGTCAGCTGGCACAAGTCTGCTAGGGCTCAAGCCAACTTCTATATGCTCTCAGAAGAAGCTTTCTAAATGATGGACGAAGGCTATCTCAAGGGAAATTGATCTACTTTGCAACAATGAACTGAAAGCCAACCAAAACATGGAAACCCTAGTAAACCCTAATCTGACTAGTTTAACCTCTATGATGCAATAGTGAGAGTGAAAATGTCTTAAAAGGATGCCATTACTTCTAATGATGTGAAATACATGAACTCAAACTACTTCTATGAAAGAGAACATTGTTTTTGTATTTTTGCTTAAGTGATGGAGTGATTATGAATTTGTCTCTTATTAGGGTTTGGCTGTGCAGAGGTGGTGCGAAGGGAGAGAAAGCTTGGGAAAGGTCAGGATGGCTAGGAGAGGTCCCAGAGGGTCCCTAGCATTAGTCCACAGAGGTCTACAACATTTGGATGCTCGGAAACCAAGTTTGCAGGCTTCTACAGGATGTCTGCAGGGGATCCTACAGGAAACTAAGGAATTCTACAGGAAGTCTGCTAACTTCTACAGGATGTGCTGTAAGTGGAAGTTTTGGGTGATGGTGAAGGGATGGAATGGTTTGGGTGGATAGGTGAGGTGGAGATGGAACTTGTGATGACTCAGGGGCAGAGAAATAGGACAGAGAATGAGTGCACGAAGTTGGTTGGTGGATAGAAGGATGGCAGCAACGAAAGGTCAAAAAGATGAAGCCACGTGGCAATGGATGAGTTGGAGGGTAAACGAGCTGGACAGAGGCCGAGTAGGTGGCTTGAGGAGAGGTCAAGAAGAAGAGGAAGGAAGTGGAATGATATGGAGCAGTGTAAATGAAACAAATGACTTATGTCTTGCACCAAAAACGAGAATTCATTAACCTATGATACCTGTGCCATTAAACCTATGAACAACAATGTAAAACCGAGAAAAGAAGCCATGCATGGAATGAAAAATGTAGAAGTATGGTTCAATATCAAAAGTGCATGGATGGATCTTCAACGAAAATGACTATGTTGCAGCTTGCATGGAAGTAAAAGACTACGTTTCTTTTTGGTGGTTGATATGGACTGCACCCCAATCCCTAAACAGAGATGGCAGTGATCTCTAACAACCTTTTCCTTGGAGCTCCTGTGTATTACAAACCTCCTATCCGAATCTAAACAACTGAAAGCAAAGTAACCATAAGCTAATCCTACTCAATCACACAAAAACTAAATCAGCAGACTGTAAATTCGAATTGCATGTCAAAGTGAAGAAACAAAGTGCTGGAACGAAAGGCAAATAACACTACAAAACAGAGGAGGTCTATTGCTCTCAGGTTGGGCCCTAACCTGAGAGCTATAGCTCCCTTAAAAACTCAGAATTAGATCCAAATCTGCTTGCCTTTATTCATAATCAAAATTCTAATGTCATGCCAAAACTGGCTTACAAAACAACAAAACCCGAGCTGTAGCTCGTGCTCAGAGATTACAATAGTAATTCCAAAAGTCAAAAAGCTTCTAACAAAGGCTACGGCCTCCATATTTATACAAAATGAGGATCAAGCTGGCTGCCTTCATTCGTGGAGCTTGGCTATCTAACTGAAAGTCAAACTGCTGTAAAACTGCTGATCCTGTAGAACGTGTTGGCTGCCTTTGAGCTCGGTGGGGAGAGCTGTTAGAGCTCGGAGTTAAGGTGAAAAGCACGAGGGAAGTCATTTAAAGCTGTAGAAAACCTCCCTATAAACATGCAATGCCACCTTTGTTGTCTCCTTTTGCGTGGTCTTTTGCTCTCTTTAATGCCAAGAACCTGAAATCATCATGTATTAGTCACATAGATATAATGCATGCCCTTCTTCCTACAAACAACACGAATATACTAAGAAATGAATGCATAAGTGGTAAAAGATGAATGGTTGAACAAGGTAAGTAGGCCAATATGAGCCCAAATTGTACCAAAAATTGGGGCTCATCAAGTATGAGACCCTATGCTCAGATATTTTATTTACACATGTAGATTACACATTCTCAATATGTTTGATGAAATTCCTGTCATGGCTAGTAGGGATCCAGTCAAGGTCTTGAAAAAAAATTTGCTCTAGTACTATCATTTCCATGTTATTTTACTGATTTGAAGAGATTGTTCAATTCTGGGCAATGACCTGGGCTCTCGGCCTAAAAACATGGCTCAAATCCTAGAGTCGCTAACATAGCACTGACAAATTGGGTCTTTGGTCACTGGCAGGCAAGCCCGTGAGAGCGCCTATAGGGTTACAGTCGCATGCATGCCTTGTCGTGGGAGCGAATTTCGGTTTAATTCATCTAAATGGTAGGATAACTCAGGGGTTGGGCACTTGGAGTGGTGGATTAGTTAGTGGGGGTCCTGAAGCACCTGAGGGAGGTATGTGTGTTGTGTTTCCATTGATTCCATTTCCTTAAGCTCACGTAGGAAGTTGAGTCATATCATAGTAGCCTCTCGTCACATGTTTAACCAGGCTGGTTGGTTGTTTGGGTAGATGTGGGAGGAGTGTGTTACAAAGAAGAGGCAGAGAAAGAAGAGGAGAAATCAGAGAAAAGGAAAGAAATTGAGAAAGGGAAAAATGAAGAAGAAGAGGAGGAGTAGTGGGAAGAACCAAGCCCTGAGAAAACCACTACACCTAGAGAAGAAGAGGTATCCCTAGAGCAGAAAATTTTGTCTCCTAGACCCACTGAAAAGGAGGCAGTTTCTGCCCTAGTTTCCTTGAGCACACCAATCAAACCTAAGAAGAAAAGGCAGAGGAAAACTCCCCTCTACTTCAAAACAAGGAAAAGAACTAGGATTAAACAGGGGAAGCCTCAAACTCCCACAAAGACCCCTATTACAATTGAAGAATCACCAAGTAAAAGAGAGGAGCTAGAACCCATTGAAAAGAAAGTTGAGGAAATCACATCTCCTGAAGCCATCTCAAAGACTCCCATAACCTATGTAAGAAGGTTTGTTACTAGATCAACCTCCTCTAAGAAACCCAAGGCACCTACCACACTCTAACAAAAAGGAAAAGGGAAGCTACAAGAAAAATAGAGCCTGCTACAGGAAACATAGAAAGTGCTACAGGAAGAGAAGAAAATGATACAGGAAGAGAAGAAGGGGCAGAAAGAAGGGAAAGAGGCAACATAATTGTTACAAGAGGGGTTAGTTTCTCCAAGAAAATTTCAAAAAGGATCTTCTAGAGCTACAGGAGCCTAGTCCACAACCCAATTTGAGCTCCTATTACAAGTTCATTGAAGGAGGCAGAGTGATCCCACAGAAATTTGCAGTCCCTCTCTTCTTTGAACTTGAAGCAGAAAGAGGAAGGACACATAGATGGATGCAGATTGCCAAATCCAAGAAGGTGGAAGATGTGGGCCTTATGGAAGAAAATATCCTAGAAATGGGCAAGGAGTTGAGTGAGTTAAGGGATAGAGAGTACACAATGAGAACACAACTGCAAGCAGAAAATAGATGGTTGAGGAAGAAATTGCAAGAGAAGGAAACCCAATTGGCCACAATGGCAAGCCTCTCCATGGAGGCACTACAATGCAGACTACCATCCAAATCCTATGCACTTTTCCTCAAAGACCAATGGATGCAGTTCCAGATCAAGACATTAGCACAACATGGGTCCATGCCATTCCAGGACTACAAGAAGTTCATTGAGTTGTGTGACAAGAGTAGCATTGAAGACAAAACCAAATTAGTTGAATTCTACCTACACAACCTCACATATGAATGTTTGGGATCCCAATGAAAAATTGGGAGACTTGCAGCTGATGGCCCTTGCATCTTGGATGACACATGAGGAGGCCAGAGCTGAGGAGGTGAGGAAAGTATTGGCCAAAGAAGAAAAAGAACCCCTCTACATCAGGGCAGAGAAGATAAGTTCCATGGTTGTAATCAACACTCACAACATCATTTCCAATGATGCTAAGTTAGCACCTAGATACCTTGCCACCCAAGAGTAGGCCATCTCCCACTTTGAGGACACTCTCAAGTTGTTAGGGATAGAGAGCCAACAAGCATGTCAAAGAAGATGGAATACCCTACCACACAGTCTCTAGATCAGGGAGTATCACTCTCTTGAAAGGTTGAGGAATGCATTGGATAGAACACCTTTGTATAAAAGGGCCATGCAAAGATTGAAGATCAACTAGATTGGACTTAAGCTCAATCCACCTTTATTGTTGGGTTTACAGGAAGGAAGGAATGAAGAAGAGGAAAGGAAGTAGTGGGTAGACATAGAGGAAAATGTAGGCTTCTATCCTTAGGAAGGCACACCATCTGCAGAACCTTGGGATGTCAGAGAGGCCACCAGGGCCATGAAGGACATGGACATAGATGACTAGGTTGCTCACAGGATGAGAAACAGTTTCAGTAGGGGGGTTATGATGAGGCTCATCAATAGGTATATTAAATGGTTCACAATGACATCCACAAGCTTATAAAATGATCTTTTTTCTCACATTTATCTACAAATTGTTTTATATTATGCTTACTATGAGGAGTAAATATGTGTTTTTGTGTCATGTGGCATAATGCATGTTAAATGCAGGAATTGGAGAACTTTTGAGTTGATTTGAGCACAGGAACTCAGAGTAGACAAACAAGAGAGATTCTAGGAGGTGGTCCACCTCCTTAACTCCACCAATTAGTCAAAGATCCCCCACTCCATCTCATCAACTTGGTGTCACTGGTAGCCAGGCAGGCTCAGTTCATTGACAGTCGAGCTAGTGCAAGTAAAAGAAGAGTTAGATTCACCTATTCTCGAGTTAGGGAGTAAAATATCCTTATTTTCTAGGGAGTTGTTGGTAGCTCCACTTTTGTATAAATAAACAAGCTAAGGGACTCATTAGGATTCAAAGTTTTATTGTAGCCAAGAGGTCATTGAGTTGAAGAACATTTTACTATTATTTTGATTACGTATTTGACACTTTTTGAATGATAATGAGAAGTTCTATTTTGATCTAGCACTGAGTTGACTCAGAGGGCTGAAGCTCTTGGGTTAGGGCCCAACCCTAGCAAAAGAAGTTCTTCTCTTGTATATATATTCTTAGTCTAGAATGTTAATTAATTACTAAAGTTTATCCATGTTCCTTTTAGCTTAGAAGATTGATTAAGTTGTTTCTTATTCATGTTTCATTTAGCTTAGAGGGTAAATTAGTTGTTGCGGTTCAGTACGGAAAAATCCATCAAAAATCATATACAATGACCCCTATCTCATCTCCCTCATGAGATCATGTTTAAAGGACCCCACTATCACAGCCCAAAAACACAGTGTGATTTCTTGTTCATTGCATAAATCAAATTTTAGCATTGTTTAGATAGTTTTTTATGATTTATTGGAAAGATTTAAAATTGCTATTTTCCTTCTCATGATTGTTATAGCTTAGAAGGTATTTCATTTCATAGATCAATTTCTTAGCATTAGTTAGATAAGATTTTCCAAATTCAATTCATCTTTTCCACATTGACTTGTAATAATTTGCAAATGAAAAGAGAAACAGGTGCATGTGTTATTGCAGGGTTGTTGGATCTATAGGCAAGGACCCCTTTCACCAACTCCATTTAGGTCTTCTCCACCTTCTTTTGATGCATGCCAACCCATGTTCTAGATCTCTGTTTTTCGGTCACCGTGAGCAGCCATCTTAGCCCAAATCTAACCTTCTTGAAGTACTAGGCTTGGCTAAGGGTGTTGATCACCTTCCCTACATTTTCCACAACTTTCATACAACCTTCCAACACTTCATCTCACCATTCTTACCCTCCAAACCCTCTCAACCAACTTCTTGTATCATTTCAAGACATCTCGTAGCAGTACAGGAATCCGGTAACAATGCCCTGTAGAACACTTGTAGCAGCCTATTTTGACCCTGTTTTGACCTGCAATGATAGGCTAGCTTAGTTTAGAGCATTTTAACCCCTCGGCTTGGACTCTATGACCAAAAGTGCCACCTAGAGAAGACCCTTCACTCCTTTTCCTTTACTACAAGATCATATAGCATTAGCTATTTCATTTCTGATTTTAGCAATTAGAACTTTATTTACTCTGCAAGTGTGAATTAGATATTCAATGCATGCATTCTTTAATTATGAATGGTAGAATAATCTTCTATTTTCAAGAAACCCTGGTAGATAGATGATTTAGTGCAAGTTAACATAGTTTCCTTTCTGCAAATTAGCATAAGATTTGTGTCCTTTCATAGCATTTATAAGTTGAAAGCTTTCATTTTCTGAGTTGAAAAGCATTTACTTTCTCTGCACTAGGACTAGCCTTTACATTCTTCTTTCAGTAGTTAGACTCCTTTCAGTTCAGTAGAGGAATGGTCTAGAACCCTAATGATCAAGTGACCTAGTTGAGGGTGGCATGAGTAGGATGATGCATCTACAGTATATATAACACTTTCACCTCTAATTTTGTACGAAACCCTGGGTTGATAAAGTAAAGTTGAAGAGCCTCTGGAAGTTGTAGCACTCTTGGTGTAATACTAGGGCTCACCACTTCCTGCAAGATCCTATCCTATAACTTTGTCCCATAAGATCTCATAGTTTCTATATGATTCACATGTACCTTCATGAAAAGAGCATCTACAACCTAGTTCTCCTTTCCCTTAATATATTTGATCTTGAACTCAAACTCACTAAGGGTAACCAACCATATAGCTTTCCTGGCTTTTAGATTCGACTGGTCAAACAAGTATCTCAACCCACTTTGATCACTCATCAACACAAATCTCCCACCAAGAAGATAGTGTCTCCACATCTTCGAGGCATGAATAATAGTTTCCAACTCAAGGTCACGAATCACGTAGTTCTGCTCGTGTTCATTCAACTTCCTATACTCATAGCACACCACCTATCCCTCCTACATCAGGAATCCACCAAGTCCTGTTTTACATGCATCTGTACACACTACAAACTCTTTATCCATACCTTCAATTTTAAGGACTATAACATTAGTTAAACCAAATGGAACTACAACAAACTCATAATGCCCATACCTATTCCTAAAGGTAGTCTTGTAGATATCCTCTTCCTTGATGCTTACCTGATGCTATCCGGATCTCAAGTCAATATTAGAGAACACAGTTTCTCCATTCAAATGATCAAACAAATCATCAAATTATACTCGGAAATGGGTATATGTTCTTGATAATTACCTTGTTCAACTGCTATAATCAATGAAAAATCTGAGTGTACCATCTTTCTTCTTTACGAACAACACTGGTGCACCCCAAGGTGATACACTTGGCCTAATGTATCCCTTGTCAATCATCTCCTTTAACTACAATTTCAACTCTACTAGCTTTAGGGTACTCTTCTTGTAAGGTGCCTTTGATGCTGGTGCTACCCCTCACACCAACTCAATAGAGAAATCTACTTCCCTGTGAGGAGCTAACTCTGGAATCTCTACAGGAAGCAGATCTTGATACCACTGAAATACAAGGTACCTCTTGAATATTTCTACATCCTCAACATCTTTACCCTTATCACTAGATATATGCACTGCAAACATCACACAACCTTTTCTACAACTACGCTTAGCCTGCATATTGTTAACCATCATCACATAGGTAGGCTTCTTCTTTCCCTGCAAAATTCTCTTTTCTCCATTATCATCCATGCACTCAATGGCCTTGTCAAATCAATCCACTTTGGTCCTATGAAGGTACATCCAATCCATATCCAAAAGCATGTTATACGATCCCAGTGGCAGTACATTCAAATGTGTTGTTGTAGGCATCCATTTAACTCAAATTCACAAGATCTTACCCAATGCTGAACTCCCTTCCTTGTACCTATAGCCAACTGTACCAACAAATATACTGCATGCACTTCTTTTCTCAAACCACACTTATCCACCAAGCCAAGATTAATATAACTATAATTATATCTAAGATCAATCAAAATAGAAACAACTTGATCATAAAGATTACAGTCCCTCTCAATGATAGATGTCTAATAATCCTCCTGTATGTTGTCCATAGTTGCATAAATCTGAGGAATTCTATGACAAATATCCCCAACTGTATGCGCCTCCTGAGCACTATAGATCTGAGGTCTACCACCTTGATACTGTGGAAAATCCCTCTTACAATGATCCCTGCCACATATCCAACACTGTAATGGTGCTCTACTATCGCTTCTAGTCGGTTGCTCTCCATTTCCCTTCTCAACTGTATTGAACTTCTTGTAGGAGATCACATTTTCTTTATCACCTGCATCTTGAGGTTTTCCTTGCTTTGGTGGCCATTTTCATTTAAATTTCTCATTTCCTTTCAAGTCATGCTTAGGCTCAACTTTGCACTTGGACTTCTCATAACAATGTTTCAACTTTCGGATGGCCTCCTCCAATGATCTAGGCTCATCGAACTCAATCTGGTCTTTGTATGCTACTAGAAGTCCACCGATGAATCTCTGAACCTTGGATTTCTCCTCCTTGAGGTAAGGCACATATCTGAACAACTCCAAGAACCTGTTAGTATACTTATGAACTGTCATGGAACCCATATGTAACTCATAAAACTCGTTAGCTCTATCGTCATAGTACCTTTCTGACAAATACTTCTTCTTGAAGAGCCTCTCAAACTCATTCCAAGTCATGTCATCCTCTCGAATATCTTTAACATTATTCACATCCTCCCACCATATATTTTCCTTCCCTTTAAGACTGAAAGTGGTTATCTTTGCTTTCATGTTCTATGAATAATGATGCAATTCGAAGAACTTCCTCATGCCAAGAAACCATGTCTCTGCATCCTGTGATTTCTTCATCTTTCCATCAAATGTAGGAGTATTTTCTTTCTTAAACTCATCCGGAAAATATCCCCTATCACTCCTCCTATAAGGATGATAACGATGATGATCATAATGCATGTCAAAACTAGAACTAGAATAGTACCTGTGTCTATCACCCCTCCTATCCAGAGTATCCAAGGACTTGCCATCTCTGATCGTGTCCTCTCCATCCAACCTATACTCACCATGAGACCAGCTTCCATATGCCCGATTAGTTCTATCCTCCTTCTCATGGTTGATACGAAGTGGTCCCTCTCATTGCAATTCTAACACTCTGAAGTATCACTGCATTTACCTCTACTTGTTTCTCTTGTGCTTGTATGATTTTGTCATTTTCTGCCTTACAACTCCTTATTTCTTCCTTTAAACTTCTCAGTGTGTCTGCAAAATTAGAAGCGTGTCCAACACCATGCTTCTCCTCTGATCAATAGGGAGAGTCTTGGGAACTGTAGTATACCATCTTGCTAGTCATCTTTGATATTATTCCTGCAAGGTGTATCATGTCGGCTAAACTAAATCACAACAAACCAACATACCTTAGCGTAATTCGGGGAGTATACCTCATCTGCAAGGTCAACAAATCAGCGTAATACATGTATAACATAATAATGATATCATATAGAATTATAACACATAATCATATAAGCATATAAACATCATTCTAGCTAGAGTCTAATCATTAATGCATGACCATATCAACTACACATACCATGATGGTCCTCATGCATGACAAAAACCACCACATCACTGTACACTTTACCCCATGTGAATACTAACGTGCATAACAATGCATAATCAACCATACACTCATGATGACACACTCCACAACGATACCAACAAATTCCCATGGAGACCTCACTGCAACCATGATCAACACCATTTAAATGTAATAAGCACATGGTCTTATAACACAAGAAATGCATATGCAACTGGCATGAATGCATGACCAACACACAACTCATCCAATCCTAGAGATGAACCATGCTCTGGTATCACTTTGTAATGACCCTCCTCCCACATCTACCCAAGTAACCATCCAACCAAGGTAAACATGTGACGAGAAGTTACTATGATATGATTCAACCTCCTAAGTGACCTTAAGGAAGTGGAATTGATAGAAAAACACCATACCATACCTTTTTCACCTACTACAAGACTCCCAGAATGCATCCAATTCATTCCCTTGACCAGCCCTTGGGTCCCACTGTGCTTTTAGACAACTAAACCCCTAGAAGCTCCCTTGATATGGACAAGGGTGCGTCTGGAAACCTTCGGATTCACACACAACATGGGTATGCATGCATCTGGGGACTTTTCTCCTCATACCTATGCATGTGACTTCATGATTTGTGCCACTTTTCAAGCCCATAATCCATGCCACTACCCAAAAACCCCAATATCTTTCATAATCCATGAATTACATGATGACAAGACCTAGAAATTAAAAATAACTCCAAGACTAGGCTTCACCATCCCTAACATGGACTAACATTCTAGAAAACACTTGGCATCAATGCAATCTATAGGAAATGAATACAAGACAGAGCATAAATGACTGATAACTCATACGAGACTTGACAATAAGGATCACCACCCTCTTCCTTAGGTCTTGCATCCATTATCCTTTCATTTACAAGTAAATACATGAAATAACCATGACAATAGCCAATCATATAACCATGCTTATAACCAACATTAAACCATGTAAATAAAAATGAGATAATAGCTATTAAGGCCACATATTAACAAGTACAAATGCAAGAGAACTTAGCTTTTATTAAACATAAGAAAATCTGACTAGGTTCAGGACTTCCAGGTACCACCCGATCGTAGACATGGTTGAACCAAATATTTCTTTCATCCAATCACCCTCGTGCCATATTCTAAGCATGAATGTGGGATCTCATGGGTAAACCAATCCAAAAAGAAACAAGGGAATCCAAAGGTTAAACCATCTCCACCATCACCAAACCGTGATCTCGCGAAAATTAGAACGGAGATCACAAAACCAAACCAAGCTAGGAATGCTTTAGGACTCCATCACTATCCTTGAGGAATTTTGCATCTCCTTGTCTCTCAAGATTTACCTCAATCCACCCCAGATCACTAGGCCGTAAACTAAGACACCAGTCTCGCAGGATTTACCACAATCCACATCAGATCACTAGGCCCTAAACTGAGACTCCACCCTTAGGCTTTACCATGTATCCAGCCAAAACTAGTCAAGGGATTCCTAGGCCCTTGGGAATTTTCTTGAGATCACCTCCGCCCTGGATTCAGAAACCATCCGGCAATTCCAAAGCTTAAAAATGAGAAGATAATCCCATCACACCATGGCTATCCGGAAAAATGCAAGGCTGGGCTGAAACCCACTATCATAACTTGACAAAACCATGACATCGATACTAAGAGAACCATATACCAACATACAAAGCCATGCATATCAAAACCAACTAGGAAATCACACATGCAATATGTTACCTACAAGTATTCTTGCTGAAGTTGTCTGATCCTGCTCCTTCTTGCTTGATCTTTGATTTCCTTTCCTTTCCTTTTCCTTCCTTTGCTTTATTTTCCCTTCCTTGCTCCATAGTTAGAATTCTCCAAGAAAACTCTAAGTGTCCAAGAGTGTGTGAGAGAGAGAACAATGAGAGAGCTCCAAAAATGAACTGAAAAAAGGTTACAAACTGATCCTCAGAATCCTTTTTATCAATGAAGCCTCTATTTTCCTCATTTTCCATTATTTTCCTTCAATTTCCTCCTCACATGCAACTTGTGACCTTTCACCTTCCTTTTCTTTTATTTTCCCTTATTTTCCTAAATAAATGTGTCAAAAATACTTTTTTTCCTTTTTTAATGCCTTAGCCAATGCCTTTGCCAATTTCCCTTAGCCATAAACACATCCAGTGATGCCCATTAGTATATATTTTCCCAACATTCATCTTGGAATACATGTCCCTTAAATGTGGTCTTATTTTTCCTTTATTAACTTTTATTACATGAACTTTTAACCATGGGTTGTCACAAAACATGTCACAAATATGCATTCTATAGGTGATAACAACATATCTGAGCATATGGGTCTCATACTTATCTGAGAATCGCTAAGAAGTGTTGATTCCTTATCACACTAGTTGCATTATCATATATTATGTCATATATTCATTCTACATTCAGTAATTAACCAAAACATGATGAGATCCATACATTTTCACTATCATAAAACATTCTCATAACCAACATTTAACCAGCACAAATAACAAGGATATTTCAACCATAAATACCACATAAAAGAAAGTATTTTTACCCATCAAACACAAGAGGAAAGAAGATCTTATTAACATATGAAAAATGCAACCAGGTCTATGACTTCCATGTACCACCCAACCATAGACTAGGCTAAACCAAATCTCTCTTTCAGCCAGTCACCCATGTGCCATATTCCAAGCATGAATGTGGGATCTCATGGAATAAACCAGCCAAAACCAAATAATGGCTTCTAGAGGCCAAACAATTTCAACCCTCAACTAGTGATTCCACCTCATGGTCGAACATCACTAACCATCACTAGATCGATCTCTACCCAAGTTGTCTAGGGCTCCAAAGCATTTGTTCCAACCAGGGCTTCCAGGACTAGTAAGTCAACCCACCTAAGGCTTCCAGAGCATTTTTCCAACCAAGGCTTCGAGGACTAGTAACTCAACCCAAGCTTTTATAGAGCTTCCAGAGTGTTTGTCCAACCAAGGCTTCCATGAACTAGTAACTGAACCCACAGCCAAAGGAACATGAGAAGAAACTAGAAAAAAAAAAAAGGAAAGAAACCAAGAACACCATGGCTATCCAGGAAATGGAAAGGCTAAGCAATCCACCGTCAATCTAGGCATTCCTCCAAGCCAATGACAGATCATAACCAAGAAACCATATGCATGTGCCATGCATGCCAATACTAGCAAGGAAATCATACATGCAACTTTGTACCTGCAATCAAAATCCATTGTAGTTGTTGATCATGATGTCCTCTTACGCTCTCCTGCTCTTCCTTTTCCTTCTTACTCCAAATCCCAAGTATGCCACACTCCTCCAAGAGTGCTCCAGAAAATTCTAAGTGTCATAGAGTATGAGAGAGAGAGAATAGAATGAGATCTCTAAAACTGAACTCACAAAAGTCCCTGAACTAATCCTCATAAGCCTTTCTATCAATGAGGCCTCTATTTTCTTCATTTTCGATTATTTTCCTTTATTTTCATCCTCACGTGCAACCATTAACCTTTCACCTTCAATTTCTCCTAGTTTCCATTATTTTCTTAAATAAATTTCCAAAAATGCCATTTTGTTTTTCCAAAGCCTTTTCCTATTTCCTTAGCCATTAATAAATTGGAGTGACACCCACTAGGATGTTTTTCCCACCATTCAGCTTGGAATACGTGTCCCATGACCTTGGTATTATATATTTTTACATGGATTTTTAACCAGGGTTGTTACAAAATGTCTTAACTATGTTCGTGGTAAACGGAAATCACTTCCACCACTATGTAGTCTCATGAATACAAAAGTCAACAATGTTGAGATTGATAGAAAACTTCATGTTATGGGATGATACTAGTACTACTAAATCTTTATAAAATGTTTGTATATTAATGGTGCATTAAAAAATTTGAGTGATATTCCATGTATATAGATACCAAGCCATGAATTTGCTTTTGTAGGGGTTAATGGAGTTTTTTATATGTTTTACCACAAAATAAACAAAGAAATCATGGCTAAAATAAATGTGAGTTCAAGGGATGTTGTGGCCAAGGACATGCCAAAATGGGTATTAGGGTGCAATCTTAGAACTTTTTCAGTATATGTAGGTTGTAGTCTTGAATATAAACTCAACTACCTCTTATCATGTGTATGTTGAAGCCTTGAAATACAAAAAATTGATTCATGTTTATGTAATTCGTAGTGGAATTGAGCTATATGTTTCTATGTGGAATTTCCATATATTTATGAATGACAGGTGTGGAAATAATACGATCACATGGTTTTGTCTTGTTTAGAAGTGGTATCTTGAAATGCATTGAATGGTGTTTATGCACAAAATGGAAATGTCTACCCATCCTTGATATTATTTCTTGAAGATGTTATACCTATCTCAATCACTAGGGAATATTTGCTACCAACATTTGCACATTTAATAACTCTACAACAAGGCAAAGGAATCCATGCATACATAATTAAAAGTAGAGCCATTTTGGCCTCATGAATGAAGGATTAACATTTTATTAGTTCTATGATTATTACATTATACTCATGGTTGAAAACTACAGATGCATGATCCTTTTACTTGGAGTTATTTGCTCACTGCTTGTAAATTTTTTAATAATAAATAGATGACAACATCTACAAAACAACTGATTTTCAAACTTAACTCTTTTGTACCTTATGAGCTACTTTCAAACATCTATATCGATGCTGAAAGTGGGCAGACATGAGAAAGATGCATTAGACAATGAAAGACAGATGCATTGGAAAGGCACCTGGATGCAGTTGGATGGAGGTCAATAAGAAGGTGAATGTTTTTCTTGTAAGTTATCGTTTGAATGTAAATGAAGGATATTTATCTAGAGTTTGAGAACCTATTTTGCGAGACAAAAGGGGGAAGAATACAAAGCACATACTATACACATATGCATTCCAAATATATTAGTTTAGAAATTTAAACTAGATTTTGATTTCAATTGTTTTGTGAAGATAAAATTTGGCTATGTTGAGATTGATAGAAAACATTAGGCTATGTGATGATACTAGTACTACTAAAGTTTTAGAAAATGTTTGTATATTGATGGTGCATTAAACAATTGGAATGAGATTCCAAGTATATAGATAGCATGCCATGATTTTGCTTGCACACGGTCAAATGGCCTTGTGTATATGTTTGACCCCAAGATAAATGAATAATTTGTTGAAAATATCAACAAGAAATGTTAAAAATAACATCTATAAATTTTAATTTAATTTGTCCTTGAATTAAACTCTGAATTAAATCAAAATTCTATTATCATAGAAACTTGTAATAGTTAATTAAGTTAAATTGACTTAATTCACTTAGGAAATTCGAGTTGGAGGTCTATCTAGAGTCATGTAGAAGTGATCCGTAAATTTTAGGGGCCTAGGTTGAGTTTTTGAGTTGTAAATAGATAACTCAGTCTAACTGAGTTATAGTCAGTTCAACTAGTTCTAACTGTTGGAGGAACTAGTAGGAGTCTAGTAGTGGAGAAGTGCACAAGTGCATCCTCAGTACCAAACCAGTTAACTTAAGATTCACTCTTAATTAACTCATGCATATCACTTCAGAGGAAGACCCAGCTCATATTAGCATTCAGGGACAGTGTACTATCAGTTGTATAATTTTTCGAGTTGTACAGATGGTGCATGTAATCAGGTGAGGGCTTATGGATGGATTACGTAGTCATGTGTGGAGAATTTCTACACTAAATAGAGGTTAATTCTCTAAGGAATTGCGCAAGGAATTAGGGGCTTTGTAGGCAGCATATTTGGCTAAGTGTTGGCTTGAGCTGGCTAGTGAAGCAGAGAGTTAGATTGTACTTGTGTAGGAATTGTTCAGGATGAACAAGCATTGTATTTTCTTCTAAGATATTTTGGTTAATGCAATATAGATAATTGTGGTTTTTAGCATTTTCTTTCCCCAGAGAAATATTGCGTTATGTGCAATTGATATTCTTCCTTTTCTTCTTATTGTTTTCATCGATCAATTTTGGTTTCTGCTAAAGAGTATAGTAGATTCTTGTCTTGTGTTTTAGCATATCACATAAGTTTTTGAATTTGCTGTAAAAATCTACATGTTATCAGAGCTTAAGACAATATAGAAGAGGAGAAATCAATTTTGTTGTGCAGATGAAATTGAATTTGCAAGTTCATACTTCAGAGTCAGAAAAATGTCATTCTACGACCTGAGACTTGAGTATTCCTTGGAGGGAATCTCAAATTACATAGCTTTGAAGGAAGGGTGGAGGCAGTGCTAGAAGACAATGGCCTCAAGGAATTCATAGATTGTGACATTCCTAAGCCTTTAGCATCTAATGCTAAAGATCTAGCTGAATGGAGAAAACGTGTGGAAAACGTGAGAAGGATTATCCTGAAAGGAGTTCAAGATCACATTGTCTTGAGTCTCCACAGCAAGGGCACTCCATACCCAATGTGGAAGGCATTGATAGACCTATTTCAAAATAGCAGTGACCATAGGAAGTTGGAACTGAAAGACAAATTCAAAAAGATCAAGATGGAAAAGGGCGACTCAATTCCGAAGTACTTGACCAAGTTCACCCACTATCGGGATGAGCTTGGAAGTGTCGGGATTACTGTTTCTGAAGGCAATATGGAAAGCCTAGATATTCTAGGACTTTCCAAGAGCTGGAATAGTTATTAGGAATTAGTTAATGGTAGGAAGAAGCTACCAGATTGGGAGCGGCTATGGTCGGATTTGGTATAGGAAGAGATTCGGTGGAACACTAGAGATGGGACATCTTCTAAAGAAATGGAAGATGAATTTTCATTAGTCAACAAAGAAAAGAAATCCAAGGGAAAGAAGTCCCAAGGCGAGGAGGGTGGAAAGAAGAAGGACATGTCTAAAGTCAAGTGTTTTCATTCTCACAAGTACAGACACTTTTCCATGAATTTCCCACATAAGAAAGCAAGAAAGAAGGAATTTGCAGTTGCAGCAGTAGGTGAAGCTCAAGTTACACAATTCGAACTTGATTTCACTCTCATTACATGTATGGCCAACACTGTAATGGGAAGCATGTGGTATCTCGACAGCAGTGTCTCGTTCCATATGATGGGGAATAGAGATCTCTTCAGTGAATTTTAGGAGAAAGACCTCAAGCAGAACATAGAGTTTGGAGATGATGGGAGGTATAGCATGATCGATATCGGTACATTTACCTTTCAGAGGGTGCCTGGCTCCCCTCTCATAATCATATAAGTGATGTATGTTCCAAGACTAAAAAAGAATCATGTTTCTATCATGGTATTGGAAGATCGTGGCTACGATGTGACTTTTAGTAAAGGAAAGCTTCTCCTTAGACACATCACCCTGGGACATGTGAAACAGATCAGTGTGCAAGTCAAGAACTTGTATGCACTTAAGGTACAAGATGCATGTAAATATTTGAGGAGCAAGGAAATGGTTAAAGACTTGGTGGTTGGGAGAAAGAGTGAATTACCTCTCCACATGTAGCCCCAGAAGCAGCCTCAGAAAGTTGTGGAGCAGCCACAATTAGAGAAGTAGAAAGGACACCGAGTGGAGACATCCACTCAAGAAGATACCTCTAGTAGGGGGGAATTTCGAGCCAAGGGGGCAGAGGGAGCACATTCAGCCATACCTCTAGGTGAGAGATGGGGTAATGTGAAGTAATAGACCCAAGAGTGCAGAAATTGGGCAAGGTCCATTGAGATGGTTTGTCTCATGGATCATTACCTTGCTATGGGAGCCCAAAGTACACAGTAGAAAGATGGATCAATGGTAGTTGATGCAGTCAGCTGTCAGAGTGACAAAGGCAAAGACTAGTAGCAGTCAAATACTGGGGAGCGCAAAGCAGAGTTGGTAGCAGTGCAGAGGGCACAGTGCAAAAGAAGTAGAAGCGCAAATTTTTCAGTAGACAGTGCAGGAGCTAGTAGAAGTCAAAGACTCTAGTTATAGATGTATCATATTGATTTAGGTTGGATTATTTTTTTAGTTTCAGAAGTTGCAGTAGCAACAACACTAGAGATAAGTGTTGCATGCAGAACATTCCAAAGGCACCAGATCATGATAGAGTGGAATTCCTTTCTTGTTGAGAGGGAGTGTTGAAAATAAAAACAAGAAATGTTAAAAATACCATCTAGAAATACTAATTTAATTTTTCCTTGCATTAAAATGTGAATTAAATCGAAATTGTATTCTCATAGTTATGGTGTAGGTAAATCTCCTCTGTGGACAAAGGTGATCCCTCTAGCTTGAGAATGGGTCTAGCCACAAACAGAACAATCTAATGTAAACTTCCTTATATTAGAATCGAATAAGAGGGACTACCTCTTATAGCGCTAATCCACTTGATGTTGATCTTGCCTCCTTGCTCCAACTTCCTTTCGTTCCTTCCATTCAAACACCTGAAACAAACATGCAAGAGACAACAAAAAACATGATAGCATAAAATCGAATTCAATCTACTTAAAAGGTCAATGAGTTTTAAGCTATCAAATGTAACATTACACAAGATATAGGAAATAAACCATTAGTTGTAGTAATGAAACTTCAAAGAGAAATAAATTGGAGCCTTGACGTTGTAGGTTCCCTTTGGCATGTCCGGGTTCCAGCACCACTAGAAGCATCTCATGATTCACCCTCAAAACAATGGAAGTTCAAGGCCTCTTTAATTTAGCTCCAAACCAAACACCATAAGATTATTCTCCCTTCACACACAAACTAGAAGGCTAAGGATCTTAATATGGCTCTCAAGATTTGCAGATTATTTCAGCCCTTTCATTAGCTAGCTGAGGGTGTGAAATGAGGAGTTTATATAGCTTCGATGGAGGGGAAATGAATCCTCTTATGGTGGAAGAGGCCCTATCCCTTTTGTTTTGTTCCATTTTAATAGGGGAAACGAGCCCAAGCAGTCTCTCTCGGATTTATCTTGCTCAAACATTTACCAGAGTTCCATTCACAAAGCTTCTAGACCTGGAAGCTTTGACTCCATTTTTAAAAACTTGCCAAATGAGGGTCAGCGTGAGTGATGAATGACTCACATGCACCATTCAGCGCTAGTCCTAGTTTTAAACTCTAAAAATCGTCATAGGGAAAGAACTGAGCACTAACGTTGGCCTTGAAAACTGGGTTTGAATGAAGATTCTTGGGAAATGATGTAAGAGGGAAATGTTCTACAGATGAAAAGGGATGTAGGGACATGTTCTTCATGGCAGGGAAACATATGAGGGTCATTGTAGATGTTATCCAGGATCGAGGAACGACGAGTACAGGGACAATGACAAAATGTTGTGTAAAAGATGCCCCTTAAATCATGAAGGTCGAGCAAGAGTGAGGGGTGGAATGCTTTACGAGTAGATTCATGGAACCGGAGGCCACCGCCAGAAAACCTGCAAGCAAGCATAGATACATATACATCATTGAAATCTTTGATACATGAATCGTGTTATGGACGCAGCCATCCAGAACAAGATCATGTAAATGGATCCAAGGTATGGGCGCAGCCATCCAATAAGAAGGATCATATCAAACCCAAGGTATGGTCACAACCATCCAATAATGAGAAGGATAACATATATCAGACCCATGGTATGGTCGTAGCCATCCATCTGAAAGAGACATGTATATAAGCATGATTATGTCACATCGCCTTGCAACCTAGAGTTGTGTAATCTAAGCCCGGGGTCTTTCACTCCAATACGACCTAATCAAAGTACAAATTTTAGCATGTGAATAGATGTGTTGATGTCGAACATGCTAGAAAATCGCTTGATTACCAGTCAATGATGTAAACTATTAACAAGCGCGAGAGAAACCACCAATAATGACAATGGATCTCAAGGTACCAGCAGCACAATTCACAGAGTGTGAATAAGGAACTGAAGTCGAACACCCGTGAAGTCACCCAATCGAAGGCCAATGATGTGAACCTGTCGTCGAGTGCGAAGAACTTTCCATTAGGGCATGCAAGCTCTAAGGTACTGGAAGGGAGTCTCTCGACCAACTTCCCGGATAATGATCTGAAGTTGACAGGAAGCAACAGTGTCGAAGGAGGGCCATGATGTATACCACATCATCGAAATGATTATGAATGATACAAATAATCAGGAATGACTGTAAACTGCAGAAGGATTAACTCTTGAACATATCAGCAACATGACTCCAGAGTTTGGAAGCTTTTGACATCATAGGACCAGAGGTCATGGTGATGTGGTAGAGATCATATGAGAGATTTAAAATGGATAACCCAAAACCCAGGGAGGCAAGTGAAAAAGTGAGTATGTCCCAAAATCCGACAGGAACAGCAGATGGGTGTCAATGTTCAAGAGTGACATGCTTCCTCAAGTGATGAATACAACTAATTAAATACTTCCAATTTTCCCCCACCATTTCTGGTGAGTACCGCAGTTATTTTTACACAAGCTTGACGGGGATAGCATATGCTTGTAATATAAGTCCATCCTTTGGATGGATCCATCCTAATAAGTTTTACGAGCCTTAGGAAGGAGTAGCTCAGTTTTGTCATAATGACAAGCCCTATGTCATTTAATATTTTAACGAGTCTGACAAAGGTGAAACTCAACATCTTTTTCATTTTTTAGAGAGTTTGAAAAAGAAGCGGAAAAGAAAACTCCAAAGATCCCTTTTTGTAAAGTTTTCTCTCAAACCTGAAAAGGTAGAAAACAATACCCGAGAGAACCTCCTAATCATGTTCGACTAAGGTATACCTTTTTCGTAAATAGTTTATCCTAGCTCAAAAGAGGTGTAAATGTATACTAGGTAAACGACATTTCACAGCCTTTAACAAGTTCAAAATGACAAGAGCTCGACAATATTTTCATATTTTGAGAGTTAGAAAAGAGCTCAAAGATGACTCCCTGCTTTTATTTTCTTTAGCGAATCTAAAAGGAAAAAATACTCGGCAATCTTTTCATTCTTTACGAGTCAGAAAAAAGCTTAAAGGTGACTCGTCTTAGAGGAACGAGTGGTATAAAGGGTAGCAACTGGTTTTGGTTATGGTGGAACTACTAAAAAACTAAGAGGTCAAGAGGCTTGCTAGTAAAACTACTCATCGCTGCGGTTCCTCAAGAAAGGGTAAAAAAACCAAGTGAAAGTGAATGACCATGGTGGCAATGGAATGAAACAACCAAGGTTCATCTAGCAAAAATTAGTTGATAAAAATGGCAATCACGAGATGTAAATTGGGCATGGGTTCATTTTTACTCAAGCTTGAAATGAAAAACTATGCTTGAGTTTGGTTTCATTTTTACACAAGATTGAAACAAAGATAAGCTATGCTTGAGTTAAGTTTTTATGCCCCCAACATAATGACTCAATTTGAGGTACATGCCCCCCCAAGCTTCATTTCATTCAGTTAGGTGGATGGAATGAAGGTTCAATTTCAAGATCCAGAAAGACTCGACTAGGATTTTACGAGATCGTAATCGAAGACTCGATTTGGAAAAGGGAGTTGTTTCATTTTTTAACGATGTTGACACTATAAAATAACTATCCTCAAGACTCCTTGTTTCATTTTTTGAGGAGCTTGACACAAGACTAGGAACCATGCTCCGACACTTTGTTTCATTTTCTAACGAGGTTGGCACAAAAAAAAAATTATCTTCGTACCCCTTGGTTCATTTTTTAATGAGCTTGACACAAGACAAGGAACTATGCTCATGACATATGTTTCATTTTCTTAATGAGGTTGATACAGGAACAAATTGTCCTCGAACTCCTTGATTCATTTTTTAATGAGCTTGACACAAGACAAGGAACTATGCTGACATCCCTTGTTTCATTTTTTAACAAGCTTTACACATGACAAGGAACTATGCTCCCGACATCTGTTCACAGACCATATGAGAACATGGATCCCAAGAGGTCCTCATTAGACAGGAGAACCACGCTCTGGGAGGAATATATGTCAACTGGTACCAAAGACAGATCGGGTTCCAATGCCCCCGGTACATAATGTACTATACCATCTGTGTGATCATCAGCAGATGTGGAGATGGAACGGGTAGCCACATAATTGACATGTGGCGAGAAGGGTACTTCTTGCAAACAAGAAACGATGGGGGACGATGGTACCTGGTGACCAATGAATGACAAACGATCAATGGTCACTATTCTCCCTTAGTGTGGAAAACCAACCACACGAAAAAGCGAAGAAACAAGAGCTCCCATGACATAAACATAGTCATGTCCGAGGAGAAGATTGAAATCTAAAGGACCTTGGACTACCATCACGTCTATATAGACAGCCTTTCCTCCCAAAGTAATAGAGAACTTCGGAAGGATCCCTAAGGGATGACTAGTTCCTCCATTGAAAGGAAACAAATTTTGGGTGACAAACACAAGCTGTGGGGAACCCAACGCTTGCCAAGCAGTAGAAGACATGATGCTAACAAACACACCTTCATCTAGTATAGTGCCATGTACTACCATATTATAGGCTTGTACTGTGATCTGGAAAGGCACATAAGATGGAAGGCGGAAAGTAGTCAATGGACTAAAATCAAAAGAAACGATACAACTACTTGGTGGGGTTATCATATGATTACCCCCATGCTCTACAGTAATAGGAGGAGGGCTCTCCTAAACAACCGGGACGGGATGGTCTCTCTTCGATTCATGAGAATCTAAGGAGATGAGAAGAACATGAGCAGTATGATCACTACTCACTTCGGGAACAGATTGAACAATTGAAGGCAAAGCCAAGTTGACAATCATTTCGACCAATGGTTGGTCGCGAACATACACAAGAGAGCCATGCTCAGGAAGAGCAAGATGGGCAAGAGATGAATCCAAGTCAATCTCTTTACTAACTAGGAGAGGGTTAGAAGAAAGCCACTGATAAATGTTGGGGCAAAGTGATTGCCTGTCATTTAATTTGTCAACCCGGGGGTTTTGTAAACTTGTGAAGCATACGTGCACTATATGTGCTAGAAATTGCCTTTCAGTTTAGATCAATCTAACTACAAAATAATGAAAACCAATTCATCTAATCTATGAAATCAAATAATAAAAATGAAATTCAACTAACCTGTGAAATAAAAAAGAACTAATGTATACTTAGTTACTCCAGCATCCAATTATGAAATGTTACCTTCTTGAGATGATGTGTAAGAAACTATTTGTACTTTAACTTCTAATGTCCTAGAAAAGCAAGTAAAGTGTGTAGAAAATAACTCAATAATTGCATGAATTAAATATTCAACCATTCAATTTTGAAATATGATTAAATCAATTTCTTAAAATCATCTTTAGGAATATCAGTTACTGCAATTAAATGAGGATCTTAAAAGAAAATATAAAAGCATGAAAAAGTAAAGATCAATGATTGCATAGGTTGAACATTCAATCACCCAATTTGAAGTCACCTTCTTGGCCTGATATTTTTATTCAATTATACAATGAATTGATAGTTTGATCTAAGAATGTAAATAACAGAACATGAAAGGAAACTAAATAACTATGAGCCCTTGCCTCAAACTTAATCCAATTAGAAAATATATAAATCTTTCCTATTGAAATGTTTTTAGAAAAGAAAATATTACACAGTCATTCTAAAACTAATACTAAGAAAGAAAATGAACTTTAATCTATAAAAGAAATTAAATCTCACACATTTTAGGTGGCTGATCTAAAAGTGTGAGAGATGGTAAATCGAAATGCTCCATATGTAAGCAAAACCAAGTCAAAACGAAGGAACATTCATGAGTAAGGTGCCACAATCTAATTTTGTATTCAAAGCTTGAGCATAACTCCAATTTTACACATGAAAATGATAGGAGAAAACTTCCCCTATTTATACAAAAGATGAGAAGTTATCTCATTAATGAGAGTCCATAAATCTCTTCCCACATCTCTAGAGTTACAATCAAAATAGGAAATGATAAGACACATGCCTTCTTAGAGTTTCAATGCAAATACGAAATGAGACACATATCCTCATGATCCCATGATCTTCCCCACTCAAATTCGAATTTGGTTTTGGGAGGCCACATAATGGTCTTTTAGAAGCTTCCTTTTGACCTACACATGTCAACAATCTCATCCCACTTGTTAGGTATAAGCATATGCACATTATTTTCTAATTTTTAACCATAAATTTACTTAAAAATGCTCAGAATTAATAAAGTTTGGAAAAACATAAATGTGACCCAATAGTGATAATGGTAAGGTAAATGTAATGAAATGGAGGTAAATGTAATGAAATAGAGGTGGAGTGAAGGTGACAATATGGAAATATATAGGTGGCTGGCTTGTTTTTGAATTGGAGCTCCCGCGCTTTCCCTCTGCATTCTTGACAGGCCTCCCGCAGGCCTCCTGCCTGGCAGCCTTGCTGCTTGGCCCTCTCCTGCTCCCGCTGGCCCATTCAAGCTCCCTTCCATAGCTCCCCTATGCCTCTCATGGTCCCTTCCGGGCCTCCTGCTCGGGCCCAGCTGCGGGGCCTCTCCCCCAACGTCCCTCCCTTCGTTCATCCCTTTCTCCCTCCGATCAGTGGCGAATCTGACCCCCCTCCGTTCCCATGGATGGGTCTGACTCCAACCCACCTCAAGACAATGAAGAATAGGCAGAACTTTTCGCTGCTATCATTCCTAATAATCCTACTTCAAGAATCCGCCCTTCAGCTTCAAAGTTTGTTAAGAAACTGGCCGACATTCTTGAAGTCTCCCTTCCTCCCAGTCTCCCGAGGAAGGCAGCGATCTCTTTGGCTGAGCGGGGCCTGGTAGGTCAGTTTACTAGCCTCTGGCCTTCTCCCAGAGCGGTCCATAAATGGGTTGAACGTAACTGGAACGTGATCATTCAAGGGAAAATCACCATTCGATTCTGCGGAAGGGGCTTCTATACCTTCCTCTTCGAAACAAAATAAGACTGAAACCTCATCTTCAGAAATGGTCCCTACTTCATGGACTCGAGAGGCCTTTATCTGAATAGATGGTCCCCTGATTTCGACCCGGAAATGGATATCCCGAATGTTGTTCCGGTCTGGGTTCGCCTGCCCCACCTCCCTCTGCATTGCTGGGGGGATGAATTTATTAAAGCTATTGGGAATGCTGTGGGAAAATACATTGACAGATGTGAACCAAAGGAAAACATGCACGCTTGTGCAAGGATTTACGTTGAAGTCAACCTAGGGAAAGGCCTACCGGAAGCCATCAAGATCAAAGTGGACCAATGGACTCATATCCAACAGCTGGACTATGAACAAATACCATTCAAATGCAAGGTATGCCATGAATATGGTCATTTCACTAATAGATGTAGCAAGTTAAAAGTAAATGAACTAAATGAAAATGCTGAAACCTCTGAAGGCATATGGGAGCAAGTCAAAAAAAAGAAATCAAACCCTACCCAGCAAGGCCCTAACCCTAAGCCCCTCTCAGATCCCCTTGCAGCTCCCCCTCCCCCCCTTCCTCATCATCTCAGCCTTTCCTCTCCTCCTCCAACCCTTTCGAATCCCTAGCGGAAGAAGATCCCTCCTCCCCCCCTCCTCTCCCACAGCCACTTCCCTAGCAGTCATCCCTTCCCCCTCGATGCCCCCCCCCTTCCCCCCTCCTACCATAGATCATATACTAAAAAGAAACAAACTCAAAGAAGCAAGCTACACCTCTAAACCACCGAGAAAAGTAGGTAGAAAGTCAAATAAAGAAATAAGAGATGAAACAACAACAAAAGAAATGGCCAAGGGCACACAGCAGTCGATGGACTCATTCTTGGACAAACAAAAATGAAGCAAGGAAAAGACAAAGGAGAAGAGCGGGGCTCACCAAAAAATTAGTAAGTAATGATATTGGTCTCCTGGAACTGTAGGGGGCTGGGCTCCCCTCTAAAATCCAATGCATCCTGGGATTTAATCATTCATGAGCAGCCAGATCTTTTCCTAATCCAGGAGACCAAAATGTCTAAACAAGACTTTAAAACATTCACAAAAAGACTCAAAAGCTTTGCAGGTACAACAACAGATTCCGTGGGTGCCTCAGGAGGAATAGGTACATTATGGAATAAGAGAAAATGGGACCTCACTAGTCAAAACTCCTCTAACTGGTGGGTTAGAACTGACCTCAAAAATAAAATTACAAAAGTAGAATATATCGTCCTTAACATTTATGCCCCTAATCACTATAGGGACAAAGCATATTGCTGGGACTCTATCAATTCAGAGCTGTAGGTCTATCAAAATAGGAATACAATCATGGGAGGTGACCTGAACCTAATCAGGAACATTGAAGAAAAAATAGGAGGGAAATTCCTCGTTGATCCTTCAAGAGATACTCTGGAAACAATATTAGAAACTCACAAACTCATTGAAATACCCCCTACAAATGGTAAATTCACCTGGAGCAACAAGAGAGTAGGAATTCACAACATCAAAGAGAGACTCGACAGGATATTAATTCATGAAAGAATAGTCACAGGTTTCTCCTCAGTCAAAAGTAAGATAGTCCATGTCACAGCTTCAGATCACAAGCCTGTGGTCCTGATCCTTGACAATGTAAGAAATCTCGGCCCTCTCCCTTTCAAATACAATAAAATCTGGGACAGCAAGGAAGGATTCTGAAAACTCATCAAAGACCACTGGGAGATGGAAGTCATCGGTTCACCTCACTATGTATGGGAATCAAAATTAAAATCCTTAAGAGCAGCGATCAAACAATGGGCCAAAGAGAATGCAATTTTGGAGAAAAAAAAAAGAAATGAGCTACATTGACAAATGGAGCAATGGAATCAGGAGAAAGAGGACCAAAAAATCTCAAAGGAAGAACAATCATAGGAAAATGAAATGTTTAAGGAACTCTACAGGCAGAACAGAGAAGAGGAAGAGGAGCAGAGACAGAAATCGAGGTGCCTTTGGCTCAGAGCTGGAGACAAAAACACCTCTTTCTTTCATAATAACCTTAAGATCAGAAGAGCAGGAAACCAAATTGATAAAATCACTATTGAGGGAAAAGAACTAAGTGAACAAGAGGAAATTAAAGAAGTTGCACACAGTCACTTCAAATCCCTCTTAACAGCAGACCCCCAGTACATGGACAGCGTGGATTTCCTTCAACCAGTTGAGTGAAAAATCAACGCGCAGCAAAACAGTGAGTTGGACCAGGATGTTTCAGAGGAGGAAATAAGGGTGGCAGTGTTCAGTATGCAGCCAGATAAGGCCCCTGGACCTGACGGCTTCACCACTGCCTTCTTCAGGACTCACTGGGATATCATAAAGAAAGACTATGTAAGGATGGTTAAAAATGTCTTCAAAAAAAATAATATGGGTGATAACACTAAAACCTCCCATCTAGCGCTTATCCCCAAGGACCCCAACCCCCTCTCCTTTGATTGCTTCAGACCTATCTCTCTTTGCAATGTCTCCTACAAAATAGTAACCAAAATCCTGGCCAATAGATTGAAAAAGCTTCTGCCTTCCCTTATATCAGAGAACCAAGGAGGATTCGTTCCTAAAAGACAAATAACGGACAATGTCATCCTGATCCAAGAAGCAATCCGTAGCTGCATTAATAGAAAAGAAAGAGGTATGATTATAAAACTTGACATGGCAAATGCCTTCGACAGGGTCAATCATCAATTCCTAGCTGAGGTTCTCCGAAATTTTGGAATTTCCAACAGTTTTATAAGCATCATCATGGAATGCATCTCAAACCCTTGGACAGCCCCCCTAATCAATGGGAGGCCCAGCCGCCACTTCAGAAGCTCTAGAGGTTTGAGGCAAGGCTTCCCCCTCTCTCCCTTCCTATTCATCATTATGGCAGAAACCTTAAGCATACATTTGGAAAACCTTCGAAAGCAAAAGGAAATCACAGGGATCAGTATAGCAAGAGGGATAAAAGAAATTAATCACTCGCTCTTTGCTGATGACACCCTTTTAATTGGGGGAGCCTCAAGCTTAATGGCAAGAAGATACAAGAGAACATTGGACACCTTCCTGGCAGTTTCAGTGGGACTCCTAAACAACAATAAGTGCAAAATCTATACCTGGAATGTCCCTCTCCAAATCATGCAAAGAATCTCTCTGATCATGGACATCCCAATTCAAAGGAACTGGAGCCACTTTACATATCTTGGTCTTCCCTTGGCAAAAGAAGTGGTCAAGTCTGAGATTTGGAGCAAGCAGATCAAAAAAATGAGAGGGCTTCTCCTCAGCTGGGGGTTGTCTTGGCTAAATCTGGCGGGTAGGACCACCCTCATAAAGGCTCTCCTCTTAGCTCTCCCCATATACCAATATGTTGTCACTCTGGCCCCTGTAAGCATTCACAAGCACTTGGAGATAATCATGAGAAGCTTCCTCTGGCAGGGAGGGAAGCAAGATTAAAAAAAATTCAGCTTGGTCAGATGGGATCAAGTCACCCTCCCTTCTGAAAAAGGGGGCATAGCAATCAAAATCCCAAGCCTCACCAACAAAGCGATGGGCTTCAAACTGGTATGGAGAATGCTGATGGGAAAAGGTTCCTGGTGGGTTGAGGCTCTTAAAAGAAAATACCTCAATGGGCTACATTCCAATATCCTCACTGATGTAATTGCGGAAAGACCTTGCACTCCTATTTGGAAACTTATCAAAAAAGTCCTCCCTCAAATTAAAAATCATATCTCTAAGTCGCCTGGAAATGGCAAAGAAGTTAATATCTGGACTTACAGAATTATGGGATCGGATCCAAGAAATCGCCTTCAGCAGTTCAATAACTTGAAATCTTGGATGGAGGGAAAAAGTTTGTACTCTTTATTTGATATTTCAATTTGGGATCATAACAGTTGGTTAGCTTGGAAGGATCTCCCCCTCCCAATTAACCTCAGGAATCAATGGGCAGAGCTTAAGACTTCTCTAACGGGATCAGCCCCCTTAAACAAAGAAGCTTGTGATAGCTTCATCTGGGATCCCAGTGGAGGCCATTTCACTGTCAAAGAAGGGTATAAGCTTCTCCATCCAGCCCTACTATAGGTAACTGGAACCTCTGGTCAGCTGTGTGGAACAATGAATGCCTTCCAAAGATCAAATTCTTCGCTTGGACCCTCCTAAAAGGAAAGATTCTCACTGCCGAGAATCTTAAAAAAAGAGGGATTCATGGTCCCTCAATTTGTTGCCTCTGCTGCCCAGAGGAGGAGAGCAGTCAACACCTCTTCATAAACTATCCTTTTGCTCAAAACTGCTGGAATCAAATTATCAGTCCTCTGAGACCCAGGGAAACCTTCGACAAACTCTCAACCCTCAACAGAAATTGGGAGAAAAGCTACCCCCACACAAGAAAAGGCAAGACTACCATCATCCTCTTGTGGAAATGTATCCCTTCAGCACTCAACTAGAAAATTTGGCTCACCAGGAACAACTGAATCTTTAAAGATCAAAAACCAAATCCAGCTCGCACCCTGGCCAAAACTATGGGCCTAGTAGCAGAAATGATAAGTGCCAACTTGGTTTTTCAACCTGATCGATCCAGTTGGAAGAAGGAAGAGGAAGAGTGGTATAGTAAATTCCACCTAAACTATGTCAAGAATAGGCAACCTCCATCAATCGTATTCAAGGGGGGGACTAACTGGAAACTCAGGGGATCACAAGAAGACATTAAACAGTGGATACATGAGCAAAAGAAAATTACCCTCCATTTCGATGGGGCTTCCAAAAACAATATGGGGCAAGCAGGGGCAGGGGGGAATAATCAAAGATCAGAATGGCCAAGTTATCATCACCTATAAATGGGGATTGGGAAAAATGACGAATAATATGGCGGAGGCCTACAGCCTTCTTCTGGGTATCTGCATTATGAAAAAACTGCAAGCCAAAAACCCAATCATAATCGGCGACTCGACAATTGTGATTGCGGCTATGGCTTCAAGGGGAGAATTCAAGAAACAGGCTCTCAACAGCATCAAGCACAGGATCAAGGACAACTTAAATCAGTTGGGGGACATCCTTTACAAGCACGTCATGAGAAAAAACAACTCCAAGGCGGATTCACTAGCTAACAGGGTGGTCAACAGACCCACAAGACAGGTTCGTGAGAATGATCAAATCTATGATAAACCAATCCCATAAGTCGACCTTCTTCTCCGTCGATCTCGTGAACCAAGACTTCATCAGTCCTCGCAACAACACTTCCGCCTTCCCTCTCCAAGCTGGCAACCAGACGAATGATCTCTCTTCTAACATTGTACCTCATCATTCCAAAGGAGCTGCCAATGACATCTGCAGGGCTATGGGAAATCGGTATTGGAATTTGGAATCGGATAGGTCCCGTGATAAAAACAAACACGAGTTAGGCAACAGTCCCCTCATAATCCACATTGGCTGCATAAGAAATCTCCGAAATGATTTATGGGATAGGAATATCTCTGAGCTGCCCGATTCGAATAATGAGGCCCAACTCTGTGAGTTAGTATATAGTCAGAATGAGTCATCTCGGTCCATCCAGCCCAGAGCTTCGGTTTCTCTCTGTCTCAAGTGGAAAGATTCGTGTTCCTATTGTGCTCCCTCCAGATCGTCTCAGGTGGTCTTCAGCTTGAGTGTCAGCCGGCCTCGATCGTGCTCTGTGCTCCCCAGCTCTGCAAGGCACGGTAATGTTTGTGTTCTTCAAGCGCTTTTCTTCTCTTCCTCTAACAACCTTTCTGTCTCTTTGAAGCAGATTCTCCCTCCCTCGCTGGATCTCAATCCCCTGAACTTTGTTTCTCCTTACTGTCTCCACCCCCCTCCTCTTTTGCCACTCCTTGCAGCAGAAGTCGCCCCCCCGTCTAGGCCCCTCTCTGGTCTCTCGGTGGATCCTGGAATCGCTCCCTAATCAGCTCTATTCGCTTGTCTCGCCTGTCTTCTCCCTCCTTATTCCCTGACATCCCTTCATCCCTCATCTCTCATTCGTCTTTCAACCTCTGTTTCAAGTCCAAGTCTCTTCAATGCCTATTAGAAATGTCTGAGAACCCCCTTGAACGCGTTATTGCCAATAATAGTTGCTCTTTGTGTAAAGCTCACTGTATCATGATCAACCGTTTTATCAAGCACTTCAATGAACTGAAGGAGGATTTTCAGGCAGACAACAAATCTAAGAGGAAAAAGCTGGAGAAACCGAGGGCAGAAATAGAAATCCTTAAAGAAAAATGCAATCATCTAGAAGAAGCTATCAATCACATAAAAGCAATGACTCAAATCCTACAAGGAGAGGCCTCTACAAATATCAGTGAGAAAAAAGAGCCTCTGCTCGATGATTTAGTCAACCAACATATGTAAAACTCCTTATGTCTTGTAAATTCTACTTTCTATTAGGTCAGTTTATACGGCAATATAGTCGTGATCTCTTCCAAATCTCAAAACTCAAGTCTAACGATTCGGATCAAGGGTCTGCGCACCCATTTTGGATCCATTCTGCCTCACTCCTCACATCTTATGTAACAGGACTTGTTCCTCTCTTGAAATTTTTATAATATAATAGTAATCGACCTCGTTAAATATATATATATATATATATATATATATATGGAAATATAAGTGAAAATGTAGTGGAAGTGAATGACAATTTCAAGGCCCAACATACCCCCCAACTGAAGCTATTGCATGTCTTCATGCAATCTATTACAATAATTCTTTTTTATCCTTGAGCTTTGGATTAACTTTGCATGATATCATTTGATAACTTCATACTTCTGCAAAATATTTTAGTTGAATTGCAACATGGTTGGTTCTTGTGTTACAACCATATTTTGTTGTTGCATTTATTTTTTATCTTTGAACTTTGCATAATGATAATTTTATTATTGTTGCAAAGTATATCTTTATTGGATTGCATCATAGTTGGTTCTTGTGTGACAACCATGATTGTGTTTGTATCCAATTATCTTTTTTAGTACTTTTGACATGCCTTTGTATGCTCATAACAATAATGTAATAGTTAATATATTTTGAAAGTATGTGGGCTTTTGAATGTGATATGAATATGGAAAAATATGAATATGAATGTATCCCCCCCCCCCCAACTGATGATATTGACAATTTTATGAGATGAGGAAGATAAATGTTTTTTTCCAAAAATTATCATTCTAGCTTTTCAAGGAATTTTATGGTAAAAAGTTAGAAAATGACATACCTTAACTTACCCTTTAGAAATGGATGAGCTGCATGTGTGGTGGATGCAAAATCCTGATCATAATCTTCTTCAAGTGGTCGGACAAGTCATGGAGAAAAGAGTCAAGATGACTTTTTATTTGCTTTTATTAAAACTTGTTGAATCTGCTGCGGAATAGTGTTGATTCTGCTGCTACCATTTTATTCTGTATCTGTTATTTGATTCTGCAGCTGTCATCTGATTCTACAACTGTTGTCTGATTCCGCAACTACTATCTGGTCCTGTAGCTGTTGTCTGATTCTGCAACTTCCACCTGATTCTGTAGCTGCATATCTTCTACATTTGCTCCAAAATGTTGAAAATGATAGTCTTCATGTCTTCAAAACTCATTGGCACAATTCTTGCTATGTGAATAAATGTTCTGATGTCGAACATAACATGAAATTGTTGACTTAGTGGCCATTAATGGATGCCACTAGTCAACACGAGAATTCTCACCATGGATGGCAATGAGAATCAAGATGCCCAAACACATCTTGCTAAGTACGAATACTTTTGTTGTTGATGTATTCCCATTATTCATCGGCATGAGGACTTGCCATTAAGGGATGCAAGCCTCAAGGTGTTTTTGCAAGGATTTTAGACTCAAAGGACTATGGACTCAATAATTTGCATTGAAGCATGGTTTATTTGCGAAATGAAAAAGGATAGGAAAGGAAAAATGAAAATGGAAGATGACAATGGGCAATAAGCATGTAAGTGAGCTTCTTGATTTTATTTGTGGGTCAAGTGGAAAGTGTATGTGAATAAAGGAAAATGAACAACTGACTCTTGCTGGGAAAAATTATTGTGGCTTGCTTTGAATTGCTTGGTTGGATTTATAATTCAAAAGGGATGAAAGGTAATGGTTTTGGTGGATATGGACATGGACTTGTTCTTATGTTTCTCATGGAATCAGTCATTTCAAGACCAATTGTGTGCACAATTAGTTTTCTTCAATGATCATTCGATCATCCCAAACTTGCAAAAAAACTTGACATAAAGAACATAAGTGTGTTAAAAAAGAAATGGCCAAATTACTTTCTGATTGTTATGCAAAATGTAAGTGTCAAATAAAACATATTAAGGAAAATCAAAAGTGTTATATTCAGTCCAATTCATGATATTGATAACAATCTATTTTTAAGAAATAACCATGAAAATTAAATTAACTCCCTATTGTCGGATGACTTCATGCACTGTGCTCAGTAAAACAATTGGCATCACAAAGATTTGTTGTGCTCTGCAAGTTAAAACTTCATAGAAAAATACACAACAATAATATTAATGCCAAATGTTCATAAATCATCTAAATAATTTTCCAATTGTTCTGCAAGCCATTATTGAATCGTCATCTGTGCTGTCAAAAATATTTGAAGCGGAAAAAATATGAAAAAGTACTTGTACAAAAAAAATAATTTCAATCAAATTTTGCAAGTATTTTTCATTTTTATAAATTGCTTCAAAAAAGTTGATTGCATCATTGCATATATATATATATATATATATATATATATATATATATATATATATAGATAATTATTTTTTTTTCATTTTCTTTATCAAAAAGAAATTATAATAAAGAAAATGATTTTTTTTTAATCATGAGACACATAGGGAATGAGACACATGTGTCTAAAATCAAATTTATTAAATCAGATTGGACTCTTAGACCTCATGCCATGTGGAGCAGAGTTTGTTATTCACTTGGATTCTTTTAAAATCAAATTTATTAAATCAAATTGGACTCTTAGACCACATGCCATGTGGAGCAGAGTTTGTTATTCACTTGGATTTTTCTGCTTTCAACTTGCCATGTTAAAACAGTTCAAAACAAATCGTTTTTTCCCTCACGCAATCTGCAAAATGGAGCTCTGAAGAACCCTGAATTTCTCCCAAATGGTTAGGAATCCGAGGAAACGGTTTTTGGGTTATTAAATTCATCCCATTCCCGAAAAAACCCATGTCCCAGTTTTTTCAGATTCACCCTGGTTTGCTCAGAAAATTTGTTTTAAAATCGGGTGTCAAGACAATTTACGCTTTCTGGCAATTACGTTTTCTGCAAAAATCAATTTCGGATTTCTCCTAAACGGTTGCAAAATCCAGGAAATCATTCACAATTTACCTAATTTCCCCCATTCCAGAGAAAACCCATGTCTCAGTTTTTTCAGATTCGCCCTGGTTTGCTCAGAATTTGCATTTTAAAATCGTGTGTTTATGTTGTTGCATTTTCTAGAAATGTTCCCATGATTTTTGATTTGCAAGTTTTGAAGGTTGGGCTTGTGGTTGCGTGGATGTCTTCTAGCAAAGGAAAAGAGAAGATCTAACTATACTTGAAATCTGGAATGAGATAAAAGATGGGACAATGCTTTGAAGAAATCTAACCACATCATTTTTGTAATCCTGTAGAAAACTCTTGCATTACAGAGGTAAGGATTTTTGCACATGGATTTGCAAGTCTTACAGTAGCTAAATAATTTTTATGATATACTAACAAAACAATTTCTTTTTCTAATCCTCCAGGTCACACGAAGTGCAGAAGGAGAGCATACTTGAGAGATTTATTTTGTTAGCATAGTGAGGATTTTATCAATCTTTTCCTCTATAAATTTTGCAAAAATAAAATGAAAAGGCTTGATCTCATACCTTAAATTATCATTTGTGATCTTCGCTTGTGCTCCTTGTTCTCAACCATTTGTTTTATTGCAATTTTTTCCTACCAAGGGTTAGTAGATGAGTGGTTCTTACTGCACCATAAAACATCAAATTTATCCTAAAAACTATACAAATTTATTTTTATTTTTCCTACCTATCTAAAAACTATTTTTTTTTAAGTATATTCATGCTTCCAATGAAGCCATTTACGGATTAGAATTTTTGAAATGCTCATATCCCAACTTGAAAAATGTACCTGATTGTTTGTAAGGATATGCGAAATTGACTTGACCTTTCGATTTTCCGCAAGGATCTCTTGAAGAATTGATGAATATTGTGGCGTAACCGCTTCTTGATACCATTCCTCAATGTAGTCTTTGGGCTGCATTCTAGATCCTTTGTCCATAAATGGTTAGTAAAAACAAAAACAAATAAAATACACTCTAAACTGAAAGCTAGTTCCTATGCACACTTCCCTGGCAACGGCGCCAAAATGTTGGGGCAAAGTGATTGCCTGTCATTTAATTTGTCAACCCGGGGGTTTCGTAAACTTGTGAAGCATGCGTGCACTATATGTGCTAGAAATTGTCTTTCAGTTTAGATCAATCTAACTAAAAAATAACGAAAACCAATTCATCTAATCTATGAAATCAAATAATGAAAATGAAATTCAACTAACCTGTGAAATCAAAAACAACTAATGTATACTTAGTTACTCCAGCATCCAATTATGAATTGTTACCTTCTTGAGATAATATGTAAGCAACTATTTATACCTTAACTTCTAATGTCCTAGAAAAGCAAGTAAAGTGTGCAAAAAATAACTCAGTAATTGCATGTATTAAATATTCAACCATTCAATCTTGAAATATGATTAAATAAATTTCTTAAAATGATCTTTAGGAATATCAGTTAATGCAATTAAATTAGGATCTTAAAAGCAAATATAAAAGCATGAAAAAGTAAAGCTCAATGATTGCATAGGTTGAAAATTCAATCACCCAATTTGAAGTCACCTTCTCGGCCTGATCTTTTTATTCAATTATACAATGAATTAATAGTTTGATCTAAGAAAGTAAATAACAGAACATGAAAGGAAACTAAATAACTTTGAGCCCTTGCCTCAAACTTAATCCAATTAGAAAATATATAAATCTTTCCTATTGAAATGTTTTTATAAAAGCAAAGATTACACAGTCATTCTAAAACTAATACTAAGAAAGCAAATGAACTTTAATATATAAAAGAAATTAAATCTCACACATTTTAGGTAGCTTATCTAAAAGTGTGAGAGATGGTAAATCGAGATGATCCATATATAAGCAAAACCAAGTCAAAATGAAGGAACATTCATGAATAAGGTGTCACAATCTAATTCTTTATTCAAAGCTTGAGCATAACTCCAATTTTACACATGAAAATGATAGGAGAAAACTTCCCCTATTTATAAAAAAAGATGAGAAGCTATCTCATTAATGAGATTCCATGAATCTCTCCCCATATCTCTATGGTTACAATCAAAATAGGAAATGATAAGACACGTGTCTTCTTAGAGTTTCAATACAAATAGGAAATGAGACACATATCCTCATGACTCCATGATATTCCCCACTCAAATTCGAATTTGGTTTTGGGAGGCCACATAAGGGTCTTTTAGAAGCTTCCTTTTGACCTACACATGTCAACAATCTCATCCCACTCGTTAGGTATAAGCATATGCACATTATTTTCTAATTTTTAGCCATAAATTCACTTAAAAATGCTAAGAATTAATCAAGTTTGGAAAAAAATAAATGTGACCCAATAATGATAATGGTAAGGTAAATGTAATGAAATAGAGGTGGAGTGAAGGTGACAATATGGAAATATAAGTGAAAATGTAGTGGAAGTGAATGATAATTTCAAGGCCCAAAAATAACCAATAGGAAGTTGGGGTTGAGAATTTGTAAGGTTTTCCAAAATTTTGGAAGCTTTATCCATAAGAGGAGAAAGGTGAACAAGATTCTCTACTTCACATAACCTACAGGGGAATCTAATCTTTCCCTTCTTCTTGCCATCATTAGCTGAAGGCATAGCGTTGATATGATCTCCAGAGGTCAATGAGGATGGTCGATTTAGGTCTTGGTTCTTGTGTTACAACCATATTTTGTTGTTGCATTTATCTTTTATCTTTGATCTTTGCATAATGATAATTTTATTATTGTTGCAAAGTATATCTTTATTGGATTGCATCATAGTTGGTTCTTGTGTGACAACCATGATTGTGTTTGTATCCAATTATCTTTTTTAGTATTTTTGACATGCCTTTGTATGCTCATAACAATAATATAATAGTTAATATATTTTGAAAATATGTGGGCTTTTGAATGTGATATGAATATGGAAAAATATGAATATGAATGTATCCCCCCCCCCCAACTGATGATATTGACAATTTTATGAGATGAGGAAGATAAATGTTTTTTTCCAAAAATTATCATTCTAGCTTTTCAAGGAATTTTATGGTAAAAAGTTAGAAAATGACATACCTTAACTTACCCTTTAGAAATGGATGAGCTGCATGTGTGGTGGCTGCAAAATTCTGATCATAATCTTCTTCAAGTGGTTGGACAAGTCATGGAGAAAAGAGTCAAGATGACTTTTTATTTGCTTTTATTAAAACTTGTTGAATCTGCTGCGGAATAGTGTTGATTCTGCTGCTACCATTTTATTCCGTAACTTTTATTTGATTCTGCAGCTGTCATCTGATTCTACAGCTGTTGTCTGATTCCACAACTACTATTTGGTCCTGTAGCTGCTGTCTGATTCCGCAACTTCCACCTGATTTTGTAGCTGCATATCTTCTACATTTGCTCCAAAATGTTGAAAATGATAGTCTTCATGTCTACAAACTCATTGGCACAATTCTTGCTATGTGAATAAATGTTCTGATGTCGAACATAGCAGGAAATTGTTGACTTAGTGGCCATTAATGGATGCCACTAGTCAACACGAGAATTCTCACCATTGATGGCAATGAGAATCAAGATGCCCAAACACATCTTGCTAAGTACGAATAATTTTGTTGTTGATGTATTCCCATTATTCATCGGCATGAGGACTTGCCATTAAGGGATGCAAGCCTCAAGGTGTTTTTGCAAGGATTTTAGACTCAAAGGACTATGGACTCAATAATTTGCATTGAAGCATGGTTTATTTGCGAAATGAAAAAGGATAGGAAAGGAAAAATGAAAATGGAAGATGACAATGGGCAATAACCATGTAAGTGAGCTTCTTGATTTTATTTGTGGGTCAGGTGGAAAGTGTATGTGAATAAAGGAAAATGAACAACTGACTCCTGCTGGGAAAAATGATTGTGGCTTGCTTTGAATTGCTTGGTTGGATTTATAATTCAAAAGGGATGAAAGGTAATGGTTTTGGTGGATATGGACATGGACTTGTTCTTATGTTTCTCATGGAATCAGTCATTTCAAGACCAATTGTGTGCACAATTAGTTTTCTTCAATGATCATTCGATCATCCCAAACTTGCAAAAAAACTTGACATAAAGAACATAAGTGTGTTCAAAAAGAAATGGCCAAATTACTTTCTGAATCTTATGCAAAATGTAAGTATCAAATAAAACATATTAAGGAAAATCAAAAGTGTTATATTCAGTCCAATTCATGATATTGATAACAATCTATTTTTAAGAAATAACCATGAAAATTAAATTAACTCCCTATTGTCGGATGACTTCATGCACTGTGCTCAGTAAAACAATTGGCATCACAAAGATTTGTTGTGCTTTGCAAGTTAAAACTTCATAGAAAAATACACAACAATAATATTAATGCCAAATGTTCATAAATCATCTAAATAATTTTCCAATTGTTCTGCAAGCCATTATTGAATCGTCATCTGTGCTGTCAAAAATATTTGAAGCGGAAAAAATATGAAAAAGTACTTGTACAAAAAAAATAATTTCAATCAAATTTTGCAAGTATTTTTCATTTTTATAAATTGCTTCAAAAAAGTTGATTGCATCATTGCAAATATATATATATATATATATATATATATATATATATATATATATATATATATATATATATATATATATATATATATATATATATATATATATATATATAACTATTTTTTTTTAATTTTCTTTATCAAAAATAAATTATAATAAAGAAAATGATTTTTTTTTAATCATGAGACACATAGGGAATGAGACACATGTGTCTAAAATCAAATTTATTAAATCAGATTGGACTCTTAGACCTCATGCCATGTGGAGCAGAGTTTGTTATTCACTTGGATTCTTTTAAAATCAAATTTATTAAATCAAATTGGACTCTTAGACCACATGCCATGTGGAGCAGAGTTTTTTATTCACTTGGATTTTTCTGCTTTCAACTTGCCATGTTAAAACAGTTCAAAACAAATCGTTTTTCCCTCACGCAATCTGCAAAATGGAGCTCTGAAGAACCCTGAATTTCTCCCAAATGGTTAGGAATCTGAGGAAACGGTTTTCAATTTATTAAAATCATCCCATTCCGGAAAAAACCCATGTCCCAGTATTTTCAAGTTCGCCCTGGTTTACTCAGAAAATATGTTTTAAAATCGGGTGTCAAGACAGTTTACGCTTTCTGGAAATTACGTTTTCTGCAAAAATCAATTTTGGATTTCTCCTAAATGGTTGCAAAATCCATGAAATCATTCAAAATTTACCTAATTTCCCCCATTCCAGATAAAACCCATGTCTCAGTTTTTTCAGATTCGCCCTGGTTTGCTCAAAATTTGCATTTTAAAATTGTGTGTTTATGTTGTTGCATTTTCTAGAAATATTCCCATGAATTTTTGATTTGCAAGTTTTGAAGGTTGGGCTTGTGGTTGCGTGGATGTCCTCTAGCAGAGGAAAAGAGAAGATCTAAGTATACTTGAAATCTGGAATGAGATAAAAGATGGGACAATGCTTTGAAGAAATCTAACCACATCATTTTTGTAATCCTGTAGAAAACTCTTGCATTACAGAGGTAAGGATTTTTGCACATGGATTTGCAAGTCTTACAGTAGCTAAATAATTTTTATGATATACTAACAAAACAATTTCTTTTTCTAATCCTCCAGGTTACACGAAGTGCAGAAGGAGAGCATACTTGAGAGATTTATTTTGTTAGCATAGTGAGGATTTTATCAATCTTTTCCTCTATAAATTTTGCAAAAATAAAATGAGAAGGCTTGATCTCATACCTTAAATTATCATTTGTGATCTTCGCTTGTGGTCCTTGTTCTCAACCATTTGTTTTATTGCAATTTTTTCCTACCAAGGGTTAGTAGATGAGTGGTTCTTACTGCACCATAAAACATCAAATTTATCCTAAAAACTATACAAATTTATTTTTATTTTTCCTACCTACCTAAAAACTATTTTTTTTAAGTATATTCATGCTTCCAATGAAGCCATTTACGGATTAGAATTTTTGAATTGCTCATATCCCAACTTGAAAAATACACCTGATTGTTTGTAAGGATATGCGAAATTGACTTGACCTTTCGATTTTCCGCAAGGATATCTTGAAGAATTGATGAATATTATGGCGTAACCGCTTCTTGATACCATTCCTCAATGTAGTCTTTGGGCTGCATTCTAGATCCTTTGTCCATAAAGGGTTAGTAAAAACAAAAACCAATAAAATACACTCTAAACTGAAAGCTAGTTCCTATGCACATTTCCCTGGCAATGGTGCCAAAATGTTGGGGAAAAGTGCTTACCTGTCATTTAATTTGTCAACCCGGGGGTTTCGTAAACTTGTGAAGCATGCGTGCACTGTATGTGCTAGAAATTGTCTTTCAGTTTAGATCAATCTAACTAAAAAATAACGAAAACCAATTCATCTAATCTATAAAATCAAATAATGAAAATGAAATTCAACTAACCTGTGAAATCAAAAACAACTAATGTATACTTAGTTACTCCAGCATCCAATTATGAATTGTTACCTTCTTGAGATAATATGTAAGCAACTATTTATACCTTAACTTCTAATGTCCTAGAAAAGCAAGTAAAGTGTGCAGAAAATAACTCAGTAACTGCATGTATTAAATATTCAACCATTCAATCTTGAAATATGATTAAATAAATTTCTTAAAATGATCTTTAGGAATATCAGTTAATGCAATTAAATTAGGATCTTAAAAGCAAATATAAAAGCATGAAAAAGTAAAGCTCAATGATTGCATAGGTTGAACATTCAATCATCCAATTTGAAGTCACCTTCTCGGCCTGATCTTTTTATTCAATTATACAATGAATTAATAGTTTGATCTAAGAAAGTAAATAACAGAACATGAAAGGAAACTAAATAACTTTGAGCCCTTGCCTCAAACTTAATCCAATTAGAAAATATATAAATCTTTCCTATTGAAATGTTTTTATAAAAGCAAAGATTACACAGTCATTCTAAAACTAATACTAAGAAAGCAAATGAGCTTTAATATATAAAAGAAATTAAACCTCACACATTTTAGGTAGCTGATCTAAAAGTGTGAGAGATGGTAAATCGAGATGATCCATCTGTAAGCAAAACCAAGTCAAAATGAAGGAACATTCATGAGTAAGGTGTCACAATCTAATTCTTTATTCAAAGCTTGAGCATAACTCCAATTTTACACATGAAAATGATAGGAGAAAACTTCCCCTATTTATAAAAAAATATGAGAAGCTATCTCATTAATGAGATTCCATGAATCTCTCCCCATATCTCTATAGTTACAATCAAAATAGGAAATATAAGACGCGTGTCTTCTTAGAGTTTCAATACAAATAGGAAATGAGACACATATCCTCATGACTCCATGATATTCCCCACTCAAATTCGAATTTGGTTTTGGAAGGCCACATAAGGGTGTTTTAGAAGCTTCCTTTTGACTTACACATGTCAACAATCTCATCCCACTTGTTAGGTATAAGCATATGCACATTATTTTCTAATTTTTAACCATAAATTCACTTAAAAATGCTAAGAATTAATCAAGTTTGGAAAAAAATAAATGTGACCCAATAATGATAATGGTAAGGTAAATGTAATGAAATGGAGGTAAATGTAATGAAATAGAGGTGGAGTGAAGGTGACAATATGGAAATATAAGTGAAAATGTAGTGGAAGTGAATGACAATTTCAAGGCCCAAAAATAACCAATAGGAAGTTGGGGTTGAGAATTTGTAAGGTTTTCCAAAATTTTGGAAGCTTTATCCATAAGAGGAGAAAGGTGAACAAGATTCTCTACTTCACATAACCTACAGGGGAATCTAATCTTTCCCTTCTTCTTGCCATCATTAGCTGAAGGCATAGCGTTGATATGATCTTCAGAGGTCAATGAGGATGGTCAATTTAGGTCTTGAGACCATACCTCTAAGACTCTGGAAATGCCAGGACATTCTCAAAGGATATGGTCACCCTTACACACCTTGCAAGGGAATATGACCTTCCATGGGGAATTGAAAGGTTTGTCGACGGGAAGTGCATTTGGAGTAATAGTTGCATGGTTGGCCTCTCTCTTATCTTACTTCTTCTTCTTCGTATCCTCCTGGTTACTGGATTTCAAACTTTTACCAGGCGAAGTAGAAGAGCAGGGTGAAGAAATAGGGGAAGAAGGTGAGAGGTCAACCTTAGAATCAACGTGATATGATTCAAATGAAGGAGATGGCGGAGCAGTAGTTGAGACACTCGCGACCACCGAGGTCGAAAATAACCACATAGGTAAACCAATGGTTAACCCAAGGAGGGACAACGTTTCCATATAAGGAGCACCAGCGTTTCCAAAAGAAGGAAAAGGACCAGGATTCTCATCCAAGGGGAATCCTTGACTGGTAGACTCTGGAAATGTTGCCATTGGAAATGACCCTAAAGAATTACTAAGGAAGATAACTTTAACCAGGAATATTTCGTGGGTAGTTAATTTTAAGACACTGAAACAAAACTTTTCCTTTTCATATTTTAAGAGTCGAGAAAAGGGCGAAAGGTGACTCTAGTCGCTTTCGGAGTTAACGAGCTTGAAAGGACAAGTGCTCGATGATATTTTAAAATTTAAAGAGTCAAAAAGACCAAAATGACTACTCGGGATAATCTAGGCAAAAAGGGATTACTAGGTAACCGTGAACTGCAGAATACCTCTCGGCGAACCGAAAAGTACGAGCAGGCAATCTCCCGAAATGTTGTGTTTGATGTATCACATTTACAAGGCAGAAGACTCGGCTTCCTACAGATAAAGGATTGTAAACCTAGTGGGGTATCCCTTTATATATGCGACGGTACGGGGAGCACAAGTCTGTACTAGCGTTGTCTAATATCGAAGTGAAAGACAGCTGCTAGGTTTAAAGACATCGGAACATGTCTCTAGCCTAGACCACTAAATGTGAGTGTTAAGTTTCAATGCTTCTGTAGGTTGATTCAATCAATTTTAACGGTTGATCTTGAATTAATTTTCAATTCCAAGGCCCTACCGCTGTCATCTAAAAACTCCTATATGCAGCTGTATGAGAAAATAAATCTTTGTCTTCGATGAAAGTTTATATTAATTGAGGGATAGAGAACACATAATCAACGCAACAACCAAAGAATGAAATATTTTATGAATACATGTCCTAAATGTGTTTAATCTTCCGTTAGCAACAAAAAGTATATTTCATTTCTCATGCCTATTATGATGCAATTCTAGCTTCTCAATAACGCTACTAATGAAATGTGTTCGCTTAAGTAAACTAGAATGATATTCTTCTTTTCATAAAATGCAAAATGAATATTTCACATAAAGCACTTTAATGAAAAATTTCACAATTCTAAACAAACAAGCATCAATCAAATCCAAAGCATGATAAATGAAAGTAAACGTAACTTCTTCCATAAATCAAACAAACCAAACACACAAATGTTTCAGTTGAGAAACCAAGCAATGTAATCTATGCATGGAAATATAAAAGAGACACTCAAAATAAGAGAACAAACGAGACTCTCTCACTCATTAAATTTAAAATGAAGCAATGAAGATGTTACGACTGAAATATGGATTAAACGAGGCAGAAAATCAGAAACTTGAAATAATGAGTAACTTAACAAATGAACGGTAATTGACCTAGATGCCCTAGGATCATAGAAACGATCCAAAAAACTCAAAAAATCAAGCAATGAAACTTCAAGTCAATCAATCAATCAAATCCAGCAAACAAAGCATCCTAGTCACTTCTAGGCAGAAGAAGAGAGTCTGAGGGTCAAGACACACTGGCACTAGAATGGGGAAGAAACTCTGCTTTTTTTAACTCAGAGACCGGTAAGATTTTTGGGCTGAAACTAGTGTTGATCGGCATGACCAGCTAGGCTAAAAATAGCATTGATAGGCCTGATCGACGCAACTGTTTGGCCAAAAAGAGCGCTAATCGAGGGATTCAAAGAAAAAATAAAAAAGAAATTCACACAGGGCCAGACTTAACACATCAGAGGGTGGGTTAACCAACAACTTGACTTGATGAGCAAACAAACAGCTGAATGGATGATGACCTAGATGCCCTAGGGACACAAACCATCCAAAAACTCAAAAAAGTAAGTAAGGAAAACTCAAACCAATCAAGCAAACAAATCAAGCTAATGAAGCTTTCTAGCCAGGGAGAATATAGGCAAACGAGCCAAGAAATAGAACTTATGAGGGAAAGACACACTAGTAATGATTTAAGAGAAACCCTGATCTTAACCTATAGGAATCGGCGTGAGTGCTTAACTGAAAACAAGTGCCACAGGGGGAAACAGAACGACTTTTTAAGAGCAAATCGAGCTGGTCAGCGCGACTATAAAAAAATAAACAACGCTGATCGAGGATTTCAAGGGGAAAAAAATATTCAGCAAGCAAAACTAGACCTGTCACTCTAAATTCAAGACTCTAGGAAGCAGACAGTGTAAAGCATAGAAAACCAAAAATAAAGAGTGATACGACAAAAGTCAACACAAATCATGAAATGCAAACAATCCAAAGAGAGGGATGGTTCCCCAGTGGAGTCGCCAATTTGTGGTGTAGGTAAATCTCCTCTATGGATGTAGGTGATCCCTCTAGCCCAAGAATGGGTCCAGCCACAAACAAAACAAACTATTGTAAACTTCCTTAGATTAGAATTTAATAAGAGGGCCTACCTCTTATAGCGCTAATCCACTTGATGTTGATCTTGCCTCCTTGCTCCATCTTCCTTTCATTCCTTCCATTCAAACACCTGAAACAAACATGCAAGAGACAACAACAAACATGATAGCATAAAATCGAATTCAATCTACTTAAAAGGTTAAGGAGTTTTAAGCTATCAAATGTAACATTACACAAGATATAGGAAATAAACCATTAGTTGTATTAATGAAACTTCAAAGAGAAATACAATCGGAGCCTTGACGTTGTAGGTTCCCTTTGGCATGTCCGAGTTCCAGCACCACTAGAAGTATCTCATGATTCACCCTCAAAACAATGGAAGTTCAAGGCCTCTTTCCTTTTGCTCCAAACCAAACACCACAAGCTTATTCTCCCTTCACACACAAACTAGAAGGCTAAGGATCTTAATATGGCTCTCAAGATTTGCAGATTATTTCAGCCCTTTCATTAGCTAGCTGAGGGTGTGAAATGAGGAGTTTATATAGCTTTGATGGAGGGGAAATGGATCCTCTTATGGTGGGAGAGGCCTTATCCCTTTTGGTTTGTTCCATTTTAATAGGGGAAAGGAGCCCAAATAGTCTCTCTCGACTCTATCTTGCTCAACCATTTACTAGACTTCCGTTCACGAAGCTTCTAGACCTGGAAGCTTTGACTCCATTTTTAAAAACTTGCCAAAATAGGGTCAGCGTGAGTGATGAATGGATCACCTGTACCATTTGGCACTAGTCCTATTTTTAAACTCTGCAAATCGGCACAGGGAAAGAAATGAGCACTAGCGCCAGTCTTGAAAACTAGGTTTGAAGGAAGATTCTTGGGAAATGGTGTAAGAGGGAAATGTTCTACAGATGAAAATGGATGTAGGAACATGTTCTTCATAGCAAGAAAACATATGAGGGTCACTATAAAGGTTCTCCAGGATCGACGAATGGGGAGTACAGGGACAATGACAAAATGTTGTGTAATAATAGCAACTTTTAATATTTAATCAAGTTAAATTGACTTAATTGACTTAAGAAATTAGATTTGGAAGTCTATCTATAGTCATTTAGTGTGATCCCTAAATTTGAGGGGCCCAGGTTGAGTTATTTTGAGTTGTAATTAGATAACTTAGTCTAACTGAGTTATAGTCAGTTAAACTAGCTCTAACTGCTGGAGGAACTAGTAGGAGTCTAGTAGTGGGGAAGTGCACCAGTGCATCCTCAGTACCACACCAGTAAACTGAAGATTCACTCATAAATAACTCATGTATGTTAGGTCATAGGAAGACCCAGTTGAGCTTAGAGTTCAGGGATAGTGTACTATCAGTTGTATAATTTTCCGAGTTATACAAATGGTGCATGCAATTAGTTGAGGGCCTATGGATGGATTTGTTGGGTCCCTATAATACTAGTGATTACCCCATTACTATTGTAGTTATTCCCCTTATTTATATTTTTGTGCCCCTATTAACCCCATATTGTTATTTCTGTGCCCCATAGAATCCCTCTATTGTTATTTTTGTGACTCCTTAGACTCCTATATATAGAAAGGAGGTTTTGTCATTTGTATCATCGAAGAATTGTTCATTTATGTAATGTAAAGGACGTTTCCCCCTCGAAGAGGCTGAATTCTAAGGCGTTGATCTATCTTTTCTATCTTTTCTTGAGCTGGTTTCATAACATTTGGTATCGGAGCTTTGGATTCTAGGGTTTCGCTGCTCCAAACAGGTCATCGTGGAATTTTCGCTATAACTTCTTTTCTGTGACGTTTCAGAAGTCGCAAAAAAAACCCATTTGAGAAGAAATCGCGCTGAACCTTGGGTCCAAATTTTAGAGCTTTTTGCACAATATTTGCGGAGATATGATCTGAGGAAGTTGGTCTTTTTGCAGACTCCTGAATTACATTCAAAACAGGTGACCTGGGGAAAATCGTCATAAATTTCCCTCTGGGGATCGGATTGAGATTTTGTCAGAAGTTACAGAAAGAGGATGGACTGTAGTTTCTTGTGTGTGTTTTTCAGATTCAAAGGTTGAAACAGTGACTCGTGGCACGTCGTACAAGTTCGCTCTGCTGAACCAGTCTAAAAGCAAGTCACTGTGGGAGATTTCACATAACTCTTTCTTGGAGAATCCAATTTGGCTCAGACTTGTGTTATTGGAAAGAGGACACAGAAGGCTACTACAGATAGCAATTTCAGAACTGGATGATCCGAAATTACAGAGATACATCAGATTCAATATAAGACTTCTATAAAGTGAAAAAAGGTGTGTAGTTTTTTTTTTAATTTTTGTGTAAGCTTGGTTTAACGGAATTCAAAGGGCATAGTAAAGCATTATTATCAGTAACTGATGCCCCGAGGAAAGAAAATGCAAACACCTAGTAAGGAACCTGAAAGCTCTAGCATGACTCATGAAGAAGAGGAAGAAATGCTACATGATATATCAAAATTACAAGAACAAGTGCAACAAATGTCACGCTCACAAAAGCTAACAGAAGCTAAGATAAGTGGCGTGGAATCTAAGGTAAATGGTGTGGAATCTAAGATAAAGGGCATGGAAGCTAAGATGGATGATTTGAAGATAGATTTGAAGACAGACATGGAAGAATTGAAGAAGTTGCTACAAGAAAGGGTCACTAATGGTGAAAAGGTAGTAAAGGAAACTCATGATGAGAACAAAAGAAATGTTAATCATGATTCCATAGACGCTAATGTTGGATCGAAGAATCACCATATTCCAAAAATCGATATGAGGAAGTTTGATGGCAAGGATCCCGCCACATGGATATTACAGATGGAGCAATTCTTCGATCTCAATAATGTGCAAAACACACAAAAGGTACGTATGGCAACTGTATATTTGGAACCAAATCAGTTTGTATGGTATCAATGGCTTTGCTCTCGTAAACAATTTATCACTTGGGCAATTTTTACGGAAGAATTGATAGCACATTATGAAGATAAAAAGCAACACTTTTTTTAGCCAATTGATAAGTCTCAAACAAAAGGGTTCAGTAATGGAGCACATTGAGGAGTTCCAAAAATTGAACATAAGGGTAAAAGATATTCCAGAGGAGCATAGGATTGATGTGTTCATAGGGTCTTTAAAGGATAATATCCAACATGATGTTCGCCTTTGGGAACCTGATTCATTAGAGAAGGCATTCAGGTTAGCAAGAAAAATGGAAAGCAAAATTATGGCAACCAGGAAGCATACCACTCACAACTATAAAGACGGAAGTGTTGTTTCCCCTAGTCTTCCACAACCTATAAGGTTGACACCACAACAATTGGAAGAAAAAAGAGCAAAAGGGCTTTGTTACAGTTGTGATAGCAAATACACTAAAGGTCATAAGTGTGCTGAGAAGAAATTATTCTACATAGATTGTGAAGAGGAAGAAGAAAAGGAGCAAGAAAGGTCAAAAGAAGAAGATATACTCCAGGAACAAAGCCTAGATGAAGAACAAATAAATCCGACCATATCTTGTAATGCATTGGCGGGAATTACCACTCCTCAAACCATCAAGATAGAAGGACAAATCAAGAAGAAAAAGGTAATAGTGTTGATTGATTCAGGAAGCACCCACAATTTTATTCATTGTAGGGTAGCAAAAGAATTGAATTGCTTCCTATATCCAGCACCAGAGTGTCAAGTGATGATTGCAAATGGAGGAACAATAAATTGCTCTGGAAAGTGCCATAATATCAAGCTATCCATGGGAGAATATGTATTGACTAGCCCAATGCTTTCCATTCCAATGGGAGGTGCTGATGTTGTACTAGGAGTCCAATGGCTACAATCCTTGGGTACAATAGCTTTTAATTTTCAAGAACTTTTCATCAAATTTTCTACGGAAGGAAAGGAAGTTGAATTAAGGGGTATTGCAGGGAAACCAGGAAAGATAATCAGCTCTAATGGCATGACAAAGCTTCTAAAAAAGGAGCAAAGAGGTGTAATTGCACAATTATGTTCGCTAGATGTTTCCACATTGGAATCATCTATTTCTCCAGATCTCCAAAAAGTCCTGGACAATCATTCCAAGGTATTTGAGACTCCCAAAGGTCTCCCACCTATGCGTGATCATGATCATGCTATTCATCTGATTCCAGGAAGTGTTCCTCCAAACATCAGGCCGTACAGATATCCCTATGTCCAAAAAAGTGAAATTGAACGTATGGTTGCAGAAATGCTAGAGGCTGGTATAATTCAACCGAGTCAAAGTTCTTTCTCAGCTCCAGTAGTATTGGTGCACAAGAAGGATGGATCATGGCGCATGTGTCCGGATTATAGGGAGCTCAACAAGCTCACTATTAAAGATAAGTTCCCCATTCCTGTTATTGATGAATTACTGGATGAATTGCATGGATCAATTTACTTCACCAAGTTGGATCTTCGTTCGGGATATCATCAAATCAGAATGAAGATTGAAGACATTCCGAAAACGACATTTAGAACTCATGAGGGTCATTATGAATTTTTGGTCATGCCTTTTGGCCTTACCAATGCACCTTCAACATTTCAAGGTTTGATGAATTCAATTTTCAAACCATTCCTTAGAAAATTTGTGTTAGTATTTTTTGATGATATACTAATCTACAGCAAGTCTTGGAAGGATCATGTTGAACATGTTGACAGGGTGCTACAACTATTGGAGGAGAAACAATTATATGCAAAAAGATCCAAATGTTTCTTTGGAGTCCAGGAGGTGGAATATTTGGGTCATATTGTATCTCATGAAGGAGTTAAGGTAGACCCTAGCAAAATTAAAGCCATTAAGGAATGGAAAATCCCCACATCCATAAAGCATCTGCGAGGATTTCTTGGGTTGACAGGGTATTATCGCAAGTTTGTTAAGAATTATGGGAGAATAGCAGCACCTCTAACAACATTATTGAAGAAAGATTCATTTTCATGGACTCCGGAAGCAACAAAGGCCTTTGAACATCTTAAAGAGGCAATGTGCCAAGCACCGGTCTTAGCTACACCGGACTTCACAAAAACCTTTATTGTGGAATGTGATGCTTCAGGAAATGGAATTGGTGCTGTTCTAATGCAAGATGAAAGACCCATTGCTTTTGAAAGTCGTCCAATCAAGGGAAAGTTTTTAAGCAAAGCTATTTATGAGAAGGAAATGTTGGCAATACTCCATGCACTTAAGAAATGGCGACCCTACCTAATGGGAAGACACTTCAAGGTAAAAACGGATCATGATAGCCTTAAATACTTTTTAGAACAAAGATTATCCTCTGAAGAGCAACAAAAGTGGGTCACAAAGATGTTGGGTTATGACTTTGAAATCATCTACAAAAAAGGGAAGCAAAATGTGGTGGCAGATGCACTCTCAAGAAAGGATGAGGATGTGGAAGCATTGTTGTGTGCCATTTCTATTATCCAACCAGATTGGATAAACGAAGCAAGGGAGGAATGGAAGAATGACGAAGAAGTGTGGGCACTTATTCGAAAGCTACAACAAGATTCCAGTACTTCTGATACATTTAGCTGGCAAAATGATTCGTTATGGTACAAAGATCGCTTATACCTCTGTAAGAATTCCCAGCTAAAACAAAAGATTCTTATGGAATTGCACACTTCTCCCTTAGGAGGGCACTCAGGATTTTTAAAAACTTACCACAGGGTTAAGAAGGAATTTTTTTGGGATGGCCTTAAATCAGATATTCAAAAGTTTGTGGCGGAATGTTTGGTTTGCCAACAAAATAAAGTTGAAACAATTAAGACACCGGGTCTATTACAACCTTTATCCATTCCAAGCCAACGTTGGGAGGAGGTTTCAATGGATTTTATCACAGGTTTACCCAAGTCTGAGGGAAAGAGTGTCATCATGGTGGTAGTTGACAGACTTACCAAGTATGCACACTTTTGTGCATTATCACATCCATTTAAAGCCAGTACAGTTTCTACTGCATTTATGGAAACAATTCAAAAGCTACATGGAAACCCAAAGATTATTGTAAGTGACAGAGATCCCATTTTCACTGGAAATTTTTGGACAGAATTATTTTCTTGTCTTGGTACTCAGTTAGCTCATAGCTCATCTTATCATCCTCAATCTGATGGGCAAACTGAGATAGTAAACAAATGTTTGGAAGGATATCTTCGTTGCTTTGTATCTGATAAACAGACACAATGGGTCAAATGGTTGCCTCTGGCTGAATGGTGGTATAACACTTCCTTCCATACAGCAACAAAAATGACCCCATTTATGGCACTTTATGGGTATCAACCACCATCCATCACATCATATTTAAGAGAAAATTCTAAGGTTCAGGCAGTGGAACATCACATCGAACATCAACAACAAGTCCTCCAACTCTTAAAGGATAACCTCGTGTTGGCACAAAATAGAATGAAACAACAGGCAGATCAACATCGCAGTGAAAGAAGTTTTGATGTAGGTGATTGGGTATTCCTACGGCTACAACCATATAAGCAAATGTCCCTAAAGCAAGCTAAGAAGGATAATAAATTATCACCAAAGTATTATGGTCCGTACAAGGTGTTGCAAAAGATTGGTACTATGGCATACAAATTGGAGCTTCCTGCAGCTTCTCGATTGCACCCAGTTTTCCATGTTTCATGTTTAAAGAAGGTTATAGGTGACAAGCTCCCAATTCAAACAATATTGCCAGAACTTGACGAGGAAGGAAAAATTATATTGGAACCGGAAGCAGTCACAGAAACAAGAACTCGACAGCTACGAAATCGATCAATTTCAGAGTATCTTATCAAGTGGAAGAACTTATCCGCTGAAGATTCCACATGGGAGGATGAGAATTTTATGCAGAAGTATCCAGAACTACTCAAGCGTTGAGGACAACACTTTTTTGAAGGAGAGGGGCATGTTGGGTCCCTATAATACTAGTGATTACCCCATTACTATTGTAGTTATACCCCTTATTTATATTGTTGTGCCCCTATTACCCCCATATTGTTATTTCTGTGCCCCATAGAATCCCTCTATTGTTATTTTTGTGGCTTTATATTATTATTGTTAGGTCGGCTGGATTATATTGTGACTCCTTAGACTCCTATATATAGAAAGGAGGTTTTTTCATTTGTATCATCCAAGAATTGTTCATTTATGTAATGTAAAGGAGGTTGCCCCCTCGAAGAGGCTGAATTCTAAGGCGTTGATCTATCTTTTCTATCTTTTCTTGAGCTGGTTTCATAACAGGATTGCATAGTCATGGGTAGAGAATTTCCACATTAAATAGAGGCTAATTCTATCAAGAATTTTGCAAGGAAATAGGGGCTTGGCAGGTAGCATAATTGGCTAAGTGTTGGCTTGAGATAGCTAGTGAAGCAAAGAGTTAGATTGTACTTACGCAAGAATTGTTTTGGACGAACAAGCATTGCATTTTCTTCTCAGATATTCTAGTTAATGCAATATAGATATTTGGGGTTTTTAGCAGTTGCTTTCCCCAGAGAAATATTGTGTTATGTGTGGTTGATATTCTTCTTTTTCTGCTTATTGTTTTCATCGATCAATTTTGGTTTCTGCTGAAGAGTATAGTAGACTCTTGTCTTCTGTTTTAGCATATCACATAAGTTGTTGAATCTACAGTAAAAATATACATAATTCCTTATTAAAATAATTGAGTTCATGGGATGTTGTGGTTGATAGACATACCAAAATAGGTATTAGGGTGCAGTCTTAGAATTTTTTCAGTAGATGCAGGTTCTAGGCTTGAAGACAAACTCAACTACCTCTTATCGTGTGTATGTTGAAGCCTTGAAATATGACAATTTGATTCATGTTTATGTAATTCAAAGTGGATTTGAGTTGGATGTTTCTGTGTGGAATTTCCTTATATTTATGAATGCTAGGTGTGGGAATAATAAGATGACATGGTTGTGGCTTGGTTAGATGTGGTATCATGGAATGCATTGATTGGTGTTTATGCATAGAATGGACATGCCTACCCAGCCTTGACATTGTTTCTTGAAGATGTTATACCTAGCTCAGTCACTAGGGAATATTTGCTGCTAGCATTCACACATTTAGGAGCTCTACAACAAGGAAAAGGAGTCCATTCTTACATAATTAAAAGTAGAGCCATCTAGCCTTGTGAATAAATGACTAATCGTTATTTTCATCTATGATTATTACATTATACTCAAGGTTGAGCACTATAGATGCATGTTCAACCTTCTCAGCCATGTTAGGCATCTTAACAAAGCACTAGAATTAACCGATATAATTTCCATAGAACTTGATGCTTTTGATCGGAGTTGTTTTCTCAGTGCTTGTAGCATTTATAACAATAAAGAGATGACAGAATGTGTAGAACAATTGATTTTCAAACTTAACCCATTTTTACCTTATGAGCTACTTTCAAACATCTATACCGATGATAAAAAGTGGGCAGACATGAGAAAGATGATTTAGATAATGAAAGACAAAGGCATTGAAAAGGAACCTAGATCCAGTTTGATTGAGGTCAATAAGAAGATGAATGCTTTTCTTGTAAGTCACTGGTTGCACATAAATGAAGAATATTTATCTAGAGTTTTATAACCTATTATAAGAGAAAATGGGCAAGAATGCAAAGCACATCCTATACACACATGCATTCCAACTCTATTACTTTGGCAACAAAAACTAGATTTTGATTTCAATTGTTCTAGTAAAGTGCTTTATTTGGTCTCCTATATGAATTTGGAATTGATTGGAATAACTAATGCAATATTACTACTAAAATATGATTGAACAAGATATCATTGTCATATGTCATATGGGGGGATCGGGCATAGAGTTGGAAATGGAAAGGTGATGATTTTTCGTAGCCCTAATTTGTGGAGATGATTTTATTCTTAACATTGTGCTTCATTATAGCTTGAATGAGGAAAAAATATTGAGCCTACAATTGAAATTCTTTCTCAGGGAGCAACATACACCAAAAATAGGCAGTAAATATTTCAAAGGAGTTATTCAATATTAAGGATATGGTAGAAGTATATGCGTCTAAGGCAAGGATTCGCCTTATGGATCTAGAGTAGCTCAAACACATTGGGGTGGATCACCTGAGAAGGCATTGGGATTATCAAAGCTTCACTAGGAAATACACTAGCTAAGAAGAAGAAGTAACAAAAGTAGGTTAAAGGAAAAAATACAATATTTGGAAAAGCAAGATCAATTCACACTAAGATGGTACAAGCAAAGGAGAAATCTCTAGATGATCCATAATTTTATCAATGGAAAATGAAAATCAACACGGTAGTTTGATTGCTCAGCTACAACAATAATCCAAAATCAAGTCTGATGTAACATAAAATTCCATTGTGTTCCTTTTGTCATATTGCAAATGTTATTTTATGTCATAATTATAAAAATAAAAAATGCTAAAATCATGTGAGTCGATATGAATAGGAAAATTCATTAGGATTAAAAGGTCACAGGGCATATGAAAATTCATGGGGAAGGTGAAAGATCACCTAACCTATTTATATAAATATGTCCTCATACCTTAAGGGGAAGGGGATTTTGGCACTTGAGATTTGATAGCATTTAAATAGATGTTTGTGCTTAGGTATCTAGAGCACTCTTGCACTTTACAACTTTTAGGCTAAGTGGTGGTCATGCTAGGGTTTTGTCTAGGAGATGATATGAGAAACCCTCATTCCACTATTAGATTTTGATGGGTTTATGGCACATGTACTTGGATTTGTATGATTATTAATAAGAAGTTCTTCATTTTGGTACAGATTCCCATGGATTCCTCTATTGGTTGTAATGGCTAACCGATACTCCAATTATGTGTGCATGTGTGCTTTCATATTGGTTTTATGTTAATGAACTAATTCATGGCGTATGACTTATATGTTTGCTTTGAATATTTTCTCTCTTATTCCATGCTATTCTAGTAACTAACTATGAACTAATTTGTAGTTAACCTCTAGTACTTTCTCACTCATATGTTTAATATGGTCTTAGTTAATTTATTCCTCTTGAGGCATACTTTTCTTATTGTTTTGTTTCTATGTTCTTGTACATTGTTCTACAAGTTTTTCAATTGTGGGTTGATTTTATCCTCGTTGATCTCTAGGCATTTCACACTTTCTCTCATGCTAGCTTCTATACATTTGATAGCCAAGATAAAAAACACATGGTGGTAGTTGGGCCCACACACCGAATAGGGATCCTATCCCAAATGGTGTGAGGTCTAATTGGGAATTCAAACCTAGTAGACCCCCTTACTATTGCGAGCTCATTTTGGCTTGTGAAAAGAAGTTTGTGCCAGGAAACAAAGGTCATAGAAACAATGTTGGTTCTAATGGTTAACTGATACTCCAATTATGTGGACATGTGCGCTTTCATATTGGTTTTATGTTAATGAACTAATTTGTGGTGTATGACTTACATGTTTTCTTTGAACCTTTTCTCTCTTATTCCATGTTATTATAGTAGGTAACTATGAACTAATTTGTAGTTAACCTCTAGTACATTCTCACTGGTATGTTTCAGATGGTCTTAGCTAATTGATTCCTCTTGAGGCATACTTTTCTTATTGTTTTGTTGTTATGTTCTTGTACATTGTTCTACATGTTTTTCAATTGTGGGTTGATTTTGTCCTCATTATCTAGGAATTTCACACTTGTTGTCATGTTAGATTCTCTACATTTGATAGCCAAGAGAAAACACACATGGTGGTAGTTGGGCCCACATACTAAATGGGGATCCTATCCCAAATGGTGTGAGATCTAATTGGGATTTTAGACCTAGTAGACCCCCTTACTATTAGTAGTTCATTTTGGCCTACGAACAGAAGGTTATGCAAGGAAACAGGGGAAATAAAGATGACTCTGGCTGAAAATAACCCACCCTAAACTAATGCAGTTTCCATATGTCATAGATATATTCATTAAACAAAAATGAATTCATACACCCCTACAACATACATTGAAACCTTCCTAGCAACTACAACATGTATTGTTTGAACATAATACGTGGTTTAACCATAAAATTAAACATTCAACAAGAATTCATTATGTGAGTGAAAATCCAACTCTATTGCAAAAAAAAGAAATAAAGTTCATTTATTTATGCAGTGACATAGTTATTGTAACGAACCTCCTCCCACATCTACCCAAGTAACCGACCAACCAGGGTAAACATGTGACGAGAAGTTACTATGATATGATTCGACCTCCTAAGTGACCTTAAGGAAGTGAAATCATATGGAAACACACCATACCAGACCTTCTGCAACTACTACAGGACCCCCAAAATGTATCTTAGTCATTCCCCTAACCAGCCCTTGGGTCCCACTGATATTTTGGATCACTAAACCCCCAAACACTGCCTTGATATGGACAAGGGTGCATTTGGAAACCTTCGGACACACGCACAACATGGGTATGCATGCATTTGGGGAATTTTCTCCTCATACCTGTGCCCGTGACTTCGAGATTTGTGCCACCTTTTAAGCCATAATCTAGGTCACTTCCCAAAAACCACTGTAGCTTTAAGAATCCATGAATTACATGATGAAAAGACCTACAAATCAAAAACTGACTCCAGGACTAGGCCTCACCATACCCTGACATTCTGTCAAACACTTGACATCAATGCAATCTACATGAAATGAATACAAGACATAGCATAGATTATTGATAACTCATACAAGACTTGACAAGATGGATCACCACCCTCTTCCTTTAACTTTTTTTACATCAATTAGGTCTTCCATCCATTATCCTTTAATTTACAAGTAAATACATGAAATAACCATGACAATAACTAGTCATATAACCATGCTTATAACCAACATTACACCATGTAAATAACAATGAGATAATAGTTATTCAGGCCACATATTAACAAGTACAAAAGTAGGAGAACTTAGCTTTTATTAAACATAGGCAAAGCTGACCATGTTTAGGACTTCCATGTACCACCCAACCGTAGACATGGTTGAACCAAATCTTTCTTTCAGCCAGTCACTCTCGTTCCATATTCCAAGCATGAATGTGTGATATCATGGATAAACTAGTCCAAAAAAAACCAAGGGAATCTAGAGGTTAAACCACCTCCACCCTCACCAAACCATGATATCACCAAAACTAGAACCGATATCACAAAACCAAACCGAGCTAGGAATACCTCTGGACTCCATCACTATCCTTGAGGAATTTTTTGTCTCCATGTATCTTGGGATTTACCGCAATCCACACTAAATCACTAGGCCCTAAACTGAGACATCAGTCTCTCAGGCTTTACCGCAATCCACACAGGATCAATATGCCCTAAACCGAGACTCCACCCTCAGGCTTTACCATGTATCCCATGAAAACTGGTCAAGGGATTCCTAGGCCTTTGGGAATTTTCCTAAGACCACCTTTGCCCTAGATTCTGAAACCATTGGGCAATTCCAAAGCTAAAAATCAAGAAAACAATCCCATCACACCATGGCTATTTGGAAAAAGGAAAGGCAAGGGTGAAAACCATTGTCATAACCCTGCAAAACCATGCCGCTAACAACAAGAGAACCATATACCAACATGAAAATCCATGTATGTCAAAACCGGCTAGGAAATCACACATGCAATATGTTACCTGTAAGTATTCCTACTGAAACTGCCTCATCCCTCCCTTCCTTGCTTAATCTTTTCTTTCGTTTCCTTTCTTTTTCCTTCCTTTGCTTGTTTCTCCCTTCCTTGCTCCAAAGCTAAAATGCTCAAAGAAACACTAAGTGTCCAAGAGTGAGTGAGAGACAGATAATAATGAGAGAGATCCAAAACTAAACTAACAAAAGGTTACAAACTGATCCTCAGAAGCCTTTTTATCAATGAGGCCTCTATTTTCTTCATTTTCCATTATTTTCCTTCAATTTCCTCCTCACATGCAACCTGTGACCTTTTACCTTCCTTTTTGCCTATTTCCATTTATTTTCATAAATAAATGTGCCAAAAATATGTTATTGCCTTTTTAATGCCTTATCCATTGCCTTTTCCAATATCCCTTAGCCATAAACACATCTAGTGATGCCCACTATGATATCATTTCCCAACATTCATCTTGGAATACGTGTCCTTTATTAACTTTTATTACATGAATTTTAACCAGGGGATGTTACAGACCCCTCCCCCTTGGGGAGCACTGTCCTCGGTGTTAAACCAAACCAAGACCTCAACAAAACCAGTGAAAAGAAAACATACTTCCCATGGAGCTTTATAACTTAGCTCGTTGCAGTATTTACAATGAATGACCTACTCAAAAGAAAAACATCATGACAACATGACAAGATAATAACCATACCGCTTATTGAAGCTTGATAACACAGCTCGTAGTGGTATTTACATCCATATACATTTGTACATATACCAAAACATCAGAAAAACATATACCAAACACCATACCAAAACTACTTTTCCTCCACCAGCAAACAAAGAAGGATACATGTCCTACATTTGATCCGCCATCTCCCATGTAGCTTCTGTGGGCCCAAAGTTCTTCCATTGCACTTTAACTTTCTTTGTGGCTCTATTCCTAAGTATGAGCTGCTTCCACTGCAATATGCATTGAGGGTCTGGCTGGAATTCTCCTTCTTTCTCCGCCTGCAATACAGATCAATCAATAACAAGATCAACATCCTTTATATACCTTTTAAGCAATGAACATGGAAAAAATCATGGATTTCATTTTTGGAGGCAGTGCAAGTCAATAGGCCAATGGTCCAATCCTCTCAAGTATCTCAAAAGGCCTACAATACCGTGGTGACAACATGGCACATGATCCAATCCTCACAGAGATATATTCTTGGGCTTGATGCACAAATACACATGCTCCCCAACCTGAAACTCCTTGAATTCCCTATGTTGGTCTGCATAACTCTTTTGTCTATCTTGTGTTTCCTTTAGATTCTTCTTTATAACCTACATTTATTGTTCCATGTCTACGAACATATCTGGTCCAATAAGTATCCTACCCACTGGATCACTCCAATTGATGGGAGTATTACAACTCTGCCCGTATAGTTCCTCGAAAGGAATCATCCTCAATGACTCCTGATAATCATTGTTGTATGAAAACTCAACCAATGGAAGATACTCCTACCATCTTCTTTGTTGGTGCATCATATACATCATTAGCATATCCTCCAAGATCCTATTGACCCTCTATGTTTATCAATTCTTCTGCGGATGATAGGCTATACTGAATGCCAACTCTATAACCAAACCTACAAATAACTCCTTCCAAAACTTGTACGTGAAATATCCATCCCTATCTAACAATATCTTGTTAGGAACACCATGTAATCTCACGATCTCCCTGATGAAAACCTATGCCACCTCACTAGTTGAATATGTAGTCTTCACTGGAATGAAGTGAGCTACCTTGCTCAACCTGTCAACCACGACCATAATATAATCATGTTGTCTCACTTTCCTTGGAAGACCTGTAATGAAATCCATGGAAATGACCTCCCATTTCCATTCTGGAATCAGAATAGGTTGTAGTAGACCACCTGGATGCTTACACTCTGCCTTTACCTGTTGACAATCCAAACATCTAGCCATGAACTTTGCCACTTCCTTCTTCAAATTCAGCCAATCATAGAACTTCTTCACGGTCTTCAACGTATTTTGATATCCTCAGTGTCCCAAGTATGGCTTGACGTGAAAGTGCCTCAATATTAGCTTCTTGAGTTTACTGCAAACCAGCACATAGATCCTCTCCCTGAATCTCACCAAACCATATGTCATGAGGTGATAATATGCATCCTGATCACCTATACTTGTACTTTTGCTTGTACCTATACCTGTACCTACACATTTACCTATACATGTACTTACACGTGTACCTGTACATGTACTCTGTTGTAACTTGTGCATAATCTCCATATACCTGTCATCTCGTTGTCTTGCCTATGAGATCCTATCCTGTAACTATGTCTCATAAGAGCTAATAGCTATTATATGATTCACCTTTACCTTCTTGCTAAGAGCATCTACAGCCCAGTTCTCATTTCCCTTGATGTATCTGATCTCGATGTAAAACTCACTAAGGGTAGCCAACTATCTAGCTTGCATGGAATTTAGATTTGGCTAGTCAAACAAGTATCTCAACCCACTTTTATCGCTCATCAATAGAAATCTCCTACCAAGAAGATTATGCCACCACGTCTTCAAGGCATGAATAATAGCTTCCAACTCAAGATCATGAGTCACGTAGTTCTGCTTGTGCTCATTCAACTTCCTGGACTCATAACACACCACCTGTCCCTCATGCATAAGGACTCCACCAAATCCTTTTTTACATGCATCTGTACACACTACAAACTCTTTATCCAGATCTATAATCTTAAGGACTGGAGCATTGGTTAACAACTTCTTCAACTACTCAAAACTAGCTGCACATTCTTCTATCCATTCAAACTTCTTACCTTTCCTCTGCAAGGATGTCATAGGATATGCAATGCATGAGAAGTTCCTGATGAACCTCCTATAGTAACCTGCCAATCCCATGAATGATATCACCTCATCCACATTCTTAGGAGCTGCCCACTCCATGATGGCCCTTATCTTTTTTGGATCTACTGCTATGCCTTCCTTGGAAACAACATGTCCCAAGTAATGCACCTCTATCTGAAAGAAGTTGCACTTGCTAAGCTTGGCATACAATTGATGCTCTCTTATCAATCTAAACAATGTTGCTAAATGCTTGACATGCTCTTCTTCATTCTTGGAGTATATCAAGATGTCATCAATGAATACAATAACAAGCTTATCCAAATAAGGAAGCAACACACTATTCATCAAACACATAAATATAGATGGAGCATTAGTCAAATCGAATGGAGCTACAACAAACTCATAACACCCATACTTGGTCCTAAAGAAAATATTGTAGATATCTTCTTCCTTGATGCGTACCTGATGGTATCCTGATCTCAAGTCGATCTTAGAGAACATTGCTTCTCCCTTCAACTGATCAAACAAATCATCAATCATCGATAATGGGTACCTGTTCTTGATAGTTACCTTTTTTAGTTTCCTGTAATTAATGCACAATCTGAGAGTACCATATTTCTTCTTTACGAACAACATTGGTGCACCCTAAGGTGATACACTTGGCATAATGTATCCCTTTTCAAGAATCTTCTTTAACTATAATTTCAACTATACTAGCTCTAGGGTACTCATCCTGTAAGGTGCCTTCAGTGTTGGTGTTGCCCCTGGCACCAACTCAATAGAGAAATATACTTCCTGTGAGAAGGTAACTATGGAATCTCTGTTAGAAACACATCTTGATACTGCTGCAATATAGGGTACCTCTTGAATATTTTTTCATCCTCAACATATTTACCCTTGTCACTAGTTATATCCACTACAAACATCACACAACCCTTTCTGTAACTATTCTTAGTCTACATAGCGGTAACCATCCTCACTGAGGTAGGCTTCTTCTTTTCCTGCAAAATTATATTTTCCCCATTATCATCAAGGCACTTGATGGCCTTGTTGAAGCAATCCACTTTGGTCTTGTGAAGGTACAACCAATCCATACCGAAAAACATGCTATATGATCCCAATGGCAGTACTTTCAAATGTGTTGCTGTAGGCATGCCATTTAACTCAAATGCACAAGTTCTTACCCGATGGTGAACTCTCTTCTTTGACCTGTAGCCAACCCAATATTCTTTATGAACTTATTTTCTCAAACCACACTTATCCACCAAGTCAAGATTAATATAACTATAATTAGATCCAGGATTAATCAAAATAGAAACCATTTGATCACAAAGATTATCGTCCATCTCAATGATAGATGCCTGATGATCCTCCTACCTGTTGTCCACAACAACATAAATCTGAGGAATTCTATGACAAATATCCCAACTGTATGCGCTTCCTACGTACTATAGATATGAGGTCTACCACCCTGATACTGCGGTCAATCCCTCTTACGATGATCCTTGCCACATATCTAACATTGTAACAATGCTCTACCATCACCTCTAGTCTTCTGCTCTCCATGTCCCTTCTCAACTATATCGAACTTGTTGTAGGGGATCACATTTTCTTTCTCACCTGCATCTTAAGGTAGTCCCCACTTTAGTGGTAATTTTGCTTTCATTTTCTCATTTCCTTCCAAGTCACCCTTAGGCTCAACTTTGCGCTTCGACTACTCATAACAATGTTTCAACTTTCGGATGGCCTCCTCCAACGATCTAGGATCATTGAACCCAATTTGGTATCTATATGCTATTGGAAGTCCATTGATGAATCTTTGAACCTTATCCTTTTCCTCCTTGAGATAAGGCACATATCTCAACAACTCCAGGAACCTGCTAGTATACTTATCATCTATCATGGAACCCATCTATAACTCATAAAAATACTTAGCTCTGTCATCATAGTACCTTTCCAAAAAATACTTCTTCTTTAAGAGCCTCTCAAACTCATTCCAAGTCAATTCATCCTCCTGAATACCTTTAACATTCTTCACATCCTCCCACCAGATATTTTCTTTCTATTTAAGACTGAAAGTGGCTATCTTTGCTTTCATGTTCTCCAAATAATCATGCAATCTAAAGAACTTCCTCATACCAAGCAACCATGCCTATGCATCCTATGATTCCATCTCTCCATCGAATGTACGTGGCTTTGCTTTCTTAAACTCATCTAAAAAATATCCCCTGTCACTCATCCTGTAAGGATGATAACGATGGTGATCATAATTCTTGTTTGAACCAGAACTAGAATAATACCTATATCTATCACCTCTCCTATTCAGAGTATCCAAGGACCTTCCATCTCTAATCATGTCCTATTTATGTGACTTGCACTCACCATGAGACATGCTTCCATATGGCCCATTAGTTTTTTCCTCCTGCTCATGGTTGATCTAAAGTGGTCCCTATCACTACAATTCTGACAAACTCTGAAGTATCACTGCATTTACCATTTCATGTTTCTCCTGTGCTTGTATGATTCTGTCATTTTCTGCCTTACAACTCCTTATTTATTCCTTTAAACTTCTTAGTGTGTCTTCCAAATCAAAAGAGTTCCCAACACCACCCTACCACATTTGATCCATAGGCAGAGCCTCGAGAACTGTAGTCTACCATCTTGCTAGTCATCTTTGATATTCTTCCTACAAGGTATATCATGTCAGCTAAAGCAAATCACAACAAACCAACATACCTTAGCATAATTCGGGGAGGATCCCTCATCTGCAAGGTCAACAAATCAACATAATACAGGTACAACATAATCATGACAGCATATAGAAATATAACACATAAGAATATAAGCATATAACCATCCTTCTAGCTAGAGTCTAGTCATCAATGCATGGAAATATCAACTACACATACCATGACCTCATGCATGAAACAACCACCACATCACTGTACAGTTGACCACATGTGAATACTGATAATGCATAATCAACCATACAATCATGATGACACACTTCACAACAACCACATCCTCTCTCATGTGGTGACATCACTACAACCATTATCAACACCATGCAATACGCAAGTGACATGAATGCATGACCAACACACAACCTATCTAGTCTGAGGGCTGAACCATGCTCTGATACCACTTTGATATGACCCTCCTCCCACATTTTCCCAAGTAACCAGCCAACCGGGGTAAACACACCATACCAGACAATACCTCCTAAGTGACGTTACATAAGTGGAATTGTATGGAAACAAACCATACCAGACCTTCTGCACCTGCTACAGGACTCCCATAATGCATCCTAGTCATTCCCTTGACCAACCCCTAGGTCCCACTGAGCTTTTAAGCCACTAAAACCCCGAACCCTCCCTTGATATGGACAAGGTTACGTCTGGAAACCTCCAGATGCATGCACAACATGGGCTTGCATGCATCTGGGGACTTTTCTCCTTAGACCTATGCCTGCAACTTTGATATTTGTGCCACTTTTCAAGCCCAGAATATAGGTCACTACCCAGAAACCCATGTAGCTTTTAAAATCCATGAACTACATGATGACAATACTTATAAATCAAAAACTAACTCCATGATTAGCCCTGACCATCCCCAATAGGGACTGACATTCTGTCAAACACTTGGCATCAATGCAATCTACAGGAAATGAATACAAGACAGAGCATAAATGACTGATAACTCATACGAGACTTGACAAGAAGAATCACCACCCTCTTTCCTTAACTATTTTGATAGCAATTAGGTCTTACATCCATTATCCTTTCAATTACAAGTAAATACATGAAATAACCATGACAATAGCTACTCATATAACCATGCTTATAACTAGGATTAAACCATGTAAATAACAAAGAAATAACAACCATTAAAGCCACATATTAACAAGTACATAAGAAAGAGAAATTAGCTTTTATTAAACATATGAAAAGCTAACTAGGTTCAAGACTTCCATGCACCACCCAACCGTAGACATGGCTGAACCAAATATTTCTTTCAACCAGTCACCCTCGTGCCATATTCCAAGCATGAATGCGGGATCTCATGGATAAACCAATCCAAAAACAACCAAGGGAATCCAGAGAATTTTTCTAGGCCTTTGGGAATTTTCCTGAGACCACCTTCTCCCTAGATTTCGAAACCATTCGGCAATTCCAAAGCTCAAAACCGAGACAAAAATCCCATCACACCATGGCTATCTTGAAAAAGGCAAGGCAAGGCTGAAAACCACTATCATAACCCTCACCAAACCGTGATCTCACCAAAACAAGCACCAAGATCACAAAACGAAACCGAGCTAGGAATGCCTCTGGACACCATCACTATCCTTGAGGAATTTTTCGTCTCCTTGTTTCTCAGGATTTACCACAATCCACACCATATCAATAGGCCCTAAACCGAGACAATAGTCTCTCGGGCTTTACCGCAATCCACACTGGATCATTGGGCCCTAAATCGAGATTCCACCCTCAGGATTTACTATCTCTCTCGCCAAAATTGGTCAAGTGAATCCTAGGCCTTTGGGAATTTTCCTGAGACCACCTCTGCCCTAGATTCTGAAACCATCCGGCAATTTCAAAGCTCAAAACTGAGAAAAAAATCCCATCACACCATGGCTATCTAGAAAAAGGCAAGGCAAGGCTGAAAACCACTGTCATAACCCGAAAAAACCATGCCACCGACAACAAGAGAACCATATACCAACATGCAAATCCATGCATGTCAAAACCAGCTAGGAAATCACACATGCAATATCCTACTTGTAAGTATTCCTGCTGAAGTTGCCTGATCCTCCTCTCCCTTGCTTGATCTCTGCTTTCCTTTCCTTTCCTTTCCTTCCTTTGCTTTCTTTTCCCTTCCTTCCTCTAAAGCTAAAATGCTCCAATAAACTCTAAGTGTCCAAGAGTGAGAGAGAGAGAGAGAGAGAGAGAGAGAATGATGAGAGAGCTCCAAAACTGAACTGATAAAAGGTTACAAACTGATCCTTAGGATCATTTTTATGAATTAGGCCTCTATTTTCTTCATTTTTTATTATTTTCCTTCAATTTCCTCCTCACATGCAACCTGTGACCTTTTACCTTCCTTTTCTCCTATTTTCCTTTATTTTCATAAATAAATGTGCCAAAAATACCTTTTTTCCTTTTTAATACCTTAGCCATTGCCATTACCAATTTCCATTAGTCATAAACATATCTAGTGATGCCCACTAGGATATATTTTCCCAACATTCAACTTGGAATACATGTCCCTTAACCGTGGTCTTATTTTGTCTTTATTAACTTTTAAGTACATGAATTTTTAACCAGTGGATGTTACAACTATTTACAATATAATTCAACTATACACTATTCACACAAAACATTGCCACAAACCTTGTTAAGACTCTATAACTCATTCATTGATCTCATTATTGATACAAAATACATAAGTGATAAAACCATGGAACTGGAACAAAACCTATGGATATTTCATATTTATAATAAGCATCAGTAGCACAAGTTATACACAAGCTCCATATACCCGAATGTGAGAACTCAAACTATGATAATTCATATTACACTATCTAGCCAATGCCATTATGATAAACATAGTAAATATTGACAATAGAATAATAGGATATTAAATCTATAGTGCAATCATTAACCAATATTGACAACAAAACTATTATCCAACAACAAAACAAAAATAACATCAAATAAAGCAACAACAAAAACCACTAATCAGACAACAGAACCCACTACTGTTGGAAACAACTCATTTTATAGCTTTTGTCTTCAACATCCTACTTCAAGGAATCCCCAACCAACTCACCTAGCTAGCTCGCCCTAATGAGTTATCCTCGTACATGTTGAGTTGCAACCATTCATTGGACCAAACTAGGATGAATCACCACCACTGCCCATATCTAACCAACCTGCATAGTTAGAGGATACATTGTTGACCAAGGAATATTTCATTTAAGGTGTAATATTCTTGGCCTTCATCGCACAACTATGAAGTTTGTCCAGCATATGTGGCATGTTGTGTCCAATGTCCTCCATCCTCTGTGTGATTTCTCCACACTTAGGAAAAATTTCAAACTTTTCCTCCCTTTTCTCATTGTTCTTTCTTATCCCTAATAGTCCCCCAACACTAAACATGGCTCATCCTTGGGCCAATTTGTTGTGGTTGTGCACCAGTGGAAGAAGAAACCTTTACAATGTTCACCAAAAAAATTTCAAACATTTATTTAGTTTTGTGCGTGATTGTCTTTGTTGCCTCTACTAATCCTATAATATTTGTGGTAGTCTTGATAGGCATAGGAGCAATTTGGAACAAAGTTTCATTCTCAGGAATGAATTTGTGCATTGTGATTTGTGTTGCAGTGAAATCATCTATGAGTTGCATGGCTTCAACTTGCAATTTTCCACTTTTTGAGCTAGTTGTTGTTGCTCCACTCTCAATTGGTTAATATTTCTTCCCAATTCCGCACTTTTGTCAATTGCAACTCTTCTTCCATGAGTAGAGATATCAAATAGCTACATTTGTTGCTCCATTGTTTGAATCCTCATCCCAATGTCTTTGAGCTCGACATTATCTTGCAATTTATTCCATAAATCTATGTTGGCCTCATATAATTTGTGCACTCATTTTCAAAATATTGTGCACTCTCAAAATATTTGGAGGCTATCTAGACCCTTTCCCTTCTTTTTACTTCTTATGGTGGGATAGTGGGATTGATCTCTAATTGTAGCTATTCTACCTTTTATTTTAGGCCATGAACAACCTCTTCAATCTTGGGCAATTTCTCCTTTGTGGGAGTGTCAGTTTCCATGGGGACACCCAACATCTTACTATATAGTGCTTTGATAACCCGTCAGAGTGTCCCTTCTATTTCTTTGACTTGATGTCCTGGTTATTCCAACTGTTTGTGTGCGTCTTACAGAGCCTTGTCATGCTCATTAGTGAGTTGGATTAAGTCCACCAAGTTTGCTTGTGCATGAAACTATACTTCCTAGGCAATGGACTATTGCTAAGAATGTAAAACATGCATTGGTAACTAAGAAATAATTAGATCTACCTGCGGAAACACTTGAGCCCGTTGTTGGTCATTAGTGTCCAAAAATTATACTATGACTTTAAGGATGAACATGGCGTGATGATAAGCAAATTCGAGGATGGATGTGACGGTTATGATTAGATCTCTAGCACAAGAGGTACATTGGTTGCCTTCATTGTAGTTGTTGGATCTGCTACACTTGGTGTAGGAGTAGCTTTCTAATATGGCTAAATCATTAGATGCAATTTCTCCAACTATTACTCTGTTTGATCCTGTAATTCCCTCTACTTCTATGCAACTTTCTCAATAGTTATGATGAGAGAGGTGGTTCCCTACTCTGTCAATTCTTTGATTTGTTGAACTAATTCTCTAGTTCCTCCTCCGAAAGAGAAGGTTTTTCAAGGCCTGTTGTCTTGCTCACTTTTTGCTTCTTTTTGGCACCCTTCTTTTTACCTTCCAATGGCCTCTTATCACTTCTTGGCACAACTTCCTCTTCCTTGGGTTCCCATTGGGGTGTGTTGGGAAAATCTTGTTCAGGTTCCTATGGCAAAGGTTCTGGGCATTCCTTCGGTTATGGGGCAGATGACCCTGTCTATTATGGTCCCTGACATTCCCTCTTTGTGCCATAGTTAATTTATATACCTGCGACTACTCATCAGGGGTTGGTATATGCCAGTCAACTAGCCAATTGTTCACTATCTATGACTTTGCATTCTCATCAAGCTTGTAACAACACTTCCACCATCACTTGTCAGGGTCTACACATGCATGTACATACATGTGGTGAGGAGTTGCATGGAGCATTGTGATTTCCTTATAGGCTTCAACAACCTATACCAAAATGTGTGATACCTTGAAAATATCATAATTAATGACTTATTTCCATATATAAAATTTCAAATTTGTATTCATCTAGCTCTTTTTATCATAAGTATACTAGAGTGATCCAAACCACAACGCAATGAATTTTGTCTTGTTTGGAATAGGAAAGTTGGTATCCCGAGAGACCTGCCATTTTTTCAAAGCAATCAGGATCAATAGCCATGCATAATGGAACTCGACATTCCTATCCTTCGCCTACAAACAATCTTGCATAAATTGATTTAGTAGAAAGGTGGTCCATTTCATCTAGACACTTGCAATGCATTTTGTCGCGGCAACCACTGATCCTACAAGTAATTTCTCCTTTTGGAACTTCCTAAGAAACTTACAAGAAATTAGTAGCGTGGAAAAATTCACCTACTCATCACTTATAGAGGATATTAATATCCCCCTCCATCCACAAACTGCACTGTATTTTTCTATCACCTCCTTACCAACATCATTTTCATTCTTTTTATCAAAGAGAGGTTATAGATCCTCTCCTACCATGGATAACCCATAAATCCTAGATATGAGTTATGAATCAATTTCTATGGGCTCACTGAGCCACATCTCTATTTTGTACACAACTCAAGAGTAATTTAACACAAATATTTACTTCATTACTAGACCAAAATGGGGGATATCTAACAAATTTAAAATACCTGATTTATCAAGCCCCTTAGCCCATTGTTGAGGTTCACAAACCCATGGAAGTCTTGGTTGCACTATGATAGTCATGTACTTTTCCTGAGAAAATTGGGGAAACCTTTTGGGGTATGTGACATCGTGTTCATTATATTTCAGCTTGTCGATCATGTTGAGCATGGCACCTTATTTGATAACCCCTTTCAGAATTGAAGTTGTTAACAATTTATACTTTGGCTCTTTCAACAACTGAGTTTTTGATTTTGCAACAAGTTGTGGAGGCCGCACACCACTAGCACCCTTTGTCCTTGATTTATTGGGAACTAATGATGAGGCCATGGCATATGTATCTAACAAATAAAAATTCCTCTGCAACTACACTTTGATCTTAGAACTTCTCTTAGTTTTGTGCTTCATACCTCGACTTTACTCTTACAAATATGAGACAATGAGAAAAGAATTGGATGAAGTATTAGTGACTTACATGCCTTGTGCACATTTTCAAGAACAATAACTTTCAGTAATCTTGGTTATATCTTATAATAAATTCATCTTTCTCTTCATCTTTCTCTTTTCCCTGATGATGGATCCCATTTGGGATTCAAAACGTTGGTGTAAAAACTCCATTACTGTGGGTTCTCCGATCAGAAATTCAAATAAGAACATCATTTGTGATTCTAGCCATGGTGGAAGTCATGTCAATAACCTTTCTGACATAGCTGCCAATCTAGGACATATTTTTATTTAATAAATTTAATGTCTTTTTACATAAATTTCCATGGTGTCCCATCCACATGGGTGGCACATGCATCTTCTAGTGCCTTTATCTACAGTTTCCTGGTTTAAGTTTCCATCATCAACCAATACCTATAGTCCATTTTTCACATTATCACTAGTATTGCACACATTCCTTGGTTGCTTGTTCAACTGACTGTGTTGTGTTATTGGTTCAAAGTCACTATGTTAAATCCGGTGATTTTAGGGTAATTTTTTTGACATAAAATAAATCCTCTAACATGCCAAGTAAAGAATCATTAGTAGGTGACATCATGTCAAAATTAAGTTTAATGCTTTCAAGTGCTCATTTGCTTTATAATTAAGTTTCATACTTTATTTTGAAATTGACATGGAATTTTTATGGCTTGGCTCTTTCTTGAATATCTGGCGAGTCTCTCATGTCAATAAGATTTTTTATCTCTAGCTTGGCCTAGCCATTTATTGAATATCTAAAAAGTCTCTTGGGGATCTTGTCAATAATAGTGGAAAACTCATGTCATGAACCTCTCCAAAGACCAATATCAATCCATAACACGGTGAAACCATTGTTGGCCACATTTGCTTTTCCTTCTCCCCATTGTCCCCAATTCTTGTTCCATCATTATGGCCTTTTTGATAGCATGCTCCCTCAATCGGTCACTGACCTTCCAAACTCTATTCTTTCTCCTCTGGCCTAGGTGATTTCACAAAGTCATCTGCAATCCATCCCAATAGGATTTTCTTCATTTGCTAGTGGTAGGTCATGAGGTCGAAACCCTATGAATTTAGGGTAGATTTTTGGTCATTAAATAAAGCCTCTGACATTCCAAACAAAGCCAACACCAATTTACATACTTTTGGCATGATTCTTTCTGGAATTTCTAGCAAGTCTCTCAACTTTCAAGTCAAGAATGTTTTTCTCAAATCTGGTCCAACTGTTTATGGAATATTTGGAAATCTCTCGAGAATCTTGTCAATAATAGTGGTGAATTCCCCTTATGAACATCTCCATAGACCATTCTCGTCCTATAGCATGGTGAAACCCCTGATGGTCATTTTCACTTCCCACTCCACATCATCCCCAATTCTTGTTCCATAATTATGGCCTTCTTCATAGTAATCTCCCTCCATGGTCACTCAACCATTCGGAATTTGTATCTGGTCCTCACCAAGGACATTTTAGGGAGCCCTTTGTAGTCCAGTTCAATACAATTTTCTTTATTTTCCAATGGTAGGTCACAAGGTCAAAACTTGGTGAGTCTAAGAGAGCCTCTTAAAATCTTTCTTGAATGTCTAGGGACTCTCTCGTATCAATAATGCTTTGTTTGGAGTCTAGCCTGGATGTTTATTGAATGTATGGGGACTCTCTCATATGAATAATGCCTTGTTTGGAGTCCATCCTGGATGTTTATTGAATGTTTGGAAAGTCTTGAAAATCTTCACAATAATAGGGGTGAATTTTTGTTTCATAAATTGAAAGGAATAAATATGTCAGTCATTTTTCTCTAGAAATGCTTTAGGCATTACCTGAAAATGCCACTAAACTCTTGGAGGTGGCGAGTTAGAATCATCTCCTTGTGGGTGCTCTAGTTGGATGAAAACGAAGGAGAAGCGTATTTTGCATATATACCCGACTCTTAAACTCTCAAATCAAATGAAAGAAATCTAATGGAAACCAGAAAGAAAATAAAATAAAATTTGACACAGTCATATGGAGGACGTGAGATGTCTTTCAGTGATTGATTTTGCATATATACCCGACTCTTGAACTCTCAAATCAAACGAAAGAAATCTAATGACAACTAGAAAGATTGATTTGTTTAGCTTGGATTACAATCTTTTCCATTCGGGTAGACCATGGGATGTTTAGATGCAAAGGAAATTTATTTAAAAGTATTATATATATTGAAAATATTGTGAAACAATTCTAGAGTTGGTAACTTGATTGGTTAGGAGCATTCTCCAATTTACTAAGAACAATTTAAAAAGATAAATTTAACTTTTATTACACTCACCTAAAATATACATTCTTACTACATTAGCTAAAAACAATTCCAAAGAATAACTTTAACTTTTATTACACTCACCTAAAATATACATTCTTACTAAATTATAAATTAGTAATATATAAATTCTTTCTAAATTATAAATTAGTTATATATCTATTTTAAGACTATAGATATATGTGTGTAATGCTTAAAAAACAACAATTTATTTATGATAAAATAAACAATATATCTACTTTAAAGATATAGATAGGTGTGTAATGCTCGGAAACAACCGATAAAATAAGCACAAAGTGTGGCACTCAATTATCTTCCTCACAAAATTTGGCATTCAATTATATACTTGTATTGGCAACAAAATCAAGATGCTTTTTCCACATGTCCCCACAAAGTGCTTTTTATCATAGGTCGCAGCCAAGAAAAGTGTCGTGTGTTTTTTTGTAAAGGTGGCAGTCAAGAAAAGCAGGACCGTTGAATCCAACCAATATATTTGTTTCCCGTCCTTGTCCTAAGTGCGTTTTTGCAGAGGTGGCAGTCAAGAAAAGCTTGACCGTTGAATCCAACCAATATTTGTTTCCGATCCTTGTCCCAATCTTTGCCTTTTACGAATCTGCTCCTCCTCCTCCCATGGCTACTGCGCTTCGCTGTATGAGTCTTGTCTTGGAGCTACATGTGTGTATGAGTCTAGAGTCTAGTCTCTATGTATGAGTTTTGTGTTGTCTGGTATGGTCTGGTCTGGTTTGCGTGTTGTTGTGTATGTGTTGTGTTGCGGGGTACAGGGAGGTAAAGATAGACAGACATGACACCAATTCAATTTCAATCGGCAGGCGCGAAAGGTATATGAATGAGGAGATATCCACCCATATCCTTCTCAATCCCAGGTATGCAAATTTCTGTACATGTAACCTTCACACAGATGTTAGATTGGCTTAGTAATTGGCATACACTGCAAGAATTAGAATTAATATGATGCGTTGATTTTCTTAAAACCTTCACACAGATGATTCTTACTATGAATTTGTAAATCTTCCCACAGATGTTAGATTGGCTTAGTAATTGGCATACACTGCAAGAATTAGAATTAATATGATTTTGTAATTATTTCATGCAATTAGCTCTGTTCATGCTCTATTCAGTTAATTTGTAATTATTTCATCCAATTAGCTCTGTTCATGCTCTGTTCAGTTAAATTGTAATATGATTTTGTAATTATTTCATGCAATTAGCTCTGTTCTAGCATATATTGAATTACCAGGCTAAACGCGTAAATATGAATGGGCACCTGCTTCAGTTTTTGAATCCACAGAAATTGCCTAAATATGAATTGGTACATGCCCTGCTTCAGTTTTTGAATGCACAGAAATTTCTAGGCTAAACGTATTTATATCAATTCATATTTGCATGGGATGGGATGGAATTCAATCAATAATGGGACAGGTAAATTTCTTTGCATCTCTCTGTGTGAGGTAATTTGTTTGCATCGAGTCTCTGTTTTTGCATCTCTCTGTGTGAGGCTAATTTCTTTGCATCGAGTCTCTGTTTTTGCATCTCCCTGTTTGAGGTTAATTTCTTTGCATCGAGTCTCTGTTTTTGCATCTCCCTGTTTGAGGTTAATTTCTTTGCATCGAGTCTCTGTTTTTTTCTTTTGTATAGATTTCAAATATACATGATCAGCCCAGTGAGTGGGATTAGCAGGAACTAATTTGATTGGGGATCAATGTTGCAGTATGAGGATCGTTCGGCCGGCCCTTTTCAAGCTGTTAATTGTATGGCTATGGCTATGGCAATGGCAAAGGCAAACAGAGACTGCCCCTGCTCTTGTCGCCATAGGATTATTGCCTCCTGCAACTGCTGCAAACTACTTCACAAGCCCTGATTGGCACGAGACAGAATTAAGGAGCTGTGTCTGATACCCATTCTCTCTGCTGCGCTTCAATTATGTGTTACCCATACCCGCTGCTGCGCTTCAATTCTGTGTTACATGCGCTTGGAAATGTTGTTTGAGTTGCAGCCCACAAAATGAAAGCTACAGAGGGCGTTAGGTCGCTACAGAGGGTCAAGGAAGGATGCGGGTAACATAATGTGATTGGGCCAATGGATGGTTCCACACCTGGGACTGGCAGTGACCCTGGATGGTTCCACACCTGCAGTGATCCACAGCTGGGCACGGTTATATGGAGAACATCAGTCTTTAGAGTAAATTCATCTCCTCCCCACTGCAGTGGAGGACGGTTATATGCTATGAGCAGTGGGGAGGAGGTGGATTGTTTAGAATAAACACACCTACAAATTCCCAAATAATTCGCGGAACCTGGTGGTGGGTCGTCCCACTACGCTTTAGCACCACCATCAAATGACATGCATAGATGTATAAATGATATGCTTAGGCCTAAATTTCCCACATCTTCTTGCAAATCCGAAAACGGTTCGCTTGCTATTTCGACAACAGGAGGGTTTTCTGCATTGCGCCATCAACCGACTCTGCTGATCCAGGCATTCTCTTCAACGAGGTGGACAGGAGGGATCTTAGAGCTGGCGACCATGTTTACTCATGGAGGACAGGTTACACATATGCTCACCACGGTACATTTCCTCGCATTAATATGACCTCAATATAGTTACAGAGAACTCATTATATTCCTCTGGATTTTAATGCATTTGTTTTTAATTGGATACCCCAATCGGTTCGCTGGCTTTAGTTCACTTCAACATTATCCTATATCTATAAAATTAGGTTGGAGACACTACCAGGTGTTTCCTCCAAATGTTTGAGTTATGGTTTGCTGCCAATTATCGTTATGCTTGTTCTCTGCTACACTTTAGTTCTAGTTGATGCCATTTCTGTTTCGACATCTAACTGACTAGCATAATGACTGACTTTGTTTAGCTGTTCTGCAATCAAATGTAATTGGATTTTGTATGCTTTCCCCATTTAATTAATATTCATTTGCCTCTAGTTCAATACCAAAACAACATCTGAGTTGAGTTTCCCAAGATCCCCTGACAGCGGCGGCCTGCAATATGGAAATAGTGGAGTGATGCGGTCTTGTTTAGAAACTAATATTCATTTGCCTCTAGTTCAATACCAAAACAACATCTGAGTTGCCCAAGATCTCCTGACAGCTGCGGCCTGCAATATGGAAATAGTGGAGTGACGCGGTCTTGTTTAGATTGCTTTCTTGAGGGAGGAGTTGTTTAGATCACATTACCAGATTCTAGGAGGATGATACCACTAACCAACAACATAGGTTTATAAAATAAGATATCCACCCTAGCTATATTTTCCAATTAAAAAAATTCATATATTCCAATATAGAACAAATTAATGTGTAGCAAGTACATGCTACACTACTAATGCTCAATATGTAGCAAAGTTTCTCTTAAGTCAAGTTAAATTATAAAGATGATTTCAATCATCAAATTATGTTAGTCATTTTTTCAAAAGTTAAATCAATTTATGTTTTTTTTGTTTAGCTATATAGAAAGCATAGATTGTCACTGAGTTTTAAAATATATTATTTTTGCAGAAAATCATTGGAATATATGTGCATGGCCACTACTTACATACTAAACATTTACATGTCCATCATGTTCATGACAGAAGACACAGAATGATTATGACATTAATCACTTTCAAAAGAAATTAACATTTATTTATTCATTGTGTAATTACTCTGGAAAATCTCATAATAATAAAAATTATTTTTTTGTTTGAAGGGTTTGTGCACCCTCTCTCGTTTTACACTTCTTAGTTTTTACTTTCCCTTTTTGGTTATGTTTAAAAGTAATTAGCATCATAGATTTTAAGTTAATAACTTTTAGATTTTAAGTTAATAACTTTTAATAATACATCCGCCTAAAATATGAAAATACTTGAAAATCAACTTCTTAATTGTTAGTATGTACGCTTTACACATTTTAAATGTTCAAATGCATTAAAATGCTTTTTGTTTCTGCATTGACGTGTATTCATATTATTTTCATGTAATGTTTGATGATTGATGACATTTTTTACTTTGTTCATGATTGTGTATGACAATGTTTGCTCTTTGAGTTATATTTAGTGTTTGTATTTACAATGAATATGTATTGCATGTTGATATGTGTTCTAAAATGTGTGCATGTGTGTCCCCTTTAGGAATGACTATCTACAACATGTTTTCTGCGATGATTCAAATTTGATGTGCAATATGTGTATATTTGCAACATTTTATGTGTAATGATCAAAATTTGATGGGTGACATTTGTATGTTTTTGTATTTACAACATTCTTTGTGTATAGTGATCAAAATTTGATGTGTATTCATGATTGTAGAAATGTTTCTGGTTTTAGTTTCATTTGTATGGTTGTGTATTTACAATGATTGTGTATGACATTTGGATATGTACTTTAGAATGTGTGTGAAATTTCATTTGGCAATGCTTAGTATCTCCATGTGCTTGTATCTTATGCATTTACAATATTTTTAGGGTGTAATTGATATGTGATGTTTCTATGTTTGTGTATTCTTGTATTTTGATGTGTATTCATGATTGTAGTAATGTTTGTGGTTTTAGTTTCATTTGTATGGTTGTGTATTTACAATGATTGTGTATGACATTTGGATATGTACTTTGGAATGTGTGTGAAATTTCATTTGGCAATGCTTAGTATCTCCACATGCTTGTATATTATGCATTTACAATATTTCTAGGGTGTAATTGATATGTGATGTTTCTATGTTTGTGTATTCTTGTATTTTGATGTGTATTCATGATTGTAGTAATGTTTTTGGTTTTAGTTTCATTTGTATGGTTGTGTATTTAAAATGATTGTGTATGACATTTGGATATAAAGTTTGGAATGTGTGTGAAATTTCATTTGGAAATGCTTAGTATCGTTGTGTGCGTGTATTTTATGCATTTACAATATTTTTACATTGTAATTGATATGTGATGTTTCTATGTTTGTGTATTCTTGTATTTTGATGTGTATTCATGATTGTAGTAATGTTTGTGGTTTTAGTTTCATTTGTATGGTTGTGTATTTACAATGATTGTGTATGACATTTGGATATGTACTTTGGAATGTGATTTGGCAATGCTTAGTATCTCCATGTGCTTGCATCTTATGCATTTATGATATTTCTAGGGTGTAATTGATATGCGATGTTTCTATGTTTGTGTATTCTTGTATTTTGATGTGTATTCATGATTGTAGTAATGTTTGTGGTTTTAGTTTCATTTGTATGGTTGTGTATTTACAATGATTGTGTATGACATTTGGATATGTACTTTGGAATGTGTATGAAATTTCATTTGGCAATGCTTAGTATCTCCATGTGCTTGTATCTTATGCATTTACAATATTTTTAGGGTGTAATTGATATGTGATGTTTCTATGTTTGTGTATGCTTGTATTTTGAGTTTGATTTGCATAGTATTTACAATGATATTGTATGACTTGTACTTTGAAGTGTGTGTGAATTTATTTTTTCAATGCTTAGTGCCTACATGGGCTTGTATGTTTATGCATTTACAACAATTTTTTTGTGTGGCATGTAATGTTTATATGTTTGAGAATTTTTTAGGTTTGTGTGTTTACAATTTCTTTGCTTGCACTGACTAAAAAATTGATGCTTATTTTTCTGTAATAAGAGAATTTTTATGCCTAATGTTTTTATGTTTTTAAAATTTGATATGCAATCATGTATTAATGGAAATTTTATGTGCATTGATAATTGCGTATAATGTTTATCGTGTGCTTTTCCTTTATATCTATATATTTAGAATGAATGTGGATGACATATTGTATGTAATTTAAAATAAAAATAAGGGTTTGGGGAGTGCTGAGTGTAGTGTATTTATAGGCTAGAAGCAGGGGGTTGGCCTCGTTAATAGAGAATTTATGATTCTTGAAGCCAAGAGAAGATCTTTATGTGAATACACATATACGAGCATTAGAACCCAATTTTTATCTTTCCCCCACTATATATATATATATATATATATATATATATATATATAGATAAAATTTGATGCTTAATGTTTCTATGTTTATGTATGATGTTATGTAATTGTATTGATTGTATTTGTTTTCTATTTAAATAATTGTATTTATATGATTGTATTATTTAGTTGATTTTGCTTAAACAATTTTATTTGATATATATATATATATTATATAATTGCACTTGATAATTGTATTTTAAAAGTCATATATTTGATTTGTTTATCTTCCCCCCACTATATATATATAGATAAAATTTGATGCTTAATGTTTCTATGTTTATGTATGATGTTATGTAATTGTATTGATTGTATTTTTTTTCTATTTGAATAATTGTATTTATATGATTGTATTATTTAGTTGATTTTGCTTAAACAATTTTATTTGATTTATATGATTTATATAATTGCATTTGATAATTGTATTTTAAAAGTCATATATTTGATTTGTTTGACATAAATTTATACATTTGTATAATTATATTTAATTATATAATTTGAATTTATATTTTTATAATTGTTTTATAACTATATTTATATAATTTTATATTTCATTTGTAAATTCAATATTTTAATAAAATTATTTAAATTTAATTTAATTTTATATTAATAAAATATATATCATTTTAATTTTTTATATATCGTAACAAATATATATATATATATATATATATATATATATATATATTTTACTATTCGATATATTTGTTAAACAAAAGTATTTAAAATAGAAATATTGCCCATATATTTAATTATATTTGTATAACATTTAAAATCAAAAATTTATATTGATTTAATAATTTTTATAATAATTTAAATTTAATATTAATAAACTATTTGTTATTTAAATTTTATATATTTTTTAAAAAATGTTAATAAATGTATAACCATTTTTAATTTAATTTATATCATTATATATTTTTTAAATTTATATATAAATTTTTTAATATTTAATTATCTATTAAAAATAATATTATATAATTTCTTTCAAATGTTAATTAAATAAATATTATCTAACCAATTGTACTAGATAACTAATATTACTAATATTAAAATAGGTATGATCTTATTTTAATGGAATATACTTCACGATTTTATGAACTAATGTTCTTAACCCACATTCTAATAAAGTAACTTTATTATTTATATAATTATTAGAAAAGAATTAAGTTTAATAAAGTATTGATTGTTTATATACTCGTTAAAAAAGAATAAAGTAAATAATAATATTTTTTTTATAAATCATATAATTAGGATTTGGTGGATGTTCAAACCAACTAATGTGGTTTATCCTCGGGACAAAAATGAACCACATTAGTTCGTTCAAAAGATCGACCAAATCCTAATGATGTGATTAATCCAAAAGACAATATTATTTACAAGATAGATCATAGAAATTTAAGAAAAAATAAAATATTTATTATTCATATATATAATATATGTTTTATTTTCATTATAATTTTAATTAAAAAATACAATTATAATTATAATTATATATTAATTATTTTAAATCTATATATATTTTTTTATGTTTATCTATATTTATATATTTAATAAAATTTAGTATTCATATAAAATATTTATTTTATAAAAAAATATTTAAATCTAAATTATATAAATATGTTTATAAATAATATAATAATATTTATTATTTAATTTTTATAAATTTGTTTATATATATTTTTAAGAACGATTAAAATACAATATTTTTCATTTATATATATATATATATATATATATATATATATATATTTGTATTTATTTAATGTTTATATATTTATATGTCGTGGATGATATCACAATTGACAAAAGGCATGTTAGCAAGCCCTTGTGTATCCAAGTGATCGAAAGTTCAATCCCTCACAACTTAAAAAAAAAAGGTTTATATATATATATATATATATATATCAACGGAGTGTTCTAATGTCAAAGTGAACATCAAAATGAAGACATTCAATACATGAGTTATCACTTGATCACGTCATAGCACACATTCCATCACCTATTGAGCAATGAGGGAGGGGGAAGCCAATGAGGGAGGGGGAAGCCAACTGACAACAGATATGAATGCATTTCCCACATATACTTGGCACAATTAAGGAAGGGAGGGTGACATTGCAATTGCCATGTGTGGAGTCACAAACAAACATTCTCCCTGCTAGGTGAATTTACTTTGAAAAGGGAGCATTGAAGGATTTCCTTCAATGCACTAAGTTTTCCAATGCGATGCACTCTACTAGCAGAATGAATCCAACAAGGTTACAATTTTCATATCAGAGCTATAAATCCACGAAGGAATGGTGCCAGGCCAATAAGGGAAACTAGATCATCATCTCTATTATGAAAACCTTGCAAGTTGAAGGACCAAACCCCTTGATCTAGTCCCACTGAACTCCTTCATCACTGATACTCCTCAAAACTTCACTCCCTGCAACCCTACATGTGACAACTTCTCCATATGCAATTATATCATGTTTCATCTATGTTCACCTCATTCACCCTTTTGTCCACCCTCTAGTTCTAATATCCCTTGTTTCACCCTATACTCCCCTACCATTTCTCGTTGCAACTTCTCTATGTGCTTATTCCTTTCCGAGAATCTTGACAACCCTTGTTTCAGTCCCAAATTTCTAGATTCTTGTGTCTTTCTCGCATAGAGTTCTTCCATTCACTCATGCTTGGTCTCCGCTCTCCCCACAATGCCAAGAAAACGAGCTTGAGCATGGAGAGGAGTAGGCAGTCGCAACATGCAAGGTAACACAAAATCTTAGGCCTAAGTCTGAGCATTGGCAGAGCGATTTCGAGAGGACAACCTGGTGGTCATGCAACATGAATTTTTTTACATTAAACAAGAATTGATAGACAAGCATGCAACGCTTTGTATTCAAATGTATTTAGGTCCCCGACCTGGGTGCCCCCTAAGAGAAACCAATACCTCCACACAATAGGCTTGTATTGAGACCTCAACCACCTACTGGGCAAGGTGTTATTTGATTGTAACGAGAGTAGGGATGAGCTCCTCCTTTGCATGGGGGAGCTTCACCTGCTCTATTAGATTATGGATGGTCCACTGCAATGCCTAGATGCAAATCTGCTTAGAGATCAAGAACAACCACCCTCGACGAGGCCTACACCAATTGGATGACTACATGCACCTTTTATGGCTTACATCCATTACTAGTATGCCTAGTTTTGTCATAGTCCTTAATTAATCTATATGTTTTATAGTGTTTTGTTTGCATGCATATCATGGCTTATGAAGCCTCTTTTGTTATTAGTATTGAGCATGGTTAGCTTTTATTTGGACTTTCATGAACCAAACAGTAGGACTCTGGGCCAACCTTCTAAGCATGGTTTCCATTTAGGAAGACCCTATAACTAGTTGTGGATTTGATATATGCTTTGCTCTGTACATATATTTTTTCATGATATAAGATGTGAATTTAAAAAAAAATGTTTATATATTTATATTTAAAACATATATTTACATATTTAATATTTAATATTTTCATATATATATATATATATATATATATATATATATATATATATATATATATATATATAGATATGATATCTCAAATTTATATTTGTATGTTTTTAAATGATTGTGATTAAATTTCTATTATTTAGATTTGCAAGTAAACTTAGATTATTATCCATATTGCTTATTGAATAATCTTGATGTTACAAATATAAAAGAAGATCTATTTTCCTTGATTTCCCAAAGATGGACCCTTTATTGGATTCAAAACATCGACAATATTTTTTTTTTTTCTATGTTAAGACTAAACTAAGTACCCACGGGGAATTGAACCGGTGATCTATCGCAAGGAGTGCCTTAACAGCGCACCCATTCACCGTCAATCCAAAGCCCCGTGGGCAAAACATCGACAAAATTGGAACAATTGAAGAATTTTTTGCTTGGAAACTTGAATTACAAACCAAAATATGACGGAAAATTATGCATTCTTAAAAGGCATTTCTCTAGCTCAAGTTCTTCACCCAGAGTGGCTTCTAGTGTTTGGAGATTCCCAACTCAGAATCAGTTATATGGTCAAAGGCACAAATGCACAAGAAATCAAACTCACTTCTATCATCATTCAAGTACAATCTCAAGCTTTTGATTTAGCATGCCCAATTGAATGGTATCACATTAAGAGGGATCTCAATCAACTAATGGATCACTAAGGTAATTACACCATTAGCCTAGACTAAAAGGGGGGCATATTTTTCAAAGGTATACATGACAATCATCATATTCTTTAACTCCTTAATCTACCAAGTGTCAACTCTTCTTTGTACCACATGGAATCATTAGAATCTTCCTTGCATCGTGATCAATTATCATCCACCTCCCCTCTCCATTAAGAACCATAGTGTGTATGCTTTGGGTCTAATCACGCTTTTCCTTTCCCACACTTCAACTATGGAATAACTATGGGAAAAGACATGGCTTCTGATGCAAATTTTGGTTTCCTCCTTGGATCGATAGCTTGGTTGATTGATTGGTTTGGGTGACTAACTTTGGCTACAGTCTTTCACAACTAACCTTTTCCGTAGTGGATATGGATTATGGGGAGCTATGAGCCACATGTAGCTCCCTATGCCAACACTCAATGGCCATTGAAGAACTATGCTTCCGCAAGGATATTCTCTCAAAAAGACTGGAGGCTTTGGAAAACACCCCAATGAAAATTTTGAACATGTCATTAAGCATTCTGCCACATCTCAAGCATCAAGTCGACAACCTGGAAAACAGGGTCAACATCTTAGAGAAGAAGCTGACACTTGTGGCCAAGCAGAAGAAGCCAGTTGGGACACTCCTAGAAGATCATGAAAGATCCTCCATCCAGCTCCTAGCCAACCTCTCGTCAACCCACTTTAGCACTCTAGATGGCTTGCATATTCCTCCATCAACTGAGTTCTCTATCATAGGTCTCCTTGGTTTCACTGTAATTCTTAGAAGTTTTTTGGTTTTTTGGTCCTAAATTGTACTCTCATATCTTCACTATGGTGACTTGGTTTTCCTATCACATGTTTTATGATATCTATAATAAACAAACACTATAGCATTGGTCTGGTTGGGTCATGCAAACATGGTCTACTTTTTTGTTTATGATCAAATTTCATATTGAAAGTTTATGTTTGTTTATTACAATATTTATCATAATTTTTAAAAATGGCTAAAATTTAATTAAATTCAATATAAATTCAATATTTGTTATCTAATATATATATAATTAAAAAATGTATAATATCTTTCTTAAGGGAAATTACAAATTGTTTTAAGCATATTATTTTATTTTTCTTTCTTAATCTAATTATAGTATTATGTATTATTATAATATTTTATTATAATAATTTAATTTAATTTTAAGGGGTGGCAGGAGGGGTAGAGTTTCTTTATGACCCCGAGGAAGTCAATGTTATAGAGTATTCATGGGGTTTAGGGCACTTGATGAATAACCAAGTCAAAGCCTATGGTTCTATCAAGGTATTTTGTTGGCTAAAGAAAATGATAGTGCGCTTACTATATTGGGAGATTCTCTCCTAATTCTTCAACATTTGGTTAAGAACTCCTCCCCAAAGGAAAAATCTCTAGAGTCCCTTATGAAAAGAATCTGAAAAGCTGTTGAAGGAATCCCCTCACTAGAATTATTCCATGTCCTACGAGCCTTGAATAAAAAAGTGGAATGCCGTGCTAAGTAGCGAGTGAAGGTCTTCTTGAATCATGCCTTAGTCAACATGACCACAAACAATTTTCCTTGACATGCATGAGTTCCTAGAAATCATGACGAGTCATGAAGTAGTTAAATTATGCATTGAATTTGGGGGCTAAGTTTCGTTTGTCTCCAAGTGATAGTTTATTTTTAGTAAGGGATGAGTGAGAGTCTCAATGTCTAATTGAGGCTAGGATGAGTTACAAGAGTCAGTTTGACTTAGTTAACTAATCAATCACAAGTCCAAGTTCTAAAATCAACCTATCAGATTTAGTTGAGTTGAAAATCTTATAAGGAGGACAAAGGCACATCATTATACATTTTTGTATGCATAGGTTGTGTGTGTGATAACTTGTTATTAAAAGAGTGTATCTAGGAGCAACCTATACGCAATCTTGTGACAAAGAATTCCTTGCACACTAGCATTATGATTTAGGATAAATTCCAAGGAAAATCAACATTGTATCAGAGCACAGATTCGTATAAAGATCAACACATCCACAAGAGCTTTTCCTCTCAAGAGAAAATAGAGCCAAAGGAGTCATATAGATCAAGGTCCAAGTTGTAGGATGAAGGAGGAAGTATAGTTGAGCTTTTAAAGGGTTCTATGGGCGATTTCTATGTATATGACATGTGGAGAATCACTGGAATAGGTTCTGAAGTTTTCTATCCATAGGCCTATGATAGGGCCGAGCACATACTTGTATTCAGATGTTTGTATCTCCCTAGATATGAGGTCGAGCTAGAATGTTGATTGTTGGCCAAGTTCATGAGGAGGGGGATGAAGGAGTATAGAGTTGTATACACAGGGTTGTGAGTTGCTGTATAGAAGGTACAAGGGCCAAGTTTCCTGTGGATGTGTACAAAATTTAGAATCAGTCATGGAATGAAGTTTCTCACTGAACCGAGTTTGTTGAAAGGGGATAGTGGCACTGTTTTTCAAGGAAGAGGACTGTTGGGTGGAAGATTGTTCATACGTCTTATGAAGATAATTTTGTTTAGCAACTTAAGTATAGAAATGGAAAACTTTTAGACGTTGTTATATGTGTCCTAAAGTACTATCCTTGTGAAGGGCTACAAGGCAGTTAAGATGGCAACTTTTTCTTTTAAGAACATAACTGATCAAATTTGTGGAGGACATAGATCATATTGTGAAGGAGAGCTCTCTCATTAAGCAAAATGGCATTCCAAGGATTGAGATCAGGGCACCATTTAGAGGGATCATGATAGTATTGGAGGATAATGGGGTGGCAGAGTTCATTAATAACCCTATACAACCACCACAAGATGCCCAACAATTGACCCAACATAATAACAATGATATCAAGGCTAGGAGGATTATTCTAGAAGGGGTAAAAGATCATATAGTTCCTCATATGCCCATCTGGATACTCCTTAGCTTATCCTTAAGAGAAAGCTTCTTGGGATAAGCTTAAGGATAAGCTAAGGAGTATCCAGATGGGCATTGGAGATCCCATCGTCACATATTTTTCAAGGTTCACTAAAGTTCGAGATGAGTTGGGTGGTGTGGGCATAACTATACTAGAGCATGACCTTGTGAGTTTTGCTCTTCTAGGACTTCACAAATATTGGTATGGTTTCCAAGATGCAGTAAGTGGGAGAGAAAATTATCCAAGTTCGGAAAGGCTATGGACTAACTGCATTCAGGAAGATATCCAACAGTGATAGATCAATGAAGACAGAGGATAAGGAGAAATTTTCCCTGACAAGAAAGAGAAACAAGGCTAAGGGAAAGGAGGGACAATGAGTGGTCGAGTCTAGTCAGAAGTGTAAGAAGAAGGATCTAAGAAATATCAAGTGCTTTCACTGCCATAAGTTTGGGCACTATGCCACTAAGTTTCCTAAGCAGGAGTCTAGTAAGGATCATGTTATTACATTAATGAAGGTACATGCATTTTAAGCCTAGTTCGAGAAAGATTTCTCATTGATATCTTGCATGGAAATCTCTACATATAATAGTGTATGGTATATTGATTCAGGAGAATCCTTTCACATGATCAGGAATAAGAATAATTTCAGCCACCTGAAGGAGGACATGCAAGTTTCAGATTGAGTTAGGAGATGATGGCATGGATGCAGCTAGTGGAGTTGGCACTGTCATTTTTTAAAGCGAGTCAAGTAATTATCTTCATCTTAGAGATGCCCTCTATGTTCCAGGATTAAAGCAGAATCTTGTTTCAATAGCTACCCTTGAGGATAAGGGTTATCATGTCTATCTTCAATAGGGGTAAGGCTTAGCTCAAGCACTTAGCTTCTCGATGTAAGAAGCAAGATAGGTGTGAGGGTGAAGAATATCTACAAGTTTAAAGTAGAGGTAGACACAACCTTGAGTACGTTATCGGGAAATCTAGTGTCCATGCAGAGCTGCTAGTCCCACTAAGACTGGTCGCTATCTTAGAAACAAACAAACTAAAACTACTTTCGTTTTCCTTTATGAGAAGTAGATAAGATGGGAACAAAGGAGACCAACCTCTGTCTTGCACTTGGTTCCTTGCTTGATTCCTCTCCCTTCTGATAGATCTTTGCCACTCGCTTCCTCGTCTACCCAGCTTCAAAGAGCACCTGTGGAATCAAAGCAGCATAACACTATCCAAGAATAGAGATCTACTATCACAAACAATATAGGACCAGATATATATTGACCACACAAATGCATATATCATCAATCATACAAGACTGTGGAGGAAAACTTGAATAGCTTTATTAATATCAATAATAGCAAAGATGATTACAACCAATTGTTCTGACCCAGCTTCATCCTCTCAGCAAGAAATACCTTCTTCACCTCATGAAAAGCTTAGATCACCCAACACTATGATGTTACACCAAGAAACCAGCAGCACTTCCTTACAAGATACAAAATTCCAGCCTCTGGATCTTGAGCGATCCATATATAGATGATTGCAGGGAGGTGAGTCAGCTTCTGAGATTTGATTAGTGTCCTCTCTCTGATAGTTCTTGATTCCACTTGGAGATTGATGATCTCTTACTCATCCCTGGGTGAATTTAGAGAGGCAAGTGTCACAGGAGAAGTTTCTGGAAGATTCCATGATCATCCACCTCACAAATTGACTCTGCCATTTGTCCACTCTCGCCCATCGTACCCCATAGAAGGGCTTTTCAGTATGCTTCGCACCTCCCGTGTGCATTTAGGTGGGATGCATCGCACTTTGACCATGGAGCAAGTGAGATGGTCCAGTTTTGACTAGTTCTGAGCAGTTTTTTCATGGAGAACTTCTGGGAGAAGATGTAATCAGCTGACCTTGTTCTTTTAGGGTATGGAACAACACTTTTAGGTACTTAGGAGCCCTTGGTTTATGGACATGTTTGATTGGGGTCGCAGTGCCCAAAAATGTCTATAACAGTTGCCCCCTAAAGCATGAGGTCGTTAATATTTTGATGTCGGGTGAAATGCTTTATCATGAGGATCCGAAGTTTTTTCGAGCTGGAAGGCGACCTGTAATAAGATACAATACAATACATTATCTTCATAATATTTTCATGATCTAGTTGAGGCGGGCATTCCCATGATCAGCTTTATAAATTCATTTTAATGTACATAAGACAGAAAATCATCTGTGTGCAGAATGATGATTCTGGTAGAGCCATCATCCCTTAGATTGGATGATTATCTGTGCAACAATGATGTACATTTGATGTCTTTATTTTCCTGAATATATATCGCAGCCCAGATGGATGGAACTAGATCCGGGGTCTTCAATCTCATTCGATCTTCACTCAAAGTACAAGTCGATCCATGTGAGAGATGTTCTGGAGTCGAACATGGAAAGACATCGCCTGATTACTAGCCAATGATGTAAGCTGTTAACAGGCGCGAGAGGAATCACCGATAATGATGATGATCCTCAAGGTATTACATTACAATTCACGTGGTGTGAATAAGGGACTTGGCGTCGAACACCACGCAAAATCTTTCGGTCGAAGGCCATTGATGTAAACCTATCGCCGGAAGTGGGAAACTTTCCATTGAGGCATGCAAGCTTCAAAGTACTGAAAGGGTTGTCCCTAAGTCAACTTCTTGGATAATGAGCTGATGTCGACAAGAAGTGACCCGCCATAGGAGGGCCTTAATGAATCCCACATCTATGGCACGGAATGGAGTAAATTATTTTGGAGGTGAAAACGATCTGATGATATAGGGTTCAAGGTGGCGGTCATGAAAGAATGGAGCGTAAATGTATTGCAGTGGATGAGACACAGGTGAATTCTCTGAGCAACTTCTCTTAAACATACTGGTGACACTGACATGATGGATTGGTAGCGTTAACCCCAAATATGGATGGTGTGATGGACCAATGGTGATATGACCAGTGAACGAAACAACCCAACCCGACTCGGATGCGGAGTGAAAGTGTCATGTTCAAGAGCGACTTGCTACCAATAAAGTTTCTTCAAGTTTTCTTCCCAATCTTTCCCCAGTCATTGCGGACCAGTACCTCTTTATTTTTGTCAAGCTTGAGGAGGATAACATATGCTTGTTCTACAATTTTCCCTTCGGGCAAACCCATCGCTATGTTTTAACGAGCCTAGCGATAGTGAAACTCGGTCTTGTCTGTATGGACAAGTTTGTCGCTATTCGGTTTTAACGAGTTTAACGACAAAGATAACTGGGTCATTTTCAATTTTAGAGAGTCTGAAAGGGACGTAAAGAAAACTCCAATAATCACTTTTCGTCTCATAATCCCTTAAGTCCAAAAAAGTATAAAATAATACAAAAGGGATGAATTTTCGGTAATTTTAACGAGCCGAACAAACAAGCGCTCGATCTTTTTGTGTAATAATCCCTCGGGTCCAAAAAGATTAAAATCTAGAGGAGGGATAACACTTTCGGTCTCTTTAACAAGCTGGAGAGGCTAATTTCTCGACAATATTTTCATATTTTACGAGTCAGATGAAAAGAGCTTAAAGGAGACTCGTTTTTCGAGGAACGAGTGATAAATTCGGGTAGCAGTTGATTCTAGGTAAGGTTTGGAATTTTCCAATCATGGCAGTGTCACAAGGATGGCTAACAAGATCACTCTTCGCAACTGTTCCTCAAAAAGGGTAAACAATAAAATGGAGGTGAATGATCAGCCAAAAACAGAGTGGAGGTGATGATGAGAACACGACCAAGGCTTCAAAGGCTGATGATAATGCATTCACGATGGTTATTTACCAGAAATTGGTTCATTTTTTTAATGAATGAGCTTAAACTCTAGGGGAAACATTTGCTCATTGTTTATGTTTAATTTTTAACGAGCTTGAACTCCACATAAAAACTGCTCGATCCAGTCGTATAATAATGATGTCTCATCTAAGATGCCATTTTTATGGAGCTTGTACCTTACAAAGCTTTGCCCTGCATCCTTTCTTTATGAAAGTTAGGAAAGGACCAATCCTACGAGTTTAAAGGGTTAGAGGACCTACAAATTTAAAAAATAAATGGTTTCTCTTCGCTTGCATGCCAAAAGGTTTGCATGCCCCTAGGTATAGTGAATTAGAGTTTCCAGGTTACCCCTCAATTTGCAGACAAAACATTTGTTTTATCGGGAAAGGCCTACCTTTTCCAGGTTACCCTTCAATTTGCAGACAAAACATTTGTTCTATCGGGAAAGGCCTACCTTCTAACAGAGGTATCTTATTCTAGTCTAACCCAATTTTCCTAAATGGAAGGGTGTGTCAACCAGTCATATATCCTTCGTGGAAACCTACTCTATGCCCAAGGTTTTCCTGCTGAAACAGACCAGGGTGCATGCCCCTTGGGTTTCAGTCACGTCCTCCCGAATCACTCGCGCTCATCAGGTGGACGGACTGGGGATTGATGAGACATTCATTGCTTGAAAAGACCATTCAGGGATGGTATTTTACTATTTGCTATGTGCGAGCCGAGGAATGAAAGCTGGTCTACGAGCTTGACCACTCTTCCTTCATGTGGAAAACACATTACTCTAAAGAGCGAGGAGACAATGGCTCCCATGCAATAAATATAGTCGTGTCCAAGGAGTAGATTATAATATAGGGGTCCTTGGACTACCATTACGTTCACGTGAACGGTTTTCCTTCTCAATGTTATCAGCACATTGGGAAGGATCCCTAACGGTTGACTGGTTCCTTTGTCAAAGCCTGTTAGATTTCTCATCTTAGGCAAAAGCGATGGCGAACCAAGCGCTTTCCAAGCAGTTGAGGTAAGGATAGTCACAGAAGCCCCTTCATCTATTATGGTACCGGCCATGACCATTCTATATATTTGTGCAATGATTCGAAATGGTACAATAGCCGGTAAACGGGGTCTACCTAGTAGATTCCAATCGAAGGAAACAACTAGGTTTCTTGGAGGTGGGACCGAATAGAAGGCCGGATATGACTCTGACGAACTTCCTTCCTGCGGTAAAGGAATGGGTAGATTGCCCCCATGTTCATCGGAGTCTGTGTTTACGAATAGAATTTGAACGGTGTTGTTCTTGTTCTCTCCGGTGACTGTATCATTTGAAGATGGACCTTCTGAAGGCAAGACCACGTCAACTGCTGCCTCGACCTTTTGGCTTTCATCTGGTGTGAATTTAGATGGTTTATCTTCAATGATAGACGCTTCGACCGACCACAATGGTGTGTCAGTCGGATTTTCAACTAGTGATGGACTTGGCAAGAGTTTCTTATATCCAGGAGGAAGCCGTAACAGTGAAACCGGACGGTCGTCCAAAACTCTTTTAGCCTCGTCAAGGAAGGGACAACGGTGGATGGCGTGATCGCCTTCACACAGTTTACAAGGGAATTTACTTTTCCTTTTCTGTCTCGACGCTTCGCTTTCACTAGTTGACGGTGTACTTTCAACATGATCATCAGAGGTTGTTGACACTGGATTGTGCAAACTAGGAGACCAGTCCCTTAAGATCTGAGGGATGCAAGGAAAATCTCGATGATAGTGATCTCCTTTGCAAATGACACATGGAGATTTATGCTTTGACAGTGCAGTGTGTGGATTTTCACTAGATGATGCCTGGTTGCCTCTTTTCACCTTTGGCTCCTTCTTCTTCTTCTCTTTCTTTTCCTTCCCCTTCTTCTCTTTCTTGGTTACTTGATTTTTGGCTTTACCAGCTCCATCAAGCAAAGAGGAAGGAAGAGAGTGAGAATCGGACGAAGTAGAAGGTTGGGGGTAACTATGGTATCATCTAGTTGCTGACTTGATTGCTCAGGAATCACGGTGTTCTGAATGACAGAGGTCGAGAAGAGCCATACGGGTAGGCCGATTTTCAATCCTAGAAGCGACAATGTGGCCATATGGGGCGCACCAACATCTCCCCAAGAGGAGAAAGGACTAGGATTTCCTCCAAGGGGAAATCCTTGGTTGGTGGACTCCATTTTTCTCAACCTAAGACCAACGTAGGAAAGGTAACGTTTATTCCGATTAAAATAAATTTTAAACGCTTTGACACAACTTGTTTTTTCAATTTTTAAGAGTCAAGAAAAAACAAAAGATGACTCTAGTCGCCTTCGATTTTTAATGAGCTTGAAGTGACAACTGCTCATATGGACCTTTTCCTTTAAGGAGTTTGAAAAGGAACGAAAGAGACTACTCTGGGAGTCTAGATAGAGGGATTACCAAACCAATTGCAAAACTGCAGAATACTTTTTACGGTACGGTAGTCAATCTTCCCGAATGCTGTGTTCAGTGCATTGCAATCGATAGGGCGGCAGACATGGCTTCCTATGGATAAAGGATATAGCCTATTGTGGTCTCCCAATATATACTCGACGGTGTGTGGGAGCACAATTCTGTACTGGCACTTTTCATCTCAAAGTGGAGGAATCACCCAACCAGCAATGAAAACAACAGTTACCAGGCTTTACGACGCCGGAATACGTCTCTAGCCTAGATTTCTAAATGTTGTGCGTTAGGTTCCAAAGCATTTTTAGATTCATTAAATTTATTTTACAGTTGATATTGTTTAAGAAATTTTCCTTTCAGGTTCACCACGTGATGTAGATATGCAATTCCTAAAATGCAATCTAAGATGATAAACAATTGTTTAATCTTATTTTTGCAATGATAATCCTAGCTACTAAAGAAAGAGAGATGATATTCTTTCAACATAGAGCAGAGAGCACAAACTATATGCACTGTCCTAAATCAAACCAACAAATATTCTAAATGCAAATGCACATGCATGTATTTGTTTTCAGCCTTCTTAATGTGTGAATGATAAGAAGAAAGCTAAGCACAAATCTGAATTATTTTTCAAAGCGACATTACTAACAAGCTTCTTTTCAAGACAAAATGAAGACAATGACAACACTTTGCGATTTGGAATTGAAAACTTGCTTTCGACACTCGAAAAACTACTAATTCAAATCAAATACAAGAGTAACAGTGTAATCGACTATCAAGAACAATCGGATTCTCTTCTATGACTGAAAACGACACTTGCAACACTTCCAAATCAAGAAACGACAGTTCAATTACGCTACTTCTTTGTAAAAGAGAACTGAAAATGGCTCAAAATACATAAAAATATTTACAGTTCTTTGCAAGATGGAGGCGGAATAATGGAAAGTAAGGGGGTTTCCACAGAGGTATACTGACTATACATAGCAAAACTCCTGAGTAGAGCTGAAAAGAGTGAAGAAAAACCAAAGTCTGGAGGTAAAATTAGCCTTCTCTGACCATCGCACCTGTTACACAGGGATTCCAGTATGCATCCCACCTACTGCACATGGGAAGTGCGATGCATACTGATATCCTTGAAGAGAGGGTGAGATGGTACAGTGTGAGACTTTTGATCCAGTTCTTGATCACAGTTTGCATCACAGTTCAGGGATTTAGGCCGAGCAAGTGATAATCAGTAAATAAATCACAGGGGTAGATCTAAGGAGGTTACGAGAGCCACCACAAGGGCAATTAGGATGTGTACAAATCAATTTTTTAGTTTATAAACAAAACCCAGAGATAGACTGAAGTAGCATTGATCTACTTTGCACTTGCATAGCAAATGCAGTTCGAAGGCTAGCTGGCTTGACTTCAGGCTCCGTCTGTAAGTTTATAAAACAAACAAGTATAGAAAAGCAAACAAGCTATTCACTCCCCAGTGGAGTCGCCATTTTGTTATCGGGAAATCTAGTGTCCATGCAGAGCTGCTAGTCCCACTAAGACTGGTAGCTATCTTAGAAACAAACAAACTAAAACTACTTTCGTTTTCCTTTATGAGAAGTAGATAAGAGGGGAACAAAGGAGACCAACCTCTATCTTGTGCTTGGTTCCTTGCTTGATTCCTCTCCCTTCTGATAGATCTTTTCCACTCGCTTCCTCGTCTACCCAGCTTCAAAGAGCACCTGTGGAATCAAAGCAACATAACACTATCCAAGAACAGAGATCTACTATCACAAACAATATAGGACCAGATATATATTGACCACACAAATTCATATATCATCAATCATACAAGAATGTGGAGGAAAACTTGAATAGCTTTATTAATATCAAGAATAGAAAAGAGGATTACAACTAATTGTTCTGACCCAGCGTCATCCTCTCAACAAGAAAGCCCTTCTTCACCTCATGAAAAGCTTAGATCACCCAACACTATGATGTTACACCAAGAAACCAGCAGCACTTCCTTACAAGATACAAAATTCCAGCCTCTGGATCTTGAGGGATCCATATATAGATGATTGCAGGGAGGTGAGTCAGCATCTGAGATTTGATTAGTGTCCTCTCTCTGATAGTTCTTGATTCCACTTGGAGATTGATGATCTCTTACTCATCCCTAGGTGAATTCAGAGAGGCAAGTGTCACAGGAGAAGTTTCTGGAAGATTCCATGATCATCCACCTCACAAATTGACTCTTCCATTTGTCCACTCTCGCCCATTGCACCCCATAGAATGGATTTTCAGTATGCATCGCACCTCCCGTGTCCATTTAGGTGGGATGCATCACACTTTGACCATGGAGTAGGTGAGATGGTCCAGTTTTGACCAGTTCTGAGCAGTTTTTTCATGGAGAACTTCTGGGAGATGAAGTAATCACCTGACCCTGTTCTTTTAGGGTATGGAACAACACTTTCAGGGAATTAGGAGCCCTTGGTTTATGGACATGTTTGATTGGGGTCGTAGTGCCCAAAAATGTCTATAACAGAGTAGCAAGGCAAGAAGTCCTTAGAAGGGAAAAGTGATAGTTGAGCAAGAGCAAGACAAAGCACTCAAGATGGAGCCTTAACCAGTATCTCAGTCTAAGTCTAGGCTAGTTGGCAATTGGGCCAACCAGTAGGATGATGAGGACCATAGCCCATGGTGAGTGGAGGAAGCCATTCAGTTTGTGACTCCTAATATAGGTAGAGTAGCCAAGTGGGTAAAGGATTTGTTTAAGGGAGATCAGGAGAGAGTTGGATCTTCCAGTATCACCTTCAGCAAGAGGAAGGAACCCCATAGGTACATAGGATACATGGAACTTATGAATGAAGTGATGGACTTGCAGAGCATGGTTGGAAATAAGAGGCATTCAAATCATATTTTGCGGGATAAATAAGGGAAGTCTTTGAGTTGAGAGGGAGAAATTGTAGTAGCAGAGAACGTGATAGTGAAGGAGACAAATCTAGGTGGACCAGGTTCTTCCAGAAGCACCTTCCTCGCTAAGAGGGAGTGTTGAAAAGTAGCGAGTGAAGGTCTTCTTGACTCATGCCTTAGTCAAGATGACCACAAATAGTTTTCCTTAGCATGCACGAGTTCCTAGAAATTAGGACAAGCCATGAAGCAATTAACTTTATGCATTGAATTTGGTGGCTAAGTTTTGTTTATCTCCAATTTCTAGTTTATTTTTGGAAAGGGACGAGTGAGAATCTCAATGTATAATTGAGAATAATATGAGTTACAAGAGTCATTTTGACTTTTTTAACTAATAAATCACAAGTCCGAGTTCTAAAATCAACTTGCTAGATTTAGCTGAGTTGAAAAGCTTATAAGGAGGACGAAAGCACATCATTATACATTCTTGTATGCATAGGTTATGTGTGTGAGAGCTTGTTGTGAGAAGAGTGTATCTAGGAGCAGCCTATACACAACCTTGTGACAAGAGAGTTCCATATAGATTAGTGTTGGGAATTAGGAGAAATTCCAAGGAAAATCAATAACTAGTGTGTTAGTGAATGTGGAAATATTGTGAAAGGATGGCTTGGGTCAATCCCATCGCCAACCTTCCTAGTGTATGATGTCCAAATGAAAATTAATTCAGTAGAGAGGAGTGAGTGAAGGGATCATTCTCTATTTGGGAAAATTTCCTCATAAAGAAGTGTGTTTTGGAGGAAGGGGGGTATTCTCCCTTCAACTCGGGAACGAGCTCTTGTGTTGGCCAAGGGAGGCCATGCAACTCCTTAGTGATGTTTGTTGAAATTTTTGAGGTTAGGTGTGCACATCTTCCAGGAAGGTATTCAATCTTTCTCTGTGTCTGCACATTGGCATGTAAAGTGTGTTATCATGGGGAAATGTATGTTGCACGAAGAAAATTCAGCAACTCTTTGTGTGTGTTGTGACATGGTGCAAGTTTAGCGACTCTTTGTGTGTGTTGTGACATGGTTTAGAAACCTCCTTCTCATCCTTAAATCTAGTGATGCGTCTATTTACCAACTCCTACAGGTTTTTTCGAATGACATTCATGATTCCAACAAGTGCTATCAGAGACCATGTCACGGCTTCAATACACACACATCTCACGCTAGTGGGGAGATTGTTGCATGAAGAAAAGTCAGTGGATCTATGTGTGTGTTGAGACATCATTTAACATCCTCCCAACGATCCTTAAAAATAGAAATGCATTCATTTACCGATGCTTGTCAATTTTGGTATAATGGCAATAATGGTTCCAATAATGTATTCAGAGTAGTTTTAAAAATTTATGGTGTAGCGTCACCTAGGTTCTATTTAATGAATGGTGTATGTCTAAGTTTGATTTGAGAAGCATCATGTTGGTTATAGTGGATAATTACCAAAATAAATGGCCCATATACTATGTTGTGAATCCTCTTATAGCAAGCTTCTTTTATGTGTCTAAAAAATGGATAATTTTGTGGGACTCTATGGAGTATCATGGTCCCATTCCTTTTTCTTTAGTCACTACTATAAGGGGCCTTCTTGAACTTGATCTGATTCAAAGTTTAGTTCTGAACAAATAACTTTGTGTCCACATTTCAATCACTTATGGAATTAACAACAAATTACCCTCACATAGCTTATTTCTCAAGGGCCTGGGTATCAACTTAATTTCCTTTGACAGTTCTAGTGTCGTTGGCATTAAAACTAATGAACACATAACTTCTACTTCCCGTGTCATGGAAAATCTCCAGGTAGTGAAAGAAAAATCAGAGAAAAATGAAAATGGATGCACTTTAGAGAAAATCTCCAAGCACAAGTGAACAAATTATCTCTCAACATTATGGATATGACTAGTTCAAGAAATTAAAACAATGTTAATTGACCTAACTTGAATTAACCTACCCAAGACGTGTTGAAATATGTAACTAGGTTTCGTCTTCATAATGACATATGTACTCATGATTTTATATATTTAATGTAAATAGAAAAAGGAAATTTATTATTGTCATTCTTGATGCATGGGTTTCATGCTCAAGGTTATTTTGTATAGGTCAAACACCCATTAAGTGCTTCTAGGTCTTGTCATTGAGTGGACAAGTCAAATATGTTTCTCATGTATGGAAGGCCCTCTTGGGCATCATGTATCAAGTAAAAGATTTCTATTTGATTCAAAGACCCCCTCCAAGACAATTCAACCTACATGAAGTGATAAGTCAACCTAAAATAGGGCTACTCGACCTCCAAAGAAGACTATATATATCGAATCACTCAATCTCATTCAAGATCATACAATTAGTTCAATCATAAGCACAGAAAACACAAGAAGATCCAATGAAGAAGAGAGAAGTCTGAAGGAAGAATAAATTGGCTTTTTTAAGGTTTTTTTTGGGCTAATCTCTCACATGTGTGGATTGCAATTAGGGCATCTTCTCAGCTACAACAAGACCAAATTACATTCAGGTTAAGGAACTGAGTCGAGGGTCAAAGAAGCATCAAAATACAAGCTGAATAGTAAAAGAAAGGAATCCAATCCCAGTGAAGGAAAAAGGAGTAAGAATTCTCCATTATTCTCACACGTGCCAAAAAATATCCGAAAAAGAGGTTGAAAGAGAAGTTAAAATTGTTGGAAAGCTAGTTTCACTGAAGTTGACTTCGTGAAAAGAATATCATCAAGGAGAGGTTTGAATTGGTCGTTGAGGGGTCTTGTTCAAGGGTCATATGTCTTGGAATTCATCATTTGAAGTTCTATAAGAAGAGAAGAGTTCTTGTGGGTTTTCCTCTCAAGAGGAGAGGTTTTGGCCCTGGTCGATGACCTATATCTTGTGTCCTCTTTTCTCATTGTTATTCATATTTTGGTAGATATTTGATGATAAAAACATAATAATAATCAAGTGAAATAAGAAGCTAATCAAGTTAAGTTAAAATAATTCACAATCAGTTATCAAAGCAAGAGAAATTATCTAATCTAGCTGGCCCTAGATTTCTAAACATGGTTTCGGACTTAAGGTGACAAGACAAGGAAAGAAAACTTGAACAAGGATCATCAAAAGGAGTATCAAGAAAGTGGAGACATCAAAGAGGACATCAACCATCAAGAAGGACTAGTCTAGAAATCATCTTGAAGAAAGGATCTACTAAGCATCAAGGAGGACTACCAATCTCATCACAAGGATCATACCATCTAGAAGCAACAACAAGAAGAAGATCTCAAAGACTCTACTTTCAAAAAGGACCCTACCTCCACTCAAATAAATAAGGACTACACATTTGAAGAATCTTGAAGTCTCCTTATTCTACCTCTATACATCCCAAGGAAGCAAGAAGAAGCATTGCCATCATCATCAAAGAAATCAAGGTGATCTCCCTCTATTTGAAGAAAGAACCACATTTCAAGCATATTTGAAGAAGGACATCTCTAAAAGAAGAAGTATTGTCATCTTCAAGGAAGAAAGCATCATCAATCATCATCAAAATCAAGAAAGAATCAAGTTGAAGATATCATCATCAAAGGAGCATCTTCACTTGACAAGTAAGTAGCTTTATATCTATGTCTAAATCTACTATCAAAATAAATTCATTCTGCAAGGAAAGCAACACATTGGTTGGGTCATCAAATTTCCTTGCATGGAAGAAGAGGATAGATTTGATCCTCGTAGAGAATGAAGTTATTAGACATATTAAGGGTTCAATCTACAAACCATCGCAAGCAGAATATCAAACACTATCAAATTATATGAAAGGAGAAATAAGGGCACAAAGAATCCTCATAGAATGAATGAAGGATTCCCTCATCCCTTATGTAGAAAAATTGGAGAAATTGAAAGAAATATATGATAATTTAGTAGAATTATTTTCCATAAGCACTGGAGGAGAATTTATATCTTTGAGAATAGAGCTATACAAGATGAAGGTATCAAAGGAAGAAGGGATAGTGTCATACCTTATGAGGGTGTCACAAACAAGAGACCAACTACAAGAGTTAGAGGAAATAATGTTCGATAAAGAAATGACCACCATTTTTCTCAACGCACTACCTGATGAATGGGGAACTTTGTTTCAAGTATATATGGAAAGAAGGAAGCCACTCCATTCAATGAAATTTGGTCATTATGTAATAATGAAGAAACTAGGTTAAAAGAAAAGAGCATTGTTGGATCAAGTGAACAAACTCAATCATATGCTTCCATGGCTAGGAAAAAAAGAAAGTTTGATCCTTGGAAAAGGAAGAAGTTTGACATGTCAAAGATCCGATGCTATGAATTTAAGGAATATGGGTATTTCAAGTGATATTGTCCTAAAATCAAGAAGGGAAACAAGAAAAGGAAATAAATAAATGAGGCTCATGTGACCGAGGATGTAGAAGAACCTGATGAGGGGAAATCCAAGAAGGAAGAAGTGATAGATCTTCACTATTAAGGTATCTCACACATATTATCTTCGGGTAGATAGAAAGGAGAAGAAGGAGGTGAAAATACCTCTACTATGATTAAGATTGCAGTCATGATGAGAAGCATTGTAAGTATGATAGGATGCATCATTTTTGAAGCATACAGTTGAAGCAAAAAAAATTTCCATGACATCATTATAGAAGCACGAAAGGATAACTAAAGTAGAAATTAAGCAGGCATCATATAATGGAAGTAGTTCATGACATGGAAGGTTATCCAAAGTAGAAATATGAATGGTTGAATAAAGTCATCTAGCATGATAGAAGATAAAGAAATCATCATACATCATCATCATTAGGAAGGAGTATTTGCAGGATGAGGATAATCAAGATCAACCACTAGAATATTTATAAGAAGGTTCACCTCTGCTTGGAAGAAGCAAGTGTCTCACTCATAGTCTACGTCCACCTTGTGTGGGATCCACTGGTAAGGTATGGCGACAAATATATGCAACATGCTAAGTTGTTTGAAGTACATCCATCTTCAAATGGAAGATGCTAGAAGGAAGTCTAGATGACCAAAAGAAGGAAAATGTATGTATATTTTTTTTTGATAGAGTCATGTCATCATATAATTACAGATAGCTTGGTGGAATTGCTCTATCTTACGAGCATGATCAAAGAAGAAGGATATCCTCCATTAGAATGATGCATGAAGGAATGTAGACAATGTGCATTGAAATTTTCTACATATTGATAAGATGAAATCAACATAATATGACCTCATATGGAATATGAGGTGGTTGACAATCATGGTTCCTATGTTGAAAGAACCATGTAAAGAAGATCTTGAGAAAACCAATATGTGAAGAAAGGAATAAGAGTTCATGAAATATGCAATTATAAGTCACATAAGATAAGATATTTGATCAACATCTGATAACTAGAAGAATTAGCTACAACATCTCCATGGAGAAGGTATGAAGACCCTGATAAAGTCTAAAAAAGAAGGAGACCTTGATATTGAATTTCTTGGAGATGGAGTCAGTACGATGTTGATGTTGCATGAAGTTGATGTCATGACGAAAGGCCATCATAAAAGGTAATTTTGATTTGATGTTCATTTTTTTTTGAAAAAATTTGGCTGGGTTGAAACAAGGCTACCAAAAGAGAGTTGTAGATGTCACTTACAACTAGTACTCATGTGATTGGATGGAAGATCATGAAATAAACATGACCTGGAAGAGGTAGCCATATGAAGAAAAGCCAGATGTGGACTACAAGATCACTTTTCGATAAAGAGAAGGATGACATGACTATTGGTTCAACTCGATGGTTCGTTAAACGAAAGTGATGAAGAAGATGGCCGATTCCATACAAAAAATATTTGGAAGATGAAGGCTGTTACACTAAAATTTGTCACCATGACTATTTGCAGTTAGTATGGCTCCATCAACTGTCATACTATCCTCCTTGGAAAGCCTCATACCTCTGCTCTCCATGTCAAACTTCAAGAAAGAGAGAAAGTCATTAAAAATCTATATATATCTGGGTACGCAGTTTCTCTTAGCCTTACCTGCGTGTACGCACTCCAAGTTCACAATACCTGCGTACTTGTACGCTCTGTATGTAAAGCAATGGGTGCGTACTCCTGTAAAGGTCAAAAGGCGCAAGTTTCACTCCAAAAAAGTTACTTGTGGTCATTTCTAGAGCATTCTAGAAGCTTGTTTGACGTGTATGAAGCACCTCCAGATGGTTCATGTATCCCTACCAAAGAGGAACTTATCCCATCAAGAGGGGAGCTATCCCATCCAAAGAGGGGCTTATCCCATTGATGGTGGACCTGAATAACTTCCTCTAGAGCACTATAAATACAGGCATTGGGCCAAAGGGAGGGAGGTTGAAAGCTGAACATTCCTAAGGGTAGATGCTGCTGGAATTAGGACTCCCTTGTAAAGCTTGAGAGGAGAGATTCCCATCCTTTCCTAGCCTTATTTGAGAGTGGGTGAGCTGATCAAAGTAAAGGAAAACTCTTGCTGGACCCTAGGAGGGACTTGCACAACACCAAGGCTCAGGTTGTAATGGTTCCTTTTGTAACCTTTTAATGCAAATGAACTTATTTTTCTCAACAGATTGTTATTCATGGTTTGTTTCATATACTCCTTGGTCTATATGATAGATATGTATTGTTTTATGAGTTTATCAGGTGCTATTTAATCTTTTGGCTTGTTAGTGAATGCAGGTTTCGAAGAGAAGGAGGAGCTCATCCGGATCGGCGAGGCTGGACTACTACAAAGCGTTGGACTAAAGGTATATTAAAGATCCCTTGATTACTTGTATTTGCAATGCATGTTTAGAGAAAGGTAGCTTTATTTGTCTTGTTTGTCACTAGAAAGCTTTTGCTTCTAGGGAGGTCGGTTGTGTCCGCACTAACGACTCTTTCCGCATGACAAAATGGCGACTCCACTGGGGAATCCATTAATGTGAATGTTTTTTCCTTTGTATGAACTTTTGATCTGAGAAAAGTTATTTGTTTTCTAGTTTTTGGCTGTCTGACTGTGTATTTGGGTGGGCTAGCTTAGGGTTAAATTAGATTTTAGTTTTTCTTTGTTTTGCTAGAAGTACGCAGCCTCTGAGTTGAGCACAGTGCGTACCTGTATGCACTGTCGCTTTGTGCATAGAGCGTACCCACACCTGTGCAAACAGGTCGCCTGCGTACCCCTGTCAAAACTAAGAAAATTTCATTTTCCTTATTTTTGCCTTTTACATTTTGTTTTTAATTTGTTTTTCTGCCCAGATCCACTAGTTTTCTGCCATAAATCTTCACCTAAGCTTGTTTCGTCAGTGTCGAGGGTTTTAGTGAAATTCATAGGGATTTTAACTTAGGGTTTGATTTTTAACTGGTCCTGTAGTGACTTTGGCATTAGAGTTTGTCAAGCTTTGGCTCTTCTTGGTTTTGTTCAGTCCTCTTAGGAGTCGGTCCTGTCATAGAATTCACCCTTGTGAGAGACCTACCTTTGTGTCTTCTCTTTGCGAATCTCGAAAAAGTTTGTTGTTTGAACTTTGAATTTTATTCTTGAGAAAAGAACAAAAAGATTTTGATTTTTGTTTTTGACTAGTTTTTGGTTCTGCATTAACTAGTCCTTAGTTACATTTCGACTGAGTAAAACATCCAGGAATCATATTTAGTAAGCTTTTGACTCGTTAGATTTACTTTTATATTTATTTCTCTTAGATTTGCTTTTGAGTGAAATTGAGTTGATTTGATTTCCATAGCTTTTTTAACTTTGATTTTTGTTAAAGTAAGTTTTACATGCTTTATTAATTAGGAAAAAATACAAAAATATCTTTTGAAGGAAAGTTTGCTTTGGTACCATTTGTGTCTTTGAAAGAAAAAAGGAATTTTCGTGAAGTGATTAGTGGTCATGTGTCGTATGTTTCGGAAAAGATAAAGAGTTTGTCTCTTTGTTTTCATTGCCAAGAAAGTTGTTTTTATATCAAGTTTGCATTCTCCAACTCTCTTATCTAGGAAATTCATTGAAAAAAGAAAAATTAGTATAAATCATCCTAAGTGCATCTTTTTAGTGGATTTCGGTCGAGTCTACACACCATCAGTTTCATCTCCACTACCTTTTGTCTTAAAGAAAGCCATAAAATTAACGCTTAAAGTAAAATCAACTTAGTAACTTTTATTTACTAGGGCTCTGAAACACCAATATAGATCAGGCTAGTGTCTTGGAGTAGGAGAGTAATTAACTCTCCAAGACAGCAAAACCAAACAAGTAGCTCATCTTGTGGTAGGATAAATCCAACTGTTTCATTTGTACTCTGGGAAAGCTCCTCTTAAAGGAGAAGCACGAGCTCGTGTCCAAACCAGTGAGGGGATCAATCCTCCCTCGTTGGAAACGGCGCCAGAAACGCACGTATTACAAACGGTAAACCTCGGATTAACCATTGTCGAGGAGCCAGGGGTCACTTGTCGGTAAACCTTGGATTATTGTCAAGGAGCTGGCAAGGGGATTGAGCTTGGTACTCTGCCCTTGCGTGCTGTCGGAGTGTAGACTGTTCCCCCAGGTGCATTTGTTGCTGTTGGTAACCTTAGTGACCATTATCTTTAGGATTCTACCGAGGTGACGGTGGAGGGAAGATCCCACTGTACCTGGAGCAGACGTCGGCTAGACTCACTTGGATTTTCCGGGGGGTTCACTTCACTCGAGACGGTTAAAGTGGAGGAACTTGTGCCGGTCTATTCATTAAGCAGGTTTCCGGGGTAACTGTTCTTCCCACCACTTCTGTACTGAATTCGACGATGTTGGGTTTCATCTCCAACTAGTGTTTTCGGTCCGGAAGGCTACTGTTTGTGTATGGTTTGACGCCCTAGATTCTTTAGGCGTGTGATTCAAATTTGCTTGGTTCTTTAGAGACTTTAGGTGGTTTGTTTTGAGATTTTACTTTGTTTGCGTGTGCAGTAGTTAAAAGTTTTTAACTGTGGATGAATTACCGAGACAGTCCCGTAGACTTCGGGGCAAGTCTCCTGAGATTGTTACCATGGCCGATTTGTTGAGGAAATCCCGTAGATTGCGGGGCGAACCTCCTAAAGAGGTCCCGAGTCATTATGAAGGTTTAAAGGTCCTTGTAACTCCTAGTGGCAGTAAAGTAGGTTCACCTGAAGAAGGAGAATCGTCGTTGGTAGTCCATCCAGATTACCAAGGTCTAGAAACAGGTTATAATCCTGAAGCAGTTGCAGTTTCTGAGCTTGCTGGTAGTTTTTCATCTACTAGTGATATAGGCGAAGAACCTGAAGTATCTGAACCTATTACTCCAACTTCTAGTGCACCTGATTCACCTAGGGTAGAAAGAGTCATCACCGAAAATCTTCCTGCTGGTTTGATAGCTATTGAAGAACTTGCTCCAGAGGAAGAATTAGGCGTATCTATCCTTGAAGATCAACCTACTATTGATCTAAGAGAGCGTGAATCTATCTTTTACAGTCCTCCTAGAAGTACTACTTGGTACCTTTCGTTAACCAATTATTTAGACAACTCAGGGATAAGTTTTTCTCCACCTCGAACTCCTTTTCCACCTGGAGGTATTTATACTCCTGTAAATATGTCTGGTCAGTCGTCCGTGTTCACTCAATCTCCTGAATCTTTCTTGTACGACGGTCCTTCTGTTCCCTCCGGGTATCAGTCACTTTCTGGTACCTTTGCGGGGGCATCTCCTCAACCCATTGAACATGGGTTATTAGCTGGAAACAATGGTAATAAACCATTGGGTGTAGGAGACATTTACATGATGTCAGGTTCAGTTCCCGGTTCTCAACCTCAAGGTGGTCAATTACCGCCTGGGGGGCAGCCTCAATTAACGCTTGGGGGGCAACCTCAAGGTACACAAATTGCGTCTGGGGGGCAACCTCAAGGACAGTATGTACCCATAGTACAATACATTCCTCAAGGTCAACCCCAGCCTCAATATGTACCCCAAGGTCAACCTCAGTATCAGTATTTACCTCAAGGGTATCAACCTCAAGGTCAAGGTCAACCCCAGTATCAGTATTTACCTCAAGGTTATCAACCTCAAGGTCAATACTTGAGTCAAGGTTATCAACCACCTCAAGGTCAATCATATGTTCAAGGTACGGGAACTGTGCCTTTCAGTTATCAATCCTATCCTCAATCCGGTTATGGATCTCAATATCCTCAACCTGTCATGGGTCAATACCCCGGAATGAACATAGTGTGGGATCCATCGCAAGTTCAACAGGTATTGCAGCCAAGTATACAGTTGTCATCTCAAGCTGGACAACCTTTAGTTGCTGGTCCATCCCAGCAACCAGTCCAGTCTAATGTTCAAACTTCTGTAACTTCGGTAGTTACTCAGCCGCCAATTGCACCTAGTACTCCATCTCAAACAACGGCTGCTGCAACTACCGCAACATCTGCTCCTTCCACCACACTTGCTTCTGGAGTATCGACAGCTCCGGTTTCTACTGTCTCTGCAACTACTCCTCAGACATCTTTACCATTGTCTGGATCTACGATTCAAACTACGGTTCAGATGCCTGTAGGACAACCTGGTTTAAGTACGGTTGTCACTAGTCAACCACAATTCGCTTATCAACCGTACCAGGGACAGTACCAATACGGGCCTGCTGTCCAACAGCCGGTTTACCAGTATCAACCGTATCCTGGGTACACTTATCAACAACCTCAGCAACCCCAGTACGGTCCGGTTAATCCTGGTTTTCCAGGAGGATATAATATCCCGAATGCGATTCCTATTCCAAGTTATCCTGGATATCCTCCTCCTGGGACTGGTCTTGTGACCCAGAGTTTTAGGGATCCTAATCGGCAGTTACCGTTTATCGCAACTTTGGATTTACCAGACTTGTCACGCCTAACGAACGATCCAATACAATATCTTCCGTTCTGGCCGCCAATGCCAAATAAGTTGCCCAGTGATATACCCAAGTTCGAAGGTAAGTCTGGAGAGGATCCGTCCAATCATGTGATGACTTACCACCTCTGGTGTGCTTCAAATTCCATCTCGGATGATTCGATCCGCTTACGTCTTTTCCAGCGTACGCTCATTGGTCTCGCGGCCAAGTGGTACATTGAGTTACCACGGGCCTCTTTTTACAATTTTAGTCAGTTAGCTACCTCGTTCCTAACTCATTTTCAGTTGCCGGTCAGATACGATAATGGCACGGAGCTACTAACTTCACTAAAACAGTCGACATCCACTTATATTTTCGATCATATACATGAATGGAGACGTCGACGACGATTAGTGAAAGTTTTTATCCCGGACCAAATCTTAGCTGAATGGTTTGTTAAATCATTATTACCGAAGATTACTGAAGATGTAGCTAAGGCCGGAGTAGTTACTGAAGAGCAAGTAATTGCTCAAGCGCAGTACCTTGACTTAGTTTACACTCAGTCAGGTACGTTACATGAAAAGATCCCAGATCTTCCAAAGTCAAATCAAATCGCTGCTGCTCCTTCGGGATCTCATGCTGCTGATGGCATGATTGGTACGGTAAATACTAAAAGCAAGAAGAAATCTTCAAAGAATTCTTCGCCCATTATAACCCTACCAGATTCCCCGACAGGAGAGTCTTCTCCTGAAATTTCCGCCGATATTCACGCTGTAGAGTCATCTACGGCTAAATCAAAAAACGGTGGGAAGAAGAAGGGTAAGAAGAAGGGTAAAGCAGACAAGACTCCAAAGGAGAAAACAGAAAAGTCGGAAACCAATGACGAAAAGCGCAAACCTCGATATCCTTGTCTTATTTGTGAAGAGGATCATTTTACAAGAGATTGCCCCCATCGGGCCGAGGTTGTGAAAATCGTCAAAGGTTCCTCAACTCCTGCTGTTTTGAAAGATCCATTTCCAAAGCAGAAGAGTAAGATGATAGGTTCTTCCTCGAGTGCCATTGAAGAACCCATATTGATGATGTCTCATGTAAGGATTGCGACTCGATCTCACGATTATGGTAGTAAAAGTCCTGTTGATGGATCGAAAGAAGCAGAATCTTCTTGTTCAAATCCATCAACCTCAGCTCTCGGTTCTGATCCACTACAGATCGAGAAACCTAACCCTGACTTAGTAATAAAACCGCCCGCCAAGGGTGTACTTCGAAGGTCTGCTTTCAATCCACATGCGAGAGCGGCCCAGAATTACAACATTGTTGAGGATTTAGCTGTTTCACCCTCAGCAATGTCGGCTTTAGAAGTGCTGCAATCATGCCCAGCACAACGAAAATTACTTTTGTCGGCTATAGGAGCTGTTGATGTTCAGGACCCGAACCTGATAATCTTTGATCTAGAAAATAGTACACCGCGTCTCCCTCATCAGATGGCTTTCCAGATCCCAGTGATAGTAAAAAATAGGCCTATTCATCGGACTGTAATTGATGAGGGAGCTTCCACGTGTATTATGTCGATTCAGTGTTGGAGATCGCTTGGTTCTCCTTCACTGAATCAATCCCTGACAATTCTTAAGGCCTTTGATGGCCGTGGGTTCCATCCGTTTGGCATTTTACAGGATTTACCTATAGGGGTTGAAGGAAAAACCGTTAGTCTAGATGTGGAGGTGGTTGATGCCCCTCTAGACTACAACCTTCTTTTGGGTCGAAGTTGGTCTTACGCTATGACAGCGGTCGTTTCATCGGTCTTCAGAGTAATAAAGTTTCCACACAATGGCAAGATCGTAACCATAGACCAGTTGGCTTATTTTTCATCCGACCCAGCCTCTTCAGAGAGTATCCAGCATGTCGGTAAAACGACTATCCCTTATAAGGATGTTGGCGTAGGATTAGTTAAAGATTTCGGTTTACTGGGAACTTTTCCTTTTCCTCTAATCAACGCAGACCCTTCATTAGCATTCATTCATATGATTACGTCAGACACTATTATTTACGATGATCCTTGGATTGTCCCATCTGAATCTGAGATAGACTCATTCGGTGATGCAATGCCTTTGAGTCCATATGAAATTGCTTATGAAGCCGTGCAGTCTTTTTCCGACCCAAGTTCAACCCAAATCGACCAAATGAATGTGTTCCGTGAGGAATCCCTTTTCGCGTCAACCTCGGAGTTAATAACATTTCCCGAAGTTGTGTCATCTGACGAGCAACTTTGTGAAGTCCTGTGCATAGACAATTTACCATGGGAAGATCTCCATCATAGATCTTCGTTTTTACCTGAGGATGATCATTTTGAAAACGATTTCTCATCAATTTTTACAGCTGAATATGTCAAAGATGCTCAGAGTCCAATGAAACATCCTGATTCAGAGCTGAATTTGGGAAATGTTTCTCGCACTATTCCCATTGACATTTCAGTGAATCCCGGAATTGTTGAACACATTCATATAGGTGCCTCATGTTCAGATGACGAAATTCAAACATACAAGGCCCTATTTCAAGAATTCCGCGACGTGTTTGCCTGGTCCTATGAGGAAATGCCAGGAATTGATCCCTCCATTGTTGTTCATGAGATCAAGACTTACCCGGACGCTAAACCCGTTCGGCAACGTCTGCATCAGATCCACCCTCGGAAAGCGGCTGCAATTAAAGCAGAAGTTGAGAAGCTGTTGAAAGCAGGTTTCATTTATCCGATCCCGTTAACGGATTGGGTATCGAATATTGTTCCGGTTAATAAAAAACAGGGAACAATAAGAATATGTATCGACTATAGGGATATCAATCGTGCTTGTCCCAAGGAAAACTATCCCACGCCCTATATCGATCAAATAATTGATGATTGTGCCGGCAGTGAAATATTTTCCTTTATGGATGGTTTTTCCGGTTACAACCAAATCAATATTCTACCTGCCGATCAACCAAAAACGGCTTTCATTTGTCCATGGGGGACATTTGCTTATTGCAAATTACCTTTTGGGCTTAAGAATGCCGGAGCCACTTTTCAAAGGGCGATGTCTTATGCATTTCATGACATCAAGCACATTGTGCAACCGTATCTCGATGATTTGCCCGCTCACTCCTTATGTCGAGCTGATCACCTTGTCCATTTACGAGCAATTTTTATGAGGTGTAGGCATTATCGTATACGGTTGAACCCACACAAATGTGTCTTCTGCATCGAAGTGGGACGATTGCTGGGATTTGTAGTTTCAAAAGCTGGCATTCGCGTCGATCCCTCGAAGGTCGAAGCTATCATCAAATTGCCTCCTCCTTCGAGTTTGCGCCAACTCCAAAGTTTGCAAGGGAAAGCAAACTTTTTACGCCGATTCATTCCTAACTACGCCGAGATTACCAAGGGTTTTACCCGGTTGTTGAAACAAAATGCTCAATTTTCTTGGGATGAGATAGCTCAGAAATCTTTTGATGCGCTAAAGCACGCGTTGACCCATGCACCGTTGCTGCATCCTCCCAACTACAACCAGGATTACTTTTTGTACCTCGCCGCCGCTCATTCCACCATTGGAATGGTCTTAGTACAGGAAGATGAATTCGAAACAGAACATGTGATATATTATCTTAGTAGGACGTTAAATCCCACTGAGCTAAAATATTCGCATGTGGAGAAATTGGCCCTGGCAGCTGTTCAAGCTGTCCAGCGTTTTCGTCATTACATTCTTCTCCGTAAAACTACAGTCATTTCGGATTGCAACCCTATGATCTATATTTTGACTAAACAATTGCTAGGGGGCAAGTACTCTAAATGGATTGTTATCTTGCAAGAGTTCGACTTGGAGTTTGAAAAATCTAAGTCTAAGAAATCTTTAGTTTTTGCGGAATTGATGTGTGACTTCCCGCGTGCTGACACGGAAACTGTGGTAGAGGAACCCATTGCGGACGAATCTCTGTTTCTCATCAGCACTTTAGATCCGTGGTATGGGGATATAATTGTCTATCTCCAAACCCAATCCTTTCGGCCCGAAGCTTCAAAGTCGGAACGCCGAAAAATTCGATTCCAGTCCCAACAGTACAAAATTATTGGAGATACTCTTTATCGTCGTGGGGCGGACTTAGTTTTTCGTCGTTGCTTAACTCATGAAGAGGCAGAAAGGGTTATGAATGACTGTCATTCTGGAGCGTGTGGCGGTCATATGTCTGGGTATGCCACAGCTCAGAAGGTGTTGCGTGCTGGCTACTTCTGGCCATCCATGTTTAAAGATTGTATCATTGCGGTCCGAAAATGCCACAACTGTCAAGTGTTTGATCGCAAGATGCGCGCACCACCTGCTCCTCTCCACCCTATAATTACCGTTGGTCCTTTTTCTAAATGGGGTATCGATTTTATTACATGTAACCCTCACTCGGCTGGGGGGCATGCGTATATCATCCTTGCGGTTGATTATTTTACTAAGTGGGCCGAGGCGATGCCTACATTCGAGGCTGACGGCAAGACAGCTGCAATTTTCATATTCAATCATATTATTGCTAGGTTTGGTGTCCCACAAGCGATAATCACTGACCATGGGCGCCATTTTCGAAACATTATGATGACAGAACTTACAAGCCAGCTTGGTTTGCGTCATGATAGTTCTACTCCTTATTATCCCCAAGCAAACGGTTTGGTTGAGTCCATCAACAAATTTCTAGTTATCATGATCTGACGAATCATTGGTATTCATCGGTCGAATTGGCACAACATGTTATTTTCAGCGCTTTGGGCGTACCGAACCTCAGTGAAAACATCAACAGGGTTCACTCCTTTCCAACTAGTTTATGGTTTGGAAGCAGTGTTGCCCATTGAATGCGAAATCCCATCACTTCAAATGGCTATCGAATTACTTCCAGCTACTTCCGAAGAGGAGAAGCGTCTATTATACTTAGCTAAATTAGATGAGACTCGACGTGACGCTGCATTGGCAATCGAGACTCACGCAAAAAGGATGAAAGCTCAGTATGATCGCAACGTGACCCCTCGTGATTTTTCGGAAGGAGACCTAGTGCTATTATATGATCAAGCTAACGATAAATTGGGTGCTGGTAAATTCGTTCCTATGTGGCATGGGCCCTACATTGTCAAGCGAAAGCTAGCAAAAGGGGCCTATGAGCTGGTAGATTTTGATGGGGACTCTTTGGGTAAGCCCAGAAATGGACTTTACCTAAAGAGGTATTATGCTTAAATGATGGGTGTGGAGATTTTAGTTAGGTTAGGTTAGTTTTTCTTTCTAGCTGGTGTGTTTGTTAGTATAGACAATGTGCTTAGCTTAGAGAGTGTGTTTTTCGTTGTTATTCTGGCTTATCTTGGTTTTACTCTTGATATTGCAGATGTCGACGCCTCTCCAAACGTACATTGGATTTGCTGATGGTGCTTGTCGTAGTACACAGAATATCTCTTCCATAGCTTGGGTTATCTATTCACCCTCTGACGAGTTAGTTTCTATGCATGGGGTGAGCCTCGGTCAAACAACAAACAACATTGCAGAATACAGTGCAGTGATTGAGTTATTATCTGAATCTATTTCGTTTGGGATTCGGAGTTTGATAGTGAGGTTAGATTCTGAACTCGTTGTATTACAGCTTAATAGAGTATATGCCATTAGAAATCCAGTGTTATTAAGGTTATTTTTGAGAGTGCGCCTCTTGGAACGTGAATTTGATTACATTGAATATCAACATATTCCAAGGTCATTAAATACATTAGCAGATGCAATTGCTTCTCGAATGTTAGACAAACATTTGCGATAATCATAAATGTAAATTTAAAAACATTTCATCATACATGTTTAACAAGATAAGCCGGTAATAATGATATATATATAGATAGGAGTGTGTCAAAAATATACATCGTCTTCGATCATAGGTTGAAAAACACCTTATGATCGGCAAAAATGATAAGTACAAAAAACCAAAAATGTCACATGTGTCTACAAAAAGTGACTAGCCAATCACTGGTGGTGCTCTCTATATGAGACCACTGCCCGTGCTACCCTACACAGGAACCTCCTGAAAGGTCCTGGGACTGCGACCACATAGCGCTGAAGTCGGATAGGAATATCGTCTATAGTCGTCTCTGGTATGTCCGTCGTGAGACGCTCTAGGTCCTGTTCCAGCTCGGCTAAGGTCTCTGCGGCCGCATCCTGTGGGGCTGGTGCTGGTGCAACTGGTACTCTTCTCTCGAATGGCCGGAGATTGGCCGGACGTTGTGGACCTACATCTGCATTTTGAAAATTGTCACTGTCAGTTTTGAGACGATATAAAAACAAATAAAAAGTAAATAATTTAAAAACTTGTGAAAATGAAATACCTCTGTCGTCCCATTGTTCTCCCTGTGGAAGAACCATGTCCGGATCACCGCGAAAATCTACTCCGGCATAAGGAAAATCCTGGATCGCAAAGACCTGGTCCTCCAACCAGTGAAAGTGACCCGTAGGAAATCGAACAACTCCCGCTCCCTCATCAGGATGCCGGGCCATCACCGCAACCCATCGCATCAACTTTGACTCCCGAGGAGGCCCAACTGCAACAGTGAGATGCTGTGGGATCAGCATCGGAACCCTCTCTAGGGCAAAGCTCACAACTAGAGGCCCATACCCAAAGGTCTTTAATTGCCCGTTCTTTTCCCTAGTCAGTTGGCCCTTCATATTGGCCAACACAGCGTCACACCAATTGAAAATGGTGCCTCAGTAGTAATCTATCGCCATCCGCATTTGGGACCCGGTGGCAATGTGCAAAGCGGCTACGCCGCAGAGTCTGGTAACTGTAAAGGCAATTACCATAAGTTCAGGCAGGGATATGTATTTGATTTCTATCCCTTTCTCCTGGTTTTGATTGTTGCACCACTCTAGCCGGAGGCTAGCAAGGGATTGGCCACCCGGCCTAGTCCCGGAGAGAGTCAGTTGCTCGCCCCTATTAGGCAAACCAGTGAGAAAATATATGTCAGAGGGCTCTATCTCGAGCTGGTGCCCTCTGATGTAGAAGCATTGATCCTGAACATTCCACCTTTCAACCAACCATTCTAAGAATCGCACCTGGGCCCTCATGCCAGGTATAGCCCAGTATTTGTAGAGACCGCATGCCTTCAAAGCATCAATGGAGGGTTGATGATCTATTGCGGCCAAATCGACATCTTCGTGTTCTCTTTCGCGCCAATCAAGCATGGTGGGCAATCTACACACCAGAAAACATTCATTAGAATTCATTAAATCAAAAATTAATGGTTTAGTTTTGAGATTTGGGGTTTTGAAACTGCTTTGCGCGGAGTACGCACCCCGCGTTCAGAAACAGAGCGTATGGACGCAGTTGTTCTGAAGGTAGGCTGCGTACTCCTGCCATTTTTCCATGAACGAAAATGTCGGGGTACGCAGGTCGCCCATGGGGCACCTACGTACCCCGAAAGGCGGATACTAAAACCCCAAAGCCCTCAAAAAATCAAAATAGGGCTTAAAATGAAATTCTAAATAGATGAAAACAAAGAGGAGGATGTTGTGAAATACCTGAAAGAGACGACACTCGATTCCGACGGTCGGATTCTCTGCAAAGTCCACGGGAAGTTTCTTGCCAAAAGCCCTTTTCTCTCCTTCAACAGTAAAATGGTAAAAATGACATGGTAAAAGGTATTTTTATAGGTTTTTTGGATAAATGAATGCTAAATTTGTTTATTTTTCACCATGGAAGGATATTTTTCAATGCATTTTTGCTTATCTTAAACAGGTATGAGTAATGTGTCGTTTTTGTGCACGACAAAAGGATTGTCAGGGAAAATTATCATTTTTCACAAACCAAAATGTCAGAGTCATCTTTTAAGCCCTTTTCTGACTCCTAAAACATGAAAAGATCGCCGAGCGTTTCTTTTACACTCGTTAAAACGGAATTAAAAGACGGTCCCCTTATAGCTCTTTTCTGACCGTAAAAACAGGAAAAGATTGCCGGGTTTTTGTCGTTTCAAACTCGATATGGAAATAAAATGACGTGTCCTTGATCACTTTTTACTTTTCAGGTCAGAGGCACTAATCATGAAAGTACTCCTTGGTCGCAAGACTAAGCGGTTCTCTCAAGTATTATTTTATACTTTTTCGGGCTTGGGAGACACAACTTTACGAAAAAGTTCAACCTGGAGTCTTCTTAAGTTTTTCAAACTCTCTAAAAATGAAAAACGCCGAGTTTCTCCTATACTGGACTCGTTAAAATTTCACAGTAAAGGACCTGTTCGATTACAAACAGGAACAGACCACTCCTTCTTAGGGTTCGAATCAAAACTAAGTTGGACTCATCCGAACGATGAGCTTATAATCAAGCATATGTTATCCTCCTCAAGCTTGTAAAAAATAAAGAGGTACTTGCCAGAAATGGTGGGGGAAAAGAGAGAAAAATGAGCCCATTTGTTATCCTTTATCTCAAAAGAAGCCTTATTACCACTCTTGAACACGACACTTTCATTCACCTGGGTTGGGAAATCCTTTGCCTCACAGTTGATCAAACACATTGAAAGTCTTTAGCCGGGTATTAACTTTGGGTCAAATGTCACCAAGCCATCTGTCGTGTCGTTATGTGTTCAAGAGGTCTCTGCAATAAACATTCATCTGCAAAATACTCGTTATCCATTTTGACCATCCCTGAGTCAGTCCTTACAGCTATATTTCTTCAACTTGATCTATGATTTCGTGTTGTGGGCTTGCCTGCAACGGGTCGCTTTCTATCGACATCAACACATTATCTAGAAAGATGACCTAGGAATCATCAGTACCTTGAAGTCTGCATGCATCAATGGCAGGTTTCTCGCCTTTGATGACAATTTACATCATTGACTTTCGATCAAAGGATTCCGTGAAATGTTCGACATCAACTCATTCATTCACATCTCATGGATTGTACTGGGTACTTTGAGAACCATTGACATCACTGGTGGTCTCTCTCACGCTTGTTAACAGTTTACATCGTTGACTGGTAATCAAGTGGTTTCTACCATGTTCGACATCAACTCATTTATTCGCATGGATAGAATCGTACCTGTTCGGGAAGTAGAAAAGAAGACCCTGGATCTAGTTTCCACCATCCAGGCTGCAAGGAGTTTTGTATTCATTTTACAGTAGACTAATCATAAACAGATGGCTGCGTCCATACTGTGTCTACAAAAGTCTATGATTACGATGTATTGCAGAATCATTCTTGTATCGGAGCAGTAGATAGTCAATTAGTTAAAGTTTTCAATTTGAGTATGGGAATGCCTACCTCAGCGATGATATGATCATATATATGTATTTTGTGTTGAATACTTGCAGGTTCCGACTGGGCTCTCCACAAGATAATCCTTGAAATGATAAAGTACTTCACCCTTCCTAGATGATATGAAACCCTAATCTACTACAGGCTTCGCACTTTAGGGGGAAATCTGTTACACTAAAATTTGTCACCATGACTATTTTCAGTTAGTATGGCTCCATCAACTGTCATACTATCCTCCTTGGCAAGCCTCATACCTCTGCTCTCCATGTCAAACTTCAAGAAAGAGAGAAAGTCATTAAAAATCTATATATCTCTGGGCACGCAGTTTCTCTTAGCCTTATCTGCGTGTACGCACTCCAAGTTCACAATACCTGCGTACTTGTATGCTCTGTATGTAAAGCAATGGGTGCGTACTCCTGTAAAGGTCAAAAGGCGCAAGTTTCACTCCAAAAAAGTTACTTGTGGTCATTTCTAGAGCATTCTAGAAGCTTGTTTGATGTGTATGAAGCGCCTCCAGATGGTTCATGTATCCCTACCAAAGAGGAACTTATCCCATCAAGAGGGGAGCTATCCCATCCAAAGAGGGGCTTATCCCATTGATGGTGGACCTAAATAACTTCCTCTAGAGAAATATAACTACAGGCATTGGGCCAAAGGGAGGGAGGTTGAAAGCTGAACATTCCTAAGGGTAGATGCTGCTGGAATTAGGACTCCCTTGTAAAGCTTGAGAGGAGAGATTCCCATCCTTTCCTAGCCTTATTTGAGAGTGGGTGAGCTGATCAAAGTAAAGGAAAACTCTTGCTGGACCCTAGGAGGGACTTGCACAACACCAAGGCTCTGGTTGTAATGGTTCCTTTTGTTACCTTTTAATGCAAATGAACTTATTTTTCTCAACAGATTGTTATTCATGGTTTGTTTCATATACTCCTTGATCTATATGATAGATATGTATTGTTTTATGAGTTTATCAGGTGCTATTTAATCTTTTGGCTTGTTAGTGAATGCAGGTTTCGAAGAGAAGGAGGAGCTCATCCGGATCGGCGAGGCTGGACTACTACAAAGAGTTGGACTAAAGGTATGTTAAAGATCCCCTGATTACTTGTATTTGCAATGCATGTTTAGAGAAAGGTAGCTTTATTTGTCTTGTTTGTCACTAGAAAGCTTTTGCTTCTAGGGAGGTCGGTTGTGTCCGCACTAACGACTCTTTCCGCATGACAAAGGTTCCATGATGAAAAAGTTGAAGTTCATGACATCAGAAACAAGAGCCTACAAGCAAATAATAGTAACACGATATCCACCAAAGAGTTGATAGTTGTTGTTGGAAACAATTACCTAGTTGAGAGGGAGAGATAAACACATCATTATTGTCATCATGTTATGAAGAAATAATGGAGGATTGTGTAAGAATATGAGATTAATTCCAATACTCTTTGAGGATGTGGTAGGGCATCCAATAGGAAAGAGTAGTCAAAGTGGAAAATCCTCGAGGGTGTTCTATTCCAAGACAAGAATTTTCGTAAAAGGACACACCCTTTGAACACCCAGGTGGGGTATGTACCTTGAGAGACAATGATGATAATGACTATCAGTCATTTATCTTGCAAGCATATTATCAAAATCACCAATTAGAGCTTGAGAAACATTGTGATCTTTGATAGGACTAAAAGGTTTTTCAACATCACCAAACCATATATTTTTATCATCTTCCTCGAAGAATTATGTCCTCAAAATGAAAAATGAAAAATCTATCTTCTAAATGGAAATGTTTTCATGCTTTGCACTAGTGTTAGCCCTTTGACCCAATCACATTAAGCAAATTTCTATGGTAAGTCTACTGTTGTTGGTCAAGATATTGTTATTTCCTTATCAAGTGTTAGATCATTGTTATATTGATCAACCTCCATTTTTTCATGTGTGATGATATTTTTTTATAAGTATTTAAGAATGTTCATTTCTTTTAAAACTTTGGGTTCTCAAGCAAGACCCGACTCTAAATCAAGCTCAAGAGCATTTCTATAGATAATTACTGCAACAACCTTCACTAGTCTAAATGATGGATGCACCCACAAATATTCCTCGATGAACCTATGATCCAGATTTAAACTGGAACGCAACAAATTATAGATATAGCCATAAATGCATAGACGCAACAGAAATAACACTTCACTTCACTTCATTAATATCAAATACCGAAATGTGCTTACAAACAGAATGAAAATAAGACTATCTCGGGCTATGGTAGCTTATCTCTGAGAAGATATGTGGCGGATACATGCCTCTGAACTGTGTTACAATGAGGCTCGAAGGCCTATTTATTATTGAGAAACAATGGAAAACCCTAAACATCCAAAAACCTAACCCTAGGAGATGAAGCGCCAAACTATGGGCCCCGTTTGGGTAAATTGGTACATCAACTTCCCGAGGTCGTAACTTTGGCATACGATCTCCGTTTGATGCGTACAATACCTCGTTAGAAAGATAATTTAAAAAAAATTCCTACATGATGTTAACCAATATTTTGGCTCCATGTGGTTATAATTTTAGCTTCTAAATCTTCGTATAAAAAATGTTGTAGAAAATTTCCAATATGTCATGTTTGAAGTAGTGAAACCTTAGAATCCAAAGCTCTGATACCAAATGTTATGTAACTAGATCACAAAAAATATAGATCAATGACTTCAAAATTAGCCTCTTTGAGGGGGAAACCTCCTTTACATCACATAAATGACAATTCCTAAATGATACAAATGACTAAACATCCTTGTTATATATAGGAGTTTGAGGGGTCATAATATAATTAGAGCCTACATAACAATAATAATGGAAGGACACAACAATAACAATAGCGGGCTTCTATGGGGTATAATAACAAAAATATGGGGCTACATGGGCACAAAAATAACAATAGGGGCCTACACTAACAATAACAATAAAGGGGCTACAGTAGTATTACAGGGACCTAACACAATGAGGTGTCAGGATTGTTTGGAGAGAGGGTAAAATACCTCAGTATATTTTTCCAACATTTCCCTTGGGTAGAATCACCAATTTGGCGATATTTTATTGTAATTATAATTTTTGCTGCAAATAATAATAGAAACCCTCAACTGCCACAATCGATTTTCCCACATTAGGTTTTTTGAGGGCTTTGTTTTCCAAAATAGTGGTGTCATAATATTTGTGTGTGTTAGCATTTCTTAGTTTCTAGAACTTTTATTCTCCGTAATATTTTATTTTTAAAAAATGAACCATTTTGACCCTCGTTTTCCCAAAAAAATGTCGTTTAGGGCCTCAAATGGCTCCGGAAGTTCAGGACTCGAAAAATTGCCAAAAATAGTAAATTGTGCTCCAATTAAAGAAACTGAAAAACTGAAAGAGACAATGGTGGGGGTCTAAGTGGAATAGGTGGGTGGCCACCCACATCCACCTGGATCAACCTAACATAAAATCTCCAAATAAATACATGACTCTTTCTCCAAATGTGTGCAATCTAATGCAAATTAGATATGTTCCATTGTATCCGCCATTCCATTTGAGAATCCATGACCAATATGAAGTGCTCAGTCCATTTACATGTGTGGAAACTCATGAAAATTGGATATGTTCTATTGTATCCACCACTCGTGAGAATCCATGATCAATATGAAGAGTTGAATACATTTGCACTATTTCGCCATGTATACCATGGAGTTACTGGGTGAGAACACACATATGAACAACATGGCTTTAAAATATATAGAAAAGGGTGTCTTTTATTTATGGTATCACCAGACAAGATGAATGACCTTCAAAAAATATATCATGAAACATATTGTAGTTGATCTATTGATTCCATGGACTCAACATAGTCCCCATCAATAGCACCAAAATATTGTTAACCAAAATGAGCCTTGGGTGAACTATTTAGGACCAAAGTACATGTCACTTTCCCAGCTACTCTCACATTGGGTGCATTGTTTATGATTGAATTACAAATGCATAACAACTACCAGCAAGTAAACCCACTCTCTATTGTTAACTTGGTAAGTAACAAAGCATTTCCTAGGTTATATCCATAGTGAAAACCACTAATAAAAAGTCATTGATGAGGGTCAAAAAATGTCAGCACAAGCTCATTGGTGACGGTCAAAATGGCTTATGTCACCAAAAAATGAATGTCACTAAAGGTGGCATCACCAAAAGTATAGGTGTTGTGGTGAGATTCAAGGTCCATCAAGAATAATAATTATAATGATGGATAGTGACCATCATCATTTCATATGAATAACAATGACTTATGGTGATGGACCTTTCATGACCCTCACTATTGATGCATATATATGGAGATGTTCGTTGATCGTCACCTTTTCATATTTTGGTGAGGGTTGAAAAATGTCACCATAAGCTCATTGATGATGGTCAAAATAGCTTCCATCACTAAAAAATGAACGTCACCAAAGGTCGTGTCACCAAAAGTATAGGTGTTGTGGTGACATTCAAGGTCCATCACGAATAATGATTATAATGACCGATAGTGATTGTCACCATTTAATATGAACAACTATGATTTATGGTGATGGACCTTTCATGACCCTCACTATATATATATATATATATATATATATATATATATATATATATATATATATATATATATATATATATATATATATATTGCGACATTCATTAACCGTCACCATTTCATATATAAAAATTACTTTTGATGATGGTCCTTTAACAACCCTCGTTATTGATACATATATAGGGACAGATAGTGATCGTCACCATTCCCTATGAATATTAGGGCACATTGGAATCAAACCACCAACCACCTACTTGTAAAGCAGGTGCTCTTCCATTGAGATAACACCCTTGAAAGAATTATAACTTGACACTCTATAAATTCTATATTCTAAACTTTAATTAAATTATAAAACTTTGTAAATTCTTGTAGGTTTCATTGGCTTAGCTAGCATAAATAATTGTCCAATAGATGCAAAACATAATTGTTTTAGAACAAGGGAGCAATTTTCACATGGTTAATACTTTCAACCACCCAAAAAATAGCATCAAAGCCTATTTTTTAAACATGAGACTAACCAAAGTACAAACATAAAGTCCCCATGTTCTATGGCTCATCTAATACAAGTTTGTAGAAAAAAGAAATCACTGTAGAACTTAAAAATTGTATACGGTTATAGCAAAAATTGACGAAAATAGGCATTATAATTGCTATGATGATTAAAGATCAAAATCATTATCATAGTATGGAAGTATACCCAAGGATATCAATGTGAATGGTTGGTATAGAAGAGTCAACACTCTTGAAGAGTGGTATCGCTGCAGAACAAAACGCAAAAAATATCATAAATTTCCATAAAGAAATGTATGTCTTTGTTGTCGATTAATGTCTCAGACAAGTAATCACAAAGAAACCAAACAGATTGATAATGAATCACATTAATTACAAAACTTATATAATATAATTTTTTCCTATAATAGTAGCATTAATTAGAAACCAATAGATTAAACCATTTTAACTAATTGATAAAATTTTGAAAAGCCTTATGGAATGATTCATATTCCCAAAATTGTAAAATAACTAAATCAAAATCGATTTGATTACAACCATTGCACAATATTGTAGTTTTATTTCTTCATTCTCATAGTTGAACTTAAATCGACTGCAAATTTTAGGAATCTGACAAATAGGAGTGAATTCAATTGCTTGACCTCATTCCTTTCTGTAATATTTTGAAATATTCCCAAAATATGCAATCTAGCTAAAAATGTCCAAATACTATGGTATTGCACTTCCATATGCCTTGTCCACTCCTTTAAAAAATATGATTATTTGTGAATTTTGAAATGCTCTACTTATCCTTGAGAAGTGTAGTAATGCACTTTTGTGTGACTTGCAAGTATCCTCCTCAACCAAACTATATTACAAGCTACAATTATTTTTACCTTATAGTTTGTTTTAGTAGAGGAAAGAAATATTGAATATTTCTTCTTACTTAGTGACCAAAGTATGCATGTATCAAGGTTGAACTTGCCTAATATGAATATATATACATTGTAAGTTAGAAAAACTCTCATCTACCATATAATGTGATTGAATCTATACTCTAAGGTACCCTTCACATATGTGAACATTCTCCTTATTGTCACTCAACAATCAACCTTGGCAGTTGTAATAAATTTAGAAATGTGATTTTCTAAAATCCCATTTAATGGTTGTCAGATAAATCAAATACCCATAAATTGTTTATACAAAAATGCATTTGTCAGTTTAGAGTAAAATGTGCTTAATAACTTCAAGTCAACCTCTATAGGTGTAGATGTTGCCTTACAACTAACCATCTTAAATTTGTCTAACATTTTTTTAACATAATTTGTGTGTAATGCACATTAGGGAAATTTGAGAACTAAAATGGATGTTTTAAGGAAAATAATAAAATAATAGTTAAATAATAAAGTAAGAGTTATGAATTTTCAAAGATGAAGAAAGAAAGCTATAACTCTAATGTCTAACTGGAAATCAGGCCAATATTTGGTTGTCTCATTTCAATTTTCAGTGATTCTTTCTCCATTTAGGTTGGAAATTAGATCAATTTCTCCTACACGGGAACAAAATGACGAAAAATCAGAGGTTATAATGTCACATATTGTAAAATAACATCTATCTTTTCTTCTTTAAACTTTCTTTTCATCTTATTTTCCTTAATAGGGATGGGATTTATTTAGAAAAACCAAGTGATAAAAGTTATTCATCTCAAATATGCATGTACATCCAAATTTTGGTTCTTGTAATCTCATATATACATATATAAGATGAAATTAGTGTATATATATTATATCAATGGAAAATTCTTGTGTTTCTTGTGCGTGATATTGTTTTTCAGTTTGTGTTTTCAGTGCTTTCTCCATGTTTCAACTATGAGCACATGAAAATCATCTATATCAATTCCTTATCCTAAGAATGAAATGATATGTTTAATCCATAGACAACTTAGTATTAGGGTTATAGCATTGCAGAACTTTGTGCATAGAATTTGGGTCATAGATCACCAAGTTTCTTCCAATTGAAAGTTTTCATGGAAGTTTGTCCTCGAGGTAAATTTTGTTCATGAAAAACTATTTGAAGTCTACTGGACCCCAAACTTTCAATTATAGTTGAGGTATCTCATTGTATATTTATGACTGGCTTAATTTTGGGTTAGCAAAAGCTTGTAGAGATCATTGTCTACCTGTATAGCAAATTATCAGAGGAAAACAAAGCATTTTCAACTCTTAACTTATAATATCTATTAGCAACATTGAGAGCTCTTAGTATCTCTTACTCTCTCAAACTTCCTAAAATGTAAATTTTGTACCTACTAGTGTATAACTTTTGTTGATGAAATGTTATCTTCAACTAAAGTAATAAATGCAAATGAAAGTACACATTTCTATCCCAATATTTTGAATTCCCATGATTATGATACATTGCAATTTTGATTTTATCCAACTTAATTAGACACAGTAGAGATAACAATTTCTACTAAGAATGTCTCATGATCCACTTTTGTAGTTGTATTGTTTCCTCTAGTTATATTTAAGAAGCAGTGGCACTTTACAATAAAACTAGTTGGTAAAAATATAATGGGTGGAGAAATTTATTGCAAACACAAGATTACAACAAGAAACTGAAAAATATTAAGACAAGACTTTGTAAATTGTGATACTAACTAAGAATATAGCTTCAAATTAATCTTCAAATATCAGCATACTATTCCAGGGGAAAACGCATCCAATTCCCAGAAGCCAACAAACTATGTATGCCTTGTTTTCCACATAATTAATTGAGAAATATTAGTACATGTAATTTTCATTTGGAATCTCTTAAATGATTCTATAAATATTCAAAGTAAACTTAATGGTCTAATTCATTTTTTTGTTTTCTGATGCAGACAGAACTAAATATTTTGACCTGATTTTGATCTAGAGAGTTATGTAATTCATCGTGTCCAAAATCATTTCTTACTGTTATGACTGTTTTCTTTTAATGATCAGGAAACTGACCCATATTTGATCAAAAAAACATATTTTTCAGAATATATTCCATTTTTCTAATTAAAAGCTAAATTTTCTTCGAGTATATGACGTTCAACAAACCAAAATCCTTTTCCATTAACAAGCCATTGTTGTAATATAATACTGAACAGACAACTACATAATGAAGTTATTAGTGGTGGAATACTAATAAATAAGAAAATATGTGCAAGAAATAACACCACTATGTCATAGGCATGCCAAGATTTTATCCTCTTGGTTGGAAATATTACTTCATGAAAACAACATATTTGAGAAAGATCTTTTTTTCTAAAACTAACCAATTCCAATGTATTCAACAACATTGATATTTCTATTGGCATGCCCTCAAATTGTGTGGAATTATCAAACATGTGTAGTGCACTTCCCTATACATACTCCTATTTCTTCATGTGTCTTTGAAGGAAGCCCTAATGTTCGATACTCCTGCAGGTACTGCTATAGAGTTCTAGCTCTATGTGAACCAATTCTTCTTTTAGTTTTTGACATATTAATCATTATGACTTTAGTTCGAAAAATTAAAAACTTCTTGATATATCATCTAGTCGTGTCGGAGGCATGTCAATTTAATTAATTTAGTTTTATCAAATAATATAGTGTGGCATCAAATGACGATCCTCAACTTTCACTCTCCTTTGTTCTTTTGGGTAGCTCCATAAAAAAGGATCTCAATCACTTATACCTTACTGCATTTTATTGGAAACTTTGCCTAGCTTTATTAGTCTTTCACAATATTTTACTGATAATATGAGCATGATAACATGTATATAGTCCTCACTATCATCTTCTCACACTTTCTCTCTCGTGTGTTCTCTTATGTATGAGTATCATTTCATATTTTTGTAACTAAGATCATATCAAAGACATAATGTTAAGGTGTTTCAAGAGCTTTATGACCTTGGCCTCCACTCAAAATTCTCCTTTAAGTTCTCCTTAAGAAATTCTAGTGATTCACAAATATAGACTCCAAATAATTTGGTTGATTCACAAGGACATTACATTAGCAAATAGTTGTTCTTGAGTTTCTACCCTAAATTTGCCTATCAAGAACCTATGCCTTTGAAATTTGGTACACTTGGGCTCCTCCCAACACTGTTGGTTTTATCTTCTAAATTTTTTTCACTTCAACTTCTTCCAACTTCTTCTTCAAAGAAAAATAAATAGAAAAAATGATTCTGATAATAAAGGAAGAAAACAACAATCTTAACTCTAGATTTGGGAAATTTCAACTACTTCCTTATCATCACATACTCTTCTTTTGCACCATCCACCTACATATAGATATGGGAAAAGAATCTGCCAATGTCTCAAAGACTCAATCTACTTTACTACCTCAACATGCTTTTTCCCACCTGCTCAATTTGCCACCAAAGCTTGCACTGCCCTTCTAAGTCATGGTTAAGAGAGATTGAGGTATTCAATATCAGTGCAAAAATGTATTCTTGATTTCTTGATGCAAACCTACTTCTTTGCCTCAAGTTTTCTCAAACATAATGAACAACACTTGCACTGCTTTGATACCACTTGTCACGAACCTACTATTTTCTCGGTTTTTTCTTTGGGGACCTAAGTTTCCCCTAGTCTGTTTCGACTCTTCAGGTTTTGTGACACTACTTTGACTTGACCGCAGTCACTTGGCCAGCATACACCTACAACAACCACATTACGCATTTTAACTTGATGTCTACTCATAACTTCTCTTTAAGCTACAATATGTCAAATGTAACTAAATCCTACTTAATCAAATTCATTAAACAATAGGCGCACATCCAACCAAAACCTTTAAAATATCCCAACAGTACTTTAAAACTTAACCAACAAAATACATTGCAAGGAACATAACATTCATTCAAGTAAAGGTACTCTAACAACACACAAAGTATAGGTAGCATCCAAGGCAAGTGCCCTAACATTATTATATCAGAAATGTTATAGATATATAACAACATAATTGCAACCTTATATCTGCAACTTTATTCTAGATATACAATGAGTCAAAGAAAGTATTTCCTTTTGACTACTACCCAATATATTTTCACAATCCAAACCCCTAAAACAACTACAAGATTACATCTTGTAAGTCTCGTATTAGTTTTCTTCTCACTCAATTAGTGCAGTTTCACCCTACCATGCCAACCCTAAACTTAGCATGATAATCGAACTAATCAAGCTCATTCATACTCTCGGTGAATGATCAATGGATGATGCCTTATCACCTTTGAGGTGTCCACGAGTTATACAAGACTTGTCTCACACTTGTTGCCTTCTTTGGCACATTACAAGCCTCTCCAAGCCTAAGTGGACTAAAGCATCCACATCACCAACTTTTATGACCAATGGTGCATCTAATCGCCTTCATTACTTGATTTCCAACTGTCCAACATCTAATGGTGTTATGATTAAGGCACAACACACCTAACAAGTGTGCCCAAGGCATCCAAGCGCTCATGGAAAGGGTGCACCCATTAATCATGTATAATAAATGTGTGCCTATTAGAATCTACCCCTTCTTATCCATCCACTATCTGACATCCAATTTTGTTGTGCTCAAGGTGCCCAAGCACACCCAAAAAAGATACACCCAACAAGTTTGTCCATGTTGGATAAGGTTGTCATTGATGTCAATGTGATGTCCAACATTGTTGCTAGCCCTAGATAATGGTAAGAGCTAGATGCTAGCCCTAGACGATGCCCTATATGTTTGATGACTTTACGATGCCCTAGCATTATTGGAGCATACCCTAAGCCTATCCATGAAAAAAACCCTAAACCTATGTATGCACAAATGAAACCTTAAATGCATATGTGAGATATATGAATTGAAGCCCTAACATAAGAAACCCTAGATATGCCCTTGTTCATGCCGCATGATGTATATGATGTATATGACAACTTCCATAGTTGGATGAAAGAAACCCTCAATCAAGGCTGTTATGAAAAACAAGGTTTTCAAAGAAGGATATTGTTAAAAATAGAAATAAATTCTTGGGAAAATGATTGCACCAACTTATAGAGTGTTAAATTATGGGTCAAATTCCACTTTCGACAACTGATTTGATGGAGATAATTATTGCATGAAATTCCTCTTTTCGAGAGTACCAAAATTGACCTAAAGATCACTCAAATCGGACAAGGAAAAGTGTGTTTTTGAATTAAAGCCCACACGTGCAAATTGTCAAGGCCGGTTTCTCCATAATGTAGGCTCATGACACCCAAAAGACATATCTTTTCACCCCCATGGATTCATATAAATACAAGACACCTAAAAACTCATTTTTCACTTCATCACCTCACAACAAATCTTCTCTCCCCTATTCCTATTGGTTCATACAACTCAGATTTGAAGGATTTCTCTCACACATGCGAAGGATAGGTGGTTGTTTCTAATTGGGTTGAGTTGCAGGATTGTTGCAGGGTGTTGACTAGCATTGACCAAGGTGAATTTTATCTCCTTTGAATGGTTTTTTGGGTCAAAATTTTTTATCTCTCAAGGCCGCATTGGAGGGAACACAAAACGAGGAATTTTGAGCAGTTTACTGGCGTTGAATTTCCAGCTTGACTGCAAAAAATTGCAGACTGTAACAACAATATTCCTCTCTCCTTTGACTTAATTTGGGTGAAGTTTTGAGGGTATATTTGGGCTGAATTTGAACATATTTCTAGGTCACTTAAGACTACCTTTGAATGATCTTTTGAAGAGTTGTTTTGACCATGGAATGTTGACTGGTTAGGGCACACACGGATGTTATTGACTGGGACGTATTTGCACTTGAGTTGACTCCTGTTGACTCTCTTTCTTTTGGATATTGAAATTTGATATTGGATGATGTACTCTTTCTCTGCTGAACATTTGAAGACAATCTAAATAGAAGAAGATTTGCAAGGGTTTTCCCCATAGTGGGTTTTTCCCTGGTCATTGACCAAATTTGTGTCTCTTGTCTCTTGATTGTCTTTCATTTTGAATTTGTTTAATTTTTCTATCTACTATTACTCTATTGTCATTGGATAATTGAAGAAGTGAAATTTTTAAATTGGATGTTATTGGATATTGTTGAAGTGATAGTTGCAGCATAGAAAAAATGATGAAAAATTAGCATGGAATCAGAGCTAAGGTGAAGACAAGCCCAAGAGACATAAGAGAAAAAGCTGTTGAGGTATAAAAGGTGTCTTTTTAACTCCTATTTATCCTACACTAATTATCAATCCAGGTACGATTTTTTATTTCAAGAGTGTACTCAGTTTGAGGCGGCAATTTAATCCAAGAGTAATGTTTTCCAATTTGCAGTACAGTGCTTCAAATACAAGAGTAAACAGATGCTTGAAATAAAACCTACTTGCAATTAAAAGAAACTCAATGCTCTGAAACTAAATCATTCACTCAGGAAATTAATAGCAATTATCAGTCAAGGATGCAGTAGCAATAACTCTTTCCTTTTTCAACTGATGTAAATGAAATCAAACATAAACAAGATCCTCAATCTGAGAACTCTGACAGTAATAGCCAATGTTCTTTATAGTTGTTGATCTCACACTCCACACTAAAGCGACTGATTAGAAATGACAAGGAATTAAATAAAAAATGCTACTAATAGAAAATGGAATAAATACATTAACTATAATGATGCTAAAAGGAAAAACCAAATACTCGCAGAAAAGAAATGAACAACAATGTTATTTAGTAGAAATGAACAACAATCTACAATGAACAGCAAAGTCAGTCTACTGGAATGAACAGCGAAGCTTTATGATTGAAATGAACAGCATAACAATATAGATTGCAAATAGTAATAATCTTATTATGATGAAAAGGAACGGAAACGCGATTCAGTTACAACATATACAATAAAATAATTGATAAACTCTGGAAACAAGGAACAGAAAAGAAATGTGATTCAAATAAATGGAAATCAAACCAAACCATCACATGACTATGATTGAAAGTAATGGTACAGATAGCAAGTGGATCCACTAGGGTTGGGCCCTTAGCTACTAGTGAAGCACTGCCGAACTACTTCAGTATAAAAGAATGGAACAACAACCGACTTATGTATTAATCATATGCGAAAATGTTACAGGCAATCGTACTCTGTTTTAATCAACGAGAGTCGATGATCAAAGTGGAAATACAACAGTGAGTTCTGAATAACAATAATCGATGATTGACCCCTAATCTTTACAAGCGTTGTCCCTTTTATAATGGCCAGGCGGATAAAACAAGAAATAACAGATAGACTGTAAAACAGCGATCCCTCAGGATCAAGAGATCCTGAGGGATACGCTCCATCTTCTAACTCCAGTCAACCCTTTGTCTTCTTGCGCTGATGCTACGATTTTCCATTCTTATCCTTAACTGCATGCTCCATCTTGATCTGCTTGTCTGGATACGGCTTCCTGGTGAAGGAACAACAGTTACTCTATTTTGTCTTTTCCTTCCAAATGGTAGTTTTCCATTTCTTCTATTTCATGCATGGAAAAAGACAATAATTAACTAATTTGCAATAATCAATAACTCCCTAGTTTTTCGCTATAATTCTTTGATATATTACCATCTTAGAATATAAAGGAGTTATGATTAAAGAAAACATAAGGAAATAAATGGCAAATTCATACCTTTTCCATAGCTCAACACACACCCCCTGCTTACCCTTTTTCATGGCCTCATGAAAACCATGTAATTTGTATGCAACGCAGTCAAAGAATAGTCTGGAGAGGGATTGTCATGCAGTGGTCTAAAACCATGGTTTGTGGCTAAGACTTCAAATATGGGGCCTGTTTGTCCTTTAGGCAACTCATATATGGCCTTGTACCCTTCTGCCGGATACCAGATAATAGGGCTTCGAAACCTACAACCAAGCCAATATGGGTCATCCCTCAGAATGAGGTTACTATAGGTAACCAGGCGATCTGTAGCTAACTTGAAGTTTTTGTTGTTGAATGGCTCTCTATCTTGTATATTCCAATTGGAAGTCTTCCATCTGAATTTAGCTGCTGCCAAGGAATTGTCTTTGATAGAGAGGAAATATTCTACCCCTTGCTAGACAATTTCTTTGTGGATGGGTCCCAAGGTTTGGATCACTCCCTCCTTTTTCATTAGGCTTTTATGTTTAGCTAGCAGTTGTAATGGGTTTTTCGGTTCACCCCTAACCCAAAGGTCTAGCCCATTTTCTTGTCTCTGAAAAGTGTTATGGGCCTTGAGCCACTTCAACTAGTTAACAACAAATGAAATAAATGCTTGAAACTGTACATCACCCACAAAAGGACTAGGATTCTTCTCCATTTCCTCTTCCAATATAAAATTATGTAGATAAAACTCACAGAGTAATCGTTGAAATTTTACTCCATGGTGTTTACAACAGTTTATAAAATCATCAACAATTTTTAATTCTATAGGTTTCCCTGCCTTAACAACCTTAATTTTTAACTATAAATATCTTTCTAATAGAAATAAAGCATATTTTTTGGCAGGTGACCTACATGCTAGAACATCTGTATATAAAGAACAGAGAGTATCCATTTGACTCGTGACTGTTTTCAATCTGTTCTTTACCTCTTCAATTTTTTCTTCTGCCCTCCGATATTTATCGAAGGCTTTGTTCTCTGATGCATTGATGTTCCTTAATTGTTGCTGTAATTCTTGGTTTTTCTTCTGAGGAACAGTCTCTTCCTCAAGATTCTGTATAGTCCGCTGAGCTTGTGCCAGATCCTCTTGGAGTTTTGTTATACCAGGGTTGTTGTTCAACAAAACATCTTTGGGTTGAAGATCTATCTGGGTACTCTTATTACAATTCCAAATGCCCATAGTCTGTGTCTCTTTATCATGGAATGTCTAGGTGGCCATATTGCTAGAGGATAGTGCCTCTGTTTGAACATCTTTATTGCAGACATGTGAATTTTCTGTTTGGGCATCTGCATCTGTAACAACTGCATGCTGTTCCTTACCGTCTTGAATGAGTATGGGCTCGGTTTGAGTCTCCGTGGCCCTTGTATCATGGGTTTCAGTTTGGATGGCTGCCTCCACTGTTTTCGGGGTTCTTCTTGAGATTTTCCCCCTTTTTAGTGCCCTTATCTTTCGTCTGAGTTGTTTTACTAAATTTTGCAGCTTTTGTTGTTCCTTTCGTAGCCTCTTAATTTCACTTTTCTTCTTCTTCTCAGGAGGAACAACTATTTCTCTAACTGTTTCTATTCTTTTTGGGCTCGGCTGCTCAGTTGGATTTTGCTCTTCAAGGGTTGTGCCTTTGCCCTGGCTGGTTTCCATATCCTCTATTTGGAGCATCTCTTCAGTGTTCACATTATCTGGACTAGGTTCCTCTGGAGAGGTAACCCTCATTTGGTCTGCCACTTCCTGAGTGGCTTCTGCTCCTGCTTCTTCCTCATTATTTATTTCCTCTGATGTATTCTTGTTGTGGGCAGAGTGTTCCTATGATTGCTCTACCTTAGTATTGAGGTTGAGTGAACTCTGGGGCTGAATATACTCGCTCATATTGGCCAAAATCTGGGCCAATTCATCCTCCTGCAATGGGTTTTGTGGTGGACTTGCGCTGGGGGTTAAGGGAAGTTCCGCTCCCTCCCTTTCTTCTTCACTAGTGTGTTCAGTTTCTTCTTCCAATTCTGATTCTTGGTTATCTTTTCCTTCGGGTTGCTCGCTTTCAAAACTGTGTAATTCTAAGGGTTGGCTGTTGCTACCTTAGAGGTTCTCAAACATTCCCCTACCTATTCTTAATATGGAGGAATGTCTACATTTTTGAGGTCTATTTGCTGTGCTAGTGGTGTTAGTGTCGGTATCTTCATCCCTCCATCAGTGATCAAATTTCTCTTTTTGCATGCATGTTAGGTGTCCCATCTGATCAGCTGCATTCCATTAGGTCATGGATCAACTGATGGTAGTGGTTTTATGTCAATTTCCCTCATGTCATTCATCTGCTGACCTGTTGTCACATTTTTCAGGTTATTTACTGTCATCCAGTTTCATTTCATTCATAAAAACCAGTTTTAGGGTTTTGTCTCACTAGGTCTAGGGTTTGTCATCATAGTCATCAAAAACTGAATAAAAGGTCAGCAGGCACATGAGGAGGATAAATAAACTCATAAAATCATAAATTTTACTTTTGTTAGGCTCCATAAATTTCATTTACAAACAGGGTTTTTTCTATTTCATGTACAAATTTCATGTAATTTCAAATGTTTCTATATGTAATAAGTTCAGCAGCTGCTCTTGGTCACCTTGCCAACTCCAGCCACTGCAAAAAACAAAAGCACCTATGCATCAGTCCATCAATTGATCAAGAAAAGTCAAACTTCAAATGAAAAACAGAGTTTTTAAAGAAAAATGACTAAGACTTTAGAAAAGTGGGTTTGGTAAATGAAAAAATTAAAGCCAAGGGGATATAAAGCTCTTCTATGTGTTTGAAGTCTTCATTTTTTGCAAGTGAGTGAGTGTTACACTAAAAAATGTCACCACGACTATTTACATTTAGTATGGCTCTATCAACAGTCATGCTATCCTCCTGGGCAAGTCTTATGCCTCTGCTCTCCATGTCAAACTCCAAAAAGAGAGAAAGTCTTTATAAATGTATTTATCTCTGGGTACGCAGGTTCTCTCAACCTTACCTGCAGGTACACACCCAATGTTCACAAAAACTGCGTACTTGTACGCTCTGTATGTAAAGGGGCAGGTGCGTCCCCCTGTAAAGGTCAAAATGCGCAAGTTTCATCTTTAAAAAGTTACTTGTGGTCATTTCTAGAGCATTCTAGAAGGTTGTTCGACGTGTATTGAGCGCCTCCAGATGGTTCATGTACCCCTACCAAAGAGGAACTTATCCCATCAATGAGGGAGCTATCCCATCCAAAGAGGGGATTATCCCATTGATGGTGGACCTGAATAACTTCCTCTAGATCACTATAAATACAGGCATTGGGCCAGAAGGAGAAGAGGTTGGAAGCTAAACATTTCTAAGGGTAGATGCTGCTGGAATTAGGACTCCCATTTAGAAGCTTGTGAGGAGAGATTGCCATCTTTGCTTATTCTATTTGGAAGTGGGTGAGCTTTGCCAAAGTAAAGGAGAACTCTTGATGGACCCTGGGAGGGACTTGCACAACACCAAGGCTCAGGTTGTATTTGTTCCTTTTGTTTCCTATTAATGCAAATGAGTCCATTCTTCTCAATAACTTGTTATTTATGAGTTGTTTCATGTACTCCTTGGTCTATGTGTTAAATATGTTTTATTCTATGAGATTATCAAGTGCTATTTAATCGTTTGATTGTTAGTGGATGCAGGTTTCAAAGTGAAGGAGGAGCTCATCCGGATCAGCGAAGCTGGACTGCCACAACAGCGTTGGATTACAGGTAGGATCTAAACACTTGATTTCTTATATAGTGAATGCATATTTAGAGAAGGATTGCTCTTGTTTGTCTTGTTTGTCACTAGAGAGTCTTAGGCTCCTAGGGAGGTTGGTTGTGTCCGCACTATCGACTCTTTCCGCCTGACAGTGAGATAAAGGCAAAAAATCGTGTTTTTGGGAGAAAGAGGCGAAACTGAGCAAAAAACTCGAAATTTCACCAGCGCTGCGCACCTGGGCTTTGGCGCTATGCACCTACCTGGCGCTGCGCACCTGGCGCAGGTTTTACACTGAGATTTGTTCGGGTACTACGCATACAAAGTGCGTTGCGCACCTGAGAGGCAGCGCTACACACCTATCTGTTGAGCTTCAAAGCGATTTTCATCACCTTCCTCTGCTTCAAATTTCACAATTGACCTCTCATCAAGTAAGTGAAGCTTCTCATCTTGTCTAGCAAGGAGTTTCTCATCGGTTGTGGTGATTTGTATGTCTCTAAAACTAAAACCCTAGCTATCCTCCAAATTGTCTTGTAAATTTGCATAGGGTATTGTCTTCTGCTATTTTTATTCCCTTAGATTATCTTCCTACACCCCATTCCCTTACACTAAATTTCCCTAAATCCCTTTCTCTTTCCCTTTCCCAAAATCATTAGCACTCACTACCCAAACCCCATTCCCATTTACCAAACCCTAACCCTTTATTCTATCCCCAAAACCCTAACTCCCATTTCCCATTCCCTCATCTACATTCATAATATCTGCCATTCCCTCATTTCCCAAAAGAAAACAACAGTCACTTCCTACATACATTATTCACCCTCATACTTTAAAAATCTCTTCATACTCATCAGTTTTCACTCCAAATTCATAAGTATGGAGACAGATTCAGACTATGGGAGGGAAGATGAAACTTTCAGTGATTCCTCTCGAGAAGCTCATGTGCCAAGGAAACCACATAAAGGAGGGAAAGTCATCCGGGAGGAGCCCACCACTCTCACAGAATTACTTGCTTGCCCTCTTGCTGTAACTTGTTTTCAACACCAGTCTTGTTATCAGTTTTGTGAAATGGTGGAGAGGGTGAAATATCATCATGAGCTTGCTAGGTTATTTGTTCTTCATCTTCACAATGGCCAGGTGAACCTTGCTGGTGTCTCTTTCACCTTGACACCTGAAACCATTGCAGCAGCAATAGGCATCCCTAATGTAGGTGAACAATGGAATAAGGGGCAGCTTGTGGGCAGAGAGCATTATGAGCCTTACATTAAGGCTGGTTATCATAGGCAAATCAACAGGGTTTTTCCTTTTAAATACTTGCAAAACACTTATGCTCCACTCATGAAACTCATCATCAAGTATTTTACCTGTGAAGGGAGGTTTTCCCGTCTATATACATACCATGTCAGATTGTTGATGCATTTCACAAGAGTGAGGATGATGAACCTCCCATACTTTATATGCAGGAATATTGAGAAGATGGCTCTATATGTGCAAAGGAAACCTTTTCCTCAGTAGTTCAACAACATTTACCATTTCTCATTGATTAAAATTGTTGTTTTGCATCAGCTAAGCTTGTTGAACATACCATGGGATACCTTCATTGCACATGAGATTTTCAAAGGCCCTCAGGTGATTCCATCGATGCTTCAAGAGGAAGGAGGGCCTTCAAACTAGCCAGATGTTCATGAGACTAAAACTACAGGTGTGCCAGTGTTTGTCACTTATGAGAAAGGCACCAGGAGACTTTTTGTTGCTGCCAAATGAGTACTATCTCCACCAGGGGTGGAAGGGGTCTCGTTTTCTTCACCAGATCATAGGCAAATGCTATCTTCACCAGGGGTGAAAGGGGCTTTGCCTTCTTCTTCAGCTGAACAGGTACAGGGTAGAGACAAAGGAAAGCAACAGGTGCATGAAGAGGGCCCTACTGAAGGGCAAGACAGGGATTTTGTTTTGATTGAGGAGGCAGACACTGATTTGAGCTCTCAAAGCTCACGACTCAAGGATATAATCATCAAAGAGAAGGAAGCTAAAATCCAAGCCTTATCACTTGACCTTGAGAGGGAAAAATGGATCATTAACTTTCTTGAGCAGGAGAACAAACAACTGGAGGACAAACAAACTATTATGGAGCTGCAAACAATTAGAGAAAATAGGCAAGTGGCAAAAAGAAGAAAAATCAAGATGACATCTCTTGAGCAAGAAATTGAGGCTGACCGGGAATCATGGTTAGAGAGGGAAAACATTCATCTGGAGAAATTGCTTGAGAAATCCAACAAAGAGAAGAAAATGTTGTGCCATATGGCCTATCACTACTTAACCCAGAACAAAATTTGCAAAACAAGGGTGAAGAGGTTAAAGGCTAAGCTAAAAAGAGCTTTGAGAAGTAAAAAAGAACAAGATAAGCTCAAGATCTTGGCTGAAGCATCATTGGCCCAGCAAAGCACCTAAAAAGGATCACTCATGCCAAATTTCAAGGAATTTGGAGCATTTTTTGTCATTTTTGAAATTTTTAATGCAAAAACAGGTTTTTTCAGCAGGTGTGTAGCGCCACCGGCGCTACGCTTTTGTTGGGGGAATCCATTTGCAAAAAGGTTTGTATTTTTGGAATCAGCATGAAAAAATATGCATGCTCAGGAATGGATGAGATTTTTGGACAAGTTCTGGGTCTCCAAAAGGGCAAAAAACACTCAAAAAGTGCCCTCTCTGCCACTTTTTTGCCACACAGGAAGCAGTCTTGGGAGATTCCATTTTTGGAGGGGAAAATGAACTCCAAATCCAAAAATTCAAGTTTTTCTAGAAAGTAGACTCACCAAGCTTTCCAAGGAGCTATTATGTACCTGATTTGGACTTCGGGAAGCCTTCCAAAAGTTTCCTGGAAAAAGCACTATGCATAGGATCATTGGCGCTGTGCATAGGAGAAATTTTGCCAGTTTTGCCTATTTGTTCATAATTTCACCCAGTTTAGCTATCAGTTGACTTTTTCTTCTCTCTTTGGTAAATTAATGATGTAATATGATGTAATATGATGTAAATATGATGAAAAATGACTTGAGGGAGTAGATACATCAGTTAGAATTGGTTGGAGGATGAATGAATCAGTTTCCATAATTTTAGAGGCAAGCTGTTCCATTGCCTATTTTGTAGTTCCTGGTTTAGAGGTTGTTGAAAAAGCTCCTTGACTCATGGATTCGACCCCTGATGGCTAGCATAGGTGGTTTGATGCCTATATCTTGTACTTTCTTAGTCATTTGTCAAGGTTGGACTCTTGTGGATGCATTGAGCTACATTGTAAATCACTTCTGCAATTTGGCAAGGAAATGAACCAGGGTTTTGCAGCATTTTGTGGGATTCTTGTGGTAATGTGTATTAGCATTGTTTTCTCCTCTGTTATTTAGTTTCTCTTATGTGTATATGTGCCATCATCTATCTTTTTCTACATAACTAAATGAATCAAGATTAATAGGTGGAATCCATTGATGTTCAGTGCTCTGCCTTGGGGTTACATTTAGTTTTAAATGTTTTCTATTGTTTGAAGAGGACTCATGAAACTTGCATGCCCTCTCCAACTCCTCACCAGTCTTTAGACTCACCATCACATTCATTTCAAAGTGCTAAAACACTTGCCTACCTCGCCCCACAGAAACCTCTGCAAATCTGAGTTGATTTCCCGGATCCAAAGCTGCATTCCTCATCTAATCCAGCAACCAACCATAAAACTCAATCAAAATCCTCTGAGCAAATATACCTAGCCTAAAATCAGCATTAATTTTCAGTCATCTCAAGCCTTAGTTGCTATATTATTTTGAGATTGACTAGGAGAGAGTCCTCTCTTGACCTGGTAGGGCTAGCTACCAGGTTAAGCGTGGTTTAATGTTACCCTCGACCTACCTTCCTTCAGCCTGAGGTAGATTTAGGCACTAATAGGTAGTTCTTTTTATTTTTGGGGCTGGTAAGACTAGTCCCCCGTCTATAGAAAATACCAATTCTTCCCAAATAGTCTGATGCTGAGCAAGGTTATAACTTACTATCAATCAAATTAAACAATGGTGGCTCACTACAGTACCTATATGACAGGATTTCTTTATGCTCTCAGCAACATCATGCAGCAAAAAATTTAAATATGCAGGCAAATTTACGGCACATTTCTGTTTTAGTACTGATAATAATTTGAGGTGGCGTGGTCTTACCACATCCTTTCTCCCGTCGCATGTAATGTAGCTCTGCACTACTCTAGCTAGTTCCGTCCATGGTTCTCCCAAAGATGAAGGCTGGACTCCTTTTCCTTTAACGATCAGGTTCTGTCCCTTGTCCCGAAAGGTGGCCATGGCATCTTGAAGTCTCACTTTCTTATGTGTCCAAATGGGTCCAACTGTTGGTAGTCTAGATACCTCTGCAATTACTGTATCTGTCACTGTTATTCGCCTTCCTCTTACTATGGAATGATCATCTTGCAAATTCTGCAAAAATTCAATAGCCACAACTTCATGGGGCTGCTGTAACCGTGTAAAATAGGTGATCCATCCTGCTCTTACCAAAATTTCTCGTGCAGCGTCGGAAACTGTTAGTACCTGTGGCTCGCTGCGTACTGATCGACCTCCCATTTCGTCTAAGTTCTGCACACTGTTAATTTTACACAGCAATACACAGAGATAACAATGGAACAACAAACTGTGCATATCGGATAATATCCCTTTTTTAACATCAATACCATTAAAACTTGCTATTAAGGGATCTGATGTAGTCTAGTACCTCCAAATAGGAAACTGACACGTATGCAGGAGTATTTTGGAAGTCACCCGTGCCCCCCTGAAATATGATAGGTCGTCCTCGACCGATTAAATGGAGGAGCAGTGTACTGGATGACAATCGTACAGTATAAAAAAGGAAAGGTGTACATATTCATGACAAGATCACAAAAAGTATCGAGTTGCTGAAATCAAGGCTTATGATGAAAATCATGAATAGATATGGAGATGCTATGGAGTGATGCGAAAAAGGGAGAAGGACAGCTGATGTAGGTAAAATTCTTATGTGGTCCTCATCCCACTTAAACCGTTATGATTGATTTTTTAAACGATATTTCATGCATAAAAGGTTCAAAAGGAATTTGGGAACATAACCTCTTTTGAAATAAAGATAAAGAAATAAGAAAAGGGTTTATAATTACTATTGGTGTTGAAAAATATGACTCCAATACCATCAGCAGAGCTCTATTGCCCACAAGTGTTTATAACCTTGACAAAGTTGCTTTTTCACCCTTGGAACCATAATCCTTTATGTATGCCTAGGAAAGTGCTTTGTGATGTCAGAATGGAGGCCATTGTGCTGGCTTGGTAACCAGTTGAATCACAATGCCATTCACCAGGAAGGAGTGAAAGGTGGGCAGGCCGGCTCGTGATGAGACCTCCTGTTCCAAGGACTTTTATTTTTTCTGATGTGCCCATTGGATCATATCCCTGGTGTGGTGGCCATAGTGGGAATGCCACTTCACTGCTTCCTTATGATCATGGTAGGCTGGCTCTTGATGAGACCCCCTATCCTTCATCTGACAAATCATAGGATTGTTAGTAATCATATAGATATATTTTTTTTCTTTTCCTTTTCTTTTATATAGCACTTCCTATTTATATATAGAGGATGGCTCAACACTCCTTAAGAGTAGGGATGGTGGAAGAAGTTTGAACATCTCAATAGAGGAAAATATGCCCTTATTCTTATTCAATAATAATAATCAAAGAGAATTATGAGAATTAGGGAAGAACCAACATGATAAAAATAATCAATCAATTTAAGTTTTAGTGAAGATAAAGACAACAAAGTGATATAGATAGTTGTGTCCTTTCCTTTTTCTTATCAATATAAAGCAATCTCTTTAAAGATGATTTTTTTTGTTTTGATTTTCTTATTTCAGTAACCTCTAATTTTTGCGTCCTTGCATATATTTGTATCTTTTCCTTTAAAGGATCATGAAGAGTGAAACATTATTCACAAAACTCTAAAAAAAATTGTTGTTCTTTAAGAGAAATAATGAAAAATGCACTCAAAAAGTGTTGTTCCTTAGATGGAATAGTTGTTGTTCCTTAAGAGGAACAACAAAAAGAGCATCTACACGCAAAACTGCAGTTCCTTTAAGAGGAACGAAAAAAAAGAAAAAAAAAAAATACATGCGAAACTGTTGTTCCTTAAGAGGAACAAAAACTGTTCCTTAAGTGGAACAACAAGTAAAGAAATCACAAAATAAAGTGTTGATCCTTCAGTGGAACAACCTAAAAACAATCCAAATCGAAACTGCTATTCCTTAGAAGGAACGACAGAAAGTAAAAAAAATAGCGAAACTGTTGTTCCTTTAAAAGGGACAGTAGCTGTTCCTTAAGAGGAACAACGCAAATGTAAGCAGGTAATATTGTTGTTCCTTAAATGGAACGACTGCTATTCCTTAAGAGGAACAATAGCTGTTCCTTAAATGGAAGAGCTAAAAAGTACACGCAGATTGTTGTTCCTTAAAAGGAACAGCAAATGTAAGAGCACGTAAGGCTGCTGTTCCTTAAAAGGAAGAGCAAATGTAAGAGCACACAAGGCTGCTGTTCCTTAAGAGGAACGACTGCTGTTCCTTAAGAGGAACATCAATTGTTATTAAATGGAACAGCAAAAAATATGGACATGCATAGTTGCTGTTCCTTAAGAGGGACGACTGTTGTTCCCTAAGAGGAACAACAACTGTTCCTTAAGAGGAACAACAAAATAGAAACATGCAAAAATGTTGTTCCTTAAGAGGGACGGCTGTTGTTCCTCAAGAGGAATAGAAACTGTGCCTTAAGAGGAACAACGAAAATACAATCATGGCGAAGTGCTATTCCTTAAGAGGAACGGTTGCTGTTCCTTAAGAGGAATAGCTGTTGTTCCTTAAGAGGAACAATGAAAATAGAATCATGCGGAAGTGTTGTTCCTTAAGAGGAACGGCTACTGTTCCTTAAGAGGAACGACAACTGTTACTTAAGAGGAAAAACAACAAAAATACAAACATGTAGAAGTGTTGTTCCTTAAGAGGAACGACTGTTGTTCCTTAAGAGGAACGACTGTTGTTCCTTAAGAGGAACAACAGCTGTTCCTTTAAGAGGAACAACAAAAAATACAAACACACAAAAGTGTTGTTCCTTAAGAGGAACGACTACTGTTCCTTAAGAGGAAAAACAACTGTTCCTTAAGAGGAACAACAACTGTTCCTTAAGAGGAACAACAAACAAATATAAGGATGTAAGATCGTTGTTCCTTGGGAGGAAAAACATCTGTTCCTTGAGAGGAATAACAGCTATTCCTTGAGAGGAACAGCAGCTGTTCCTTAAGAGGAACAACACGAAAATTTAAGCACACAAGATCATTGTTTTTAAGAGGAACAACTGTTGTTCCTTAAGAGGAACAACACGAAAATAAAATAAAGAAATCTTTTGCTGCTTCTTAAATGGAATGGTTGCTATTCCTTAAGAGGAACAACACATGTTCCTTAAATGGAACAATAGTAAAAATCTGTACAAAAAAACCAGTTTATACAAGTAAAATTAAAGAGAAAAGTTTATGCACAAAATTTAGAAACAAAGGAATTGTTCAGTGAATTAATGCTGAGATATAATGACCTAAAATGAGTCCCTCGGTCATCATCATATGACACATTTCATGGCTCAAGCAGAGCCTGGTGGCAATACATCTTTGCAGCACCTTTTCCAATGTTTGTAATGCTGGCTCAAAATCATCTCCATAAGGTGTGAAATCATCCATATATACTTCGAGCCCTTAATTTATTAAATCTAATAAAATGCTGAGGATGGCCCTTTGAAATGTATCAGGGGCATTGCATAACCCAAAGGGTAAGACTCTGTAAGAAAATGTTCCCCAAGGACAAGTAAAAGTAGTTTTATCCCGATCCTTAGGGGCAATCTGAATCTGATTGTATCCACTGAAGCCATCTAGGAAAGAAAATAATTTCTTTCCTGCTAATGTGTCTAATATCTGATCAATGAATGGAAGGGGGAAGTGGTTTTTCTGGGTTTATTTGTTTAATTCTCTGTAGTCTACACATATGCGCCATTTCCCATTATTCTTTGGCACCACTACTAGTGGAGAGACCCACTTGCTGTCAGATATTGGGTAAATAAAGTTTACATATAAAAATTTTTGTAATTCAGCTTTCACAATATCCTTAAGATGAGGGTTTAATCTCCATTGGGGTTGGCGAACGGGTCTAGCATCCTTTTCTATATAAATGTGGTGCGTACACAACTGGGGATCAATTCCTTTCATGTCTGGGTAATCCCATGCAAAAGCTTCCTTATATTTTCTTAGTAGTTGGACCAGCTTTTCTTCTTGTTCAGCAGTCAGATTTTTGTTAATGTTCAAAGTTTTTCCTGGCTCAATTTCTATAGTTTTGCTATTGTAAACAGAGGTGGTAGGTATTGATTGATCATGAGTGTCTTTCAGGGGATCTTCTTCTACATCATTATCAAATGCTGCCTCAATCATGTGACATTGTAAATGGGATCTGGTTTTTGGTTGGTTAATGAAGTTGTTAATGATGTCATCCTCTATTTGGTCTTTAAATTCGAGGGCATCTTCTATGGTTAATGGTGATCTAATGTTTTCTGTCAGGTATGATACAAGTTGTTTTTTGTTTTGATTATTGTTAGGCTTGGCTGGGCTGGAGGGTATAAGGCTAAATTCTTGACATTACTCCCTCTTGTTATAGTCATGCTGCCTTGTCGACAGCCAATGTAAGCGTCAACAGTTGCTAGCCAAGGTCTACCTAGAATTAAAGGGTGTCCATCTAGTCGGTTTTTGGGATTAATAATCAGAAAGTCTGCAGGGTATTCCTAGGAGTCTACAGATACCATTACATCATGTAGTGTGCCTTCTGGTTTGACTACCGATCGGTCAGCCAACTCCAATAAGGTTGTGGTTGGATCTAATGATGTAATGCCAAGATTTTGACAAGTGGTGGTTGTTAAAATATTGATTACAGCTCCTAAATCAACTAAGGCATTTGGGAAGGAGCATCCATTGATTTGCACCGTAACTATAGGATTCCCTGGGTCCTCATATTTTATAGGTGCTTCTCTTCTTGATAGTAAGTTAGATAGGGTGCTGACTACTTGGACAGTTGGGTTAGTTGTTATTCTCCTCTTTGGATTTTTTATACATAATTCTTTGATGGTTTTTGCGTAAATTGGGATATCTTGGATAGCTTGGAGGAGTGGAATTTTTATACACAATTTTTTTAGTTCTCCCAGAAGATCAAAATCAGGATGTTCTATTGGGTGAGGTATGATTAGTCATTCTGGGAATGGAGGAGAAGAGGTGGTTGCTTGTTCATGAGTTTGTTGTCTAACCAAATTCTCTTCTTGTAGTGTTTGTTCTAAAGGTAACAAATTTTCAACTTGAGCATTTTTGTCTCCCTCTATTTCTATTATGCGCCTAGATCTTAATTGAATGTTGTTGCACTCCCTTAACTCGGTTTCTAGTTCTGGTCCTTCAATTATTTGAACAGATTGAACCGGTCTATTGTTGGGGTTCAGGTTGGGTTGGGCTGGGAGTTGCGGTCTTAAGTTGGTCTGGGGATTTTGTTGCAATGTATAAGGTGCTGGCAGTGTAGGTTGAGGGAGAGGGATCATTCCAGCTAGCTGATTCATAGGTCTTTTCCAGTTCGACTTCCAGGTTTGACTCTGCGAGGTGGAGGGTGACCATTGTGTTGGATATGCATTGTTTTTCCAAAATGGTGGAGAGTAAGGAAAGTTCGGCCAATTGGTTTGATTTGTTTGATTTGGCCATGATGATATGGGAAATGGCTGCTGTGACCAGCTAGGGAAAGGTGGCTGATTCTGCCACATTCCATTATATTGTTGAGCATTATACTGAGGAGACTGAAAAGAAGAGGATGGATCAACGGGCATACCTATTTGTCGTGGCTGCCACTGGCGGCGCTGATTGAGTAGGTAAACTGGTTCTGTTTCTTCTTCTACCTCTTTGTAAACTGCTTTCAATCCCGGGAGTGAGGGGCAACTTTCTGTGGAGTGATCTTTCGTGTAGATGGCACAGACTTGGACTGTATCCAGTGGGCACTCTTTGTGGCTGTGTTTCTTTCTGCATCTAGGGTAGAATATTGCCAAATTTTTCTCTGCTTCTGCTTGCTTTTGTTTAGCTTGCATGATGTTGAACTGTGTTGTCAGAGTCCCTAGAATATCAGTTTTGAAATCTTCTAGTAGATTTCTGATTTCTGCATGGGTTATACCTCCACCAGGGACCTTGCTATCCCTTGTGATCATGTCATATTCTGTTGGCTTTAGTCTTGTGCTGCCTCTCGAACTCCTGATACATAAATCAATGATGTCAGCAAAATTTTCCTGATATATGTCACCTTTGCCCATAATGTTTAATGTTTCAACCCATTGTTCTTTCATCCCTTTAATTAATGTAGTTTTTAACACATTGTCAAGCAAGGGTAAAGATGCATAAGGAGATCTCTGAAGATTGTATTGAAAGCGTTCTACATATTCCTCCAGTGTTTCATTAGGTCTTGCTGTCATTTGAAATATTTCATCCTTTAATTCTCTGGACCTACAATAATCTTGATATTTCTTTAGAAAAACACCTTTCATCTGATCCCAGTCATTTATAACACCTCCACCTAACCCCATAAACCATCGTAAAGCTTCTCCTTTTAATGTGGAGGGGAATAGTTTTAGTTTTTGGGGATCGGTGGTATAGTCATACCCCCGACATAATACATCGAATTCAAACATAAATGCATTTGGATATTCTGATGTTAAGCCATGGAATATAGGAATATGCTGGAGAGGAATGGCCTTCATAGGTGCATTAACTGTAGTGTCCACAATGGGATATTGCAGTGTAGAGGTTTGAGGTGTTTGCTGGTTCTGGGCCATTTGATCAAATATGTGCCAATATCCTTCTGGGATTTCTAGGGAGTTATTCCTAGGCTGACTAGAAGGAGTAGGAATGACCTTGACAACACTTCCTTGGTCTGGGATAATGAGTGGTCCTTGCTGAACTATTATCTGGGGGGATCTTGGCTCTTCAGGTTCTTCTGCTTTGTTTTGGATGATCTTGACAACACTTCCCTTATCTGGGTTGCTGAGTGTCTGAACTATTTTTGGCTCTTCTATTTCCCCTGTTTCTCCTCCTCCTTCGCAGAGATTACTAGAGTTCCCTTCTTGAAAAGAAATTGGGCAAGAATTCTCAATTTCTTGAAAATCTTTCTCAGTCTCTTCTGTTTTTCTATGCACCTCAGCAAAGGCTACAGATGGTGAACCTATGGCCCGAAGGGAGCCAGTAGGTTGTCTAGAAGAAACTTTTCTAGGGCCCACTGATGGCTAAGATTCGGCTTGCTTAATGATATCGTCTATGAAGGTTGATCGACCAAGGGTCACCGGTCCCTTGGCTTTGTCAGGTTTGGGTAGCGGTTTTGGAGTATTTTCAAGTTTTTTCTTCTTAGTCATACACACAACTCAAATGTTTATTTCTACCCCAAAAAAATTAACAAATCTGCTGGAAAGCGGGCAGGGGAGCAGGGCTGTTACATGCTCCGTACGCAGGTTCTTACCTTCCGTTTTTAATACCCAATTCTCTCCTAGCAGGCACTCATCAGATGCACACTACTCTCTGAAAGAAAAAAAATGGCTACACTCTCCCCGGCAACAACACCAAAATGTTGAGGTATAAAAGGTGTCTTTTTAACTCCTATTTATCCTACATTAATTATCAATCCAGGTACGATTTTCTATTTCAAGAGTGTACTCAGTCTGAGGCAGCAATTTAATCCAAGAGTAATGTTTTCCAATTTGCAGTACAGTGCTTCAAATACAAGAGTAAACGGATGCTTGAAATAAAACCTACTTGCAATTAAAAGAAACTCAATGCTCTAAAACTAAATCATTCACTTAGGAAATTAACAGCAATTATCAGTCAAGGATGCAGTAGCAATAACTCTTTCCTTTTTCAACTGATGTAAATGAAATCAAACATAAACAAGATCCTCAATCTGAGAACTCTGACAATAATAGCCAATGTTCTTTACAGTTGTTGATCTCACACTCCACACTAAAGCAACTGATTAGAAATGACAAGGAATTAAATCAACAATGCTGCTAATAGAAAATGGAATAAATACATTAACTATAATGATGCTAAAAGGCAAAACCAAATACTCGCAAAAAAGAAATGAACAACAATGTTATTTAGTAGAAATGAACAACAATCTGCAATGAACAACAAAGTCAGTCTACTGGAATGAACAACGAAGCTTTATGATTGAAATGAACAACATAACAATATAGCTTGAAAAGAGTAATAATCTTATTATGATGAAAAGGAATGACAATGTGATTCAGTTACAACATATACAATAAAACAATTCATAAAATCTGGAAGCAAGGAACAGTAAAGCAATGCAGTTCAAATAAATAGAAATCAAACCAAACCATCACACGACTACGATTGAAAGTAATGGTACAGATAGCAAGTGGATCCACCAGGGTCGGGCCCTCAACCACTAGTGAAGCAATGCCGAACTACTTTAGTATAAAATAATGGAACAACAACCGACTTATGTATTAATCATATGCGAAAATGTTACAGGCAATCGTACTCTGTTTTAATCAACAAGAGTCGATGATCAAAGTGGAAATACAATAGTGAGTTCTGAATAACAATAATCGATTATTGACCCCTAATCTTTACAAGCACTGTCCCTTTTATAATGGCCAGGTGGATAAAACAAGAAATAATACATAGACTGTAAAACATCGATCCCTCAGGATCAAGAGATCCTGAGGGATACGCTCCATCTTCTAACTCCATTCAACCCTTCATCTTCTTGTGCTGATGCTACGATTTTCCGTTCTTATCCTTAACTGCGCGCTCCATCTTGATTTGCTTGTTTGGATACGGATTCCTAGTGAAGGAACAACAGTTACTATGTTTTGTCTTTTCCTTCCAAATGGTAGTTTTCCATTTCTTCTATTTCCTGCATGGAAAGAGACAATAATTAACTAATTTGCAATAATCAATAACTACCTAGTATTTTGCTATAATTCTTTGATATATTACCATCTTATAATATAAAGGAGTTATGATTAAAGAAAAAGATAAGGAAATAAATGGCAAATTCATACCTTTTCCATAGCTCAACAAAAGCCTTCATTTTCTAGTAGTGGATCGAAAAAGGGAAAATCTTTTAAAAATGTCTTCATATTTCTTCAAGGAGCACGAGAAGTTGGGTGATTCATTTGGTTTTGTTGCATGGAAAGTCAGGTTGGATATCATATATGACAACAATGATGTTTTGGACTTCATTCAAGGAAGAGTACATGAGCCTCCAGAAAATGCTTCCGATGCTATAAAAAACAAGCATAAGAAAGGTGAGTTAAAAGCTGAACAAATTATAGTTGATGGCTTACAAGGTAATTTACTTGCATATGTTGGAAATTTGAGAAGGTCTAAGGACATGGATGAAAATATATTTGGCATGTGTGAAGTCAACAATTTGAATGAAATCATCTCTTTGAAAGACCAACTCAAAGACACGAAGATGAACAAAGGAGAATCTGTGCAATCATACATTATGAGGATATCTCGTCTTAGAGATCAATTGCAAAGAATTGGGGAAACCACACTTGATATGGAATTGGTGATTGCAACTCTTAGAGGTCTCCCTCTCATTTGGGAAATATTCATTACTACTATAAGTGAAAACAATAACAATCCATCATTTGATGAGCTTGTTGGAAATCACACTCAAGAAGAATCAAGGATGATATCTACAGGAAGAATTCAAGGACCAAATGAAGTAGAATCCATTTCCTCCATTTCTCAAGGAAATAAAAAGAATGCAAAGAAAGGAAAGGGGAATCCATATAAATCAAGAATACCTCCTTGATCCAATCGAGATTCCAAGGATTCAAGAAGGCGAAATAAAGATGTTGAGCACTAAAATTGTCATCAAAAGGGTCACTATGCTTGAGATTGTCCTAAAAAGAGAAATACTCCAAGAAGAAACTCTTCAAGGTCCTACAACAATAATTGTGGCTACAACAACAATAGGTCATATGAAATAATCCATGATACAAGAAGGAATGAAAGAAGAATAGACTCCCTCGATGATCGTGAAGATAGCTATCATCCTCCAAAGAGGTCAATGAACTCTAGGTATGAAGGCAATGCTACTAATAAATCTGAATATATTCTTATTTCTTCTTTATCTAGTTCATCTCCTTTGGATTCTTGGGATATATGGTTGGTTGATAGTGGGGCCTCTCACCACTTTTCTGAATATAAGTAAGTTCTCTCTAATTTGGTAGAGAGGGAGACCAATTTGAACATTATTGTTGTTGACAATACCACTTATCCCGTAAAGGGATTTGGTTCTGTCGAATTTCATTTGAACTTTGGGGAATCTGTCTTGCTTCATGATATATTATATGTTTTTGGATTGAAGAAGAATTTGGTTTCAATATCTTCTCTAGAGGAGAAAGGAATGAGGGTTGCATTAATTAAAGGAAAAGTAGGATCCTATATGAGAAATGCCTTCACATTGGGATCTAGGTTTGAAGGACTCCATAGAGTCACTAGAAGAGCTCTCCTATCTATGGTCCATAATAAAAATCATCAAAGTGAGTTGCGTTGGAAAATGTAACTAGGTTTGGTCTTCAGTAATGTATTTGAGTCATCATGAAATGTACTTTTCAAAAGAGTAAAGAAAATAATTTTTATTATTGTATCAATGACTTATTAAAGCATGGGTTTCATGCTTGGGTCATCATTATATTAGTCAAGGTCCTCATTGTGGACTCCTAAGATTAATATTGAGTTTATAGAGTCATTATACATTCAAAGAGACCCTTATCGGGCTTTTGAATCATGCAAAAAGGTTTACTATTGAGTCAAATATAATTTATGTAACCTCCACACCAAGTCGGCATAAGGACACCAATTCGACCTCACTTGGAGCCTATAAATAGAAGGAAGTCGAATTCATTTGGAGCATCTCACCTAAGGCTAGTTCAATATCTCTAAGGAAGCAGGAAAAGTGCAAAGGGGGTCTAAGGAAGCAAAAGGAAGTAACAGTTGGATCAAGTCTAAGGAGAAGAATAAAATTGAAATTTTGGAGCCTCTCTCTCTCTCTGTTTTGTGCCCTAGTTTGGGAGATCGAATTCTTCCAAATTTTGTTGCTTCCTGATGCTAGAAGCTACCGCATAGTAGAAGTTGTTGGGAAGGAAGTGTTGCTGGAAAAGCGGTCGAAGATTTGGAAGGATGACTTGGTATGGAGGGAAGATTTGGCCATTGTCTAGGGTGAAGAGTCTCAAAGAATAGTATTTAAAGGAAGGGATTTTTTGACTGGGCTTTCCCCTCGAGGGGGGTTTAGCCCTGGCATAGTGCCTACATCTTATGTCTCTTGTTTTGTGATCTTAGTACACACATAATATGGTAATTTGTTGATGAAACATAAGATAATAAAGAAGTAAAAGAATCCAACATAACTCACAAGTAATTATCAAGAAAGGGAAATCAAACCCTAATCTATTTGCATTGATTTTTCAACAAGTTGTGGCACCAAAGACTGGCCCATCTACATTATGATGGTCTTTCAAAATTAAAGAAGTTGGTCTCTGGGATCCCCGATACTCAAGCTAAACATGATGGAGTATGAACTGGGTGTGCTAGTGGAAATAAGACAAGGAGACCATTCCCCTCTAGAAAAAACAAAACGAAAGACATCCTTCATCTCATTCATTTTGATATATGCGGTCCAATGCTCGTGCATTCACTTGGGGGTCATCTTTATTAAATCACCTTCATCAATGATTTCTAAAGGAAGACATGGGTACACTATTTAGAAATATTCAAGGAGTTCAAGGATTTGGTTGAAAATCATACAAGGAAGAAAATAAAGATCTTTAGGTCCGACAACGACGAGAATAAATCTCAAATGAATTTATAGATTTTTGCAAGAAGGATGGAATTAAGAAGGAGACCATTTTTCCCAATACTCCCAAGCAAAATGGAGTGGTTGTGAGAAAGAACAAGGCCATTGTAGAAGCTGCTTGAGTCATGCTCCATGATCAAAATACACCAATGTTTCTTTGGGATGAAGCAACAAACATAGTGGTACATGTTCAAAACAGGTTTCCTCATCAAGCTTTGGACAACAAGAATCCCAAGGAAGTATTCATAGGTGTCAAGCTTGATATTTCTCATCTCTGTATTTTTGGCTTCCCTGTATACTTCCATGTGCCGAAGGACAAAAGAAACAAGCTAGAAGCTACTAGAAGGAAAGGTACGTTTGTTGGATATAGTGAAGATTATAAAGAATTTAGAATATATATTTTTGGTCAAAGGAAGACAGAAATTAGCAGGGATTTACATTTGATGAAGATGTTTCCCTTAGAAAAGTAAGGGACCTCCCTCCACCTCCTCCTCCTGAAGACAAGAGTGATGATATGGATATTCTAGAAGGTCCTTCTATGTCTGAATATGAGAAGGATATCATTGATGATCCCATGGAGCCTATGGACCCCTTGGATCCTCCTACTAGGAAAATACCACTTTGTCTCAAAGAAACACTACAAGATGTCGAAAAATATTTTTCCTTCTCGTGGAACTTTCAAGGAAAGCAAGAATCCATGCAGGTACCAAGTATAAGTTGTAGCTATGAGAAATATGATTCAAGTTGAACCAAGTACCTTTGAAGAAGTTGTGAAGGAACAAGTGTGGAAGGATGCAATGGTCGAATAATATGAGTCTATTATGAAAAGTGATGTATGGGATATTATGATGAGACCGAAGGGAAGATCTTTGGTAACCTCCAAATGGTTCTATAAGATCAAGCATGGGGTTTATGGATGCATCCAAAAATACAAGGAAAGGTTCGTAGACTATGGATTCTCTCAAAAGGAGGGATAATATTACAATGATGTATTTTCTCCTGTGGCCCGATATACAACCATTCGTTCGATAGTAACCCTTGTTATAAGTCAATGATGCACTCATCAAATGGATGTGAAGACCGCTTTCTTACATGGTTTGCTACAAGAAAGTGTACGTAGAATGACCTCCAGGATTTGAAGTTTATGATAGGAAGACCCATGTATGTCAATCAAATAAATATCTCTATGGATTGAAGTAAGCCCCCTATGCTTGGTATGCTCGTATTTACAGTGACTTGATAAAGCTGGGATTCACAAGGAGCAATGTTGATCCAAACTTGTACTTCAAAATAATCCAAGATATTCCTCTCATTTTGGCATTATATGTCGATTACCTATTCATGACAAGTGCTAACCCCCTCTTCTAGAATGTAAGAGGAAGTTCGCTTCTTAATTCGACATCAAATACCTTGGTTTGATGCACTATTTCCTTGGACTAGAAGTATGGCAAAATTCTAGTGAGAATTTCCTTTCACAAGGAAAATATGTAGTGAAAATACTAGAGATATTTGGCATGGTTGAGTGCAAGTCCTTGGCTACACCTATGGAGATGAATTTCAAGAAGTTGTGAGGAGAGGTTGTTGGACTATACCTATCAAACCCTTCTGGGTATAGATAATTGGTTGGTGCTTTGATGTTTCTCATTAATACTTTTCTCGATATATGTTTTACAGTTAACACCTTGAGCCAGTTTATGACTGAGCCTCGCCATGTACATTGGATCATTGCCAAGCATGTGTTGAGATATCTACATGGGAGTATTAACCTTGGAATGAGATATGCCACTAGAGACGTTAAACTACATGGATATATAGATGCAGATTGGGCTGGTAATATTGTCAACAAGAAGAGTGCCTTTAGATGTTGTTTTAGTCTGGGATCTACCATGATATTGTGGATGAGAAGGAAGCAGAAATTCGTAGCCCTTAGCACTGCTGAGGCTGAGTATATTAAAGCTAACCTTGCTAGTTGTGAAGTAGTTTTTTGGAGATCTATTTGAGCAGGTTCTGGACATGACAGATATCTATTGCGACAACAAGAGTGGGATTTTTTTGTCAAAGAATCTTGTTTTCCATGAAAATTCCAAGCACATAGAGATCAGATACCATTTTATCCGAGACATGGTGCAGAGAGGAGCCGTGAGACTTATTCACATTTCGACAAGCAAGTAGATAACCGACATCTTCACCAAGCCTTTGTCAAAAGGGAAGCTCTTGGTCTTTAGGGAGAAAATTGGACTTGTTGAGATGACCCTTTGTAATAAGGCTCTTAGCTAATCAATAAAATTGAGCAATGCTCTCACCCCCTAGTTAAGCTCCCAGGGTGAGGAATGGAGCTATAGGGATCTTGGGGATGAAAGACCTTATAACGATAGGATGTTGAGACCTAGGATCTCCCCTAGTCATAGTATGCCCCAATTAGAATCCCTCCCACTCTATGGGATAACCTCTCCCATCTAGCCAATGGGTTGAGGGACTTGGAATAGGGTGTGATCCTTACCCCTTACAGTAGGTGGATCTCGCCCAAGTTAGTGGATACATGTGTTCTGCCATATGAATCTTTAGGGTTAAGATGGATGATCAGGGACAATAGGGTAGAGTGTGATACTTACCTTAGATAAGTTTATCTCACCTATTGTTAGAGACATTGGGATAGAGTGTGATCCCTACACTTGGGGTAGGTTGGTCTCACCCATCGTCTTTGGTTTTGGGCGGTAGTTATGGATCCTCGATGATGATGATGATGATGGTTCCAGGTGGTAGCAAAGTCTCCTCGATGGTGATAGAGGAAGGGTGGTATTTGGATCCCCCTACAACATTTCTTCTTCTTTATATTTGAGAATGTTCAACATGCAATGAGCAGAGATGGTACATGATGATAGGATGACTTGATGATCGATGAACATATATTGACAGGTGCAATTCTTCCTAATTGAGAGGGGGTGTTACATTATGAAACTAGGGTCAAATTCCACTTTGGAAAACTCATTTGATGGAGATAAGTATTGAATTGAATTCCTCTTTTCGAGAGGACCAAAATTGACCTAAATATAACTCAAATCGGATAAGGAGAAGTGTGTTTTTGAATTAAATCCCACACATGCGAAAATTGTCAAGGTCAGCTTCACCATCATATAGGCTCATGAAGACCAAAAGACATGTATTTTCACCCACGTGGATTCATATAAATACAAGGGACCTCAAACCTCTTTTGGAACTTCGTCACCTCACAACACATCTTCTCTCTCCTATTCCTATTGGTTTGTACAACTTAGATTTGAAGGATTTCTCTCACACATGCGAAGGACAGGTGCCCGTTTCATATTTTGTTGAGTTGTAGGATTGTTACATGGTGTTGACCAACGTTGACTAGGGTGAAGTTGACCTCCTTTGATGTGTTTTTGGGTTGAAAATTTCAATCTCTAAAGGCCACATAAGAGGGAACACAAAACAAGGAATTCTAAGCAGTTTGACTAATGTTGCCTTTCAGTATTGACCACAAAAAATTGTAGACTGTAACAACAAGATTTCTCTCTCCTTTGACCGAATTTGACTGAATTTTTGAGGGTATATTTGGGCTGAATTTGAGTATCTTTCAAGGCCGCTTTTGAATTCCTTTGACTGAGATGTTGAAGGGTTGTTTTGACCATGGAATGTTTACTAGTTAGGGCACATACTATTATTGTTGACTGTTATTGACTGGGACAGATTTGCACTTGAGTTGACTCCTGTTGATTATCTTTCTTTTGGATATTGGATGATGTAATATTTCTCTATTGAACATTTGAAGAGAATCTAATAAGAAGAATATTTGCAAGGATTTTCCCCATAGTGGGTTTTCCCATGGTCATTGACCAAATTTGTGTCTCTTGTCTCATGGTTGTCTTTCATTATGCATTTGTTTAATTGTTCTATCTACTATTGATCTACTGTCATTAGATAATTGAAGAAGTGAAATTTTTAAATTGGATTTTATTGGATATTGTTGAAGTGATAGTTGCAGCATAGAACAAATTGATGAAAAATTAATAGAGGAATTATACCCCTTTCGATGTAGTATTCACTCATCCTTTAACTACTTGTCGTTGAGAATAATTTAATTTTTGAAGACTAAAAATACATTGTTTGTAAGCCAACTCTAGTCGGCCTTCCTACACATAGGCTGGCTCTCCCATTGACTTGATGGTTTAGGATTGAGGAACAATTATATATATAAACCTAAGGGAGTTCAATTATGGTATCAATTCGGATCACAAAAGATTAAGCAAAGAACAAAGTAAGGAGTTCACAACTTGTGAACTGGAAGAGACCAAGATTATTTTGGACCTTCTGTTGGATGAATCTATTGAGAAATTTTCAATGAATTTGTTTATTGGATTGCAAACCTATGACTATTGTTTAGACCCACAAAAAAAGCTTGCACTTTTCTTTAGACCTCTAGTGACTTTTTCTTGGAAAACGAACTAGTGACTATGTGAAGGAGTTAGAACTTGTTCTAGTTTCAATCTGTGGTGACATGTTTAGACATGTCGAAGAACTAAAATTCCAACATGGGGTGACTTTTTTTATTTCTTTGCACTCTGTGGAGGATATTATTCCCATATCATGTCTAATGTCTATGATCTCCATTACTTTGATCTACGGATTACTATAGATGACTACATGTTAACCTAGTATAAGCTCGATATAGCACTTGACCTTGGTAGGTTAGGTAGGGTAGTTTTGTTTAGAGTAGGGTGGATTAATCTAGGTAGTTTAGGATAATAGATGTGAATGTAGGGTATGCTAGGGTAGTCTAGGTTGGGATATGGTTAGATTCATATTGGCCATGGTATGGTAGGATAGGGTAGTTTAGGCTATGGTAGTATAGGTCAAGTGTAGTTGAAATCAATTTGAGGGTAGGCTACGACAATATGGGTTATCTTAGACAGGGTACATGAATCTAGGGTAAGGCTAGGTTAGTACACGAGACTTCAAACTTGTGGAGAATTATTTTTGGACCTATTCTTCTGTCTTATTCGACTTGTGGAGACTAGTTACTCCTACCCTCGGATATATGAAAGAAAAAATGAGCCCAAACTTGTTTACAAGTGGCTTAGATCCATGGAGTCTTGACCTAATATTCAAACCTGTTTGGACCTATGAATTACTGGAGTTGTGGATCAATGCTTCAATCTATGGAGATTTGATTTGGGATAAGAACTTGCATTGTTGACTTTTTGTTTTGGACAAAGCAAACTTTTGTACAGTAAATTGTATAGTGATACACTTTGGAAGCCCTTCTTTTTGTAGACCTTGGTTGAAAGCATAATCTTGGAGTTATTTTACTGTGATACTCTTTGAAATACCTTTTTGAAAACATTGGATGGAAGTATGAAGAAGTTTTGAGCATAATTTTTAAGACATTTTGAGGCTTGCCACATTGGAGAAGTTGAAGACATTATACATCTCTGAAGTAAGTTTTATTCTTGAATTTGTCTTTGTCCAAGTTGGAGCATAGAGGGATTGGAGTCCTATCTGTTTGACCAAGTTGGAGCTTAGGTTTGGAGTATTAGAGTCCTCCCTAAAGGTTGGTTCCTTGAGAAGAAGTTAAAATTTTATGTACATGTTGGAGCCTAATTCATTGTAAAAGAGAATTGGTGTCTTCGTAATCTTGTTAATAAAATCATTATATTTTTTTCTTTTATCTTTTGGCTCATTTTGTGAAAAAAAAAATTTGAATTGCCATAAATAACAATTGAAAGAAATATTGATTCACCCCACCCTCTAATTATTTCCAACAATTGGTATCAGAGCCAAATTCTTCGTAATCAGCCTAATAGTTGGGAGAAGGATTTTGAGTCAAAATGGCCAGTAAGTATGCAAGAAGGGTCCCCCAATTTGATGGAACAAATTTTGATTTCTAGAAAGTTACGATGGAATTTATGTAATCTCTCTTGGAGTCAAAGTTTGGAAATCTGTCACAGATGGATACATAATCCGCTCTCCTCCTCCAACAGATCCAGATGGAGGAAAAGTATATATGGAAAATGTAGAGGACTTAAACACTATTGAAATTGGTTTATCATATTCAGACTTCACTAAGGTAATAAGCATTAAAACGGCTAAAGGGGTGTGGGACAAGGTCATTAGCATTTATGAAGGAGATGCAAAAGTTAAGAAGGCTAAGTTATAAACCTTTAGGAGGGAGTTTGAAGGACTAAAAATGGATGAAGAAGAGGTCATTGTTGCTTAATTTCACTTGGTAGAGGAAGTTGTAAAATCTCTCAAAGGGCTTGGTAAAGATATTAAGGAGAAGACCATTGTGTAAAAAGTTCTAAGATATCTCCTAGATTGTTTTGATGCCAAATTCAGTGCCATAGAAGAGTTGAAGGACTTGTACACCTTATCAATGGATGAGCTTCATGGAAATATCTTTCATATGAAATGAGAACAGGAAACTCAAAGAAAAAAGAAGTTGCATTTAACGCATCAAAAGCATCAAGAAAAGGTAAGAATTGTAGCCGCAACATTGATGAATTTGATGTTGAAACATAATTGCACAATTTGTGAAGAAGCTAAAGAAAGGATCAAAAATCAAAGGTAAGTACCCTCTCATTTGTTTTAAATGTGGTAAAATAGGACATTATGATGCAAATTTCCCCTTCAAGGATGATAGTGATGATGAAGATGGACCCAAAAGAAGAACATTCAAGAAGAAAGGACCAAACAAGAAGAATTTTTTCTCCAAACAAGAAAGTGATGATTATGATGAAGATGAACCTAAGAGAAGATCATTCAAGAAGAAAGGCTCTACCAAAAGAAATTTCTTCTCCAAGCAAGACAATAATGATTTTGATGAAGAAGATGAATATGTTGGAAGTAGTGAAGTGTTGTTCATGGAATTCACAAATGATAATGAACTTGAAGAAGAAGAAGGAAATGTGGATGATTTGTTGATTAGTGCTATTGAAGAAAATGAAAAACTAAGGAAGAAGATCATCTCCCTCAAAATTGAAAAAGAAGAAGAAAATAGGATAGAAGGAATATTGAACAACAAGCTAAAGGAAAAAGAAGAAATCTATGAAAAATTAGAAGCCAAAGTTATCTCTCTCAAGAAGGAACTAAACCAGATCAATAGAAGCTTGGAAAGTGCTCAAACCCTTGATGTCATCATCAACGCTCAAAGATCACAACATGACAAATAAGGGCTTAGCTTCATAGGTGAATCATCCAAACAAAAATAAGACACCATTGCTCATCATGAAGGAATACCAAAAAGGTATGCTGATGTTGTTTGAAATTATCCAAAAGGAGAAAAGCAGTCCCATCCAAGTAAAAAAACCTCTCACAAAAATCCAAGGAATGAGAAGAAGTCTTTTCCAGAAAATGATGCCTCATCAAGCCAAGGCTATCCTAATAGGTATCAAACTAGTTTCCTTGGTCATTGTATCTTTTGCAAAAATTTTGGTCACCAAGCTAAGCATTGCAAGGCTTATGAAAAGAATGTTAACTCAAGAAGGTATAGGAACAACTTCCCAAATAAATCTATTGATTCAAGGAAACAAGATCAGATAAAGACTTATAACTCATTTGATCCTTTATCAAAGTATAGTCTAGAATTCTCCAAATGCAATAATCCAGGTCATGAAGCACAAAAGTGTCCAGTTGAGCCAAAAGAAAAGGTATGGAGAAGAAAGGAATCTACTACAGATAAATGTGGTCTATATTTGCATGCAAAAAGTGAGGAAAACAAGTGGTTTGTAGATAGTGAATGTTCTAAAACCAAAACAAGTTAATCTCGCTAGACAGGATGGAAATGTACCTTATGGAAGTGTAGCTGCTAAGATTTCTTGTAAAGGATCAGTGGCTCTCATCAATGGAAAGGGAAAATCACAAATTACACTACTCGTTAAAGGACTCAAGCACAATCTTCTAAGTGGCAACAAAATTTGTGACCAAGGACATGACATTATCTTTATTGCCAAGGATTGTGAGATAAGAATGTGTTCTTTAGGAAAAGTTGTGGGGAAACGAGTAAGAACATTAGTTAATGTATATGTTCTCAGTGAAATTCAAGAAGAAAATGCTACACAAGTCAAGAAGATGAAAGTTGGTTATGGCACAAGCGATTGGGACATTTAAACTTTGACAATTTGGTGAAGATCAGGAAAACACAAGCAGTAAGAGACATTCCCATAATTTCTTAACCTAAAAGGGTTATTTGTGCACCATGTCAACATGGAAAGTAGACAAGGACCAACTTCAAGGCCAAGGAATGTTCAACATCAAAGCCTTTGGAGATCATTCATGTCGATTCATGCGAACCATCCAGAACTCTAACTCTACAAGGAGAAAGGTATTTTGTATTATTTATAGATGATTATACTGGAATGGTGTGGGTATTTTTCATAAGATTTAAATCAAAGGCGCCTCAATGTTTTAAGAATTTCAAGGATATTGTCGAAAATGAAAGGGAATAAAAATCAAGTGCCTTAGAGTAGATAGAGGTGGAGAATTTACTTCAAAAGAATTCAATGAATTTTGTGTAACACATGGAATCAAAAGGGGAATTTCCGTTGCTAGAACTCCAAAAAAAATACAGTAGCTGAAAGAAGGAATAGATTCGTACAAGAGATGGCAAGAAAAATGTTGCTTGCAGCTCAATTGTAGCAAAAATGTTGGACAGAAGGAGTTGAGGAAACAATATATACTATGAACAAGGCTAAACTCAAAACAAATAGTGACAAAAATTCATATCAACTATGGAAAGGAAGGCCTCCTTTAGTATAATATTTTATAATATTTGGAAGTAAATGATTTATTAAGATCAATGATGATTCACCAGGAAAGTTTGATTCTCAAGGTGATGAAGGAGAATTTCTTGGATATTCTACAAGAAGAAAAGCCTACATTTGCTATAAAAATTAGTTGCAAAAGGTATTTGAAAGAATTGATGTAAAAATTGATGATGCACTTTTTAAAAAAGAAGTGGAAATCAATGAAGAAGATCATATTCTTGGAGAACATGATGAAGATACTTCACAGGAAGAAAAGGAGCAAGAAAATCAAAAGGAACCATCTCAAACTCCTAAAGTTCGTTCAAAAGCATCATCCGAAAGATAAAATTATTAGTGATGTAGATGATGGAATACAAACTCGAAGGAATATGAAAAATAAACCAAAAAGGAATGATGTTGCCTTACTATCCATGTTATAACCATAAATTTTCTCTAAATCTAGTAAAGATCCTCATTGGATAAAATAAATTGAAGAAGAAATGCATCAAATCGAAAAGAATGGAACATGCGAGCTAGCGCCTCGTTGTTAATTTTAGATAAAAATGGTATGTTCTATGCTTAAGAAAATTTACTTCAATTTTCCTTTAACAGCCCAATGAGAGTTTCCAATTATATCCAGTAGTAATCACATTAAATTATACACATTGACAGTAAATGCAGATAGAAGATAAAATCATATGCAGAAGACAAATGAAGACAAGAGGACACAAGATGTGGGAGATTCCAGGGACAAACCCCAATGTGGGGAAACCCTTTGATCAAATCTTCTTATTATTCTTCAATAGTTCAGCAGAGAGAGAGGGTACAAATATCATAAATACAAGCCCAAAACAGATCTGCCAAATCAACAGTCAATGCAACCCTAACCAAAAATTCAATGGTGGTCAAAGCTACCCCAAATGATCCTCTAATAAACTCAGTCATCAGTAGAATAATATGGCCTTCAAAGAGGGTAAAACTCAACTCAAAATAGCTCGGTCAACCCAAACAATCCTTGCTTTAATTTATGTGGTCAAATAGAAAGTCAACACCATAGTCAACGTGGTCAAAATGTCCCCAATATCCTTGATTTTCATGCCAAAGAATGCGGCCTAAAAAGATCAAAGTTCTGGCCCAAAAAAATAAGTCAACACTTGGTTAAAGTGCCCAAGTCAACTCTGGTTAATGCTGTCCTAATCACAGGAATTTTGGCCTCCTGCAATCAACCTTCCATCCACATGTGCAAAGGAGAGATGGACTCCAAGTTGTACGAACCAATGAAGAGAGGAGAGAGAAGATGATGTGATGAGTTAATGATATCCAAATGAGAGAAGGGTCACTTCTATTTATACACTTCATTGAGGGTGAGGAGACACATCCATTGGTCTTCATGAGGCTACATTTGACTAAGGGTGACCTTGGAAATTTGTCCCTGAGAAAGAATAAATTCAAAATTCCATTTATTCTTGTCTGAATGAGATGATCTTTATATCACAATGGTACCTCTCGAAAAGAGGAATCCAATGTAATAATCATCTCCATCATATGAGTTGTCCTAAGGTGGAAGTTGGCCCTAGTTTCCAATTTTAACACTCGTCCAAAAGACAAAAATGTTATAGGAACTAAGTGGGTATTCAAGAACAAGATGAATGAAGGCAGACAAATCATTAGAAATAAGGCAAGGTTGGTGTGCAAAGGGTACTCACAAATTGAAGGAATTGACTTTGAATAAACCTTTACTCGCATAGATTGATTGGAAGCTATAAGAATGTTCTTGGCATTTTCTTGTTCAAAAAGTTTCATAGTTCATCAAATGGATGGGAAACCAACTTTTCTAAATGGTGACCTGAAAGAAGAAGTTTACATTGAACAACCAAAAGGGTTTGATTTAACAGAAGGAAAAAACTTTGTTTTCGAATTGAAGAAGGCCTTGTATGGACTAAAAAAAGCTCAAAGATCTTGGTATGTGAGACTAGATCATTATCTTCAACAACAAGGCTTTGAAAGAGGAGTACCTGGAATCAATCTTTACATGAAGATAGATAAAGATAGTTTTTTAATTACACTCGTGTATGTTAATGAACTGATTTTTTCCAGCAAAAACGATGAGATGAGTCATGAGTTTACCCAAAATATGTCAAAAGAATTGCAAATGTCAATGAATGGTGAGTTATCCTACTTTCTTGGACTTCAAGTAACTCAAATTAGAACAAGTATGTTCATATCCCAAACAAAATATCTTAGATACATGCTTAAGCAATTTGGGATGGAAGAATGTGTTATTGTGGGCACACCTATGACTACAAATTTAAAACTAAGTAAAGATGATGAATCCCCTTTGGAAGATGCTACTCATTATAGATCAATGATTTGAGATTTATTACATCTGAAAACTTCATGACCAGATATCATGCAAGCAGTAGGAATTGTGGCAATATTTCAATCAACTCCTAAGGAATCTCATTTACTAGTTGTAAAGAGAATCCTCAGATATTTGAAAGGCACTCTTGATTTTGGATTGTGGTATCCTAAGAGAACAACCCTTATCATTACAGTATACACTGATGAAGATTGGGAAGGAAGCGTTGATGATAGAAAAATTACTAGTGGGAATGCATTCTTTTTGGGAGATTTTCTTATATCTTGGCTTAGCAAGAAGCAAACATCCATACCTCTCTCCATAGTTGAAGCTGAGCACATAGTTGTTGTAGACTATTGTACACAAATTATATGGATGAAGGAAGCATTGAAATATGTCAACATAGAAACTAATTAGCCAATCACCATCTATTGTGACAACACGAACATGATCAACCTATTAAAGAATTCAGACATGCATTCAAAGACAAAACATATCCCAATCAAGTACTATTTTCTTCGAGAATAAGTTGCAGAACATCAAAATGGAATATGTCAACACCAAGGAGAAAATTGCAGATATCTACACAAAACCGCTACCTCGAGAAGCATTTAAACATTTTTGTCAAAAGACGGGGGTTATCTCACTTGCATCCCATTAGAGCATCTCTTTTAATGTCAAAACAAAGAGTAGCACAGTGATAGGGGGAGCATTGTACACATAAGTTGCCATTGATGTCAATGTGATGTTCAACATTGTTGCTAGACCTAGATGATGGAAATCCCTAGATACTAGCCCTAGATGATACCATAGATGTTTGATGACTTGATGATTCCCTAGCATTGTTGGAGCATACCCTAAGCCTATGCATGAAAAAATCCCTAAACCTATGTATGCATAAATGAAACCCTAAATGCATATGTCAATTACATGAATTGAATCCATAAGATAAGAAACCCTAGATATGCCCTTGTTCATGCCACATGATGTATATGATGTATATTTCAAATTCCCTAGTTGCATGAAAAAAACCCTCAATCAGGGTTCTCATGAAAAGCAAGGTTTTCATAGAAGGAAAATTGATACTGTTAAAAATAGAAATAACTTCTTGGGAAAATGATTGCACCAAATTGTAGAGGACTTCTACCCCTTTCCATTGAGTATTCACTCATCCTCCAACTCCTTGTCATTGAGAAGAATTTAATTTTTAAAGACTAAAAATACACTATTTGTAATCCTATTCTAGTCAGACTTCCTACACACAGGTCGAATCTCCCATTGACATGACGGTTCAGGATTGAGGAACAAGTATATATAAAAATCCAGGGAAGTTTGGTTATGGTATGAATTCGGATCACAAAATATTAAGCAAAGAACAGAGTAAGGGGTTCACAACTAGTGAACTGGAAGATGCAAATATTATTTTGGACCTTCTGTTGGACGAATCTATTGAGAATTTTTCAGTGAATTTTTTATTAGATTGCAAATCTGTGACTATTGTTTGGGCCCACATCAAAGAAGAAAATATCACACTTTTTTTGAGACCTCTGGTGACCTTAAATTGGAAAACAAATTGGTGAATCTTTCAAAGAGTTCGAACATGTTCTAGTTTGGGCCCGTGGTGGCATTTTTAGACCTGTGGAAGCATTTAAATTTGGACCTATGGTGACATTTTTTCACTACCTTTCAATCTCTGGAGAACATTTCTTTTTACATCATACTTCAAACTTGTGGAGAATTGTTTTTGGACCTATTATGGTGTCTTGTTCGACCTGTGGAGACTAGTTACTTCTACTCTTTTATCTACGAAGGAATAAAGGAGCCCAAACTTGTTTACAAAGTGGCTCAGATCTGTGGAGTTCGGACCTAATATTCAAATCTATTTGGAACTTTGAATTACCAAAGCTTTGGACCAATGCTTCAACCTGTGGATATTTTATTTGGCATTAGAACTTGGATTGTTGACTTTGTGTTTTGGACAGAGCAAACTTTTGTGTAATAAATTGTACAACGATACACTTTGGAAGCCCTTCTTTTTGCAAACCTTAATTGAAAGCAGAGTCTTGGAGTTATTTTACTGTGATACTCTTTGAAATACTTTTTTGTAGACATTGGATGAAATTATGAAGAAGTTTTGAGTTAATGTTTTAAGACATTTTGAGGCCTTGCTACATTGGAGCAATTGAAGACATTACACATCTCTAAAGTAAGTTTTCATCTTGAATGTATTTGTCCAAGTTGGAGCTTGGAGGGATTGGAGCCCTAACTATTTTACCAAGTTGGAGCTTGGGTTTGAAGGAGAATTGGAGTTCTCCATCAAGGTTGGTGCCTTGAGAATAAGTTAAAATTTTATGTACAGGCTGGGTCCTAATTCATTGTAAAAGAGGATTGATGTCCTCATCATCTTGTTAATAAAATCATTATATTTTCGTCTTTTATCTTCTAGTTCATTTTGTGAAAAAAAACCTTAACTAGAATAAATAACAATTGAAAGAAATATTAATTCACCCCCCCTCAGTATTTCCAACAGTCTAGTGGATGTGTGCCTGACAAATGTGTGGCCAATGGTGCCTTTTCCCCCTTCATTCTTGTTCCATCAACTATCCAACATCTAATCATGTTGGGTGCAAGTGCCACACACCGAACAAATGTGCCTACCGCACCTAGGTGTGCTTAGCAATGGTGCACTTAACAATTTCATCAAATGGATGTGTACCAAATGGATGTGGACCCAACTAGTGCATTCTACAATTGCACTCTTGAATGCTTATGCCTTAGGGAAATTATACCCATCCATTACAACCCTAAAATGGAAAATGCCCAACTCTTGGAATCTAAATGTATCTTTTGGGCATCGGATCCCCCCACAACATGTTTTGGGGCTCAAAGCCCAGGTTTTGGTAAAATGTATTATAAGACTCCACAAATTGCGGGCGCGGAGCATGAAGTATAGGTTGAATCATAGGGTTGTCCACCCTAAGTTTTGTAATGTAATATAATGTCATGTCGGCCTACCCATGGTCCATGAACCATGGGATTGTATAAATAGAGTGAGGCTCTAAGTTGTAAAGATAGCTAAGAATGGGATGCGCGAATTAGAGATAGAGCACAGAGGAAGAGTCTAAGTGTATTAGGTCATAGTAGTAGGAAGAGGCTTTGCAGTTGAGTGCACAGAGGCCTAGTAGAGTCCACAGCTAAGTGCATGGACCCCTGCAGTTGAGTGCGTAGGGTGGTGTTGAGTCTGTAACCTTGAACAAAGAATAATAAAGAGAAGTTGATTCCAAATTCTATGCATCTGCTTGTGTATTGCATTCTATTCATTTATATTGTTTTGTTTATCACGTGCACTTATATGATTGCTGGATATACTATTAATTATCACTAGTCTTACATAGATAAGTTAAGTAATCGGGTAATAACAGGTTAAATAGTAAGGAACTTGGGTATAATATGGATCGCGCCCCGAGTAGGGCTGCGCGAAGGCAACATCACAGGTTGCAAGGGACTAATAGATGCGCGTAGCGACGTGCACGCAGGGTCAAACCGCGGACCGCCAGAAGCTCATCAGACATCCCCAAGGTGTGGAAACCTGGTTCTAGCACCCTCCCATACTACTTTGGGTGAGACCTCAGTTCGCGCTCTGCGGACTGTTGCCGAAAGGGCCAGTAGTATCAGGATTTGTTTGGCTAAATCACCTCTGAACCTAGGTCAGGCCCATACAAGCCAACAATATCCTAGGATCACAAGTCTATAAAAACTAATAAAGCTCTCTATGCCAATATTTTTCATCATGCATCATACATACAAATCGCTAGGTTCCCTTCCAAGGTTCTCTTAGTGGGCCTAACTAATTGGAGCTACCCAAAGTTGCAATGTGCCAAGTTTGAACAAGGGAAACTGACATGTCTATGGTGCACTTTGCATCATGTAAGGGTACATATAAACTAACTCTTTTAAATATCAACCTTTTTTCATGTCCATTTGTTCCAATCAATAACCACAAAGGTTATTGCCTCGTCTTCTAGCTCAAGTGGTTGGGAACACAGTTTGTTCTCCCATCCACGTAGGTTCAATTCCAAGAGGAATGTTTGGGCTGTTATGATAAGGCTAGAAGGGTAGGTGCCCTCACTACAAAGGACATCTCAACCCTTGCTAAGTCATAAATTATTGGTATATCCGGTTTTTTCATTGTTCGATATACCATTGGTGTTATAATGAAAACTTGTAAGTATGATCCAAGGCCTCATCTAGATTACTCTAACAAATTACTAATTGACAATATATTAAAAAAACACTAGAATAATCTTGCAAGAAAAATACCTAAATCCATTCAAGACAAAAGCCTTACACATGGCTTTGAGTATATTGACAAATTCAATTGAATTTTATACTATTTTTATTCATGAAAATTCCAATTGTTAAACCTTCAATTACTCCACACATCCACCATTTCAGTCACGTATTAGTTTCATGGCCTTTATCGTTGTGTTGGGGAACAATCTGAAGGGTCTGGCTTGGCACGAGAGTTCTCACTTTCTTTCCATCTTGACTATTATGGCTCACATTTCCCTGAATTTTCCAAGGTTGATATGTTCTTACATTATGAAACTTTATCATTTGGATTAAAATATAGAAGATACTACTTATAATCAGTACATCCCACTCAAACTATATGATAGGAAATGCATGTGATGGCTCTACGCCTGTCATATGCATGTGAATTCAATGAATATTTTGTGAGTTATTATTTTTTTTTAAACGTAAATGCATTACACGAATACTCGTCAACCATAAACAACAACTTTGCATGATAATACAATGTGTTAGAATCATTTCACAAATATGAAAGTATCCCTTTGATTCATAAGTCAGAATTGGTACCTAACGTCATCCTCACACAAATACATGAACATTCGTTTTTCTAAAATGTAATAGGATGTTTACATGGGACACCATTAGCAAACACAAATAAAAGTACAACATGAGCTATTCTAAAAGGCTAAGGTATGTATACCAATTTAAATTAAACAATGAAAACGACACAATCTCAGTTAGTCTATTATATACACTACTATAAATTAAATAATGAAAATGTTATGTGGAGATGGTTTTTTGTCTCACAAAAAAGTGGGTCTCATACATCATTTTAGTGTCTAGCTAGGGCATGATCTTGAAAATAAATTATAGATATACAACTATCTAACTTAGTAGCCAAAGGATGGCTCTTGTGGAAAGATTTGGAAAACCATGTTCTTGGAAACCCTTCAAATATCCAATCTAGAATTATCTCCATTTAGAACATGGTCTAAAGTTAACACCCCTTCATTTTTGGAACATATCATCTCTTGGTCTGACTCGCATTCTTCCCCTTTCAAAGAAGTGGATCTATCCCATTTCACTTCTCAATAATTTGAACATAGTTTGGACCTTTCTGATCCAAGTCCTGGAAGCGAAAGCTCCAACAAGAAAGGAATAAGTAAATCAGGGCACCCAATCAAGAAAATAAATTGTTAAAGAAGGATGCCTCAAACTTCTTGAAAGGAGCACATCCTTCTAATCTCTAGAAATCAAATGAAACAAGATCAAATTGAGTTAATCCATCTCCAAACTTGAATTTTAACGTCTGGACAAATGTGACACTTTTAACAGGGGAGAACCTGGTGAAACACGGAATTAATGATTCCTCAAGATGTGACTATTGTTTTGTAAACAATAAAACCTCCTTTCCTTCATATTTTTATTAATCAAATGAGTCTCCCCTCGTCTGTTACAACATCTTCTAAAGAACAATTGTTTAGTAACTAGTTTCTTTTATCGTTTGAAGGATTAAAAAACAAGAAAATTATAAAGATAATTTGGAATATTACCCTCTTGGAAGATATGACTGATCAAAATGACAAGATATTCAATGACAAATAGGTATATTCCAAACACATCTAAAGAATTAATGCCAACTAGATTAGAAAAACTCAAAAATTAGGCAGAGTGAATTAAGCCAACAAGAAAAAGGTTGGAAGAATACTTATGATTTGGAAAAATGGGAAGAGAAAGGGATGGAAACCAACACCAGAAAAAACTACATGAATGTAATCCCATTTAAATAACCTCCTACAAATGTGATTATATTAAATATTGGATGCGAAGATTTTAAAAAATGCTCTTTGATGAAATATCAGAGGGAGATCTAAGCCATTCGCTCATGGAATGGATAATCGTAACACCAAAAAGAAGACTATTTGAAAAATTTTCTTGGGACATTGGAGTAACAATCAACAACCATGTGGAATCCTTGGCATTACTCAAAAGGAATACTTCTATTAAAACTTACAAAAGAACACCTCAGAACATCTAACATAACTTAGATATTGAAAAGTAGTAGTAGCTCTATAAATGGGAATCTCAAGTTCTTCGAACGTCGAGATAGAAAGAAACATAAACATATTTAGAGAGAATCTAAGGAGATTCCACGCTTGGGAGGTAAAGCACATTGTGTTGGAAAAAAATACAAACATGTCTGAATTTTCCATGAAAATGGAACACAAAAAGTAAGGAAATGTCAATGTTATCAGGACTTAGTTCTAAGTGTGGAAGGAAGGAGGAGTGTGGTATCTTTGCTTCAACATATAACATTATGACTCATCTAGTAGGATATATTGGGAACACTTTCCTTCTCTCCATGCTTCCTCTGTTCTCAACTCTCTGTGAAGGATTGGCTTCCAACATAAATTCCTTGCAACCAAGACCAACAACTATTGAATTTCTCACTCCCTACAAAGCAACTACGTGAGACCAAATCCTAGCTTCAAGGGGATGTCAACTTCAAGAGATCAAATTAAAGATTCAAAAGGCTCTCATCTTCAAGAGACCAAATCCTAGCTTCAAGAGGGCTCTTTACAGATCTTAGGCAACAAATAAGTTCCATCGAATAAACTGTGCTTTCTTATCCCAATATGCTAGAGTCTACGTTCAACTTTCAAGGAAGTACCTCCCATCATAGTGGAGTGAAGGCTTTGATACAAGCACTTCATACTCTACTCCAAATGACACTCCTCTATAGGATACCCTGTTGGGGGTCCTTGTAAGGTAGACAAAGAAGTTGTTCGACATATTAAAAAGTGATGAATAGTTTTGGCAATCACAACAAAGAAGTATTAAGGAATTACAAACTATATGGATGTCTGTCTCAATAAGTCAGTTTCAATGTAATTGTTTATGTTGCTAAGCGTCGGTCTAAGTATGTATCTAAGTATGTTTTTCCTCTAAACCAAACTTCACAGTATGTAAACTATCTTTCGTAATATAATATAAATTGTTCTTGTTTAAAAAATAAAAAAAGGAATTCATGTTTGATTTTATATCCCAAAACACTATAGATGTTGGACCTAGATTTGCTAGCATAATTTTGGTTGTACCTTTCATATATTTTTCCTAATATGAATTAGTCAACCTATAGTGTTGTTCAAGCTCAACATAAAAAATAAAAAATAAAATCCATTAAATACAACATCAAGATGGGGAGAAAGGGAATACTGTGATTGTAAGTAGTAAATAATGAGAACGACCAAATTTTGTTTTATCTATAAGTAATTCTTCATGGAAGTAAAATTCCCAAATTTGGCTCTCCATGCTTTTATTGTAGTTCTATTCACCGGTCATTCTTCATGGTATTAAGTCTTAGCAATAATAATCAACACAATTTTGATAAATAAGGAAGCTTTCTTCCTTTTTTTCTTTATTCTAGTTCTGTTTCTGAATGAAACGAATTCCTATGCATTTCCTATGTTTGTCTATAAGTGAGTGAATCTTAGATGCAATAAAGTCGATGAACTTGAGAAAAAATGGAATGAAGGAAATTATATTCCAAAGCTTGAAAGTTGAATCACAAGACTGAAGCATGAACAAGGGATAAATACCGAAAAATCCACCAACAAAGTGATCACTGGAAAGGAAAATATAATTATAGTATCTTGGGAGCCAATCAACCATCCACTATCAACCTAATCTTCTATATGTTGTATTTAGATTCTTATTACTAATATCTATGACTAAACTTGGCATAGCATGCTAACTACATCTTTTATCCATAAAAAAACAGAAAATTGAGAACTGAGAAATAATGCATAAATTCATATTCAGGGAATAACTACTTCCTAAAATAGATTTTGTACAAAAGAGATTCTAGAAATAGAAACAACCTCATTAAACACAGTGATGGAAGAATTACTGATCCTGAACTCGATTATATGTCTCTATAAAATAAAATTAAGGAAAATGTTTCTATAAAGAATTAGGTCCAACTCAACATGGACAAAGAAGTAAGGTTTGACTTAAAATTAGGCAATACTTAAGATTTAATTCAGGAAAGTTGGGCAAAAGAAAATAACTTGGACAAAACTTTTATTTTTTTGTTGTCAAGTTTTACCCAATTCTTAAATAAGCCCAAGTCAGATCTTGAGATAACTCTCAAGTTCTGCTTGAGTCTGAGTTAGACCCTGAGTTTTGACCAAGTTAAGTTTCGACTATATCTGATCTACTCAGATTTAGATCTCAGCAGAGGCAGACTAGCCAAGTTAACTCATCTGAATCTGATAACTATGGATACACGTATCTTTACCAGTTAAGGTAGCAATGGCCCAAATATGATATGAAAATTAAATGCAATGTGATGAATCATCACATTGTATGTTGGTTACAAACACAATAATAGTGAATTCCATGCATGCAGCCATTAGCTATAAGAGAGAATATGGATGGCTAGTTTATACTCAATTGCTAGTAGGAAAATACCAATTGAGAGAACAAAGATTGATAGTAAACAAACTTAATTTAGATAACGAGGAGAAATTACAAGATTATAAAACAAATTGAATAGAAACACTAAAATCCTATTGAATCCTATTTTTTTAATTTTATTTGCTGATGATAAAAAAGGCCAAGGCTTTTATACTGAAAGACCAAACTTGACAGTTGAATGCCCAAAAGGGTCCAAGCTCAAGAAGGCAAACTGAACCAGGACATTAATAAGGCACAAGTTAATTGTGTTCACGTAATTCATAAAAAACTAATTTTAAGGTCACGGCCAATCCAAACACCAAATTGGTGTACGAGAACCCTTGTTTGTGGGACAAGGGACCCCTATGCCCAGTAATTTGACTTCTAAAATCTACGGAGGTGTACATAATCTATCTGTCTGGATTTGAACCTGTAACATCTCCGCTCCTCTTGGCAGAGAAAAACATGCACATATTTATCTATATGTATAGATGTCTATCATAGAGTACAAGTCTAAAAGATAAATCAGATCTTGGAGTGTTCATACCAGGTCTTAGGGTTCACATACTATTCTTCTTTAGATTTTTAATTGTTAATCACAAAGTTTATGGAAATTTTTCATATTTTAAGCTTGTAGGACAATGTTCTCTGCTAAGGATAATACCCCAAGGGCCTAACCATTATTATCTCGCTAGACCATAAGATTGGTTTTAGGGTGAGGTACCTTGCAAATGATGCATCACCTATTAGGAATCCTAAGTTGTATGAATGGTTGATGAACAGATAAATGCAAATTAGGAGACTGGGGGTTATCCATATATACATTCTTAAAATCAATTTCTCCACCTTATGTTATTCTATCGTCTCTATTCTCAGTTATCTTTGTGATATCCATGTCCACAATAACTGCAATTCTTATTACTACAGTGGCATGTCCCATTAATAGCCCTCTTACTCTTAACACATACTTTTAGAGTAGCAACTAGAATTACTTCCACTAAATTTGTAACTTCAAATTTATTAGGCATTTACATTACTAATATGAGAAAGAAACTCCGATTACTAATATGAAAAAGAAACTCCTATCACTAATATACAAAAGAGGGAAGAAAACATGAACAACTAAACAATGGAAACCAAAATAACACTAATACAAAAGCCATGTAGAACATAAAATGTTGTCCTCTAGTTGTATAACAGACAATGGTAACCAAAATAACAGAGATACAAAATCCATGTAAAACATGAAATGCTGTCCTCCAGATGTAGAACATAAAATGAAACTAGTAAGGTAGTGAGTGCAACCTGTAAGTTTATCAATGCAACCATCAAGTTTTTGAGTGCAACAATAGTTGATGGTTACTTTCCAACGATTTCCAACATTGAATGGGTGCCTCTTCATCTCAGAGTACTAGCCAAATAATTAAATCCCCATTGTTAAAAGTAATTATCCCATTTTGTCACCATACCACCAAATTGTCTGTCAGGCCAGGGGAAGAACACATGAATTTAAGTGTAGCCTCAATGATAAGCTTTTCCAAGAGTCTTGCACTCGCATAAGGGCCCACTTTTTGCATGAGTGGTCATGGAGTCTAGCTCCACCCTAATACACTCAACATGCAAAGCAGGATGCCTTATATAAGAAACATAAGCCAAGCCGAAATTCCATACAAAGCAACTCAAGGAGAATTCATCCTCTGGAAGGAGGATCCACCATTAAACAAGTACCTCTGATTGTCTAAGAAGCAAGGTAGGAGCAACAGTCAGATGGCATAATGGATGCCACATGGTATAATGAAGGAAAATAAGTTGATAGGAAGATCACAAGGTGCACTTTTGCATGTTGGAACATCTAATTCCATTTGCTCACCATCCTGGAACAACATGCTTCAGATTGAAAAATGAATATCTGAGAGGACACAAGCCCCAATTCTCAAAAGGTGAGAACAACACTGTTTTCAAAGGACAGGAATCTTATTAAGGGGTGCTTGAAGAGAAATCTAGTTGAAATAAATCTGGAGTTTCCATTATTTCTGATGGTTGGAAAATTTATCATTGCTTCTTCACTGAGTAGTCCCATGCCCATTTATGCCACACACTGCCTAGTACAAGAGAAAAATATAAAATTTATTGCAAAAAAGTTTTAATGAATCTGATACAAAAAATTAGACCCCATTTTGTGGTGTAGATCATCAGAGACAACGTGTCTGGTTGCAAAGTTGTCGGGATGATGGTGGAGAGCAGGTACCCCAACATTTTTGAACTCCATGCATAGTGCAAAGGTTGAACCTTCTTTTCCAACATATTTCTACAAAAACACCCTGGATTGTGCAACATGTAGAGAAGTGCAAGATAAATGACCACAAATATCCAGCTAATTTCATAGAATTCTCTAATTTAAAGTTACTGAAAGTAGCTAAGACTGGATATTATACCTACTTCACTTTGATGCAACATCTCATAGAAGCTTTAACAAACAATGTTAAAAATAATTGTAGGTGAGATGTGGGTGGTTTGGAGGCAGTCAGAAATCAAGGTTGTGATGATTCAAGCTTGTATTGCTGACAAGGATTGGTGGCAAATGATTTGGTTGGTTACTACTTTCGTTGAGCCTATTGTTGATATGGTTTGGAATGTAAAGATTGAAAAACCTTGTTTGGGGTATTCACAAGACATGGATGACATAATAGGGGCATTAAAAGAAATCTCAGATGGAGAGAATGTAAATAGTAATATAGATGATGCAGGCTTGATCTCACAGGTCAATGTTGTTCTCATTGATCGGTGAGACAAATTCAATGTCCCTCTGCACATGTTGACACGTGCATTTAATCCTAAATTCTACAATGATATCTTCCTTGAAGGTAGAAAAAAGAGGATGTAATATCCCTCCCCTTAATAATAAATAATAAATAATACAAAATAAATAATAATAATAAAATAATAAATAATAAATCACTTAATAATAAATAATAAAAATAATAAATCATAAATGTTAAATAATAAATGATATTTAAAAATATACAAGAAAATAAATAAAAAATAATAAAAATAAAAATAGTAATAACTATACTAAAGCTCTAAATAAGAATAAATAGAAATAAAACAAAGAAAACAATAAAAAAATCAGTAAAGCTATCAAAAAGAAGAAAATAAAACAAGAAAGCTAAAAATCAAAGTTGCATGTAGACACATGGAGTGTGTGCATGTGGTTCCCATCCAATGTTTGCTCTATTTATTAGATGGTGAGGAGGATGGGAGGCATTTCATCTTTCCGAGATTCTATCTTTCATTCTCTTGGGAGAATGGTGTTCTAAGACATAGGAGTCACTGGCAGTAGTACGTTGATTGAGGGTTCGGGGGTGGCCAGTTGTAGCAAATCCTTGCACAATTGAGCCCACGGTTGGGTGGAGAGTCGTCCCCAAAACCTTGTTGTGGTAAGCCTACTTCTACCACAGGTAAGCACTATTCATAGTTGAATTTAGTTTATTAATTACATGTTTATTTGGCTAGGTAAGTGCCACTCTAATTTAAATTTAATGTTAATTAGAAAAGTTAATTAGATATTTATTTTTGGACTGTTACATATGGTATCAGAGCAGGGTTCAACTCTTAGGGCCTATAGACATTTTAATGTAGAAAACTTCTATCTAATGACTTGAAGATTTTGACTTTGATATTAAAGAATATTAAAGAAAATTTGTGCTCATTTATTTAACATCTACGTAAAACTATTCGTTCCTCTATAAATTAATTGCAAATTTCTAATTCAGTAATCCCACTTGCTGATATGATTTATTGGTAATCAAATGGGTGCGAACATACTAGCGTTAATGCACCAGATCCCATCAGAACTCCGCAGTTAAGTGCGCTTGGTCTAGAGTAGTACTGGGATGGGTGACCTCCCAGGAAGTCCTAGTGTTGCACCCTCCCACTTCAAAGGGAATTCCGGGCGCTCTCTTACCAAGAGCCAACCTGAACATGTCTAAATCTGCAGATTTCACCCAAGCAATGATGTTTGAGGCATTTAACCAAAACAATATGCAATTCTCACAATTTAATACACGGAACGACTCAACCTCGAGGTCAAATCAAGTTTCAAGTATTCGCCTGCCTGTTATAGACATTTTTGTGCCTTACAGCATTGAGCATGAAATGTCCATAATCTAAGGGATCCAAAGTCCCTAAACATGTTGTTCCTACCCCTAGAGGAACAAGGCTAACAAACCACAGCAATTCACAGAAGTTCTCCACCAGAAACTGCTCAAAAACAAGTCAATTCAGGTCCGATCATTTCAGTGGCTACACTAGCTGTTTGCGTTGAATGTCAAAGCCAACACTGGCTACCTGCGTTGAATGTCAAATGGAACACTGGCCACCTGCGCTGAACGAGAGTGGACATGTGGCAGGGTCATTTCTCAAGGTGTCAAAACCCAGGAAGCTTCCAAAATGACACTTGCCTCAGGGAATTCGACTGGTGATGAGTAAGAGGTTCCAAATCTCCAAGTGGAAGCAAGAACCTCTAAGTGGACTCAAGAACTGACAGAGGGAGAGGACACTAGTCAGATCTCAAGCTGACTCATCCTCTCTCCAAACATCTATATATGGATCTCTCCTCCATGAGATCTAGGAGGCTGGAATTTTGTTATTGCAAAGAATTGTTGTTGGTTTGAGATTGGAATCATTGGGTGCTTAATGCTTTGAAGAGGGTGAAGATAGGAATTCCATTTGCTGGGAAGGAGATGCTGGATTGGAGCCCTCTGGGTTGTATCTCTTCCTGAACCTTGTTATTCATCAATAAAGCTATCTTGGTTTCTCCTATATGATGATGTATTTTTGATGTATGAATGCATTAGTATGTTTAGTTTATTTCTAATCCTGAACTATTTATGAATATGAATCCATGTATTGTGTAGTGTTCTCTTCTTGTGATCTTGCAGAAACCTCTTGAAGCTGGGTGAGCGAGAAGGAAAGTAGCTGGGAACTCTCCAAGAGAAGAGAAGCCGGATCGAGGGACAAACGGAAGACACCGGTTAGTCCACACATCTCTCTCTTCATTCTTAATTCATAAAGGAAGAATACTAGAATAGCTGTCTCTGTTTGTTGCTAAGGCGCTGTCACACCTTAGGTGGATAGGATCATCCTGCATAGGCATTTTTCCCCACAACAAATTGGTGACTCCGCTGGGGAGATCTGTTTAGTCATTTTATTTGTGTCTCTATCATTGTTTGTTTCATAGACTTGACAGCAACAATCGAACTACATCTGCTATTCCCGGATGCAAAGTAGACAGTTGCTGCTTTGATCCAATCACTGGACTTGTCTATGATCTGAACAATGGACTCACAAATGATTTGATGATCCTTTGTGATAGATCTTAGTACCCCCTCAAAGCATCCCTTTGATTGTACCTTGCTTGTTGCTTTGATTTGGCCTGAAATAGTGGATTAAATAGCAATCTGTGACCCAGAACCTAGTGAGAAACGAGATTTTCTCCTTCAGCGCAGACCCAGTGAAGGGATTCTGCATTTCAACGCAGGTCCCGTGAAGGCTACCTACGCTGAATGTCAAAACCCCTGTGTTGAGGTTGCGCTGAACCAGTTTGGCCTTGTGCAGCTGGGGTTCTCTGCTCTGTTTTGCCCTATTTTGATCTCTGATTTTTGCAGCTTGTAACCAGCGTAGGTACCAGTCTGATAACTCCTTTTCTCTACTTAAATTCCGCCTCCTTTTGCACAAAAAGACTGTGAGTGTTTTTATGTGTTTGTGGCGTCATTTGCAGTTTTTCTTTGCATGAGTGAAATAGTCATCCTGTAGCCCTTGATTCAAATCTGTTGATTGTGATCTTAGAAGAGAGTTCATTGGCTGTTTGCAGATTGATTATACATTTACTTTTGCTTATTGGTTTGAATTTGTATCTTTTAAGCATCGAAACAAGTCTTCATTTCGAAAATCGTTAAGTGTTGTAATCTCTTCTACCCTCTCTGATTTCGAAAAAGTAAACTTGTTTGTATTGGTCATTTAAAAGAAAATTCAAAGTTGTACAAAAAGCTTTCTTTGTAGGCATCAATACTAAGAAAGCGGAAAACAAACACCTGCATTGTGCATTTGCATTTGATAGTTTGCATGATTGATTTAGGAAAAGTGCATTAGAGTGTGCTGATTGCTCTTTGAGAAAAGATGGTGTCTTTCTTTTCCCTTAGTAGCTAGGATTTTCAAAGTTGAAAAGATATAAAGCTTGCTTATCATCTTTAGACTGCATTTAGGAATTGTATCATACATCTCATGGTGAACCTTGAAAGGAAAACTTCTAAAAATATCAACCTAAAATAAATTGAATAAACTTAACAACGCTTTGCAACATAACGCACAACATAGAGGTCTAGGCTAGAGACGTGTTCCAGCGTTGTTAAACCTGGTGACTGTCGATCTCGTGGATGGTGGGTGATTCCTCCTGAGGGACGATAGTGCCAGTACGGATTGTGCTCCCACGTACCGTCGTGTATATAGTGGGAGACCCCTATAGGCATAAAACCTTTATCCTTAGGAAGCCGTGTCGGCCTCCCTACTGATCGCAATGCACTGAACACAGCATTCAGGAAGATCGACCGCCCGTACCCTAAAAAGTATTCTGTGGTTTTGCGAAAAGTTTGGCACACCCTCTACCTAGAACTCCAGAGTAGTTCCTTTTGGCCTTTTTCAGACTCTATAACGGAAAAAGTCCATCCGAGCATTTGTCACTTCGGGCTCGTTAAAACATCGAAGGAGACTAGAGTCATCTTTTGCTTTTTCTCGACTCTTTAAAATTGAAAAAGTAGGTTGTGTCTAAGCGTCGTTAAAATTTATTTTAAACGGAATAATCATCACCATTCCCTCGTTGATCTTCGAAGTTAGTCTCTTTTCATCGTAAGTTCTTGTAGAATCGCTAGAAAATCTTTTGGATAGACTAGATATGTCTGAACAACCGTCGACATCCAAGACTGTGTCATCCGACACAGCAGCGGCAGAGCCTCCTGCTACTACCCCAACGATGTTCGATGGTATACCATCTGTCCTGGCAAGTTATCAACAACGAGCCGGAGTCCCATCAGGGATTGCTTCGACGACATGGTTAGTTCCTATTTCTTCATCCGGATTATCATCTGGTTTTTCTTATGTTGAAACTCAACAAATTGATCCAATGTGTCTTCAAAGGAAAATCTGCCCTTTAAGTACTAGATTTCCACCATATGGAGGGCAATATGCCTTTTCATTGTTCCCTCCCAGAGAACAACCATATGAGAGTTTACAACAAAGTTCAGGTCAAACTGGAATTACATCCAGCGGTTGGGTACCAATACTGCCTTAGCAACCAAGGGTTGTATATTCAATGCAACCAGTCCACCCTGTGTCGAATATTCCCACTATACCTACTATGGTGACTGCGTCACAAGTACAAGCGCTACCTGTTGTATGTCAACCGCAAATTTCTTAGGTTGCAATACATGTTCAGCCTTTTGTCTCAATGACTCAATCACAACCTCAGGTTAGTGACTCCTTATCTGGAGCGACTCAGGCTCAAACAAGTATTATGACTCCTCATCTTGGTCAATCATCCAGTATTGGACAACAACAAATGGTCCAACAACCAGGGCTGGTTCAATCTCAACAACCGCCATTCCAGCAATCATATCGAGGACCTGAGCAACAAGTCTTTGTAAGTAATGGGCAACCATATTATAGTGGTTATGCCCATCAACCTTGTCAAAGTTGCCAGCATCAAATACATTATGCTGGTATGCAAAGACCCACTGCTCAGGCGATTCCATCTTATCCTGGGTATGCTTCACCTAACCTGAATCAACAGTTGCCCTTTGTAGCAGCTCTAGAATTACCAGATCTAAACCGGCTGACGAATGATCCAATTGCTTATGCCCCTTGGTGGCCAGCGATTCCGCATAAACTTCCGTCAGATATTCCTAAATTTAATGGAAATCCGGGTGAAGATCCGTCGAATCATGTGATGACATTTCATCTATGGTGTTCATCAAACACCCTAAATGATGATTCGATTAGGCTTCACCTTTTTCAGAGGACGTTAACTGGTCCAGCGGCAAAATGGTATATTGAATTGCCTAGAGCTTCGTTCGACAACTTCAGTACCTTAGCCACAACTTTCTTAACCCATTTTCAATTACCGATAAGGTATGAAACGGGAACGGAACTCCTAACCAACTTCAAACAGACAACGACCACTCACATATCTGATCATATACATGAGTGGCGACGTCGTCGTAGGATGGTAAAAATGTACGTTCCCGATCAGCTATTAGCTGAATGGTTTATCAAATCCTTACTTCCTAGAATCACGGAAGATGTGGCAAAGGGGGGAGTCGTAACGGAAGAGCAAGTCATCGCTCGTGCACAATATCTGGACTTGGTCTATACTCAGTCTGGCACGCTCTACGACAAAATACCTGACGCCCCTAGACCGGAATTCTCAATTCCTCCTCCTCCTAAATCAAACAATGACTCTCATGCCATCGATGGCGTGATTGGCACGACATACACGAAATCGACAAAGGCTACATCTAAAAGGGCCCGTAAGATTTCTAGTCAAAATGCAAATAAGGAACTTCTTGCCTCGGAAGTAAATGCTGCGTCGACCGACAAGGGCAAACAACTGAAGCAACCAGGGGGCAGGAAGAAAAAGAAAGGGAGAAAAAGGAAACCCCCTGCGGGGTGTCATATATGCGATGAGGATCATTGGACGAGAGATTGTCCACATATAGCTGAAGTTAAGAAACTCTTTAAGAGTTCAAAAACCTCAGCAGTATTGACTGATCCGTTTCCAAGCCCGGGTACCAAACTGGTTGCTAATCAAAATGCTTCCCGATCCCAAGTGCTTATGTTGTCTATCTCAAAGCAGCAAAATGATGCTCTGGCAAGGAATAAAGATTACGGGAATCCACAGGTGTCAAATAACAAGGCTAATGAACAACCTAGTAGTTCGACAACAACTTTGACCAAAGTTGTGCCACCCACCATTCCTGAACAAATGATAAAGTCGCCAAAGGGAGTAGTGTACAAGTTGACATTTAATCCTCGTGCAAAAATAGCACATAATTATAATATAATAGAGGACCTGGCCCAATCTCCGTCCGCTATGTCGACGCTTGAGGTACCGCAAAATTGCCTCTCCCAAGAGCAAGCTTTATTATCAACAATAGGTGAAATTGACCCAATGGACACCAATCTTGTGGCCTTTGATCATAAAGGATATGACCCTCAGTTACCAGCTCAACTAGCTTTCCTTATTCAAGTGAAAGCCCTCAACAAAACTATTCATCGAACAATTATTAATGAGGGGGCATCTACATGTATTATGTCGATGAGTTGCTGGAAGAATTTAGGCTCACCACCCTTGTCGAGATCGTCAACGACGTTAAAAGCATTTGATGGACGATCATACACTCCATACGGGATTTTAAGTAACTTGCAAGTTGAACTAGGGGGCAAAACAGTAGGAATTGATGTTGAAGTAATTGATGGAAACCTCGATTAGAACATCCTACTGGGAAGGCCCTGGATATATGCCATGGCTGCAGTTGTGTCGACCTACTTCATGAAGATTGCATTTCCCTTTCAAGGAGGAATTACAGTCATCGACCAACAAACTTTCCTCCCCGACAGTTCACAAGTTATGGGAAGCATTCCAATGATCCATGGAAGCAATCATTCGCTTCAAAATATTGGAGTAGGTCTCCTAAAAGACCCTGCCTTAATGGGTACTTTTTCCCTACCGCCTGCAAGTAATCTGGCGGAAGTGGCCACAATGGAAACCTACAATATGAAATCTTCTATATCTAATGGATTCGGAAGATTTCTAAACATTTTGTCAGCGTGGATCATCGCCCTGATAGAAATACTGTAAATACAGTGGGCTCCGAGGACGGTTCTAATCTCGTGTCAACCTCGTTAAAAAATGAAACAAGGAGTCATGAGGATAGTTCTTTTACTGTGTCAACCTCATTAAAAAATGAAACAATCTCCTTTCCAAATCTCAAAGGTAAACCTTCATTCCAACCACCAAGTTGAATGCAATGAAGCTTGGGGGGCATGCACCTCGATTTGCGTTGTTATGCTGGGGGCATGCAAACTTATCATGAGCAGTGTTACCACAGGGTTCAAGCTCGTTTAAAAATAAACCCGCATCGAGTAGTTTTAGCACACAGTTCATGCTCGTTAAAAAATAAACGCAAGATCCGAGCAGTTTTAGCGCATAGTTCATGCTCGTTAAAAAATAAACATAAGATCGAGCAAATGTTTCCACCCGCGTTTAAGCTCATTAAAAAATGAACTATCCCGGTAAATAACCACTGTGAATGTAATATCATCAGCCATTAAAGCCTTGGTCGTGTTTGCACCGTCACCTCCACTTTTCATTTGGCCAATCGTTCACCTCCATATGATTGTTTACCCATTTTGAGGAACAACTGCGAAGAGTGATTTCACCTAGCCATCCTTGTGACACTGCCGTGATTGGAAAATTCCAACCTGTACCTGGAATCAGCTGCTAACCCTGTTTATCACTCGTTCCTCAAAAGACGAGTCTTCTTTAAGCTCTTTTCAACTGACTCGTAAAATATGAAAAGATTGCCGAGTCCTTGGCCTTCCAGCTCGTTAAAGGGACAGGAAGAGCTATCCCTCCTCTAGATTTTAATCTTTTTGGACCTGAGGGATTATTGCACAAAAAGATCGAGCGCTTGTTTTGTTCGGCTCGTTAAAACTATCGAAAACTCATCCCTTCTGTATTGTTTTATACTTTTTCGGACTTAAGGGATTAGATGACGAAAAAGGAATTTTGGAGTTAACTTTATGTACCTTTTCAGACTCTCTAAAAATGAAAAGGACCGAGTTATCCTTGTCGTTAGACTCGTTAAAATCATTAAATAGCGACAAACTTGTCTTTAGACGAGAACGAGTTTCACTATCGCTAGGCTCATTAAAACATAGCGATGGGCTTGCCCAAAGGGCAGGTTATAGAACAAGCATATGTTATCCTCCTCAAGCTTGACAAAAATAAAGAGGTACTGGTCAGCAATGTCTGGGGAAAAATTGGGAGAAACTAAAGAAAACTTTGATGGTAGCAAGTCGCTCTTGAACATGACACTTTTCCTCCGTACCACAATCGGGTTGGGTTGTTTCATTCACCGGTCACATCCGTGGTCTCGCCATACCATCCATATTTGGGGTAATGCTACCAATCCATCCTATCAGTTTCGCCATATGTTCAAGAGAAGTCGTTCAGAAAAGTCAACCGTGTCCCATCCACTGCCATACATTATCCTTCATCCTTTCATGACCGCCACCCTGAATCATATGTCACAGATCTTTTTCACCTCCATTAAAATCATTAGCTCCGTTCCATGTCACTGATGTGGGATTCATTAAGGCCCTCCTTTGACGGATCGCTTCTTGTCGACATCAGCTCATTATCCAAGAAGTTGATCTAGGAACAACCCCTTCAGTACTTTGAAGCTTGCATGCCTCAATGGCAAGTTTCTCACTTCCGGCGACAGGTATACATCAATGACCTTCGACCGAAAGATTTTGCGTGGTGTTCGACGCCAAGTCCTTTATTCACACCGCGTGAATTGTACTGCAGTACCTTGAGGGTCATTATCATTATTGGTGATTCCTCTCGCGCTTGTTAACGGTTTACATCATTGACCGGTAATCAAGCGATGTCTTTCCATGTTCGACTTAGAACATTTATCACATGGATCGACTTGTACTTAGAGTGAAGATCGAACGAGTTTGAAGACCCCAGATCTAGTTTCATCCATCCAGGTTGCGATATATATTCAGGAAAGATAAAGACATTGACATGTACATCATTGCAGCAGATAATCATCCTACTCAAAGGATGATAATTTCATCAAAATTATCAGTCTACCATCAGACGATTGTCTGTTCTATGTACAGAAAAATGAATTTATAAAGCTGAGCATGGGAATGCCCGCCTCAGCTAGATCATGAAAGCAGTATGAAAAATAATGTATTGTATTGTATCTTATTACAGGTCTCTTCTCAGCATTGGATGAACTTCGGATCCCCCTGATAAAGCATTTCACCCGATAAACAGCCTCATACTTTAGGGGGCAACTGTTATAGACATTTTTGTGCCTTACAACATCAAGCATGAAATGTCCATAATCTAAGGGATCCAAAGTCCCTAAACATGTTGTTCCTACCCCTAGAGGAACAAGGCTAACAAACCACAGCAATTCACAGAAGTTCTCCACCAGAAACTGCTCAAAAACAAGTCAATTCAGGATCATTCCAGTGGCTACACTAGCTGTTTGCGTTGAATGTCAAAGCCAACACTGGCTACCTGCGTTGAATGTCAAATGGAACACTGGCGACCTGCGCTGAACGAGAGTGGACATGTGGCAGGTTCATTTCTCAAGGTGTCAAAACCCAGGAAGCTTCCAAAATGACACTTGCCTCAGGGAATTCGACTGGTGATGAGTAAGAGGTTCCAAATCTCCAAGTGGAAGCAAGAACCTCCAAGTGGACTCAAGAACTGACAGAGGGAGAGGACACTAGTTAGATCTCAAGCTGACTCATCCTCTCTCCAAACATCTATATATGGATCTCTCCTCCATGAGATCTAGGAGGCTGGAATTTTGTTATTGCAAAGAATTGTTGTTGGTTTGAGATTGGAATCATTGGGTGCTTAATGCTTTGAAGAGGGTGAAGATAGGAATTCCATTTGCTGGGAAGGAGATGCTGGATTGGAGCCCTCTGGGTCGTATCTCTTCCTGAACCTTGTTATTCATCAATAAAGCTATCTTGGTTTCTCCTATATGTTGATGTATTTTTGATGTATGAATGCATTAGTATGTTTAGTTTATTTCTAATCGTGAACTAGTTATGAATATGAATCCATGTATTGTGTAGTGTTCTCTTCTTGTGATCTTGCAGAAACCTCTTGAAGCTGGGCGAGCGAGAAGGCAAGTAGCTGGGAACTCTCCAAGAGAAGAGAAGCCGGATCGAGGGACAAACGGAAGACACCGATTAGTCCACACATCTCTCTCTTCATTCTTAATTCATAAAGGAAGAATACTAGAATAGCTGTCTCTGTTTGTTGCTAAGGCACTGTCACACCTTAGGTGGATAAGATCGTCCTGCATAGGCATTTTTCCCCACAACACTTCCTGACCAAGGGATATTTTTTTTACTTGCTTTTCTTGACTTAAGGTCTGCCTCCATAATAGGTAATTTTCTTGGTACAACCCATTGATTTTGGTAGTATTAGCTATAAAAATCCAGCCCTGAGATACAGGTGACACTTCAACTTTGTAACATTCGGCTCGTACAATATCATATATATCATACGCAAAATTCAAATTTCACTATAATGGTACTTCTGGTTTGCTGTTGTGACTGCTTGGCCATACATCATTCCTGAGAGAATATTCAACCACTTCAATATAAATTTATCTATGAGTAACCGCTGTGATTCTGAAGCCGAATCGATCAATTGGGCAATGCTTCAGAGGAATTCTTATGCTATTTTCAGATGGATCTGATGAAAATATGCATGCGCCTGGATGGTTCTTAAATTTTATGGAGTCCATGGGATTCGACCCCAGGTCGGGTGGCCGCGAGCCCAAGGGATTGACCAGCACGCAGGAATTTTATAGAGGGAGACGCACTAACAGCAGCGTGAGATTGTGGTGATTTAACTTGACTAGAAATCGCAAAGTGGACAGATTTGTTGTATAGACTAACTAATCTGTACTTTTTGAGTTTTGTTGAGATTTTCAGTGAGATGTTTTGTCAAACAGCATATAGATGCATTGCTATAGGTATATATATATATATATATATATATATATATATATATATATATATATATATATATATATATAGATATATATATATATATATATTTAACACAGTTATACAATGACCATAGGAATAGCGTAGAGTATTTAAATCACAAGCATGAAACATATATTATGCTCAGAAATGGTTCAGCCCCAAAAATACTCATTTATATCACAGTCATAAGATACCCACTTAGAATATCTTAGAAATTTCCACAAAGAAATCTGAGTTTACTTGTTTGGTTCACTGTGATATTATATCAAAACAGTTGGTAAATAGTGTATTGTAGGTGTTTCTCTTCCAAATTGTGATTAAAATAACATGCACAGTTAAGCATACATAAAAGAGATATTCGAGAACAACTGATATAAACCTTGCATTAAATTTAAAAGTGCACACACCACTGAAAGTATACACTCCAGCAATAGTATGATTTTTGAGGTTCGAAATGATGACTATGTATCAAATTTATCCAACCTAAAAATCATAGGTTCGGTTGCTCACATTGTTGTCACTGAATGTTCCTATCATTAGCATTAGAAGTTCTATATTTTTGTTTCATTCATTGCATATAGTCATTTTGTTTCAAATTATTAAGTCAAAGGATTCAATTCTAGCATGTTGTGATGGCTCAATAAAATCTTATCTGATCATTATCCACTCAGTGTACAATGGCTCAAATTGGAGTTTAATTATAAGGTGGAAGGAAATTGGAGTTTAATAAGGGATGCATGGAGCTGCACGAGATTTGTCATTATAGTATGGGTTTATTATGGAAACTGTTAGGTTTTATTTAATATCTTTAATATCCCTGTCTATTTTCTTTAATATGTCGTCTTTTGTTTTTGTGACTGTTACATGTTCAGAATTTTTTTATTTTTTAATTGGAAATGGTCAATCATAGGAATATGTGCATGAATTTTACATTACTTTTAATTTAGTCTTTACACTACTCTACCTTATGCCTGCTAGATAATATTCTTCAAAATTTACATTGATAGATTTTAATGAGTAGATTGATTGCTTACTTAACTAAGACAGAGACTTTTATGGAGCATCTAAAAGCATGCTTTATTATTTAAACTTTATGATACATCTAAATCGTACACTATGATTTCAGTTTGGTTTAATTAATTGTTGTGATGTTGAGTATAATGTTACATGAAGTTTTGTGATTCAAGGTTAATTGCATATATTGGATAAAGTTGTCTAAGGAGAAATGGAAAGGAGAAACTTGCAAATTTTCTAATGATGATAACTAATGATACCTCATGTGATTATAGCCAACTTGGATCATATGAAAGAAAAAATAAAGGGGGTGCTAGATAGATACTTAAGGTGGTTGAGAGGAAGTGTCACAAGGGTAAGAAATCAATAAGAAGAGAGACAACCTATTTTAGAACATAATGGAAGCATTTGGTATAATCATAACTTAGTACTCTAAAGGCATCACTATAAGGTCTATCTAATGGTGATACACATAAAGAAGAAAATATTGGCAAACAACTAATCAAGTCGAATAATCATGGTAATAATGAAGGTCATTTTGAAGGAACCTTGAAGGTATGATGACATAGATTAAAGAAGTAAATCCATAATAAAATTGATCTATTGGAGGAGATGAGCTGTGTGCATCACAACATCTATAATAGCTTTTACCTCTAATGGGAGAGCCATATCCATGCTATGCTTCTAAGAGAGGAGGAAAAGAAACCACAATGAGTGGAGGTGAGAAATTAAAGTCAATTTAATAAAATAGAATGAAGTGAAGAAGTTTCCATTTTTGAAGCTAGTAGACATGGAATATTAGGAAATTAAGACTGGGAGAAAAATAAAAATATATATGAATATCGGGTAGGATGAAATGAAGGGATGTTCTTGACTGATTTGCACTCATTGTTTCATGTCAAGTAGGACTTCATTAGCACTCATTGCTTCATGAGTAGGACTTCACATAGAGAAAATTATCAAGTTTTTTTCCCATAGCGTTAAAAGAGGTTGTTTCCACAGAGCATCACACATTTAAATTTTTCATGGACAATGATGGTAGTAGTGTTTCCAACTATTTCAAAATCTAAAATATACTATTTAATGAGCAAGAATCTCTTGTCCAAATTGAAAAAGGGTGAATTTACGATAAAGCAATCAAATGGTATTGAGATAGGAACTTGACGTAATTGTTAAGTGAGGTATGTATAAGTCAACATGGATCAAAAAACCCTCATGCAAGTAAATTAAGCATGATATAAAATTAAATCATGATGACCTAGTGTTTATATAGTGGTATTGGAATCGGTAAAGCCAAGGGATTTTAATTAATGATTGTATAACTAGTAATATCTTAACAATGAATTTCACCAGAATTTCCTTGGGAAGGAAGAATATATGACAAGAGATCAACACTCAAGATGATGAAGCTCATGTGAAACTTAACGATGTACTTAGATGATTATACCTATGGTGTAAATGGTCAACTTCCTAGTTGACATAAGTGGAAATGATTATGGAAAAAGTAATTGGTATCTTGATGAAAACATAACATTAATAAAATTGATGAGATAACATAGATCCTAGATGGATGTTGAATAATCTTAGTTCATAGTTGAATGTTTGTAAATGAAATTCATTTTTCTGATGAATCATGATAAGAATGCTTATAGAGTATTATTCTGTAATTGATAAGTATTGAGATGTCTCTCATGTTTCATTATATGATGGTATGAGGGTGATCATGCGCATGTGGTTCATATTTGTATAGTTGTTACAATAGCGATGGTGTATCCTTATGATGATGACGATATGCATAAGCATTATGATATTATGTCAAGGTATAATGACATATTCATTTACTACGTGATGATAGGTATTTAATGTTGAATAATCATGATGAATATGATATGCATAACGTGGCATAGGAATTATGATGCTATAATATGAGGTTTATTGACATGTGGTTTATTTATTATGTGAAGTCATGATATGTCTTTGATGCAAATATGTTGATGTTATAACTTATGATGGTATTTCATGAGGTGAAGCATGTGATAGTTGTGTAATTCATAATGTTGCGATTAACAATGATGAATGTTACATGATGACATGCAAGACTTGGCATGTGGATTATTTTCTATGATACTATGATGGTATAGTTGATGCATTGGTTGCATGTTGATGTGTGATGATTGATAGGACTCCACAAATGGGCCGAGAGGGCCGGTTTATTTGATGATCTCGTGTGAGCCCATACGCACAAGGAAGAATAAGTAACACCATATGGGCTGGGGAAAAAACTCAATCAACACTACATATGCCAGTGGTGCTTTTGTCTTGTGTATAGCTCTTGATGGATAGCTCTTGAAGAGCTATGGGACCATCTTGAGGAGGCCAAGGGCCTGATGTTCTAGGCAAGGTGCCTGTTATTGGATTGGGATGCCGAAGTCTGGAAGGGATGTAAAGGACTTCGATGCCTGGGGCTATGCGCCTTAGTAGTTGTGGAGGGAGTGGGCCAGCCTTGCGAGATGCCCAGGGTCATTGAGTACTGGACCGGATGCCTGCCTTGGGGCAGTTGAGGTCTGAGTCAGGCATGAGCCTTGGGGCCAGCTTTGGACTAGGATACAGACCAGGTCAGGCTTATCCTGGTGCCGAAAGTGAGAAAAAGGACAGAGATTCCTTGAGATTCCCGAGGTGTTGGGGAATTTCGATGCCTGCTGGTTATACTAGTTCAACAGAGGGTGTTGGCAACATGAAGTAAATAAAATAATAAATAATAAATAATACAAAATAAATAATAATAATATAAATAATAAATCACTTAATAATAAATAATAAAAATAATAAATCATAAATGTTAAATAATAAATGATATTTAGAAATATACAAGAAAATAAATAATAAATAATAAAAATAAAAATAGTAATAACTATACTAAAGCTCTAAATAAGAATAAATAGATATAAAACAAAGAAAACAATAAAAAAATCAACAAAGCTATCGAAAAGAAGAAAATAAAACAAGAAAGCTAAAAATCAAAAGAAAAGTAAAGAAATAAAACAAGAAAGCTAAAAATCAAAGTCGCATGTAGACACATGGAGTGTGTGCATGTGGTTCCCATGCAATGTTTGCTCTATTTATTAGATGGTGAGGAGGATGGGAGGCATTTCATCTTTCCTAGATTCTATCTTTCATTCTCTTGGGAGAATGGTGTTCTAAGACATAGGAGTCAATGGCAGTAGTACGTTGATTGAGGGCTCGGGGGTGGCCAGTTGTAGCAAATCCTTGCACAATTGAGCCTACGGTTGGGTGGAAAGTCGTCCCCAAAACCTTGTTGCGGTAAGCCTACTTCTACCACAGGTAAGCACTATTCATAGTTGAATTTAGTTTATTAATTACATGTTTATTTGGCTAGGTAAGTGCCACTCTGATTTAAATTTAATGTTAATTAGAAAATTTAATTACATATTTATTTTTGGACTATTACATTTCACATAAATATTTTCTAGATATGCAGAGGATATAAGATTTTATAATATCCCATGATATGGGAGAAAGAATAATAAATGTCATATATTATTAATCATGTTACAGAAACACATCACAGGGTTATCCCAAGGTAGGCTACCCAATTACATTGGATACATATGCGACTCTTTCACCTTTCTCCTGATACACTGCATCATTTATAGTACCCTAAGATGATTAAGGTGATCTAACCACCTAACCTTGTGATAAATTATAACTCTAGTCATATTATATTATGAACATGTTATTACAAACATGGTTACTTATACATAATGTATTAATATTATTATTATCTTGGAGCTTGTCTTTTTCTCCCCCAATAAAGGTTAATGTGCGCGTCCTAAAATAGGATAATGTGCACCAATGTTTCTCCTAGAATATGATGCTCTAAAATTGGATAATGTGGACTATGTTTCCACTAGGTTAACTACAATCCCACATGAAGCAAAGCCTTTGTTAGCTTTTAGAGTTACTCCAAGATAGTTTACACCATCCCTAGGGGTGCTTCATGCGATGTGGAGTTCGTGATGTATGGGTGACCCTTGGTTGTTCCATGACGGACATGCACATGTGGAGGTGGCTTGATCCTAGATTGCCAAACCTTGAATGGATGCTTATGTGGCTTTCTTCCTTGGAGCATTGGAGACCTTTAGACAACTTGCTGACATTCTTTATACAAGCTACATGGAGGTTGGTTGGTTTCTTGTGGGGATGCCTTGCTTGGAAGAGGAGCACTTGGAATTCCAAAGGAGAGCATTGAGCCCTAGATGGCATGGGCACACTTGGATTGCTTGTATGGAGGCTTATAGGCTTATACTTGACTACTTATGTGGCTTTCTTCCATGGAGTGTTAGAGAACTTCAGAAAAATTGGTGACATTCTTCATACTAGCCACATGAAGGTTGGTTGCTTTCTTGTGAAGATGCCTTGCTTTGGAGGAAAAGCACATAGCAATTTGAAGGAGGGAATTAAGCCCTATATGGTTTTGGCACACTTGGGTTTCTTGCATGGAGTCTTATACTTGAATTGAGGATGCTTGAATTGAGGAAGTGGTCATGTAGGTGTTGTGGACCTTGAGGAGCACATTTCTTTCAAGGAGCATTGGATATTTGGAGCGTTGTGGAAGACAAAAATTGGACATGTCCTATGAGACACTAATGCAATCGATCCTTTCTTAATGGCCAACATCACCTTGCGGCTTGATATGTGTATTTTAGAGCGGAGTGTGCTTCACAGGTGTGCACCAACTTGTGAGAGATAGGTCCTACTTGTTGAAAATAGTAGCGAGAAAGGTCCTTCTTTGACTTGTTCCTTAGTCAAAGAGACCAAGAAGTAGTTTTCATTAGCATGCATGAGTTTGTAAAAGTTAGGACGAGTTCCTAAAATTTAGGACAAATTCCTAAAAAATAGAGCGAGTTCCTATAAGTTAGGACAATACATGAAGCAATTTGACTTATGCGTGGAAATAGAAATCTCAATTTGTTGTCTTCAAGTGCAAGTTATTTTTGGGAAAAGACAAACGAGTGATTCTTAACTTCTAATTTGAGGTAGGACAAGTTGCATGAGTTAGTTAACTCATCTATCAGAAAATCAATTCCTAAAATAAAAAAATTCCAGATTTAGTCTATTTGAAAATCTTATAAGGACTCAGGAGGACCAATGCACCAAATTAATCAATTGTTTTGTGAGCACAAGTTGGTGAGACAAAGCAATAAAGAGCACATCTATGTGTGTGTGGGAGCTTGTGAGAGGAATAGTGTGCAAGACGAGCTTGTGCACAGATTGGTAGAGGTTATTTTTCCCTTAGGAACTGCACTAGCAATTAGGAGCTATTTCCTTGTGAAATAGGAGTAGCCTATGCACATCGATTGAGGGAAGAAAATTAGGGGTATTGTAGGTGTTTCAAGCATAGGACAAGGAGAGAAAACCAGATTGGTTTCCAGTGAAACAAGGTTGTATTGTTGTATTGTAAGAGATATGTTACTCATTTTATATCAATAAAATTCTCAATCAAGTAGATGGTTTTCTAGGTTAGGTACTCTAGAAAAATTGTATTGTTGAATTGTGTGGTTGTGTATTTATTGGTGTTCCTATTCTCCTACAAATAAGTAGAGAAATTATGTGTCTATGTGTCTATAAGTGGTGTTATCGGGGAACACCTCCTACCAGAACCTGATTCCTTTGTTGGTGGGAAATGTTAGTCTTATTTTAACAAAGGGTGGCCTCAAGGAAGTGCGGGAGGAGGTAGTGAAATACAAGGTTGGAGCTCCAGCTCGTGTTGGTCTGGTGGACATCGTTGGAGGCTTGGGTTTGTTCTTGGACCTCGACGGCCTGAAAACACTCAAATCCGTATTACTAGATTCCTCATATATGCATGCGGTGAAGAGATTTATTTAATAAAGATTTATTTGATGAAGATTTATTTAATGATTGTCTTTACCTATATTTCTCATATATGCGTGCAGTGAAGAGATTTATTTAATAGATATCTATATAATGAAGATTTATTTCATGAAGATTCATTTAAGAGCGTGATAATAGAGTGTGATCAGCACACCTGCGTGCGGTGAAAAGCATCCGTCCATTTTTTTTGACAATTTACATCAATTGTATTTACATCAGAATTCAAGTTATGATAGGTGTTTGAGCAGTTGATATTCTATATAGAATACAGTTTTACTCTTTGTATATTAAATAAAATTCTTACCTAATCAAGAAGGAAGAATAAGGCTGTATTAGTTTGAAGCACAGTTTTTGCCAGCAAAAGTATCTTTTACAGTACACAGTTTTTTATTACAGTACAGGATTTTACAATGCATTCAATCATATCCATTGTGGGAATAGTTCTCACTAGAAAGGAGAACTATCCTGAGTGGTCCCGGATGATAAAACACACCCTCATTTTCAATGAGTTGTGGAAAGGAGTGTGAATTGGAGATGGAGACAAACAACCAAAACAACCTACATCAGACAAAGAGCTCGCCATTTGGGAAAACAAGAACAACAAAGCCTATGCATTAATCGCAGCATCTGTAAGTGAAGAGGTGAGTCGCCATATTATGCCATTTTCAACTACTTTCGAAGCCTTACAAAAGCTGAAAGAACTCTATGACTCACATTCTGCACTTGAAGTTGTTCAACTCATGATTAAACTCTTCACTCTTGAATTGCAAAATAATGATCCTCTTGCTCTTGCATTTGAAGTAAAGTCTATAATGCATGATATCCAAGCCACTAAAATTGATTTGGATATTCCTCTTACCACTTTTTTCAAGGAACTTTAACCTACTTACTACAATTATCTTGAGTCATTGCAAGCAAATGGAAATCTTAAAGACATTACCTCTGACTCTCTTGTGAAAAAATTTGCTGAAAGAGAGAAAGCTTTTGGGAAGAAGACAACCCCTGAATCTTCTGTTGTGCCTTGCTCATAAAGAAAGGCATCCTGCTCAAGATTCTTCAAGAGGAAGAGGTGGTCGAAGAGGAAGAGGAAGATATTTCAGAGGCATGGGGGACAGACACTCTCAAGGAGAAAAGGCAGATTTACACTACATACGCTGCAAAAGAAATGGATCACATGATGCCTCTACATGCAAGTTACCATGGGACAAAATTGAGCAGCAAAGAAACCAACAGAAAGGTAAAACTGATGATACAGACAAAGGTAAAGCACCTGAATCCGCTCACTATGTTGTGGCACAATGTAATATTGGAGTAAATGAAGATTTATTTAATGCTTCACTTGATTCTTGGAAAAATGATTGGTTGCTTGATTCAGGAGCAACCTGCCACATGACTCATAGAAAAGATTTTTTTGAAGAATTTACTGACAATGTTGATGGAGCAGTATACTTTGCAGACCAATCAAAAATCAAGTCATCGAGGCTTGGCACAATTAGGCTTAAACTGCCCGGTCTTCCAGAATTTCTTTTGCATCATGTTCTATACCTCCCACAGCTCAAGAGAAACTTGTTGTCCTTGGTCCACATCCGCCAGCAAGGTCACTCCATTCATATGTTTTATGGCAAGCTTGAGGTAAGAAAAACATCTGACCACTCACTTGTCATGAGGGGAATAGAAGAAGAAAGGTTTCTCAAGCTGCAAGGAACGTCTGCTCATGCACAACATTTCTCATACAATTCTTATTACGAATAAGGTACACTTCCATCAAGTTTATTATGGCATGCTAGATTTGGACATTTGAACTATGACAGCCTCCACTTGTTGAAGAAAAATGGTGTTTCTGGTTTGCCTACAATTCCTAGGAAACTTAAGCAATGTGATGCTTTCATTCTAGGAAAGCATAGCAAACAGTATTTTCATGATTCACATTCAAGAGCACATAGAAAACTTGAATTCATTCATTCAGATTTATGTGGTCCAATGCCTGTTCCTTCTGCAAATGGAAATAAATATATGATGACATTTATTGATGACTACACCAGAATGTGTTGGGTTTATTTATTGAAGAAAAAATCTGATGCTTTTCAAACATTCAAGAACTTTCATAATGGATTGAAAATGATGCACAATCTCATATTGGGTCTATTCACACTGATAATGGAAAAGAATACACATCAAATGAGTTTGAAAGCTATCTTCGCCAACATTGGATCAAACATCAAACAACTGTGCCTTATAAACCCCAACAGAATGGTGTAGCTGAAAGAATGAATAGGACAATCTTAAATATGGTACGATCCATGCTCTTCTTCAAAAATGTAAAGATAATGTTTTGGGCTGATGCTGTTCTATGTGTTGCATATATAAAGAATAGATGTCCATCTAATGCTATTGTAAACAAGACTCCATATGAAATGTGGTATGGACATGTTCCTTCGGTAAAGCATCTCAGGGTCTTTGGTTCCACCTGTTATGCCTTGATACCAAAGGTACATAGAAACAAACTTGGTGTAAGAAGTCGTAAGTGTATCTTCCTGGGGTATTCAAACACCTCCAAAGCATACCGTCTCTATGATGAAGTAAATAAAAAGTTTGTTGTATCTAGAGATGTAATTTTTCTTGAATCATCCAAAACTGACAATGTTGTTGAGTGGCAACTTGATCGCTTGGATAGATTTGCAAAAGAAAAATCATTTCAAGAATTTGATAATTAGATTCCACATCTTGAAGGGGGCATTCCTATACTAGATCAACATGTGGAATCTTCTTCTGAAGAACACTCTCCCCTACATGAAACTCCAACAACGAATGATGCTTTAAGTGATTTGATTGATATAATTGGGAGACTTAATCTTGATTCAGTCCCAACTCAATCAACGGAGTATCCTGGACCATCTGAGAAAGGTCCCCCAAAATGGCTGACAAAGACACTTGAAAGTGTTCATCCTGATGAGGTTGGAAACATAGGAACTAGAAATTCAAACCGGCAAAATGGAGGTGATGTAAATGACTCTAATTCACCTGTTGATATGGATGTTTCTTATGATAGTGAATTGAACTTGTCTACATATTTTGAACCAACTTCCTTCAAAGAATCTTCTTCTCATGATGAATGGAAAGAAGTGATGCAAAAGGAGTATGATGCCCTCATAAAGAACGGCACTTGGAAGCTGGTTGATCCTCCATTAGGAACCAAACCAATTGGCTACAAGTGGGTCTACAAGAACAAGTATAAATTTGATGGCTCACTTGAAGAGCACAAAGCTAGGGTTGTGGCAAAAGGTTGTGCACAGAAGGAAGGGGTTGATTATGAGGAGACATTTCCCCCACAAAAAAATGGGCTACCATCCAGACACTCTTTGCCCTAACAGCTCAGAACGGTTGGAAAGTCCATCAAATGGATGTAAAAACTACTTTCTTGAATGGAGATCTAAAAGAGAATGTTTTTATGTCCTAGCCTGAAGGATTTGCTATGAAAGGACATGAACATAAAGTATGCAAACTTGTGAAGTCCTTGTATGGCCTCAAACAAGCACCATGAGCCTAGTATGAAAAACTAACTGAGCATCTTCTAAAACTCAATTTCAAACATTATGATCTTAATGATGCAACTTTATTTGTCAAGAAAGTTGGAGAAACAATTGTATATCTTGTGGTATATGTAGATGATCTTTTGATGACAGGGAACAATGAAAGCTACATTGCATCTATAAAGAAGGAATTGGGGAAAAGTTTTGAAATGATTGATTTGGGCTATGTTCATTATTATCTTGGTATTGAAGTAACCCAACATCCGAAGTCCATATTTATTTCTCAAAAAAAGTACATTGGTGATCTGTTGAACAGGTTTGGCATGACAGAATGCAATCCTCTTACTACTCCAATGGAACAAAACTTAAAGCTCACATCTATTGAAGGAAAAGAATTTGAGGATGCAACAAAGTATAGACAGCTTGTAGGAAGCCTCAACTACCTAACTACTACCAGACCAGACATTTCGTTTGCTGTTGGAATCCTCTCCAGGTTTATGCAAAAGCCTTGTGAGGGACATTGTTCTGCTGCAAAAAGAGTTCTAAGGTACTTGAAGGGAACTCAAGACTTTGGAATCAAGTATACACAGGTGGATGACTTCAACTTGATTGGATACTCTGATTCAGACTTCGACGGAGTCAAAGAAACTGGGGTATCTACTTCAGGATATGCTATGAGTCTTGGATCAGGAGTTGTCTCCTAGAGATCACACAAACAATCAGTTCCAGCAGATTCCACAACAAAAGAAGAATACATGGCAGCAACGGAAGCAACAAAAGAAATTGTGTGGCTCAGGAAAATTCTTGAAGATTTGTAGGTAAAACAAGTACAATCAACTCCACTCATGATTGACAATACCTCTGCAATAAAGTTGGCCAAGAACCCAAAGTTCCATGATCGAACGAAGCACATCAATACTAAATATCATCTGATTCGACATCATGTTGAGGCCAAAACAATCCATCTCCGTCATTGTTCCACTAATGAGAAAATTGCAGACATCTTCACCAAAGCACTTGGAAGAGAAAAGCTTGAATGATTCAGAATGATGCTTGGACTCACCAACATCCCTTCAGATTAAGGGGGGGAATGTTGACACCTAATCATCAGGATTGGGTGAATATAATGTAAATAAATAATAAGTAATATGAACAATCATCGGGAGATGAAGTGAACAGTCTCTCCCTCATGTATATAATAAAGACCAACCTGAAGGAATAATTTACGAATCAATTTGCTTTGAGGAGTTACTGCCTGGCCTGAAACATATTGTTCATATTAATAGTTGTAGAATTTTGTGGATTTTCTACATGGTATCAGAGCAAAGATCAAAGTAAAGGCCAACACATAAAATTTGGGGAAGGACAAATAAGGGTGTTGCAACCATAAGGAGCCAAACCAAAGTGTGGAAAATAGGATGATGTTAGTTTTGTTTCCCTAGTTCTGGTAGGGCCATGTAGGAGCAGATGTTGTCCGGGTTTTTTTTGGAATTTCACGGAAGATTTCCTCTCTGTAGCGGGATGCATAAGTTTTGGTTTTAAAAAGAGGGTTGAGACCCCTATGAGAAGTGTAGTGAAGGGCTGAAAAAGAATAATTTCTTGAAAGATAGATTACCACATACTCTAGTCGACTAGCGTAGGAGATGGGGGTCTGTCTGAGGGGTATAACGCAACTTTTGAGGATTGTTTTGGAGGCCAAAAGGAGGGAAATCCATTAGATGTTCAACAACCATAAAGGGAGGGTTGAATCCTTAGAAAAGAGTGCTCAGATCCAATTTCTTTTAGGATAGAAGAATACATCTTGAAGAGGTAAGGGGATGTCTTTCCAAGTTGAGCATTGCAAACTGATGGAGGGTTTTTAATTAGGGAAATTGAAAATTGTTTATCTTACCTAGTTAAATCATATAAAGTTTGTTAGAACACTAATATGTGGGTAGTCCTTGATGCCCTAGTTGAGACTTATTTCCTATGCAGGAACAGTTCCATAAGATATTCCCTATGTGATCTAGTTCAAAGAAGAAAACTGGTCGAGAGCTAGTTCAGATCGTGGAAATAAAAGTGGGTGTTTGTGTTGTGAAGATAAATCCCCTTCACAGACAAAGGTGATATCTCTATCCCAATGAGTGGTATAGCAAAAAATAAACAAACTAATGCAAAATTTCCTAGCTTATGTTTAAAAATGCAGAGAGAGAGAAACCTACCTCGCTCTGATGCTAATTGCTCAATCCTTTGGTGATGGCTTTGATCCCTTAGCTTCCAGGCTCGCTCCTTGCTTGTTCCTTACATCTGAGTACCTGCAAGAGAGATCAAAGGACAATACAAGATACAAGAGCATACATAGTGTATATCAAACATAAACTACTTGATAGATCAAGGACTATCAAGTTAAATGCATAAATATTTAGACATTTATGGAAAGTGAACATGAGATGTATATATTAATGAATCAAAAAGGAAAGCATACAACCATTTCCTTGATGTTGGAGACATCCTTTTGGTGGATGTCCAAATCCAATCCAATACTCTTCAAGAACTCCTTCTCCAAGTTAGATGGGCAACATTTAAGCATAAACTCAGCATAGGAATGCGGGAAATCAATGACCAGCCATTTGGGGATGTGGGGGATTTGATTTATAGGAAGGGAGAGGGAGTTAGGGATCCAAAAAAGATGGAGGGAGGTCCACATCTCAAGTGGAAAGCCTTTAAAGGTAGGATCAAGAGCTCTAATTGGGAGAGCTCAATTATATATCTATCCAACAACATCCAACTTGATGTTTCTCGAAGTTTCCAACATACGGAGCTTCCCCTATATTATGAGAAAACCTTCCAGAAGAGAATCAGCACAGGTTTTCATATCAAAACCCATGATGGCAATGCTAGGTCAAAAAACTGCAGCCTACGATCAACATGGGCAAGTAGGGGAGCAAAGAGCATAGGTCTTGAAATTTAGGGTTTCAGTCAACCTTCTCTAGAATTGACTCATGGTAGTTTTTCTTCCATTCTTCGGGGATGTTTCGGTATGTGTTTCATGATGAGTACGCTTCACATTTGTCATCATTTTGGCACTTCGGGATGTGGAATAGGAAGTGAATAGGAGGTGTGACAAAATACTGTGTAAGAGATGCCCCCTAAAGCATGAAGGCAAAACAGGGAGTGATGGGTGAAATGCTTTACAATTCAAGGCAAGGACCAGAAAAAAACATCGTTAGGAGACCTGGAATTAAAGCATATACATATACATATCTGAAATCCCTGATATAAACATGCCTAATGATACATGAATAGGCATCTAATAATACATGAATCCACAGAATGGGCGCAGCCATCCGAATAGAAGGGATCATGTACATGGATCCATGGTATGGATGCAACCATCCGAATAGAAAGGTTCATATATATGGACCCACAATATGGTCGCATCCATCTATATAATCATGTGTATAATCACGAATAACTCACAACTCCATGCAACCTAGATTTTATCAGATGGAATCTAGGGTCTTGAGTTTTGTCTCAATCTGCTCAACCTACAAATTCTAGCATGATAATAGATGTGTCGTAGTCAAACATGATAGAAAACCACTTGATTATCGGTCAATGATGTAAACCATTAACAGGCACGAGAGAAACTACCAATAATAACATTGGCTCTCAAGGTACAATCATCACAATCCACGAGTGTAAATAATGAAGTTGAAGTCAAATACTCATAGCATCATTCGATCGAAGGCTAATGATGTAAACCTATCATTGAATGCGAAGAAATTTCCATTGAGGCATGCGAGCTCCAAAGAAATGGAAGGGAGTTTCTAGATCATCTTCCTGGGTAAGGAGCTGAAGTCGATAGGAAGTGATCCATCGAAGTAGGGCCATAATGTATCCCACATCATCGACATAAAACAAAGGATATAGTAGAGTAGGTAAGCTTGATTCAGGACTGTGGCAGAAAGGTCAAATAGTGTATAAGTGGTAAAAATTGCAGATAAGACCTCTCTTAAACATATCAACGACATGACTCCGGAGTTTGGCATCATTTGACTCAACATAGGATCAGAGGTCGTGATGACGAAGCAGTATAATCAGATGAGAAGAAAAATGGATTTCCCAAACCTAGGAATGCAAGTGACTAAGTGAGGATATCCCAAACTCAACACGAGCAACAAATAAGTGTCATGTTCAAGAGTGACATGCTGCCTTTACAGAAAATACAAGAAATGTTCACTTTCAATTTTCCCCCACTATTTCTAGTGAGAACCCCATAATTTTTTATTGCAACCTTGAAGGGGATAGCATATGCTTGCAATATAAGTTCATCCTCCGGATGAATCCATCCTACTAAGTTTAATGATTCTTAGGAAGGAGAAACTCAGTCTCATGATGGTGACAAGTCCTATGTCGTTTAAGTTTTAGGAGTCTGGCAGAGGTTAAATTCTCTCTAATAGAGAGTTTGAAAAAGCGGCGAAAAAGAAAACTCGAGATGTACCTTTTCGTAAATCGTCTCTTGAATCCGAAAAGTTAGAAAACAATATCCAAGAGAACCTCTTAGCCATGTTCGACTAAGGTATTCCATTTTCATACAATATTCTATCTCTCTTTGAAAAATGGTTAAACTTGTATTGAGTAGATGTCATTTCATTTACTTTAACAAGTTTGAAACGACAAGTACTCGGTGATATTTTCATGTTTCGAGAGTCAGAAAAGAGCTTAAATATGACTCCAGGGGGTCACTTTTTCATTTATTTTTTACGAGTCTGAAAAGGTGATAAAATAAAACTCATTGAATTAGTCATAATTAATCACCATCACCATGTTCTGTGACCTGTCACTGCACAAGTGAAACTTACATTACCAATTTCGAGGAAAAATATTAAAATATAAGTGAAAATTTCCCTAATTTGGTAAAAATGTCATTTAAAAACTTATAAAAACTCAAAAATAGTAAATCATTTTTACCATGTTACTATTTTGCAAATTAGAGAGAATTTTTACCATATTTCACCTCGATCAATCTCGGACACCATTCGTCAAGCCATTCACTGCAGGTAAGAGATCTGTCCCTTCCCTTCATTTTGGTTGTAACTTCATGCATTTTCATCCATAGATTAGGCTATAAGGAGGGCTTTCCCAAAATTCATGTCGAGGGCACCCAACACGGGTCTTACCCATCAGACCCATGCTATTCACCCTGCAGCCAATTGTGGCAATGCGCTAGAAGTGTGAAAAAATATCTAGACAAACGCGCTAGTGCAGAGTTGTGAATTTTTTGGAAAATCCTCCATATTTAATGATTTATTTCCATATTTGTTTCCATAGAAACTCATGAAATTTTTTTTATGGATGTTTTATAGATTAATCAACCAAAAATGGCAATCAATTGGAAAGAAAGAGGACACGAAGCTGAAGACCATCCAGTAGCCCAACACCCAAATTCCATTGCTACCCTTCGAGAATGTGGGTTACTAAAATTCTTCCGCATTCTTGGGATTAGGAGTCAGGTAGAGTTACTACACATTTGATTGGTTGGTGGGATATGGATCACCAACCATTCATGATTTGGGACCAAGAACTTGAAATAGATGTCGTAGACATTTATTTCATTACTAGTTTGTCCAGAAAGGGACAACAAATTCAGTTTTTTGGTTCTCACACTAAAGGGGAGAGCACGAATATGTTGATTTCTAGACATTGTCGAGGCACTCGAAAAAATCAGAGTCGGAAGATAGATATAAATACCATGACTAATCTCCAGCTACAAACAATCCTTCATACTATGGCCTAAATAGTTGGGGCTCAGGCTTTGCATGAAGCAACAATGTCTCATTTCCAGTATGCCATTTATTGTCTAAGTCCCACAGTTTTCAATTGGTGTGAGGGTTTTTTGGTCAATATGAAGAGCCAACTCACAAAATGCAAGTCAGGAAAGCTAAAACAATTCAGTTATGGATCCATCCTAGTGACGTTCTTCTTGGAATGTGTGCCATTGTTTTGATATCAGTGGATAGAAGTGGATGCACCAACGCCCAGAGATCCATGGTTGATGAGGTGGGGTGAGTTGATGCCTCGACAGGGAGGTGGTCAGTGGATGTCCTTTCCCCCAACATTTTTGGATGGCTACGACAACAACTAATCATGATAGATGATTGGGCATACACTGGCACAAATTTCTAAGGATATCCTAACCTTCCACTTCCATCAAGTACACAATGGACTGATGTAGGTAAAAACCTGTTTTTAAAGTTTTTGAAGTTTTTGATTTTTTATATATATGTGTACTGAGATTTTACACTTGTGAATTTTGTAGATGTTGGACTAGAGAGACCTTCAGGGGTTTCTTTAATAGCCAGGAGAGTGGCATGCCAGATAGAGGATGCTCCCTATGGGCAGGGAGTAGACCCGATCATTGAGGTGGAATGCAATATGGAAGTCCTGACAAGGCGCAATCCAGAATATCCATCGATTGATGATGTGCCACTACGATATCAGAGACATACTGTAGGGGTACCCACTAGATGGCCTCAGTTATTGAACCGAGTCATTAGAGTTGTGTCCTGCTATCATGAGCACCATGTGGGTGGATAGTTGTCTCTAGTCTTTATTTTCCACACTTATGTAGGCTGGAGAAGCCATGCATCTCAGAACACATTTTTTGACATTTTGTTGTAATAAACTTTTTTCAAACACTATATATCTATATATATATATATATATATGTGTGTGTGTGTGTGTGTGTGTGTGTGTGTTTTCCTGTTATGTTCACTATGTGATGATTTTTGTTTTACATATGTTGCAAATGTCTATCTAATACATAATTAGCCAATATATCTGTTAATGTGTTCAAACGTCTCAAAATATGTTGATAAGTGATATAATCAAATTCGCGTTCCAAAAGATGAACTCGCAAATAAATTCTCAAAATTTGAGGGTTTCTAACTAAATAGTGTTTGTTAAATTGTTTTACAATGAGCTGTGAATAAAGATTAATGACTAACTCTCTCATGCCAAGAGAAATGGATTATGACAAAAGCTCGATAACTGAACTATATTCGATAATGTTATTAGTAGTACGACCTAAACATATGCCTTGTAAATTCACTAACTTGCCATTAGGGTCATATATTTCCCATGCGGGGGAAGATAATTTTCGTGTATAATGGCAAGATCCATTAGCCAAACTAACATAAAGGTTTGAAGACATCTGCAAAGCAAATAGAATGCATGGTAAGCACAGGAAGACATGTTTACAAAAGCAAACAAACACACCAAAACAAAACTACACACTAATGAATAACACAATAATGTAAAAAGTATTTACATGAAATCACGCATAATACTTTTTGAGGTAAATCCCGTTTCAGGGCTTAGTGAGCTGATTTCCTTCACAGTCAACCAACTCATAGGTACCTTTCTGTAATACTCGTTTAACAATGTAAGGCTCATGCCACATTGGTTCAAATTTCCCAGCTCCCAATTTATCATTGGCTTGATCATATAACAAAACCAAGTCACCTTAAACAAAAACATGGGGAGTAACAATTTTATCGTATTGTGCTTTAACTCGTTTATTTTGAGCTTCAGTTACTAACACAATAATATGGTGAGTTTCATCAAGCCTTTCAAGGTAAAGTAATCGATCCTCCTCCGACGAAGTGCCACAGAGTAATTCGACAGCTAGTTTCAATGAAGGAATCTCACATTCAATCAAAAGGGTTGCCTCTAGACCATACACCAATTGAAAGGGTGTGAATCTAGTTGTTGTCTTATGTTGGGCATGGGATCCCCCAAGGGAAGTTTTGGGGCTTAAAGCCATATTTTGGTTAAAAAGTTTAAATTCGATGTAAAGAATCCGCATTTTGTGGGCACGGAGTGTGAAGTTGTAAATGAGTCATAGGGTTGTTCGCCCTTAATTTTGTAATGTAATGTCGGCTTTAGATATCTACCCATGGTCCGCGGACCATGGGATTGTATAAATAGAGTGAGGCTCTAAGTTGTAAATCAGTCAAGAATAGAAGAGTTAGAATGATGATGGAATAGAAGGATAGCGGAAGATCGAAGTGTAGAGTCGAGTCTTGGGGTCGTAGAGTAGGAGAAGGCTCTGCAGCTAAGTGCATAGAGGCCTAGTAGTCTGCAGTTGAGTGCACAGACCCCTGCAACTGAGTGCGCAGGGAAGGTTGAGTCTGTACCCATTGAAGCATTAATAAAGAAAATTTTTATACCATTCCTGTGTATTTATTTATTGTTTTCTGCATTTAATGTATTAGGTACAAATTACATTTCTGTTGTTTATATGATACATGAACATATATGATTGTGTTGATTAAGTAAATGTGAGATAAGGTATCCATTTACACGAAGATAACTAATAATTTTAAGAAGATAAGTAAGGTACATGGTGTAAATTGGGGAAATAGCGCATATCGCTGCCCTAGCAGCACGAAATCATCTCATCCCCTGGTTAGGGTTGCGTGAAAGGCGATCCTAACAGATCGTGAAGGTCTCGCAGGTCAGGAAAATGATACGAAGTGACCTACGCGAAGGTATTCACAGTTGGACTAAATCGACCCCTCAGACATCTCGAGGGTGTAGAAACGTGGTTCTAGCATCACCCCATACTGCTTTGGGTGAGACTTTAGTCTACGCACCACGGGTTGATGCCGAAAGGGCCAGTAGTGTAGGGATTTGTTTGGCTAATTAACTCCGAACCTGGGTCAGGCCCCATCAAGCCAACAAATGGTTCCGTTGCTAGGACCGGAATCTGCATAGAGATGTCTAATGTCGTATCATTAGAATCCAACTAAGAAGGAAATTAAAGGTTGGTTGTACAGGAGGATTCACGAGTTCACGACGCAGGAGAACAGGAATCTATGAATGGCAAAAGAAGAGTCGTTAGACTACTACCTGTACATATAAATCCATGAGATTTTTTTTGCATATTTCCCTACTGAGCTGTATGAGTGGATTGCGAAGCTAGCAGATAGCCAAGGAAGGTGGAAACTCAACGGTCCTATTGTGTGGACCCTAGACTTGGTGTGTATATTGGAAGCATTAGAGGATCAGATCGCATGTGTTGTTGATCACTGGATCGATCAGATTATAAGAGGATTCATTACTGAGTTCGCGATAGACACTTCAGTTAGATATTGTGAGGCAGAGCAACACTTTCTCAAAGGACCGTGAGCTAAGTACGTAAATTCTATGAATACTTGGACTAAAATGGTATTGTGTGAAAAGAGGGTTATCCAATTACCTTGATGTTCGGAGCTATGTGAAGCAGAAAAACCTACTGAAACGAAGGAAGTAAAGGACCATAGAATAGCCCTTTGATTTCACCTCCGTGAGGGGATGAGGAAGATCTCGCGAAGGTCTCTCCAAGAAGTGCGATCCATCTGATAAGGAAAATAAGTCCACAAATACCACCCCCACCCACACCGCCACCAACTTCACCACAATCACATCCATCTTCACCCGTACCACCTCTACCACCATTGCGAGTCAATATGGCAAGAACGATAAAGTTTCCTATGTTCAAGAGAGTGGGAAATGAGGATACAAACCAATTTTGGTTCGTCATAGAAGCCGTATGGGAAGCGCAGGGAGTTACAGATGATAATATAAAGAAAGTGACACTGATCATCACTTTGCAGGATCGTGCGCTGACCTGGTATATTACGCACTCCAATGATAATCCAAATGTGGGAATCACAGATATCCAAGTAGCGCTAAATAGAGAATTTAGCAGGCCGAAGTCTGAAGCACAATCAATCATTGGGTTCAAATAAATCATGATGCTACCATGCGAAACTCCTTGGGAGTCAGATCAGAGGTTGAAGTGTATGATTCGTGAAGCTAATATGAATCTGACGGATGGACAAGATCGTGAATGGTTTGTAGCACCAATAACACTGCATTTAAGGAGCGTGCTTTCACAGCAGAAGTTAACAACTCAGGCAAAGGCCTTAGAGATCGCGATGAGGCTGCATGAGACCATGATGCATGATCCTAACTTGGGAGTTCAACAGATCCATGCGCAGTTGAAAAAATATGCCTTGAGATGTAGAGTCTGAAATAGGACAAGACAGCCTGACCAAAAGTGCATGAAGAGGTGTGGTGCGTAAAATGCAAGGGTTAGGGTCATGATAAGGACCATTGCCTGGTGTTCGCAAATTACCTCACGAGAGGAGGACCGATGCCATTAAGACCGGAGGCACAAGCAGGACCTAGCGTGGTGCCTGCTTTGTGGTGTGCAATTTTTCAAATAGGAGGGAAACACACTACGGACAACTGCCATTTGTTACAGAAGTAGACACAAAATTTGCAGAAATTGTTCTGTAAATTTTGTAGTTCAGTGGGACACGATGAGCACACTTATAAAGCTATGAGTTAATGATGGATAGAACTCCCACCTATAGAGTTTAGGCGGAAACACAACCCCTAGACTAGAACGCAGGAGTGGTGCGAACAGGATTTCAAGGACGCGGATGAGGCCGAGGTGTAGGAGGACCTAGAAGAGGTTGCAGACAGCTGATATACTACAATTGCAGAGGGCCAGGACATTATTCCTGGAATTGTATGAACCCAACGTGCCCATCATGTTTGTATTATACCTTGTTTGATCATGAGACAGAATATTGTCCTACGTTGATAGTTAGGATATGCGACAAAGGAGCGCTACCGCCTCCCCTGAATAGAACCTGCAGATGATGAGGTCTGAGTCACACGAGGAAGATCCAAATGTGAACATTGTGCTCTGAAGTGGAATCACGATAGGATATTGTTGTGGAGGTAAATCCTCTCTGCAGATAGAGACGATCCCTACTAGCCCAGACCGGGTCTAGCAACAATCACACAATGCTATCACGCAAGTTCCTAATTGCAAATACAAAGTAGAAGGTGAGAACCTACTTGGATTCCAATGCTAGTGTTCGTAGAAGAGATGTCGCCCTTGTTCCTTTGCTTTGGCCGGTCACGATCCCCACGATCTTCACGATTGGACATCTGCACATGCAAAGAACAACACGAAAACAAGCATAAAATCTAGTAGATGCAATTATATATCAGTCAAAAAAGATATAACTCAACATCAAACATAAGACAATGAGAGTGGAACCATAATGATAGTCATCTATTATTAATAAGTAACAAAGAAGAATACAACCATTGTTCTGATGTCAAATCCTCCTTTGGCTGGGTGATCAGCTACACAAGTCTTGCAAAGCTTGTTGGGATGAGGAACAAGCCTCTCTCTCTTTGGGTGACAAGAATCTCCTTACTTAGATTTGGCCTTATGGGTGCAAAGAAGGCTCTTGCAGCTTCAAACTCTCTATCACTATGCTAGGACCAGAACTACTGTAACTATGACTAGCTTGCTCAAGGCATAGAGGCAAGCTTTTATAGATAGAGAAGAAAGAGATAGGATCAACCACATTATTCATGGGATTGGCTTTATCACTTGGAAACTTCCATGAAAGGTGGCAAACCACTTTCCCTTCTATGGAGATTCGAAGCCAAACCATCCTAGCTCAACATAGATTCAGTTGGTGAATGGGTTGTAGAGAACCTTCGGGAGTTTGGTGGTTGAAAACTTTACTCAATTCGGTTGGCGCGAGTGCGACTCTGAGACAGAGCACCAATAGCGCGCCCTTTTTAGAGGATTTCCCTCATTGGCGTAGGCAGTGAACTGACGACCCGCGCTAATGCAAAAAGAGCTGTTTTCATGGAGATTTTGCAGGAGATGTCTTCAGGGCAAATGAAGCTCATACTTAGAGGAATATGATGCAAGTGGTTTCAGGTCATGTCACTTCTCACAGGTCCCAGAATGAGTCCTCCAGTGTGTAGGAGAGGGGTAATAGGGACAGTGACAAACGGTGACAAATTGCTGTGTAACAGATGCCCCCTAAAGCATGAGGCCCGAGAGAGAGAGGGGTGAAATGCTTTACAAGAACATGCGTGACTGAAAACACGGCCGCCAGAGAACCTGCATAAAGAAGTACAACTGATATCTCAAGTACATGATGTATGTGGTATGGGCGCAGCCATCCATAATAGAGTACATAACGATCTAGATCCAAGGTATGGACGCAGCCATCCAGAGAGGATCGATAAATAGACTCAGGCATGGTCGCAGCCATCTAGTGAATGAGTCATGTAATGATCATAATAAGCCACAAATCGTAGCCTGGATCCCAATAGACAAAATCCAGGGTCTTGCGCTCCATCTCGACCCGAACAGAGTACAAGTTCAAGCATGCGAATACATGAGTTGAAGTTGAACATGCATGAACATCCTCTGATTACAAGTCAATGATGAAAACTGTTAACAGATGCGAGAGGTACCACCAATAATGACAATGGTCCTCAAGGTACTATAGGTACAATCTACGGCGTGTGAATTAATGAGCTGGCATCGAACACCTGTAGAATCATTCGATCGGAGGCCAATGATGAAAACCTCTCGTCGAACACGAAGAACCTGCCATTAAGGCATGCAGGCTCCAAGGCACCGAAGGGAGTCTCTAGATCAGCTTCCTGGATAATGAGCTGAAGTCGACAGGAAGTGACCTTGATCAAAGGTGGGCCATAATGTTTCCCACATCATTGACACGAGACAGAGGAAAGATGTTGTGGTGATTCAGAATTATGTGAGGTATCAGAGGGAGGTTGTAATGCTGCAGAGGTCAACTTCTCTTGAACATATCGGCGGCACGATAGTGGACTTGGCAGTATTTGACATCAAATGAGCAGAGGTCATGGTGACAAGGCAATGAGCAGATGAGAGGTCAAATAGGATAACCCAAACCCACGGAGGCTAGTGTAAAACAAGATGAGATGTTCCCACCCAGACACGAATGCAGACTAGTGCCATGTTCAAGAGCGACATACTGCCGACACGACAATGATTATGGATCCATTTTCCCCACCATTTCTGGCGAGTACCCCAGTTATTTTTAACAAGCTTGACGGGGATAGCATATGCTTGTGGGCGTCATTACGACGGAATCCGATGTCATTAAGTTTTAACGAGTCTGAAAAAGGAAGAACTCGGCGTCTTTTCCTGTTTAGAGAGTCTGAAAAGACAGCAGAAAAGTAAACTCCAGGGGGGTCCTTTTTCGTAAAGTTGTGTCTCTCGAGCCCGAAAAAGTATAAAACAATGCTCGAAAGAACCGCCCGACCATTACGATCGAGGAGTACTTTTCATGAGTAGTGATATCGATCTGAAAAAGTAAAAAAGTGATCAACATCACGTCGTTTCGTAACCATTAACAAACCTGAAACGACAAGGGTCCGACGATCTTTTCGTTTTTACACGGTCGGAAAAGGGTTTAAAGACGACCGCCTCTTATTTATGTTTAACGAGTCAAGAGGGGAAACCCGGCAATCTTTTCATTTTTAGCGAGTCAGAAAAGAGTTGAAAGATGACTCCATAGTGACTTTTTCGTGTATTTACCGAGTCCGAAAAAGTATAAAATACAACTCGTTTCACCATCGAAGTTGCAAAAAGGACCTGTCATAGCACCAAAAGCAAGCGTAAAATCCATTTTCGACCAAAAATATATTAAAATATTCAAAAAACCCACTCTTTAACCCTAATTACAAGTCAAAAAGTCTATAAATATGGTGAAAATGTAAAAACAAAATTACTTTTACCTTTTACCTTTTGCATAGTGGTAGTAGTCCATTTGGGGTGCAAACTTCGAGCAGCGATTACCGCCAATCCAGGCAACCATTTGAGATTCCGCCAGTTCCAGGTAAGAGGCGCTTCCTTTAGCTCCATTTCCATACTTGTTTTATGCATTTTGTTCCTAAATTGAGCCTCGGCAAGGGGGATTTTCAAATTTAGGGTTGCGCCCCATTGGCGCGGGTATCCAGCACGGGTCTGCGCCAATGGGGTGATTTACCCAAAGGTGCCACGCCAACCGCGCGACCTAATTTTTTATTTGAATTTACCCATCATTTTTTAAATTTGTCCGGTTTGTAAGCCTACCAGGGTTTCATTAATGATTTATTCATCCTTGTGGGTGCAGGAAACAAGCAAAAATGGTGGTGGAATGGAAAGAAAGGGAGCATGATGCCGTAGATGCCTTGGCCATAGCAGATGAGGGATGTATGAATGCTTTGAGAGACTGTGGTCTCAAAAAGTTCTTCCTCACCTCTTATCTGCGAGCTCAGCCGGAGCTATTACAGTTCATAGTGGATGCTTGGGATGTTGATGACCAAGTATTCCGCTTACGGGATCAGACCTTAGAGCTGGATGTATCTGATGTGTACTTCATTACTGGGCTGTCACGGAGAGGGGCGAGCCCCATTTTGACCGGAAGCAGGCCTTCCGGGGAGAAGATAGGTGAAGTGAAGGCTCGTGTGTGCCCAGAGGCACAATTTGGGAAAAATAGTGCTAAGGTGGATATCGCCACCATCCATGACTTGGCTCTTAGAGTGATACTGTTCACTATCACGCGTGCAGCTGGGGTACAGGCGCCCCATGAGGCAAGCAAGAATCATCTGTTACTAGTGACAGAATGCCTTAGCCCCACCATTTTTGACTGGGCTACAGCAGTGACTACAAATATCAAAAGGCAGCTTACAAAGTGTAAGCGCGGGGGAGTGAAACAGTTCGGGTATGGCTCGATTGTGGTGTCGTTCTTCTTGGAACGATTGCCGCTCTTCCAGTACCAGGGAGCTGTAGTGGCGGACCCATTGCCACGAGAGCCTAGGATGGCTCGCTGGGTAGCATTGATGCCTAGAGGAGGAGGGGGGCAACAGATGTCATGGAGACCCGAGTTCTTCATATGGCTTCGCTGGCAACTGATCGTGGTAGAGGATTGGCCATACGCAGGAACCAACTTCATGGGGGACCCAGACCTGCCACTGCCAGAGGGGGAGGAGTGGGAAGAGGAGTTAGGTATGATCTTCTCTTTTTGGTGTTTTATGTATTTTCATTTTTTTTTTGTCAATACATGCATGTTCTCATGACAATTGTATGTATATGCAGATGTGGGCCCAGAGCGACCAGCCGGCTTGTCTCCTATAGCGTGGAGGGACCAACCTGTAGCTGACCCTCAGGCAAGGGGAGCCATGGGGGAAGAGCTGGTGCAGAATCTCGAGGGACTTACCCAAGGGATTCCAGGCTATGCTAGATTGGCGGACATGCCCTTTGCATACCAGAGGCACACAGTGGGGGTGCCGACCCGCATCCATCGTCTGTTGAGACGCTTGGTGCGCGCGGTGACGTGCTATCATGAGCACCACCACGAATAGACTCCTAGGATTCTTTCATGCATATTTTTTGAGGGACATGTTGTCCGAGGATGTATCAGGATGAACATGTATTATTTTTTGGGTTTTGTAACGCACGCGGTGCAAACATTATGACACACATATATATATACATATGCCTATGGTTTATTATTGTGCTTTTATGTGCTTGCTTGTATAATGTTTTGATTATAAATTACACAAATGTCTATCTAATATATGATTGGCCAATGCATCAGATAATGTGTTTAATCGTCGTGGAATATGTTGATATGTGATAAAGTCAAAATTCCTTTCTAACAATTTAAAACGTAAGTACAACCTTAAAATGTGACGGTCTCTGACGGAATATTGCCCATTGAGCTGATGGACGACAAGTTGAGAGTCTAGGTTAACAAGCAATGTACGAATACCGAGATTAATTGCCTCGGCTAATAATTCAATAACAACGCTATATTCAGCAACATTGTTTGTTGTACAGCCTAAACAGACACCTTGAAGATCTATCAACTCACCGTGAGGATCGTAGATCACCCACGCCGCAGTGGACAAATTACGAGTGTTGCGGCAGGCACCATCAGCGAAACCAGTGTAAGGTGCACCCGACATCTGCACAAGAAGCAAAAAGACACAATAAGGGGCGATCACGCTTTCACACCAAACCGAAAACATGAAAACTCACACACACACACACGCATGTAAAAATCGAAGCGCATGAATCATGCATAGTACTTTTTCAAGTACAGCCCATTGCGGGGCTTATCAAGAGGATTACCTTTGTAGTCAACTAGCTCATACGCCCCTTTTTGCAATACTCTCTTTACAATGTAAGGGCCTAGCCACATGGGCTCGAGTTTGCCTGCCCCCAGCTTATCATTTGCTTGGTCGTATAGCAGGACAAGGTCTCCCTCAACAAAGGAACGAGGATGAATGGTATGGCCAAAATGAGTTTTGACTCTCTTCTTTTGAGCTTCGATGGCTAGAGAGGCTAGGCGACGGGTCTCGTCCAACCATTCTAGATAAAGAAGCCGTTCCTCCACCGAAGTGGTGTTGGGAAGCAACTCGACGGCTATTTTCAACGAAGGAATTTCACATTCTATAGGAAGGGTAGCCTCCAGTCCATAAACTAGTTGAAATGGAGTGAAACTGGTGGCATCCTTCACAGAGGTCCGGTAGGCCCATAAGGTGGGAAACAACATCAGAAGCCAATTAGACTTATGCATGTCAACAGTACGTTGAAGCATTATAACCAAAATCTTGTTCATGGCTTCAACCTGGCCGTTAGACTGAGGATAGTACGGGGTCGAACTATCATGCCGTAAGCCTAGTTGGGTTGTCAATTCAGTCATCATGTGATTACGGAAATGCTTTCTGTGATCTGCGACGATGGCCTGTGGAACTCCGAACCGCGTAATAACATGATTGAACAAAATTTGCGCTGTTGTATGACCGTCTTCAGTTAATGTGGGCATCGCCTCGGCCCATTTTGTAAAGTAATCGATGGCAACGATCATACACCCATGCCTCCCGGCCGAGCGAGGCTTACAGGTTGTATAATCAATGCCCCATTTTGCAAAAGGGCCTACGGTCACTATAGGGTGCAGTGGGGCCGGTGGCACATGCATCTTCCGTTGGTATATCTGGAATGCATGGCATGAGCGGACAGTGATAATGCAATCCTTAAAAATGGAGGGCTAGAAATAGCCAGCGCGAAGGATTTTTTGAGCTGTGGCATATCCGGACATATGGCCACCACAGGCGCCAGAGTGGCAGTCATTCAGGACCTTCTCAACCTCCTCGAGGGTAAGACATTGACGAAGAACGGAGTCAACGCCGAGACGGTATAGGGTGTCCCCTATGATCTGATAGGGTTGAGATTGATGGCGGATCTGCCGCCGAGCATCTTTGGATACAGCGGGGCGGAAAGAGGACTTTTGTAAATAAACAATAATATCCCCGTACCAAGGGTCAAGGGTGTTGATCAGAAAAAGAGTTTCGTCCGGGATATGATCGTCTGAAAGAGAGGGTGCGGAAGGAGATGGCAAAGAACAAAGTAATTCAGCAAAGACCACAGAATTCTTAGACTTGGCAGCAGTAAATTCCAAGTCAAATTCTTGGAGGATTACGATCCATTTCGAGTATTTGCCCCCCAGCAACTGACGCGACAAAATGTACGTCATCGGGTTGCAGTCAGAAATCATGGTCGTGGTGCGCAACAGGATATAATTCCATAAACATTGGACGGCGCAGACAGCGGCCAATGCCAACTTCTCAACATAAGCGTAGTGAGTTTCTGTATCCAGGAGGTTGCGACTGAGGTAATAGATAATGTGTTCATTGCCGTCATCATCATCCTGCACTAGAACTATGCCAATAGTGGTATCGGCGGTGGCCAGATGGAGAGTAAAATCATGATGGTAGTTCGGAGGTCTCAATAATGGAGCAGATACAAGGAGACCCTTGAGTCGCTCGAAAGACTCCTGAGCGATAGCATCCCAATGAAAGGGTGTGTCGCACTTCAACAACTGTGTGAAACCCTTAGCCACCTCGGCATAATTCAGAATGAATCGTCTAAGGAAATTTGCTTTGCCCTGCAAGCTCTACAACTGTTGCAAAGAAGCAGGGGGAGGAAGATTCAAAATGGTTTCGACTTTGAGGGGATCCAGACGGATTCCTTCTCGGGAGACGATAAACCCGAGTAGTCGGCCTGATTCAACGTAGAAGACACATTTATGAGGATTGAGGTGAATACGGTAGTGTCAAAAACGGAGAAAGATTTCGTGAAGATGGGAAGGATGGTCCTGACACTTGACTGAATGTGCTGGAAGATCATCCAGGTACGGCTGTACAATGTGACGAATGTCATGAAAGGAATAGGACATTGCACGTTGGAAGGTAGCGCCGACATTCTTTAAACCGAAAGGGAGCTTCTTATAGGCAAAAGTGCCCCAAGGACAGTTAAAAGTCGTCTTATGTTGATCAACGGGTGCAATGTTGATCTGGTTGTATCTAGAGAAACCGTCCATAAACGAGTAAATTTCGCTTCCTGCACACTCATCAATAAGTTGATCGATGAAAGGTGTAGGGAAGTTATCCTTAGGACATGCGCGATTGATATCATGGTAATCAACACAGACTCGAATAGTGCCCTGATTTTTGTTCACAGGGACTATATTAGAAACCCAATCCATCAGTGGAATGGGGTAAATGAAACCAGCCTTGAGAAGCTTTTCGACTGCTGCTTTGATGGCTGCGGCCTTTCGGGGGTGCACAGGGCGTAAGCGCTGACGAACAGGCTTAGCACCTGGATACGTAGGTATCTTGTGTACCACTATACTAGGGTCGATGCCGGGCATCTCTTCGTAGGACCAAGCAAAGACATCACGAAATTTGCGAAATAAGTCGGTGTAGAGTTGAACTTCCTCTGGAGTGCAAGTGATGCCAATATGAATGTGCTCGATAATCCCTGGTTTGACAGAGATGTCGATGGGTTGGGTTTGCGTAATGTTTCCCATATTTCCCACAGAAGATACTTGATAAATTTGAATAGGCGTTTGAAGGGGCGAGGATGGGATACACGAAGCAAACCGTTCGAGACATGCGATCATTTCCTGATGGGCAGGGAGAAAAGAAGAGCGGTGGTGATGATCTGACCAAGGGAGTCCTTCAAGAGACATGGTCTCTATGATGGCTTCATCGGAAGGAAATATTTCCTTTAATGGATCCAAAGTAGCATCTTCTCCAAGCCAAGGGAAATGAACATATGAGTCGGGAACACCGCTCGGAAGAGCAGGTTCGGGAGGGGGAGCCGATGCAGCAACGATTTCGACGTAGTTGAGCTCGGTAGGACTCAACGACATCATATCACCCCAGGATTCTATCTGATTAGCGGGAGGAAGGACCCATGGATCAGAACGCACGGAAATCATGTTAATAGGGGCGAGGTTCGGAGATGGAAGGGGAAAGACACCCATAAGAGCGGGATCCTTAAAGAGTCTGGCTCCCACACTCTCGAATGATTTAGAGGTATGCTCCACGAACGACACATTACCTTTGGAAGAAGAGGCGAAGAAGGAGAGTTGGTCCACCGTGACAATCTTCCCTTGATGAGGGAAACGAATGACACGGAAAAGGGAGGAAGCCATGGCCTGCATGGCGTATGTCCAGCTACGTCCGAGGAGGAGGTTGTAGGTAAGATTAGCGTCGACAACTTCAACCTCCACTTCTACCGTCTTCCCTTCCAAGGAGATGGGCAAGCGTTGGAGGATACTGTAAGGATGGGACTCTCTTCCATCAAAGGCTTCTAACGTCGTAGGAGACTGGCTCAATGTTGGAGAACCAATAGCTTTCCAGCAAGCAACAAACATGATGCAAGTTGAGGCACCTTCATCAATGACTTTACGATGAATCATTTTACCATTGATGATGACCTGTATAAGGAAAGCGATTTGGTGAGGCAGTCTCGGTGTATAGCCCTCGAGATCAAAAGAAATCAGATCAGAGTCAGCGGGGTCTATGCCACCGATGGCCAATAGCAAGGACTTCCTCTGGGAGGGGCAGCTCTGGAGGACTTCTAGAGCAGACATAGCAAACGGAGCCTAGGCTAAGTCCTCAAAAATGCTGTAGTGCTGAGCAGCACGAGCATTCGAGTTGTAAGAAGACTTCCGGAGTACACCTTTTGGAGGGGGTCGGATCGTCGTCTCAGTGCTAGGTCGTTCGATGTGGAGTGGACCAGAACTGGATGGAGGAGTGCTGGAGGGGACCTCCAGCTCTTTCCCGGCATGAGATGGATATTCTTTCGCTCAAGTAGTGACATGGATGGGAATCGTCCCAGCCATGAAGACTTGAGAGCCGAATGAAGAAGAGGGTTGCGATGGATCTGCCACCATTTGAGTTTGCTGTGAAGGGAAAGGTTCTTTAAGCACAGCAGGAGTCCCAGGAGCACCCTTCAATAATCGACTAACTTCGGACCGCCTAGGGCAGTCTTTAGTGTAGTGATCCTCATCACAAATAAGACAAAGATACTTAGGTTTACGTTTGGCTCCTTCCTCGGGTGGAGGTTTAGGGGAGTCCTGTTTGGGTTGTTCGGATTTATTCTTGGCTTTCCCTTTCTTTTTCCCTTTCGAGGATTTATCCGCCATGGTGGACTGAACGAAGTTTATCTCGGAGGTACTTCCAGAATTAGATTGGCCTTGAGAAGCATTTCCATTAGAAGCATTCTGTTTTTGCTTCCCAGGGTTCGCGGATTTCTTTGAAGACGCGTTTAAAAAGCCAATAACACCGTCAACCGATGGTTTTGGCAGAGCTTTGGATGTTCCGGGTCTTGGGGCGTCTGGAAAATAATCATATAAAGTACCTGACTAAGAATATACCAAGTCAAGGTACTGAGCACACGCGATAGCTTGCTCTTCAGTTACACAAGCTCCCATGGCGATGTCTCGCGCAATTGCAGGGACAAAGGAAGTCGTGAACCAATCGGTCAGGAGCTGATCACGAATCCAAAAGCTGATCAAGCGACGACGCCATCTCCATTCATGTATATGATTGGATATATGCGTGGTTGTGTCCTGTTTGAGAGGCGTAAGGAGATGTGTCCCTGTCTCATACCAAATGGGTAACTGAAAATGAGTTAGGAATGCCATAGCCAGCGAGTTGAAGTCTTGAAATGTTCCGCGATTCAACTCAATATACCACTTAGCGGCCGAGCCGGTGAGAGTCCTTTGGAAGAGGCGGAGCCGGATGGAGTCATCAATCCATGAGTTGGATGAGCACCAAAGGTGATAGGTCATGACATGGGCTTGAGGGTCCTCACCAGCTTTGCCATCGAATTTTGGGCAATCACCGGGTATCTTAGTTGGAACTGGTGGCCAATATGGATTATGAAGAATAGGATCATTTGTCAACTTGGACACATCTGGAAGTTCCAACATCGCTAAGAAGGGAAACTGAGGATTAAAGGACATTTGTAGCTATGGAAGAGAGGTAGTACCAAGGTTCCAACCAGGTGGTGGTTGCCCCCATGGACTTTGTCTGGACGGGCCTGGCCCATAAGGGTTCTACCCATAGGGATTTTTTCCATAGGGATTCTGTCCATATGGATTCTGTCCATAAGGATTCTGTCCATATGCAGACAGTTGACCCTGGGTCTACCCCCCAGCACCCCATGGATTAGAAATTTGACCTGTAGGTGCAACATACTGCTGCTGATAATTCTGGTAAGGAGTGAGCTACATTTGTTGATAATTTTGATAAGGGGTAAAGTGAGTTTTCCCCTGGGGTTGCTGGTAGCCATACGTTTGTTGAGCTCCATACTGAGCCTGATAAGAAGGCTGCGCTTGGTAAGAAGGTTGGGGTCGTGGCCCACCTTGCATTTGATAACTAATTTGAGTTTGGGGCCCAGAAGGATGTCCTTGAACAGGTTGAGCTTGGACCATCTAGCTAGAAGGTTGACCTGGTTGGGTTTGGGACGGACTTGTTTACCCAGAAGGATGTACTTGCTCGGTACCAGGTTGTCCTTGTGCAACCGAGGGTCATCCTTGTGGAACAGATGGTTGAGCGGGTTGGATGGCTGGTTGACCTTGAGGTTGGCCAGCCTGTCCAGAAGGATGACTAAGCTGGGCAGTGGGTTGGCCTTGCTGTGTAGAAAGCTGACCTGCTTGCCCAGAAGGATGACCAGGCTGAGCAGTGGGTTGGCCCTACTGTATGTAAGGCTGCCACCCTTGCCCAGAAGGATACCCCTGTTGGACTGCCGGTTGCCCTTGTGGAATATAAGTTTGTCCAGCTTGTCCAGAGGGATAACCCTGCTGGATACCAGGTTTGGCCTTGTTGGATGCAAGGTTACCCGTATTGTTGTGGAGGTAAATCCTCTCTGCGGATAGAGACGATCCCTACTAGCCCAGACTGGGTCTAGCAACAATCACACAATGCTATCACGCAAGTTCCTAATTGCAAATACAAAGTAGATGGTGAGAACCTACTTGGATTCCAATGCTAGTGTTCGTAGAAGAGATGTCGCCCTCGTTCCTTTGCTTTGGCCAGTCACGATCCCCACGATATCTGCGATTGGACACCTGCACATGCAAAGAACAACACGAAAACAAGCATAAAATCTAGTAGATGCAATTATATATCAGTCAAAAAAGATATAACTCAACATCAAACATAAGACAATGAGAGTGGAACCATAATGATAGTCATCTATTATTAATAAGTAACAAAGAAGAATACAACCATTGTTCTGACATCAAATCCTCCTTTGGTTGGGTGATTAGCTACACAAGTCTTGCAAATCTTGTTGGGATGAGGAACAAGCCTCTCTCTCTTTGGGTGACAAGAATCTCCTTACTTATATTTGGCCTTATGGGTGCAAAGAAGGCTCTTGCAGCTTCAAAATCTCTATCACTATGCTGGGACCAGAACTACTGTAACTATGACTAGCTTGCTCGAGGCATAGAGGCAAGCTTTTATAGATAGAGAAGAAAGAGATAGGATCAACCACATTATTCATGGGATTGGCTTTATCACTTGGAAACTTCCATGAAAGGTGGCAAACCACTTTCCCTTCTATGGAGATTCGAAGCCAAACCATCCTAGCTCAACATAGATTCAGTTGGTGAATGGGTTGTAGAGAACCTTCAGGAGTTTGGTGGTTGAAAACTTTACTCAATTCAGTTGGCGCGAGTGCGACTCCGAGACAGAGCGTCAATAGCGCGCTCTTTTTAGAGGATTTCCCTCATTGGCGCGGGCAGTGAACTGAGGACCCGCGCTAATGCAAAAAGAGCTGTTTTCATGGATATTTTGCAGGAGATGTCTTCAGGGAAAATGAAGCTCATACTTAGAGGAAAATGATGCAAGTGGTTTCAGGTCATGTCACTTCTCACAGGTCCTGGAATGAGTCCTCCAGTGTGTAGGAGAGGGGTAACAGGGACGGTGACAAACGGTGACAAATTGCTGTGTAACAGATATGACAAAGGAAAATAGCCCGAAGACAGTACTTGGGTTTGCAAAGCTTCGACGAAAGAATTAGAGTTTGATTTGGAGTGTGCTAAGGAAACCTTCCTGGAAGCTAAGAAGAGCCTCGCTCATGCCTCCACTTCAGGAAGCAAAGATAGACCAGAATCGGAGATGGACCCATCTATGCTCACGACGTTCCTGGAAACATGCATGAAGCTACTGCATGATAGTAAGGTTGTAAAAGGATTGTAGGAACTCATTAACAGATGCGTTGGGACCGTGCCAGGAGAACCGCGCGTAGTCCGGAAGATTGGAAAGCATAAGATGAGGACGAGAAGAGAAATGAGGTTAACTACGCAGATTGGAGAATATGAGATGGACCAAGTAATTTTGGATTTAGGATCAGACGTGAATGTTCTGCCGAAGCAGACATGGGAGCGCATGGGGAGGCCTACATTGCAATGGTCTCCTATTCAGCTGCGAATGGCGAACCAATAGAAAATAATACCCATGGGGTGATTGCAGGGAATCACTATGGATATTGAGGGAGCGAGCGCACTAGCAGACTTTGAAGTAATAGAGATTGTTGATGACAACAATCCCTACCCCGCGCTCTTAGGAATTGATTGGGCCACTGACATGAACGAGGTGATTAATCTGAAGAAGCGCAAGATGATTTTTGAGAAGAAGTCTCTACGCGTAGTTATACCCTTGGACCCTGCTGAAGGATCGCGCTATACAGAGCTGGTGTGTGATGACGAAATTGATGATGATTTAGACTGCATCTATAAGATAACAACATGAAACCAGGACTAGGTGAATCCCACTACGGATGGACGGCTTGCATGGAAGAATTGGTTACATGAGGTGACTACACTAAATTGTAATATGATTACAAGGTCACTGCGTTGCATATCGACAGAAGTAAGAGACCTTCATACTTATGATGGGTTAAGTGAGGTAGATACCTTCTTGGATATATTTGAAAGAGAAGTGCCAGAAAAGCAACGCTTCCAGGCCTTGAATTGGGTACCGCGCGCTACACCTGCGAGGTGGTGGGGTACGCACAAAGGGAGCTTTAAGGATTGGCGCGAATGTAGGAGAATGATGCACACACATTTTGGGAAGCCTAAGATGTGACTAACAGACAAGTATGATGGACGGGATGATCCGCACACACACTTGGCCAAGTCGACGAAGGTATATGGAGAAAAGCCACAACCTGAGCAGGTGCACCTGTTCTGTCATACCCTAGATGTTATACCTATGAATTGGTATATAGAGACGGAGCTTCGTCATGGGACAAGCGAATGGGATATCCTGCGCGAAGGGTTCATGATGACCTTTAGTTTTGAGGATGGATGGTGGTACAACATTGATGAAGTGCAATAAGAGGTAAAAGTAGCTATCTTTAGGATACCACATGAGCCAGTAGAATCAATTCAGCCAGAATGGGCTACTCAGCTACGCTATGCGCTGGAATGTTATAATGTAAGTACTGAAGAAGAAGACAAAGATCCACGGAAAATTAACATTCCCGAAAAAGAAGGCCATCACGAGGTTCAAGGACCACAGTTTAAGAATCCTGACATAATAGCGTCAGTAAAAACGAAGCAGGTGAACATTGGTACAGAGGCTGAACCTAAGTTTGCAATGCTGGGCGACTACTGGGACGACACGACGGTGGATAAGGTCACTGAGTTACTTCGCGAGTACCAGGACTTATTCCCGACCAAGTTTACGGATTTAAAGGGAATCATCAGAGATTTAGGAATGATGAGGATCATGTTAAAACCTGACGCGAAGCCAGTTAAGCAGAGGCCTTACCACTTAAATCCAAAATACAAGGAGAAGGTCCGCGTAGAACTAGACAAAATGCTCGCAGCAGGAATCATTGAGCCGGTGGAAGAATCCGATTGGGTAAGTCCAATGGTGGTGCAGGAAAAGAAGCAGAAGGACGAGATAAGAATATGCGTGGATCTCATAAAATTGAATGACGCTTGTGTGCATGATCCATTCCCAACTCCATTCACAGATGAGGTGTTGGAAAATGTCGGTGGGCAAGAAGCATATTCTTTCACTGACAGGTTCTCAGGGTACCACCAAATCAAAATTGCACTGGAAGATAGGAGCAAGACAACCTTCGCGACTGAGTGGGGTTGCTTTCAATACATTGTCATGCCGTTTGGGTTGAAGAACGCGCCGGCCATATTTTCGCGCGTGGTTGTTGCAGCATTCAAGGAATATATTCACAAGTTCTTGGAGGTTTATTTTGATGATTGGACTGTATTTGGGCTGGTTAAGCACCATGTAGCAAGCTTACGCTTGATTCTGGATACCTACCGAAGATACCAAATCGCACTTAACCTCAAGAAGTGTACGTTCCTCGTTCCTTTTGGAAACCTGTTGGGACATGTGGTTTGTAGATAGGGACTTATGGTAGATCCCGCGAGGATTGTGGTGATTTTGAATTTGGAAGCGCCGCGAAGTTTGAAATAGCTGCGCGCTACTCTGGGACATACGGGGTGTTATCACCTAGATTGACCTCAGGTTGAAGGGAGGCAATTCCAAGGTAACCACAAACCAAGCTTAGCCTAATAGCTAGCCCTACTAGGCCAGGAGAGGGCTCTCTCCGTAAGGATCTCAGTCAAGATGACTGGATCAGGTAAAGGATTTTAGGCTAGGTATAGTAGCTCGAAAGGTTTTGATTGAATTTGTTGGTGTTTTGCTGGATCAGATGAAGCTAGGCAATTTTAGGTCTAGGGAATTAGGTCAGAATTACAGTGTGTTCTATGGGGCAAGGTAGGCATAGGCTTTAGCACTCTTAAGCTTGATGAAATGGAGTGTTTTACTGGTGAGAAGCTAAGGAGGGCATGTGGAGATCATCGATCCTTCTTAAACAGTGGAAAAACATGAATTATTGAGTGTTTTCCCAAGGTAGAGCATCAAATACAATGGATTCTACCTATCTTGAAAACATTCAACTAGAAGCATTCAGATTATTGAGAGCATATATAAAATAAGTAAACAAATGATCACATAAGGAAAAACTATGCTATAACTCCATACCATAGGGATCCCATAAAAATAGCTGCAATTCTCATTAATGGCCTGCCAAAACTGCTTACAAGAGATGTACAATCAAGCGCTAAGCATCCAGCTGAGTCCAACCTCAACAAATGTCTAAGAAAATACATAATATAGGCATCAAACCAACTCATCCTAGCCTCAGGGGTCGAATCCATGAGAGGAGGAGCAGTTACAAAACAAACTGAACTGAAAGCAAAAGACTAGGGAGGTCAAACTGACTCATCCCTAAGGTGAAGGAAACTGATTCATTACATGCCACCTGGGCCATCTACTTGATGTATCTAACCTAGGTAACCAAAATATACATTAATTACATCATGATTTCACATTACATTAGTAAAAATATCAAAATACCTAGGTGAAAAGAAAATTCTAGAAGAAATAGTGAAAAAATGGGCAATCTCGCAAGTGTGCAGTGCCTAAAGGGAGTGCGCAGCGCCAACTTCCAGCTGAATTTTGAGTGCCTTCCTGACCTCCAAATATGGCTCATGATAGCTCATTGGAAATCTTATCATTTCTACTTTCCAAATATGCCCCTGGTTTCCAATTTGAACTTGATTCTACCCTCCAAAATGGCAATCTCCAAAGACTTCTCAAACGCATAGCGCCAGGCTCCAAAAATAGGCAGAAACATGAAATTTTGGTGGTTTTTGGCCTTTTCGCCTAGAAAATCTGACTTCCACACCTGGAAACATGGTTTTCCTGCATGTACATGGCCTTCTAAATCCAATGGTTCTGGCCATTTCTCCAAAAGGTGCCCCAAAAAAGTGCGCAACACCCTAGGCTCTGCACTTTTGGCTAGTAGACTGATAGAAAAATTGCCTGAAAATGACAAAAAATGCTAACACTTCAAGCCAACGTTTGGTTGCCTTCCCTATGTCCAAATTAAGCATGGGATAGCTCGTTGGAAATATTGTTGAGTCTAGTTTCCAGAAAATCTTGAATCTTTCAATTTGGAGTTCATTTTCCTTGTAAAAATCGCAATCTCCCAAGACTGGTCAAACGTACATCGCCTGAAGGGAGTGCGCAATGCCAATTTCAAGACAACTTTTGGAGGTATTTCTCAACTCCAAATTGAGCTCATGATAGCTCATTGGAAAGGTATCTGTTTCTAGTTAGCATCTGTCTCATCAATCAAGTCATTTGGTCACCCTAGCTAGGAGAAATCGTGATTTTCCCAAGTTCACTCTAGAAGTGCATCAACTCTCCTGAGGCAAATGATGTTTTGGACATTTCTCCCACACCATGAGACCTATGTAAAAAATGAAGGAGGTTTTTATTCCTGGGTCTATGAGGACAAAAATATCTCTCACTTTTGTCAAATGCATCTTATCTTGCTCAGAAACATCATTTGAATAAAACCTATCCCGATGTGTGGGACAGGGGATTTGTAGAAATGAAGGGAAATGAAGGGGATGAGGGGCTTCTAATTTCTTGAGAAAATTTTGGGAAGTAGGGAGGGATGTTAGGAAGCAGGGGAAAGTGGAATTTTAAGGATTGAGTGAGGGGAAGGGGTCCAAAAAGGGAAAAACACAAGCCTAACCTAGAAAAGTGTCAAATTGTAGCAATAGGGTAGGGTTTGTGGGAAAATGATGAATTTGAGGGATATAAGTGATGGGAAGTGTTTAAGAAGGTATATTCAGGATAGGGGAAGGTGTATGAGCATCATGATACAAGTTTTGTTGATGATTTGACCATCCATGAAAAATTACCTTCAAAACCCTAGGAGAGGGAAATGAACCTTACCTAAGTACAGCTGAAGCACGAACAAGGTGTAATGACCCATTGGAACCTGAAATGATGATGACAACTCTTTGAATGATGGTACACTTAGCCAAATGGTGACATGGACCAATACTTGGAAAATTTAGGAAGGAGAGAAAACAATCCTAGATCCAATACCTAGTGACCAAATTTTACTTGAAGACTCACTGAAATGACAAAAATTTGACTTTGACACCCCAAGACCACTTTGTAAGAGCATGTTTGATCACTGGTGGAAGGCTGCAAAGACTGACACTAACATTGGCTCCATTGGGAATGGTAGCTCCTTGGAGGTGCCAAGAACACCGTAGACCAAGTAGCCTTATCCATTGGGCATGGAGTCAAAAAAACTCAATCTGAAATACATGACTGAATACTGATGACTCAAAGACATAAACTAACTTTTACTCAACTAAAAACTGACTCAATAATAAAACCCAACTGAGAAACTGGTAAAGACACTCGAAATGGAGCTTATTCAATAAAACCTACTCTAACTGTTCCATTCATCACTTGATCAAGTGAAATGAAACAACCAATGCAACCAAGTAAGAATTATGGCTGTTGTTTGAATTCTCCACAAGTTCTTGTTTATCAGAAAGAACAGAGAACTACTGAAATGCAACTCCCATGAAAACTTGTAAACAGATCCAAATTTTCCCAAATTGAAAATATGGACTCTTTATCTAACTCCAAAAATACTGCATGAGGATCCTGAAATTCATGTGCACTGGGACTTAGCTCATCCAATGGATTGTTTTGCTTCTCCTGATACCATGAATGCAAACTTTCATCTGAGCTTTGTGACGTGACTCTTGCTAAAAATGACAAAGAAACCGGCTATTGGATCAAGTTTGTGTCAATATCTTTTTCAAGCTCATAGTTAGCTAATGGAAAAGAACTTTGATTGTAGATATCATCCAACACATTAGCTATTGGATCACGAAAAACTTGAAAAGACTGTTGCAACCCATTTTCTATTGGTTCCAATGAGATTGCATGCTTTTCTACAGGCTGCTCATTTGAAGATATACTATGCAAAATTCTCTTCAAAAACTGAAATGATTCAAAACACAATGGTACGGAATCATCTTGCATCATTTGACCATATGTTCTAGCTTCCAAGTCTTCATCTGCAACCTGACATTCAATGGCATTCGGGGGCTGCAAATCTAGATATGAGAAGTCTTGAACAAGGATTGCATTGCCCTCTAGATGGTCCAAATCAAAATTTATCAACGGTTGATTTCTGATTGCACGAAAGTTGTCTCTGATGAACTGAAACAAAGTAAAACAAAGAGGAAAAGATCCTTCACTTACTTTAAAATTTGTTGCACTTTCCTCCTCACATCCATAGCTGATATGCATCGGCTAATCACCGAGCTGCTGAAAGTGAACTTCCTCCTTCCACAAACCAGCTGTTGTTTTATCTGCAAGACTAACTTCTGTTTGGAGAACATAATCATCATTATACTGATCAAACTTAGGTAAATCACTAGTATAAAACACATCATCAAGCTTACATGTCAGATCAACATATCTCTCTTCTGCAAGATGATCTATAAAACAATCATTATCAGATCTATGACAACTGGGATAAGAAAGAAAATGTTTAGGATCAGCCACTTGTTTTTCTTCACTCAGCGAGCCATGGTCTTGAACATCATACTCATTCCTTGTGGTGATATTTTGTATCATCTCTCCATTGCACTTACCAAAATGTTGAGCTTTACCTCTAAAGATGTTGATTCCTCTGGATATATGTTCTTCCTCTCTTCTTCCTTCAACTTTGTGCTTCTGATCAACAAATTAGCCTCTACATCTACTGCATTGTTTTGCATCTCTTCAAGTGTTGCAAGGTTCCTTTCCCTCAGCTGAAACTCCATTTCCGGATCAAAGGTTTTCGGGTAGTGTAAGAGAGCTGAATCAAGAGGAGGTCTTATATTAATAGGCATCGAACAATAAAATTGATTAAATCTAGTAGAAAATTGTTGTAATGTCTCCCTGGTTGTCTTTTCAGCTGGTTATACTCTTCTAGAATCAAGAAAGGGTTCTGTTTGACCACCCACTTGTCGAGGAAAACTTTGACGAACTGCTAGAAATATGAGATGCTCGCATCAGGTAGGGTTTTGAACCAACTCTTGACTTTGCCTTGCAAATAAAGAGCAAAAAGACTAATATTGACATCCTCTTCATCAACTTCAAAAAGGTCAAGAAAAGACTCAAAATTCAGTACATGTCTCTCAGCAGTGATGTTGTCACATTCATTGTCAAATCTTGGTAGATATAGGTAATGATTTGTAGGGAAAGCATGGGATATAGGAGGTAAAATTAGAGGCTTGTATCTATCTGGAATTTTACAAGGTATAGGAATATGCACAGAAGGTGTAGAACCATTCTTGGTCTCTTGAGGCTCATCAGTTTGAAGATGGTCATCATTGAGATTCGAAAAAAGGGTCTTGATCAAGATCAAAGGCATGCAAATATTTTGTATTCACAGTCTTCAAAGGGAAAGAATCAAATGGAGGTCTAGGATCTTTTCTCAAATACAATATACTATGTAAAGCCTTCTTGACATTCTCGGGAAAAGAGAAGAAATAATTTATAAGATATAACATAATGTCTTGGATGAAATTCCAACTTGAATACCTGATCTTTCCATATTGTCCTTTCATGCTTCTGTTGGTCAGGGTCATCCTCCAGTGGAGTCCTTGGATATGATCTTGAAACAGATTTAGAGTCACCAGGTGAATGATTTCAGCCTTCTGTTGTCTGATCGTTGTCCACCATCAACAATCAGATCTAAACTTTATACATTTTGCTGAGGAACGTAAAACTACATCCCCAGTGGAGTCACCACTATTTTATCACCTAGATTGACCTTAGGTTGAAGGGATGTAATTCCAGGGTAACCACAAACCAAGCTTAGCCTAGTAGCTAGCCCTACTAGGCTAGGAGAGGGCTCTCTCCGTAAGGATCTCAGTCAAGATGACTGGATCAGGTAAAGTATTTTAGGCTAGGTATAATAGCTTGAAAGGTTTTGATTGAATTTGTTGGTGTTTTGCTGGATTAGATGAAGCTAAGCAGTTTTAGGTCTAGGGAATTAGGTCAGAATTGCAGTGTGTTCTATGCGGCAAGGTAGGCATAGACTTTAGCACTCTTAAGCTTGATGAAATGGAGTGTTTGACTGGTGAGAAGCTAAGGAGGGCATATGGAGATCATGGATCCTTCTTGAACAGCGGAAAAACATGAAGTATTGAGTGTTTTCCCAAGGCAGAGCATCAAATACAATGGATTCTACCTATCTTACTTGAAAACATTTAACTAAAAGCATTCAGATGATTGAAAGCATATATAAAACAAGTAAAAAAATGATCACATAAGGAAAAACTATGCTAGAACTCCATACCATAGGGATCCCATAAAAATAGTTGCAATTCTCATTAATGGCCTGCCAAAACTGCTTACAAGAGATGTACAATCAAGCGCTAAGCATCCAGGTGAGTCCAACCTCAAAAAATGTCTAAGAAAATACACAATATAGGCATCAAACCAACTCATCCTAGCCTCAGGGGTCGAATCCATGAGAGGAGGAGCAGTTACAAAACAAACTGAACTGAAAGCAAAAGACTAGGGAGGTCAAACTGACTCATCCCTAAGGTGAAGGAAACTGATTCATTACATGCCACCTGGGCCATCTACTTGATGTATCTACCCTAGGTAACCAAAATATACATTAATTACATCATGATTTCACATTACAATAGTAAAAAGATCAAAATACCTAGGTGCAAAGAAAATTCTAGAAGAAATAGTGAAAAATTGGGCAATCTCGCAAGTGTGCAGTGCCTGAAGGGAGTGCGCAGCGCCAACTTCCAGCTGAATTTTGAGTGCCTTCTTGACCTCCAAATCTGGCTCATGATAACTCATTGGAAAGATTATCATTTCTAATTTCCAAATATGCCCTTGGTTTCCAATTTGAACTTGATTTTACCCTCCAAAATGGTAATCTCCCAAGACTGCTCAAACGCGCAGCGCCAGGCTCCAAAAACAAGTAGAAACATGAAAATTTGGTGGTCTTTTGGCCTTTTCACCTAGAAAATATGACTTCCACACCTAGAAAATAGTTTTCCTGCATGTACATGGCCTTATGAATCCAATGGTGGTGGCCATTTCCCCAAAAAGTGCCCCAAAAAAGTACGCAGTGCCCTAGGTGCTGCGCGTTTGGCTAGTAGATTGATAGAAAAATTGCCTGAAAATGACAGAAAATGATAACACTTCAAGCCAACGTTTGACTACCTTCCTGGTGTCCAAAGTGAGCATGGAATAGTGCGTTTGAAATATTTTTGATTCTTGTTTCCAGAACATCTTTAATTTTTCAATTTGGAGTTCATTTTCCCTGTCAAAAGCCCAATCTCCCAAGACTGGTCAAACGTGTAGCGAGTGCGCAGCGGCACTTTCAAGACAACTTTTGGAGGTCTTCCTCAAATCCAAATTGAGCTCATGATAGCTCATTGGGAAGGTATCTATGTCTGGTTATCATTTTACTCATGAAGAAAGTCATTTGGGAAACCTAGCTAGGAAAAATCTTGATTTTCCCAAGGTCACTCCAGAAGTCCATCTCTTGTGAGGCAAATGATGTTTTGGACATTTATCCCACACCATGAGACTTGTGTAAATACAGAAGGAGGTTTTTCTTCCTAGGTCTATGATGGACAAAAACCTCTCTCATGTTTGTCAAATGCATCTTATCTTGCTCAGAAACATCATTTTAATAAAACCTATCCCGATGTGTGGGACAAGGGATTTGCAGAAATGAAGGGAAATGAAGGGGATGAGGGGCTTCTAATTCTTGAGAAAATTTTGGGAAGTAGGGAGGGATGTTAGGAAGCAGGGGAAAGTGGAATTTCAAGGATTGAGTGAGGGGAAGGGGTCCAAAAGGGAAAAACATAGGCCTAACCTAGAAAAGTGTCAAATTGTAGCAATAGGCTAGGGTTTGTGGGAAAATGATGAATTTGAGGGATATAAGTGATGGGAAGTGTTTAAGAAGGTATATTCAGGATAGGGGAAGGTGTATGAGCATCATGATACAAGTTTTGTTGATGATTTGACCATCCAAGAAAAATTACCTTCAAAACCCTAGGAGAGGGAAATGAGCCTTACCTAAGTACAACTGAAGCACGAACAAGGTGTAAAATGACCCATTGGAACCTGAAATGATGATGACAACTCTTTGAATGATGGTACACTCAGCTGAATGGTGACATGGACCAATAATTGGAAAATTTAGGAAGGAGAGAAAACAATCCTAGACCCAATACCTAGTGACCAAATTTTACTTGAAGACTCACTGAAATGACAAAAAATTGACTTTGCCACCCCAAGACCACTTTGTAAGAGCATGTTTGATCACTGGTGGAAGGCTACAAACACTGACACTAACACAAGGTACTATAGGAAGTTCATCAAAAGCTATGCCCAGATCACGACACCGATAGAAAAGCTGTTGAAAAAGATGTCATGTTCTCCTGGAACGATGACTATAAGAAAAGCCTAGATGTATTGAAAGAAAAGATGGTCATTGCGTCGATTCTGGTCTTCCCGAATTGGGAGGAAGAGTTTCATGTCCATGTTGACGCGTCGAGTATAGCACTGGGGGTAGTATTAACACAGGAGGGTGGAGAAGGCCTGGATCACCCTATAGCATTCGCAAGTCACATATTATCTAAAGAAGAAAAGAATTATTCCACCATTGAATGTGAAGGACTGGCTATGGTGTATGTGCTCCATAAATATCGACACTACTTGCTAGGGGGACACTTCAAAATGTATACAGATCATTCCGCACTGAAATACTTGGTCAATAAGCTTGTGTTGGGGGGGCGCATATGCAGATGGCTTTTATTGTTCCAAGAATATGATTTTGAAGTTGTTGTGAAACCTGGATGATTGAACGCAAGACTAAATCACTTGTCATGCATTAAGACAGGAGAGGAACCTACTAGTCTGGAGGAAGGATTACCTGACGCACAGCTCTTTGCTATGCGCATAGCGGATGGACATTTTAAAGATATAATCCACTTTCTCATGACTGGAACTGCACTAAAAGAGTACTCCGTCCAGCAGAAGAAGGAACTAGTGGTGCGCACGATAGATTTCTCTGTCATTGTGGGGCACCTATATAAGATGGGGAATGATGAGATACTGCGAAGGTATGTACCTAAATTTGAACGAAGCAATATCCTCATGGATGCTCATGGGGGCACTGTGGGAGGACATTATACAGGGAGAGTGACCGTGCAGAAGATTCTCCGCACAGGTTTGTGGTGGTCGACCCTTCATCAGGATTCAAAAGCACATTGCAAGGCCTGTGATGTATGTCAAAGAACAGGTAAACCATCATAGAGGTACGGGATGCCTTTGAATCCGCAAACGACGCTTCAGACCTTTGAAAAGTGGGCAATTGACTTCGTAGGACCTATCAAACCTCAAGGAAAAATGGGAGAGAGATATATTATCACTGAGATAGAATACCTGACTCGTCGGGTAGAAGCATAGCCGGTAAAATATTGCAGAGTCGCGATGGCCACGAAGTTTCTATTTGAACAAATATTAACATGATTTGGATGTCCAAAGATCTTAATGAGCGACCGTGGTACACATTTCCTGAACGAGACGATCAGCGCGTTGACAGAAGAGTTTCAGGTGTATCATCAAAAAAGCACACCGTATCACCCACAAGCTAATGGGACAGTAGAAGCATTTAACAAAGTATTGGAGACTATGCTGACCAAGGTATGCAATGCACAACAAAGTGATTGGGACCTATGCGTACCTGCAGTATTATGGGCTTATAGGACGACATGCAAGAAACTGACAGGACAGACACCTTTCCGGCTGGTCTATGGAGTGGAAGCCGTAATGCCGATGGAATACATCATGCCTAGTTTGTGCATAGCAGTGCTCACAAGTATGACGAACCATGGAGCCCTAGACGAGACGCTTGTGCAGTTGGAGGAACTCGAGGAAGAACAATTTTTGGTTGGCTTTCACCAACAGGTACAAAAGCAGCACGAAAAGTCTTGGCATGATCGACATATTAAGTTGCACACCTTCAAGGTGAACGATTTGGTGTTACTGTATGATAGTAAGTTTGATAAATTCCTGGGAAAATTCAAAATGCATTGGCTGGGACCGTATGTTATTAAGGAGGTCACAGACAGAGGCGCAATGTAGTTGGTAAAGTTAAATGGAGAACCTTTCCTAGGAAAAGTGAATGGCAGTCGGTTGAAGCCATACACGGGTGGCTCAGCTATCTGACTAGCTGACCGAAGCATAGTCTTAGCACTCCAGGTAGCTGAAAGGAGGCGCGGGACTATAAAGAGGCTTAGGGAAGCAATTGAGCTACAACAGTTTCTGAACAGCGCATCCAAGAAGTGCAACAAGCAGCTGCTTAGTGCGTTGTCGATCTTGCAGCAGTCCAGGCAGAGTTGGGAGGTCTCCGCGCGAAGATCTTCGCACCGATAGAGTGACTCGAGGGCAAGTCACGATGTTTGTGTTGGGGGCCTGTTGGGCACGGGATCCCCCAAGGGAAGTTTTGGGGCTTAAAGCCCAGATTTTGGTTAAAAAGTGTAAATCTGATGTAAAGACTCCGCATTTTGTGGGCGTGGAGCGCGAAGTTGTAAATGAGTCATAGGGTTGTCCACCCTTAATTTTGTAATGTAATGTCAGCTTTAGAGCGAGACTCTAAGTTGTAAATCAGTCAAGAATAGAAGAGTTAGAATGATGATGGAATAGAAGGATAGCGAAAGATCGAAGTATATAGTCAAGTCTTGGGCCGTAGAGTAGGAAAAGGCTCTGTCGCTGAGTGTGCAGAGGCCTAGTATTCTGCATCTGAGTGCGCAGGGTAGGTTGAGTCTGTAACCGTTGAAGCATTAACAAAGAGAATTTTTATACCGTTCCTGTGTATTTATTTACTGTTTTCTTCATTGAATGTATTGGGTGTAAATTACATTTTTGTTGTTTATATGATGCGCGAACATATATGATTGTGTTGGTTAAGTAAATGTGAGATAAGGTATCTGTTTACATGAAGATAACTAATAATTGTAAGAAGATAAGTAAGATATGTGGTGTAAATTGGGGAAATAGCGCAGATCGCTACCTTAGCAGTGCGAAAGCATCTCAGCCCCTGGTTAGGGTTGCGCGAAAGGATATCCTAATAGATCGTGAAGGTCTCGCAGATCAAGACAGTGCGCGAAGTGACCTGTGCGAAGGTATTCACAGTTGGACTAAATCTACCCCTCAGACATCTTGAGGGTGAGGAAGCTTGGTTCCAGCATCCCCCCATACTACTTCAGGTGAGACTTCAGTCCGCGCACCGCGGGTTGATGCCGAAAGGGCCAGTAGTGTAGGGATTTGTTGGGCTAATTAAATCCGAACCTAGGTGAGGCCCCATCAAGCAAACATATTATCGATGATTCACGAAGAGCAATTAAAGATTTATTTTTGAAGATTCATACAGACATAGGCATTAATACTTTAATACAAATGAACCTGTAAGAACACATGAAACACTTCTCTCAACTACAATGACGTGAAATTAGAGAATAAAATGAACATAATGGAATTTCAATAGAGAGATAACATACTGTAGTACTGGAATGAGGAATCACCACAATTTCATTAACATTCTGAGAGATACATCTTCCAAAGTAATACATCCTCAAAAATAACATAGAGTTTCTTCTTTCCGATTTTGAACCAGTTTTCCTTTTTTAGGAATGTATATACACCCAAAAAGCCTCTAAAGCATAGGTCATGAAGAAGATATTCCTTCTTGATCTTTATCATCATTACAAAAATCACAAATCAAAATTTGAGCATGCGTAAAGGCACAAATCTCATAACCATAATAGAATGTCTTGTTAAAAGCATAAAAAACATAAGGTAAAAATAACTGAAAAGTAAAATCAAAGGCCATCACTGGCGAAATAAACATGATATTCATGGTCATTGAGATGACGTGGATGGTTGGTGTGAAGTTGCAGAACCCCGTGGGCAAACCATTTGAAGCATATGAGTATTGGAAAATTGCTCGCATTGCTAACACATGATTGTAGGAGGAGGTGGAATAGAATTGAATTGCCGATAGTGAAGTCGAAGATTGATCACCCCAACATAATCTAGTTTTCACTGAGAGATACTTTTAACCATCTCGAGAAGGTTAAATTCCTTCTCTAAGAAGTTTGTAATGGTCGCTCCTTAAAGGACTATCATTCTTTTGGGAGCTTCACCTGTCTTTCTCTTAACCTCAGTCAATTTTTGGTTATACACCTCCTGTGTGAGAAATTCTCCATTTTATCCCCACTAGTTAGGTAACCCGACCTCTAGAAGCTGATTGAACATGACCTCAAATCTTGACAAATCTTTCTGTATCTTTGCAAGACTTTGTTCTGCCTTAGCCCTGACTTCCTCTTTCAAGATAAATTTAGAAATTTCAGCTACTGTTTCCATTCTATCCGATATATCAAGTGGCCTTAGCTCCCTGATCATTCTCTCTGTCAAAAACTAAATGTACTTCCTAACATATTGGGAGTTGGTAATACTGGCTTTCTTGTCATTTTGGAGAGAAGGGGAATATTCATTACAGAGCTTATTTTGATCATGTACCAGAGCTACTTTCTCCCAGCATTGATCAACTTCCTCGAAGATCTTGTCCACCACCCCTTTCCTGGCTTCTATGAGGGCTAGATTTCCTTTTATTTGGTCTTCAACTCCTTGATCTCTTGAGTTGCACTATATAAATCTTTTGTGAGCTTGTTGATGTTCGAATTTTCCGCTTGGATTTGTCTCTCTTTTTGGGTCACCTAGATTTTGGCTGCATCCAACTCCCTTTGAACTCTCCAGAACTCGTTATCAAAAAGTTCTAGTTGTGTTAATGCCTTAGTAAGGTGATCAATTTGGTTTTTAGAATCATCTGGGATGAGTACAATACAAACATGAGAATCGATCCAGTTTAGTAAATTGTCCACTATCTGTTCTAAGACTGCAAATCTTTCTCTGCTTGCGTTCAATTCTTGTATTACCACCTTCATTTCCTTTTCACTTTGGATTAGCTCAGGGGTTTGAATATGCTCACCTCCAGGAATCTTTAGCTGTCATCTCAACACTACATTCTCCCTCTTGGTTTCCTTTAGTATTGCTGCAACTGTTGCGTCGTTTGCAAGATCTAGTCCCATTTTCATGATCAGTTCTTTATAATATTCCTTCTGTTTAAAGAGAGCATGAGACTTGACCTTCTCAACCTTTACATTCTCGACGATCTTGTATATGTAGACTTGGGCCCGATCAATAGTCATCTGATTCTTATTGATGTCATTGTATAGCATTTCTCCCACCTGCCTATGTAGGTTGACCTTGTCTGCCAGAGGGACACTGGTCAAATCCAAAGACACATCCAAGTCCTGAAACTGGGAACCCAAAGGTAGGGTTTGGACAGATGGATGCTTCAACCTGATTTTCATCTCTTCTCTCTCTAGATCCATTGTAGCTAATAATCGAGTGTGTCGAGGAGTGATCTGTGAAGTCATGTCTTGATGTAACTTCTCCTTTCCCCTCTTGTTTCTCACTTGGATGTTCCTCCCCTATGCCAAACATGTTCCTGTTGCATAAAGAAATTCCTCAAACTCTAGGATGGCTACTTCAGTTGAGGATGTTGTTGAAACTTCTGGAGTTATTTCCAAATTAACCTGAAAGCCTAGGTTCTTAGACACTTACTTTTGGAGCTGGATGCTTAGTTATTCCTCTTCCTATTGTTTTTCATGTTCAAGTTACTATTCCTCCCCTTGACTTCTGGCCCTTTTATGAGTTGGTCCTTCTTCCATGTCAGCTATCCCTAAAGTGTCAATAATCCTCTTTTTTGTCTTGTGCATGCTGATTGGGGATTTGGTCTCCATGTCTGTATTAAGAGGCTAGGAATCAAATTTATCTTTCCATTTGACCTCGGGCTTAGGATCATGCACATAAGTTGAGGCTTTAATATTTTCCCTTCTCCTAGCAAGGATACCTCGGGGATAGTAATTATAGATTTGACCTTTCTCGAATTCCATGGCTTCGAGCATGGCTTCAACTATTTTGAAGGCTTGCCTAGTGTTTATCACAAAAGGACCTACCAACTGTCCCATTTTAAATATGTAACCTTTCTTGGCTGGTACAAAGTGGAGCAGGTCAACATTGAGGATTTGCCTGATAAAATAGAGGACGAACACCCTCATTTTAAGAAACACTATAAAATGATAAGGAGGAAGCTCATACATGTAAACCTTGATCTTTGCATAGTCCTCATAGAGGTACCAATCTCCAATGGTAACTTGCTCATGGAGTTGGAGGAGTTCCTTTTGTTCAGTGAAGATTCTGGGGGGTGCCACTCCATGAATGATTTGGTAGGAAACAACCATGAAGGATGAGAAGAATTGAGAATAACCTCCCAAGCATGGCCTCTTTCTTATAGAGACATTCCAGTCGAAGACCGAATTTCTCTCTTTATCAATCGTAAACACATCCAGGTGAAGACACTGGAATTTTTCAATGGGAGTATAGAGAAAGAAGTAAAACAATAGTGAGTAGTAGCGGAAGTAAAAAGAGGCTCTGAGATAGCTGAATTGAAAGTGAATGGAGGCCGAGAGGTATTCTGGGATGTTTAACTGGCATCCGGGCTGTTTCATCTTATGTAAACACCCGAGAGCCATCTTTCTTAATTGCAGAGTGGTGTTTCCACCCAAAAGACCAATGATAGCGGCTAAGATTGGTTGAACAATGGGTTTAAAAAGATTTAATGGGAGTTGAATATCTGAAGGCATGGTTTTGGCTTTGAGAGTGAGAATTTTCTCTAGGAAGGCCTGCAACTCTTTCGCAGGGAGTGCCATAAAATGCCCATCTAGGGTTGAATCAATGAAGGTGCACATAGAGGGAGATGTGGGGAAATTGAGAGCTCTCTGAATTAAAAGAGGGGTTATTTCAAGGATTACCCTTCCTGAAGGAGAAACAAAACGGTTCTTCTCACTTTGGTAAGAATCCATCAACCAAGTTACGAATTCAAGGAGGTGATGAACTGGGGGGAAAATTTGGTAGTATAACCCAGAAGCCACAACTCTAAATGGGTCCTCGTTCTTCATGTATTTTGAGAATATCTCGTAATGGAGGTCAGAAAGAGAAAAGGGACAGACAAGGTTAGCAATATGGGCTTTAGTGTCAGTTAAAAGACTAGCACCGGGGTTCTTGACCTCATGAGTGTTGGGGGTTACAGGGGCTGCGTGCTTCATCCCTTCGAATAAAACAAAACAAGAAAACAAGGAGGTTGGGGGGTGTCAGGTTACCTGGAGCCCACAGGGGAATGAAAGTGACTTGGGAGGGCTCCTGTGACATTTGGGAGAGTGTACAAAAGGTTCCTGTGCAGTTGTCTAGGTGAGAGGTTCTTTGATCGGGATGAATAATCGTTGTTGGTTGATAACCTTAGGGTTTTAGGTATTTTATGTAGAGATAAGGACATGTTCCCAGGTGGCGGGAGGCAAAGGTGTGAGGGGAGGACACGTGGCAGTTTCTAATTGGTTCAGGAGGACAAGGGATGAACTCATACAATAAATGAGCAGTTTTACCTTTTTTCATTTACTCGTATTTTATGATCATACCTGATACCTAAATCTTTGAGTAGTGAATGGGAGGAGACCACCTGTCGGGTGGTCCCCACTTGTTATGACAGAGTGTAGCATGGAATGCAAAAAGCCTTTGTTGCGAGTTGGAATTTATCTAGGTCATTCATAAGGCACTGACTATTCAATGCCGAGGGCCTGTGGCAGTGTTAACCCGCTTGTACCTTCACTGCCAGAACTGCGCTCGGATGCCATCGTGTTTATATTATGGGGAGGGGGATCAAGCCTTAATTTTATAGATTTAAACCATGGCTCATCCTGAATCAGAAGTTTAATCCTTCACTCATCACCTGAGTTTGGATCTTTGTATTCTCCGATTACGGACACGTGATTCTTAACCTTTATAGGTTAAGGTGCTCACTTCAAAACTTTGCTTGCCACCTTTGGGCGATCAACATCTCCACCTGGGGATGAGACATTGGCTCCACCTGGGACGAGGCATTGGATGGTAATGCGTCTAGAACCTGTAGTCTAGGAAATTCTCTCTTGGGCATGAAGTCTTATTTGTACAATAAAAAACTTTATGAAAGTGAACATTTTTAGCAGAAAACTGGAAATTTCATATGATGCTTACAATGTAAACACTGGTATTTACAATGTGTGAAAGAGGGGGTACCTTTAATTTTGAAAATAGAGTTTGAAGAACTGACCATTTACTGGTAGCTCCAACAATTGGGCTTCCAAATTTTTGAGCAGGTACGTATTATTTACTTTCTCTTCTGAAATTTTGAAAGGGCCAAACCATAGTGGGTCAAATTTCCTATGTTTACCTTTGTCTTCCCTTCTCGATGTCCCATCGGAGAACCAAATATCCTGGTTGTAAAGGTCGATCCTTGGCTTTCTTGTCAAACAAAGATTTCATCTTCTCTTGGTAATTTGCCAATTTAGTCCCCACTTGTTCCCTGTTTTCATGAAGTTCAATCAGTTGGTTTATCCTTCGTGTCATAGAATTTGGTTCTTCCTCTACTTCTTGCAACAACTTTGCTACTGGCATTGCCAATTGAATTGGGAAGATTGCAACCTTACCATATACTAGCTCGAAAGGCGATTTTCCAGTGGATCATTTAGGAGTCACTCGGTTAGCCCAGAGGGAAAACTTCAATTGAGTGTCCCAATTTCTCTGATTCTCAATGATGGTCTTATTTAACACTCTCACTACAGTTTTATTTGAGGATTCAACTAAACTGTTTCCTTGAGGATAGTAGGTAGTGGAGTGCCCAGTGATGATATTGAACTTCTGACAAAAGCTGATGAATTTGGTGGATTTGAAGACTTGAGCATTGTCTGTGATGATCTTGGTAGGGAAACCAAAACATGATAATATGTTCTCCATAAAATTGATTACCATAGAGTTAGTAGCATTTATGGCTGGGATGGCCTCTACCCATTTCGTGAAATAATTTGTGGCCGTTAATATCCACTTATTTTGGCCACTGGAAGGTGGATTTATCTCACCTATGAAACCTAGTCCCCACTGCTTGAAGGGTTCTTCCACATGTACTGGGATCAAGGGGAGATGGGAAAGTTTTGGTTTCTCAATGAGGACTCGTCACTTCTGACTTGATATGACTTGTGAATGAACTTCTCCAAAAAGCATGCGCTAGTAAAACCCTACTTTGAGGATTTTGTGAGCAATGCTCTTCCAGCTGTAATGACCTCCAAATACCCCTCCATGAAATTCTTTATTCACCTTATGCATTTCGCTCTCTATAAAGCATAACAACAAAATTCCCACCAGGTCCTTCCAGTAGAGCTGTCCATTAGATATGATAAACTTTTGAGCTTGCAATCTCTAAATTCTATATTTAGATTTATCTAGCCGTAGTGGACACGTTAGGAATAAGAGATAATGTACGATATTATTATACCAGGGTGATCGTTCATATTTGACGTAGATTTTTTTTCTGAGGTTTTGATCTCATTCTGTTGAACTTCTGCTCCGCCTCCCTCTGTTATTAGGTTTATCGCCAAAGCTTGGTAGTTAGATTCTGATAAAATCTTGGCCAACCCCTGGCCTTTTATGAGCTTAGTAGGTTTTATGTCTAATTCATATTCCTAGATCTTAGCAATCCACCTACCCCTTTTTCCTTCATTGTTCCCTTGCACCATAATATCCTTGACTGTTGTTGTTCGAACATATGTTGTAATTTCTTAGTGCAGTACATATACTTGAAATGCCTTTAAAGATTTGACTAGTGTGTAGGCCTGCTTTTCCAAGATATTGTATTTCAACTCGACATCCCTCAGAACTTGGTTGAAGAAGGCAATGGGTTGTTCATAACCATCTTTATTTTTTTGTAACAGAACTGCAACAATATTATGTGGAGAAGCGAAAGAAAAAATATAGAAAGGTGTTGAGTATTCAGGGATGACTAGTACTCGTGCTTAGACAAAAGCTTCTTTAATTTGAGCAAAATATTCCCAGGAGACAGGAACCCATTTGAATTCATTTTCCTTTTTTAGCATATCTGTAATACCCTTCACTATTTCTACATAGTTGGGTATGAACCTTCTCAAAAAATTGATTCTTCCCAAAAAGACTTGGATCTCTTTCTTGTTTCTGGGTAGGGGAATGTGACTGATAGCTTCTACTCACTTAGGGTCAATTTTCACTCCTTCTTGTGCTACTATGTGTCCTATTAGTTTCCCCTCACTCAGGGAAAATTGAGATTTCTTTGGATTTAAAGATAGCCCATATCTCCTACACTTCTCAAAGGTGAGTTTCAAGTGTATGATGTGTTCTTCATCGATCTTAGAGAAGACTATGATATCATCCAAATATACCACTACGAACTTGTCTTGCTCCCCTACAAAAGCTATATCCATAGCTCTTTGAAACATGGCTCCTGCATTTATAAGACCAAAAGGCATAAGAGAATACATGAAAGTTCCCCAAGGGGTTGTGAACGTCATTTTCTTCTAATCATCTGAATGGACCGCCACTTGGTTATAACCAAGGAGCCCATCCATCATGGACATTCTAGTTGATACCACTACCTTCTGTAATATGTAATCCATCTTAAGCAGTGAGTAGTTATCTTTTAATGATGCCAGGTTAAGGTTCCAGAAATATACACATAACCTTATTTCCCCATTCTTTTTCCAGACTGGGACTAGGTTTGTGACCCATTCCGAGTACCTTAAAAGCACCATGATTTTGGCTTGTAGAAGCTTCCTCATCTCTTTTTAAATAGAGAGGAGTAAGAGAGGCTTAATCTGCCTGAGGTTCTGTTTACATGGTTTCATCCCATTCTTTAAAGGAATACTATGTTGTGTAATGTTAGTTTCAAATGTTTTTAAATCCTCATAAGACCAAGCAAAAAAATCCTTATATATTCTGCAGAGATTTAGGTACCTTTGTTTATATTGCGAGGGGATCCCTTTTGATAGTCTAACCATCTGGTTTTCATATTCTGAGCCAATATTACAATATTCTACCTGTTCATCCATCTCTGGAGTTGTTGGTTTGGAAGCCACATCATTCTTATTAAATAATCTTTCCAGTGGAACTAGCCCATGAGGAATGGTATTCCCTTTCAGTTGTAAAATTTTATGTCCAACCATTGTGTCTTCCCACGAGGTTGGTCCTTGGTTTTCCTCTTTTTCCTCTTCTTGGTCAATAGTTGAGCTAGAAAATTCCCCAACTACTTCTATAAATCATTTGATCTGTTCATCATCCTCGAACACCTACTAGTGCTTGACATTATCAGGTATAGAGGGTCTATGTCTAACCTCCACCTCATACCTGAGAAGCAGATTTTGAGGAGGTTTGAAATTTCTTGCTGCTATAGCAAGGGAATCAACCATTCTGTTTCCTTCCCTGGGAAGAAATTGAATGTTAAAGTCCAAGAATAAGTTTTCAATTAAATCCCATACCTCATTCCAGTAAGTCCTCAATTTGGGGTGCTTAGCCTGGCACTAATTTCTGATCTGCTTTACAACCAGCTCGGAGTCTCCATATACAGTTAAGCATTCAATATTCATGTTCCTTGCTGTTTGTAGTCCAAGGAGAAGTGCTTCATACTCAGCCACGTTGTTGGTTGCCTCAAATTCCATCTTGAATGAGAGTGGTATCAAGCTACCCTCAGGGGATACCAACAATACCCCTGCTCCATTTCCCTCTTTGGAATTCGCCCCATCAAAGTATAATTTCCATACTTTGCCTTTATCTTTGTGTTGGTCACCTAACTGCATCGTTAGATGTACTTGTGTTTCTTCTGAAATGATCTCATCCTATTCTAGTAGCAGGAAAGAGAGGTCACTTTCTTTCCCATACATGGAGGAATTCTTGGAACCTTCTGCTTGGGTCACTGTTTTTATGAATCTTGACTCTCTATACAACCTCCTTTCTTCGCCTCCAAAAGTGGGAATAGTGGCATAAGTTAGATCTAACTTGATAGAACCCCCCACTTTGGAACCCCAAGACCTGGATAGGAGCATGCCGAATCGAGTAGGGATATATGTTACCACTATATCCATCACTACACTCTTCACAAGGATCTGAGCCAAATTCACCAGCAGGTATTTTATCATTCCCAAGAATTTTATCGTCTTAGAGTCGAAGGGGTAGAGGTCCTTGTAAGGTTTGGTGATTTGTAAACCACGTTGTTCCATCGCAGCTAAGGGCATCAGGTTATGCGAGGCTTCAGAGTCCAACATACAATTATGGAATGAGAGGTCATGAATTACCAGGGTCACATAGAAGGGTGCAGTGGAAGGATATAGTTCTTCAACATGAGGCCCAAAAACAACCATTGGTCTTTCTTCTTGAAGGTTTAAACAATCATGAGAAGGTACTGAGGTGGATGGAAGCATGAAATGGGAGACTTGGGCTTTATAAGTGGGTTGTTTTAGAAGTTCAATTAGAGGAACAAGGATCTTTACCTTTTCGAGTTCCCTCTGAAGATTAAATGCAGATTGGCCTTTCTCTATGCCTCCTGATTCTACTTCTCTTTCCTTTTCACAGGTAGTTTTTATCAGAACAAGTGCCTTCTCCTCTGTGTGTTCCTCAGAGCTATTGCATTCCTTATTTAAGGGGGCTTTTACCTTGGATGAGCCAGGATTCATCTTCCCTTTCCCTTTATCTGTTGTTGGGGGAGTATCTTGGGGAGAGGCTCCCTCTTGTTGTTCAAGTTCACTCAACCTCTTCCTTAAAGATATGAGATCATACCTTCGGTGTAGCTGTGCTTGCATGAAATCAGACTTTTTTTTTACAATAGTCGCCTATGTCCTCCTCGTTCACTGTTTCTTCCCTATCCTGACCCGTTTCATGATGAGTTATGCTTTCATGTTCTCCTTCAGAGAAGGAGGAGTACAAGTTACCCTGCATCTCATGGGTATCTTGTGGTTGTTCATCTGGGTCATCTTCTATGTATAGAGGAGGGGGAATCTGATCAAGTTGATCTTTTCTTTCCCTTTGAAGTATCTGCAAAGGTGGACTTCTGTACTATGGATTATAGCCTTCGTTGTTACTTTGAGCATTATATTTTGGGAGACTTTTGTTCTCGAGATCAAGCTTCACCAACTTATGTGATAAAACCTTAATCAGTTTATCCTTTTCTTCCCACTTAAGATCTGGTGATTCTTTAGCTTGGCCAGAGGAGGATGTTTCCTCTTTCCCCTATTCATTATCAATAGAATCATTCTTTCCTCTTGACTTCCCTACTGAGGTGAAATTTGCATCTACCTCAAGATCATCAACCTGGAGTTGATCCAAAGTGCAGTATTTCCTCTCTCTTAGGGTAAAACCAACTTCTATTTCAAAGGCTCCCACAAATATTATGCGGGTAGCAACTTGAGGACATTTTATCTCAACAGGAAAGTTGTTATATTGCTTATTGAACCTTTTTATAAATTCTGAAATATCTTCTTCTGGCTTCTTCCTTATAGCATTGAATTATGTGAGGACATATTCATGATCTCTCTTTTCACCCCACTTTTGTGTGAAAGAGTTTTCAAGTTCTTCCCAGGTGGTGATGGAAGCATTAGGAAAGGCTTTAAACCATTTTCTAGCTTCACCATCAAGGGATTGAACAAAGATCCGGAGGACAACATCCAAGTTTTCTACATTTAGATTCTCGACAAAAGCACAAAAGATTTCAATATGTCTCTGTACAGTGTTCTCGTCCTCCCCATTTGTTACACAGTAATTTGTCACTGGACTCATATCCCCTGATTTCGGATAAAGTCAGTCTCTGAGCGACATCTTCGTTGTGTCATACATCAAATAAATATGCCCATATCTTCCCACTCATTCAAGAAGATTAAATAAGTGCTCTCTAATCCTGAAGATTGACCTTTTTACCCATGTTTTCGCATCGTTGCAAGTGAACATCATTCTTCCTGTGACGATTCTCTGTAATGAACTATACCGTCGCGACGTCATCGCAGGGGTATACGTGTTTCCTACAACAGTCGAAATTTAGGGCTCGACGCAAGTCATCAAAATATTTCTTGTGACAATTGCTATGAATACATTGCCTCCTTGTGACGTCATCGCTGAGCTCTAATGTATGACTTGCGACGATCCAGATATGGTGAATTAGTTCAAACTGAATGCTTCTAGGTGGTTCTAGAACTGGTTGTTGGGTCAAGGGAGTTCGCCTTTCCTCCTCTGGGATGGTGGTTCCACCTTTTGAGAAACCTCCCTTGAGGATAAGCTCCCTCTCCCTCATTTTATGGAGGCTCCTCCTCTTATAAAAGCACTCCCTATTGCTATGATCAACTAGTTTTTGGATTTGAGCAAATTAGCTAGCTTTGGTGTGAGTTTGATAGTTTGCAGTGTGAATTGCTGATAGTTTAGCAATTGGTTGTGGATTGCCTTAGCCTTGTAATAGAGCTTGTGAGTGAGAGAGAGAGTTATCATCCATTTGGGAGACCCTTTTGAGAGTGAATGCTTGAAGAAACATACCGGTTGGACCCTTCAAGAAGGCTTGCGACATCAAGGCTTGGTTGTAAGCTTTGCTTTTGATTCATTTTAATACAATCAATGATGATTTCCTATGTCTTGTGTAAAATATACTTGATAGCTTATGGTTCCTTGACTCTGTAAGTAAATAGATCATTGTTGTTCTTGGTTACGTGTTCTGTTGTTCTCTTGTGTTGTTTCAGGTTGATTGCTCATTGAGGAGAAGGAAATGATAGCTGAAGCGGCGCAACGAAAGCTCCATCGAACACCGGTTTGAGGTAGGCTCTTTCAACAATGGCTGTTTAAGTTGCTGTTTTTTCTTACTGTGACTAGACCCACTCTAGGGCTAGAGGGGTTTCCTCTGTCTGTAGAGGGAACATTTCCTACATCACAAGTTGGCGACTCCACTGGGGAGTCCTTTGTATGTTTTCTCTTGATTTTGTTTTTGATATAGTGTCTCTTGATTTTGGGGCTGAGCCATCAGTATTCTAGGTTACCTGAGTCAATCTGGGAGTCCCTCTTACTGTCTGAGAAATTATTCTGGTGTCCTTCAGGTGTTTTTACTTTGTCTTTTCTCTTAATTGAGATCGTCGTTGTAGATAGCTTAACAGCTGTGACGACGTCGCACCTATCCTCTTTAGTAAACCTACACGTCACAGATATCCCGTCGTACAGTTGCGACAATTCCTGAAATCGAACTGTCACAGAAGACAGGTGTACACCTGCGAAGACCTCACCTAGTTGCTAGCTCTGTGCTTGCAATGATTAACCTTTCGTCCCAAGTTGCTAGTTATAACCATGCGACGATTCCTGTACAAGTTGTTTTTTTTTCAACTTTACCTCTTGAATCAACCAGTGCTGCTTGTCCCCTTCTGTTTGTTGTCTATCATCAACTTGTTTTGGTTGTGTTTGGCTGAGGCATTTCCTCCTTGGTTTCATTTAGTGAGTCTTTTATTTTCAGACCGTGTGACCTAGCTCTTTTCAAGGTTTCGTCAAGAAGTCATTTGTTTGGGTTACTCGTCCATCCAAGATTCGTCCACAACCAGCTGATTGATTTGTTTGAGGTTGTTTTACTGCTTGTCTTCTTTCTGATTGGTCTCTAGTGTTTGGTTATTGAACCAGTTCTTCATATTGATTTGATTTCCACACTATCAAACATAGATCACATTTGTTTGGATCAGTCAGGCTTACACTTGCTTGTTTGTCATTAAAATTCCAAAAATAAAAAATATTGCATTCATATAGCATACGAAAGTGAAAGTGCATTTGCATTACTAAATTTTCATGATTGAGAAATTGGAAAGAAAAGTTTAAATCTTTCATTAGTAGTTGTGAGATAAGTGTATTGATGCATTGTGTTTCTTAGTGCTTGTATTTGCTTGTCTTGGTTTGCGTTTTCTTGGAAATGAACTCCTTACCCTCATTTAGGTAGTTGTTCATCGAAAGGAATGGTTTTTTACTCATTGTAGTTGCATCCTAGGAATTGTTGAAATACATTCGGTAGGGCCTTACAACCGAAAATTAATCCAATATTAACCTCTTAAAATCTATTGAATGAACATAAAAATGCATTGGAACTTAACGCACATTTATCTAGAGGTCTAGGCTAGAGACGTGCTCCAGCATCGTTAAACCTAGTCACTATTGTTTTCACTAAGGTTGGGTGATTCCTCCTTCTGTGATTCAATAGTTTCTAGTACAGACTTGTGCTCCCCGTATTGTTGAGTATATATCGGGAGACCCCACTAGGTTATCATCCTATTATCCATAGGAAGCCGAGTTTGCTGCCTTATGAATCGTAACGCACCAAACAAAACATTCGGGAAGATTGACTGCCGTACGAAAAGTCCTTGGTCATTTCTCTTTCATTTGATCACCAAGGTGTATATGCCGTTTTTCGGTTTGTATGGTAAACCTCTTGTATAGTACTCCAGAGTAGTCACTTTCATTCCTTTTAGACTCCTTAAAAGAAAAGGATCATCTGAGGACGTGTCCTTTCAGGCTCATTAAACCTCGAAAGAGATAGAGTCACCTTTTCGTCCTTTTCTCGACTCTTAAAACATGAAAAGTTCAAGTTTTGTTCCTATGTTGTAAAATTTACTGGCCATGAAATATTCTTGGTTACAATTAGAGTTCTTGGTTACACTGAGAGTGCATTTCAAGGTCATTTACGATGGAAAATTTCCCCGAGTCTACTGGTCAAGGTCTTCCCCCAGATGGGAATCCTGGTCCATTTCCTTCTTTTGGAAATGCTGGTGCTCCATATATGGCAAAGTTGTCTTTTCCTGGGTTAACCATCGGTTTGCCAGTTTGGTTGTTTTCAACCTCGGTGGTCCCGAGCACCATGACTCCTGTTCCGTCGTCTCCTTCATTTGAATCACAACACGATGATTTCAAGGTTGAGCCTATGCCTTCTTCCCCAGTTTCTTCATCCTCCTCTCCTACTTTGCCTGGTGAAAGTTCCACATCCAGTAACCAAGAGGCTAAGAAGAAGAAGAGGAAGACGAAGAAGAAGAAGAAGTTGGGTAAGTGCGAGACCTCTCATGCAGCTATTGCTCCGAGTACATCAGGTCGAGACACCTTCTGATCCTCTGCGGAAGGTTAAGTTTCCTTGTAAATTGTGCAAGGGTGACCATCTTCTTCGTGATTGTACTGGTATTCCTAGGATCCTAGAAGCATGGTCTAATGATCTGGCTCGTCCCTCATCATCGTCTGAAGCTCATGATGATGTTACCCCATCAATGGGCAGTAGTAAGAAGAAAGGGAAAATTCGATTCCCCTGTAGGCTATGTGAAGGCAACCATCTCCTTCACCTTTGTCTGCTCATGGATAAATCTTCCGCCGTTTTGGAAAGTCTTACAGCCTCTTCACCCGAACTTCCAGTTGGTTATTAGAGGCTCTCTTATGACCCTCTCTCAGTTGACAAAGAGATTGACTTGGATTCGTCTCTTGTCCATCCCGCTCTTCCCAAGCCTGGCTATGTTGTGTCTGTTTCCGACCAGACATTGGTCAAAGAGAGTCTCGACTTGGTTTCAGCACCAGTTGTTCACTCTGTTCCAATAGAGCATACTGATCATACTGCTCATGTTCTTTTTGTCTCATCAGATTCTCCTGAGTCAAAGAATGACCCTCCTATCCCGACTGATCAAGAGAGTCCTTCTTCGATCCCTGTAGAGCATGGGGGAAATCATACGATACCCCCACCAAGTAGTTTGGTCATTTCCTTCGACTGGAGTCACTTGACTGCTTTCCACCTCCCATCCTATGTGCCTTTCTAGATTATAGTACATGCCTATGATAAGGTAGTACCTGGCACTCTCTTGGATCAAGGTGCATTAGTTAGCCTCATGCCTTCCACTACTTGGAAAGCTTTGGGCTCCCCACAACTTTTTCCTGTCACTCAGAATATGTTGGCTTTGGACGGAGGAACTAGTCAACCTTTAGGGATCCTTCCGAAGTTACCTGTTACTTTGGGAGGTAAAACCATCTATATAGACGTGATGGTCGTTCAAGGTGCCTTGGATTTCAGTCTTCTCCTTGGCCGTGATTATATTTATGCCATGGGGGCCCTTGTTTCTTCGCTTTTCCATGTGGTTTGTTTTCCACATGCTAGAAGAATTGTGACTATCGATCAATTGTCATTCTTTAGTCACCCGATGCCTCCTGTACCCCCATCATCCCCTATCGGTTCTTGTCTGCCAGTAGTGCCTTCCCCGCCATAGGTCAATTATGTGGCGGCCCGTTCCGTCTCCGCATCTGCTGATGATCATGCAGATGGTCTCGTACATCATGTACTGGGGGCATTGGAACCCGATCTGTCATTGGTGCCCAATGACATGTATTCCTCCCAGAGTGTGTTTCTTCCATCTAGTGAAGACCTCTTGGGAGTCATGTTCTTGTATGGCCCATGAGCAGGAGTCCGAGGATAGTTCTGATCTTGTGTCAACCTCGTTAAAAAATGAATCAAGGCACCTGGAGCATAGTTCCTTTTCTTGTGTCAAGCTCGTTAAAAAATGAATCAAGGAGTCTTGAGGATAGTTCTTTTCTTGTGTCAACCTCATTCAAAAATGAAACAAGGGTTATGAGGATAGTTCTTTTACTGTGTCAACCTCATTGAAAAATGAAACAACTCGCTTTTCCAAATTGAATCTTTGATTAAGATCTCGTAAAATCTGAGTTGAGTCTTTTCAAGATCTCGAAAGTGAACCTTCATTCCATCCACCTCATTGAATGCAATGCAGCTTGGGGGGCATGTACCTCGATTTGCGTCATTATGCTGGGGGCATGCGAACTTATAACAAACATAGTTTTTCGTTTCAAGCTTGTGTAAACATGAAACTGAATCCAAGCAGAGTTCTCCATGGTTCAAGCTTGTGTAAAAATGAACGCATACCCAATTTACATCTCGTGATTGTGCACTAAATTCTGCTAGATGAGCCTTGGTTGTTTCATTCCATCGCCACCATCTCTTTGGCCGATCATATGCTTTCACTTGGTTGTTTTTCCTTTCTTGAGGAACCACAACGATGAGTGGTTTTATTAGCTAGCCTCTTGACCATCACATGTCTTTGAGCAGTTCCACCATTGCCGGAACCAGTTGCTACCCTTTATACCACTCGTTCCTCTAGGACGAGTCACCTTTAAGCTCTTTTCTGACTCGTAAAACATGAAAAGATTGCCGAGTATTTTTCCCCTTTTGACTCGTTAAAGAGAATAAAATTGGGGGTCTGCTTTTAGCTCTTTTTCGACCATTTAAAAATGAAAAGATGGCCGAGCTTTTGTCGTTTCAAGCTCGTTTGTGGTCATGAAACGTCATGTCTCCGATCAGTTTTCTACTTTTTCAGATCGGAAGCACTAGTTACGAAAAGTACTCCTTGATTGAAATGGTCAAGCGATTCTCTCGAGTATCATTTTCTACCATTTTGGGCTTGAGAGACACAAACTTACGAAAAGGGACCCCCCTAGAGTTTTATTTTTCGTCTCTTTTTCAAACTCTCTAAACATGAAAAAGACTTCGAGCTTTTCCTATGTCAGATTCGTTAAACCTTGACGACATTGGACTCGTCACCATGATGAGACCCGAGTTTCTCCTCCCTAGGGCTCGTTAAAATATCACTAGGTTGGATTTGTCTGAAGGACAAAATTATACTACAAGCATATGCTATCCTCTTCAAGCTTGTTTTTCAAAAATAATTGGGGTACTCGCCAACAACAGTGGGGGAAAAATTTAGAAATCTTCATTGGTTACCTATGGCAGCTAGTCACTCTTGAACATCGACACTTTTTCTTCTCGCCGGGTTTGGGATATCCTCACATCGTCATTGGCCTCCAGGTTTGGGTTATCATTTTGCCTCATTCCATTTGATCCTTGTTGACTCAGTCAGACCTCCAATCCCTTGGTACCAAAATGCTACCACATTCCGGAGTCGTGTCACCGATATGTTCAAGAGTATAATCATTCTGCAGTTTTCTCCCTTACCTCCTCCTCTGATCCTCTGATTCATCCATCTTCATCTTGTTCCTTGTACCATGTCATTGATGAGGGAAACATTATGGCCCTCCTGCGATGGATCGCTTCCTGTTGACACCAACTCATTATCTAGGGAGTCGATCTAGAGATTCCTTTTAGTACCTTGGAGCTTGCATGCCTCAATGGCAAGTTCTTCACGCTCGATGACAGACTTGCATCATTGGTCTTCGATCAGGTGATTCCATGAGTGTTCGACTCTAGATCATTCTTCACACTTCGTGGATTGTACTGGAAGTACCTTGAGAACCATTGACATTACTGGTGGTCTCTCTCGCGCTTGTTAACGGTTTACATCATTGGCCGGTAATCAAGCGATTTTCTAGTATGCTCGACTTCAGCACATCTATTCACATATTAGAAATTGTACTATGATCAGTTGGGATTCAAGACCCCAGACTAAGATTACATAAGTTCGGGTTGCATGGATTGGTTCGTGATTGCATACATGACTCTTTGATTGGATGGCTGCGACCATACCTGAGTCTTTCTGGATGGCTACGACCATACCTCTATTTTTATATGGTCTTATTGACTGGGTGGCTGCGTCCATACCATAGACCAAGTTTCATATGTCTTTTGGATGGCTACGCCCATGCCTAGACTACATGTATTTCACTGTCAGAGATATCAGTTGTACTTGTGCCTGCAGGTTTTCAGTGATGGTGTTCCGGTTTGGTTATGATTTCGTAAAGAATTTCACCCCTCCCACTCTCTCAGGCTTCATGCTTTAGGGGGCATCTGTTACACAGTAATTTGTCACTGGCCTCATATCCCCTGATTTCAGATAAAGTCAGTCTCTAAGCGACATCTCCGTTGTGTCATACATCAAATAAATATGTCCATATCTTCCCACTCATTCAAGAAGATTAAACAAGTGCTCTCTAATCCTGAAGATTGACCCTTTTACCCATGTTTTTGCATCGTCACAAGTGAACATCATTCTTCCTGTGATGATTCTCTATAATGAACTATACCGTCCCGATGTCGTCGCAAGGGTACACGTCTTTCCTGCGACAGTCGAAATTTAGTGCTCGGCGCAAGTCCTCAAAATATTTCTTGCGACGATTGCTATGAATACATTGCTTCCTTGCGACGTTGTCACTGAGCCCTAGTGTATGACTTGCAATGATCCAGATATGGCGAATTAGTTCAAACTGAATGCTTCTGGGTGATTCTAGAACTGGTTGTTGGGTCAAGGGAGTTCGCCTTTCCTCCTCTGGGATGGTGGTTCCGCCTTTTGAGAAACCTCCCTTGAGGATAAGCTCCCTCTCCCTCATTTTATGGAGGCTCCTCCTCTTATAAAAGCACTCCCTATTGCTATGATCAGCTAATTTTTGGATTTGAGCAAATTAGCTAGCTTTGGTGTGAGTTTGATAGTTTGCAGTGTGAATTGCTGATAGTTTAGCAATTGGTTGTGGATTGCCTTAGCCTTGTAATAGATCTTGTGAGTGAGAGAGAGAGTTATCATCCATTTTGGAGACCTTTTTGAGAGTGAATGCTTGAAGAAACATACTGGTTGGACCCTTTGAGAAGGCTTACGATGTCAAGGCTTGGTTGTAAGCTTTATTTTTGATTCATTTTAATACAATCAATGATGGTTTCCTATGTCTTGTGTAAAATATACTTGATAGCTTATGGTTCCTTGACTCTGTAATTAAATAGATCATTTTTGTTCTCGATTACGTGTTTTGTTGTTCTCTTGTGTTGTTTCAGGTTGATTGCTCATTGAGGAGAAGGAAACGATAGCTGAAGCGGTGCAACGAAAGCTCCATCGAACACCGGTTTGAGGTAGGCTCTTTCAACAATGACTGTTTAAGGAAATTAGTTGTTGTTTTGTCTTGTTGTGACTAGACCCACTCTAGGGCTAGAGGGGTTGCCTCTGTCTGCAGAGGGAACATTTCCTACATCACACCATTGAACCTAGGCTAAAGATTTAGGTAGTCTTGAGGCATGGCACTCAGGGGTTGGGGAAAATCAAGAGGGGAATACTTATTCAGTAAGAAACCTGGAACAACCATCTGAATTAATGGGGGAGGAGGGATATTTTCTAGAACTTGGGTCAGGATAACAATGGTTGGAGTAGCTAGACTAAGAGAAGTGTGATTGAATGCACACTGAATATTGTTGTTAGTGAGGATAGCTTTACCTTTTCCAATCTCAGGAGGAGGAGGAAATGAAACAAAATGAGTAGTAATTGATATTTCTTCTTCCTTAACTTTTGATTGGAGGATATGATGTCCTAGGTCGTCTTCTGTATGTTAGGACATTAGGAGTAAAATTTGAATAGTGAATGAAAGCATGCTTGGAGATGGATGAGGAGGCTTCAAAGAATGATGAGACAATAACATTTGTAGCAAGCGTTTTCTCCTTCCAAACTCTTCTGAAAATCAGTTTCTTTGGGTCAGATACAAATGGGGTTCTCTATTGAGAGGTATTTGAATGAGTATGGGGCTTTCTAAAAGCTAGGATGATAAATGAGAATGAGATTTGTGGAGTCGCCAAGGTGATGAAGGTGCAATCGGGATGTCTTTTCTCACCTACACAAAGAGTGCCTGAATGTCGTATCCCAGGGGAAAATTCCTCTACTACGTTCCCCGACAATGACGCCAAAAGATGTTGTCAATTCTAGAGACAACCTCAGATTGATACAAGACCAGTGCCTAGAACATCTAGATCTTAGGTGTCTCAGATAGTTCTTCGAAGACTGGAGACATCACATATATTTTCCTTATACACATATATACATATATCATAAACAACATTTGATTGGTTCATTCATCAAAAATACATAGTCCATGTATTCCTTGGTACATTCTCATACATATGTAACACACATAAATATATATGATAAATCGTGAAGGCCGAGCAACTCAAGGATTTACAGTTCAATTTCTTTAGCAGAGAGATGAAGGCAGATAAAGAGAAAGGATAACTCATCACATAGAGCTTGAAACATCAAGAATTCTATACTTTTCTGAGTTAATAAAGACATAATGGATTAGTAAGGAATGGGTGTGATGATTCACGGAGCGTAATTAAAGATTTAGTTTCGAAGATTCATACAGACATAGGGATTAATACTTTAATACAAATGAACCTGTAAGAACACATGAAACACTTCTGGCAGCTAGAATGATGTGAAATCAGAGAAGAAAATGAACATAATGGAATTTCAATAGAGAGATAACATACTGTAGTATTGGAATGAGGAATCACCATGATTTCATTAACATTCTGAGAGATACATCTTCCAAAGTAATACATCCTCAAAAATAACATAGAGTTTCTTCTTTCAGATTTTGAACTTGTTTTCCTTTTTCAGGAATGTATATATACCCAAAAAGCCTCTGAAGCATAGGTCGTTAAGAAGATATTCCTTCTTGAAAATTATCATCATTACAAAAATCACAAATCAAAATTTGAGCATGCACAAAGCCATAGCTCTCATAACCATAAACCAAAGGCCACCACTGGCAAAATAAACATGATATTCATGGTCATCGAGATGACGTGGATGCTTGGTGTGAAGCCATAAAACCCCGTGGGCAAACAATTTGAAGCATGGGAGGATTGGAAAACTGCTCGCATCGCCTCGACATGGTGGGAGGAGGAGGTGGAATAGAATAGAATTGCCGATAATGAAATCGAAGATTGATCACCCCGACATAATCTAGTTTGCACTGAGAGATACTTTTATCCATCTCGAGAAGGTGAAATTCCTTCTCTAAGAAGTTTGTAATGGTCATTCCTTTAAGGACTGCCATTATTTTGGGAGCTGCACCTGTACTTATCTTAACCTAAGTCAACTTATGGTTATACACCTCCTATGTGAGAAATTCTCCATTTTCTCCCCACCAATTAGGTAACCCGGCCTCTAGAATTTGATTGAACATGACCTCAAAGCTTGACAACTCTTTCTGTAGCTTTTCCAGACATTGTTCCACCTTAGCCTTGGCTTCCTCTTTCGAGATAAATTTAGAAATCTCAATTACTATTTCCATTCTATCCGATATATGAAGTGGCCTTAGCTCCCTGATCGTTCTCTCCATCAAAAATTGAATGTACTTATTAGCATATTGGGAGTTGGTAATACTGGCTTGCTTGTCATTTTGGAGTGAAGGAGAGTATTCATTTCAGAGCTTGTTTTGGTCATGTATCAGAGCTATTTGGTCCTAGAATTGATCTGCTTCCTAGATGATCTTGTCCCACACCCCTTGCCTGACTTTTATGAGGACCATATTTTCTATTAGTTTGGTCTTAAAATCCTTGATCTCTTGAGTTGCACTATGTAAATATTTTGTGATCTTGTCGATGTTCAAATTTTCCGCTTGGAGTTGTCACTCTTTCTGGGTCACCTGGATTTTGGCTACATCAAACTCCCTTTGAACTCTCACCAACTCGTTCTCAATTTTTTTTTGTTCTTTTAATGCCTTAGTAAGGCGATTAATGGGGTTTTGAGAATAATCTGGGACGAGTACAATGCTCACATGAGAATCGATCTAGTTCTGTAAATCGTCCACTGTTTGTTCCAGGACTTCAACTCTTTCTCTGCTTGCATTCAATTCCTGTATTACCACCTCCTTTTCCTTTTCACTTTGGATTAGCTCAGGGGTTTGAATATGCTCACCTCAAGGCATCTTTAGTTATCGTCTCAACACTACATTCTCCCTCTTGGTTTCCTTTAGTACTTCTACCACTGTTGCTTCATCTGCAAGATCCAATCCCATTTTCATGATTAATTCTTTATAATATTCCTTCTATTTAAAGAGAGCACAAGACTTAACCTTCTTAGACTTTACATTCTCGATGATCTTGTCTAAGTAGACTTGGGCCTGATCAATATTCATCTGAATCTTATTGAGGTCATCGTATAGAATTTCTCCCACCTGCCTATGTAGGTTGACCTTTTCTACCCAACGGACACTGGTCAAACCTAGAGACACATCTAGGTCCTAAAACTGGGAACCCGAAGGCAGGGTTTGGACAGATAGGTGCTTCAACCTAATTTTCATCTATTCTCTCTCTAGATCCATTGTAGCTAATAACCGAGTGCGTCAAGGAGTGATCTGTGAAGTCATGTCTTGATGTAACTTCCACTTTGCCCTCCTGTTTCGGATGTTCCTTCCCTGTTCCCAACCTGTTCCTACTACATAAAGACTTTCCTCAGACTCTGGGATGGCTACCTCAGTCGAGGATGTTTTTGAAATTTCTGGAGGTATTTCCAAATTAACCTCAAAGCCCGGTTTCTCGGACACTTGCTTTTGGATCTGGATGTTTGGTTCTTCCTCTTCCTGTTCTTTTTCATGTTCCTATTCCTATCCCTACCCTTGACTTCTGGCCCTTTTATGAGCTAGTCCTTCTTCCATGTTAGTTGTCCCTGAAGTGTCAGCAGTCCTCTTTTGTGTCTTGTCCATGCTAACTGGGGACTCAGTCTCCATGTCTATATTAAGAGGCTAGGAATCAAAGTTATATTTCCATTCGACCTCGACCTTATAATCATGCACATAAGTTGAGGATTTAATATTTTCCCTTCTCCGAGCAAGGAGACCTTAGGGATCATAATTCTAGATTTGACCTTTCTCGAATTCCATGGCTTTGAGCATGGCTTCAACTATTTTGAAGGCTTTCCTGGTGTTTATCACAAAAGGACCTACTGGCTGTCCCATTTTAAAGATGTAACCTTTCTTGGCCGGTACAAAGTGGAGTAGGTCAACATTGATGATTTGCCTGAAAAAATCTAGGATGAAAACCCTCACTGGCAAAAACAATGGAAACTGATAAAGAGGAAGATCACACCCATACAATCGGATCCCTGTATAGTCCTCATAGAGGTACAAGTCTCCAATGGCATCTTGCTCATGGAGTTGGAGGAGTTCCTTTTTCTCAAGGAAGATTCTTGGGGGGTGGAACTCCATGAATGATTTGGTAGGAAATAGCCATGAAGGATGAGAGGAATTGAGAATAACCTCCCAAGCCTAGCCTCTTTCTTACAGAGACATTGCAGTCGAAGACCAAATTTCTATCTTGATCAAGGGTAAACACATCCATGTGAAGACAGGAATTACTCAATGTGAGTATAGAGAAACAAATAAAACAACAGTGAGTAGTAGTGGAAGTAAGAAGAGACTCTGAGAGAGCTGAATTGAAAGTGAATGGAGACCGAGAGGTGTTCAAGGATGTTTAACTCGCATCCAGGCTATTTAATCTTATGTAAACACTTGAGAGCCACCCTGCTTAATTGCAGAGTGGTGTGTCCACCCAAAATACCAATGATAGCGGCTAAGATTGGTTGAACAATGGGTTTAAAAAGAGCTAATGGGATCTGAATATCTAAAGGTGGGGTTTTGGCTTCGAGAGTGAGAATTTTCTCTAGGAAGGCCTCCAGTTATTTCACAGGGAGTGTCGTACAATGCCCATCTAGGGTTGATTTAGTGAAGGTACAAATATAGGGAGTTGTGGGGAAACTGAGAGATCTCTTAATTAAAAGAGGGGTTATTTCAAGGATTACCCTTCCTGAAGGAGAAACAAAACGTTTCTTCTCACTTTGGTGAGAATCCATCAACCAAGTTATGAATTTAGGGAGGTGATGAACTGGGGGAGAAATTTGGTAGTATAACCCAGAAGCTACAACTCTAAACGAATCCTTGTTCTTCACGTTGTTTGAGAATATCTCATACCAAGGGTCAGCAAGAGAATAGGGACAGACAAGGTCAACAATATGGGCTTCAATGTCAGTTAAAAGACTAGTGCGATTTTCTTGACCTCATGAGTGTTGGGGGTTATAGGGGCTGCATGCTTCATCCCTTGGAATAAAATAAAATAAGAAAACAAGGAGGCTGGGGGGTGTCATCTTACCTGGAGCCTAAAAGGGAATGAAATCGACTTGTGAGGGTAGTCGTGACCTTTGGGAGAGTGTACAGAAGGCTCCTGCGCAGTTGTCTAGGTGAGAGGTTCTTTGACCGGGATGAATAATCGCTATCAAGCGATAACCTTAGGGCTTTAGGTATTTTATGCAGAGACAAGGATGTGTTCCCAGGTGGTGGGAGACGAAGGCGTGAGGGGATGAAACATGATAGTTGCTAGTTGGTTTGGAAGGACAAGGGACGAACACATACAATCAGTGAGTAATTTTACCTTTTTTCATTTACTCATATTTTACCATCATACCTGATACCTGAATCTTTGGGCAACGAATGAGAGGATACCACCTATCGGGTGGTCCCCAACTGTTATGACAAAGTGTAGCATGGAGTGGAGAATGTCTTTGTCGTGAGCCAACATTGAGCTAGTCCATTCATCGGGCGCTAACCATTCAACGTCGGGGGCCAGTGGTGGTGTTAACCCGCTTGTACCTTCGTTGCCGGAATTGTGCTCAGATGCCATCATGTTTAGATTACAGGGAGGGGGACCAGGCCTTAAGTGTATAGTCTTTAAACCATGGCTCATCCCGAATCACAACTTTAAACCTTCACTCATCACCTGAGTTTGGATCTTTGTATTCTCCGATTATGGACACGTGATTCTTAACCTTTATAGGTTAAGGTGCTCACCTCAAAACTTTGCTTTCCTCCTTTGGGCAATCAGCATCTCCTATCATTTCTATGAAGGGGCCTTAGTGCTAGATGGTGATAACATATAGTAAGGGGTTGAGCTGTTGTGACACAGACCCAACTGAGCAGTAAGCTTTGTCGTCATATAATTTCAAAAATGAGAGCCATAGTCAGTGACGATGGCTTGAGGGACAACAAATCGAGTTGTGGCGTGATTAAAAAGGAATTGAGTCAGATTTTTACCTTTGGAATCATATGTGGGCATCACCTCTAACCATTTAGTGAAACAATCAACAACAATGATAATATAACCATGCCCCCCACCAGAGTGAGGGTTACATGCCATGAAATAAATACCCCATTTGGCAAAGGGTCCGACGGTAATAACTAGGTGTAAGGGTGCGAGTGGGGCATACTATTTACGGTTATAAATCTGGCAGGCATGACATTCTTGGACTACCAAAATGCAATATTTGAAGATCGAAGGCTATAAATAATCGATGCGAAGGATTTTAAGAGTCGTAGCATATCCCGATGTGTGATCGCCATAGACCCCAGAGTGTCAGTCATTTAAGGCTCTCCATTAGGGGAATTTTGATGTCTAAAATGGGCCTCCTAAGAAAAATGTACAACCAAAATAAACTTTATAAGAACCAAGAGGATTTGAGATGATGATGTCAACCATGGGGAATGATTCAAGATTAAAAATTAATAAAATAATAAAACTACTTTTTAAACTCGTATTTTCAAGTTATCTCCCTAAGGGTTTACTCAAATTTTGAGTGGGAGTACTTGTTGGATGCAAATTTAATTCCTCATCCAAGGAGTACCCATGTTGCATACTTTTAATTGACCCTACTACACGAAAAATGAGAAATATATGAAAAAACATGATTGCAATCACAATTTTCATGTATTTCTAATTTTCCGTGTACTAGGGTCCATCAAAAGTATGCAACGTGGGTTTTCCTTGGATGAGGAATCAAATTTTTCATCCAAAGAGTGTTTCTGCTCAGAATTTGAGTAAACCCATAGGGAGATATGTTGAAAAAATGAGTTGAAAAAATAGTTTTTCTTTTTTCCCTCTAAAATTTGATGATGTAATCTAATCTTATTTTATTATTTCCACTATTATTTTATAATTTCCTTAGGAGGCCGATTTTAGACAAAAAAATTCCCCTAATGTCGACTTCTTCATGCGTTAAACATCGACAAAGGATTGAATCAACACCAACAGGGTACAAAGCATCTCCAATAATTCAATAAGGTTGGGACTGATGTTGGATGCATCGACATTCAGAGTTGGATAACTCTAGTCGAAAGTTTTGGGGTCTCGAGATAGGTAATGATATTACTATACCATGGATTGACAGTACTGATGTGGAAGAGAGTTTTGTCAGGAATCAACTTGTCGGATGCAATAGACGTGGTTTCAGAAGGAAGGTCACAAATTAATTCGGTGAAAACCAGTGATTTCTTAGATTTAGCTTTAAAAAATTTCAAATTGAATTCTTGTACGATACCAATCCATTTATAATACTTGCCCTCCAGTAACTGATGAGTCAGAATGTATGTCATACGGTTGCAGTTAGAAATCAAAGTGGTTTTTCGTAAGAGAATGTAGTTCCAAAAGCATTGAACAACATGAAAAGTTGCTAAAGCTAGCTTCTCGACATGGAAATATCGAGTTTCAACATTGAAAAGGTTTTGAATCAAGTAATAAATCACGTGTTTGTCTCCATTATCATCATCCTGAATAAGTACCATAGCAATAGTACTATCAGCGATGTCCAAGTATAATAAATAATTGCAGTGATAATTTGGGGGATGTAGTAAAGGAGCACTAATGAGGGAATTATTCAATGCATCAAAGGATTTTTGAGTGAATTTATCCCAAATGAATAGGATCCCCTTCATTAACAAGCGAGTAAATCCCTTGGAAAGTTCAGTGTAATTCGAGACAAAACGATGAAGGAAACCTGCTTTCCCTTGTAAACTCTACAACTGATGTAAAGAATATGGAGGGGGAATATTCATGATGTCCTCCACTTTAAGGGGATTGATCTAGACAACTTCCTTGGATATGACAAACCCTAAGAGATGACCAAATTCGACGCAAAAGACACTCTTATCCGAATTCAAACAATGATTGTAGTGTCGACATCGAAGAAAGATCTCTCAAAGGTGATCAGGGTGGTTGTGACACTTAGATGAATGTGCTGGTAAGTCGTCAAGATAAGGTTGAATGATATTCTTAATATCATGAAAGGCATAAGATATCACTCATTGGAAGGTAGCACCAGCATTCTTTAGACCAAAAGGGAGTTTCTTGTAAGAAAAGGTTCCCCAAGGACAAATGAAAGCAATTTTGTGTTGGTTAAAAGGAAGAATGTTAATCTAGTTCTATCTAGAAAAACCGTCCATAAAGGAAAATATCTCGCTCTTGACACATTCATCAACGATCTGATCTATAAAGAGAGTAAGATAATTATCTTTAGGACATGCCCAACTGATACAAACGTGGATAGTTCCTTGTTTCCTAGACACAGGAACAATATTGGAGACCCAATCTGTCAATGGAATAGGATAAATGAAACTAGCTTTAAGAAGCTTTTCAACTTCTCCCTTTATGGCAGCTACCTTTCTAGGGTGCATGGGATGAATATGCTGACGGATAGGCTTCGTATTCAGATAAGTAGGTATATCGTGCACTACTATATTTGGATCTATGCCAGGAATCTCTTCATACGACAAAACAAAGACATCAAAAAATTATTTGAAGACAGTGGTATAAATCTTGATCTCATCTGGAGAACAAGAAACCATGATATGGATATTTTCGATAATCCTTGGTTTGACAGAGATGTCAATGGGCATTGTAGTTGAAATGTTCACCATATTTTCTTCAGACAACACTTCGTGAACCAAAATGGGTGTTTGAAGTGGATGAGTCGGTACATTGGAAACAATGGTTTCTAAACAAGTATAAATCTCACCAAGGCTTGGGAGAAATGAGGAACGATGATGAGCATCATTTCATGGACTTTCCTTAAGAGACATAACTTCTGTGATACTATCATCAGTCAAAAATGTCTCATTCAAAGGATATGGAGAATCCCAAGAACCGAGCCAAGGAGATTGTGAATATGCATCTAGACCCATACTGAAATGGTCATGAATTTCAAAAATTTCTGTAGAAGCTGAAACTATAGCTTGATACGCTTGCTCTATGGGGTTAAGTGACATAACATCACCAAAATTTTCAATATGATCAGGACAGGGAATGACCCAAGGATCGCGACAAGTCAAGACCATGTTAATTGAAGAAATGTTTGGAGGTGGAAGGGAAAAAGTTCCCATGAGGGAAGAGTCTTTGAAAAGACCCACCCCAACACTCTCATAGGAATATTGGTATTCCCAACTTATGGCACATTACAATTTAAGGAGTTGGAAGAGAAAAAGGCAAGCTGATCGATTGTGACTATTTTCCCTTGATGAGGAAAATGGAGCACACGAAATAAATTGGAAACCACGTAAAACATTGCATGGGTCCAGATACGACCAAGTAGAACATTGTAATTCAGATTATCATCGACAACTTCTACTTCCAGGTTAACAATTTTTCCTTCCAATGATATCAACAAGTCATTGAGAATACCATATGGACGAGAACCTCTACCATCGAAGGCTTCCAAGGTATTAGGGGACTGGTTGAGAGGTGGAGAGCCAATAGCTTTCCAACATGAAAGGGACATGATTGTTTCTGAGAAAATTAGTGTCTTGTCGAATGACTAACCCTCTAGGTTTGGTAGCTAACCTAGAAACAACAGTTTAAAGAAATTCAATGATATTTCCTATGAGTGATAGATAAGAGAAAGATTGTAGAGGACCAACCTGGAACTTTCGCTTGATTCCTCACTTGATCTCCCTCTCCTTTGGCTGATCCCATAACTCCTCCCTGTACTTAACACACTTGGAGAGTACCTGCACAGCTACAGCAACAAAGACCTGTCAAAGCATCGTGATCTATCACAACATAAACATTATAGAATTAGATATACAACAAAAAAATGAAAGCATTTACAGTTAACACAATCAATTGGGAAAAATCTTGAAGAACTTTATTAATAATAAGGAGAATTACAACCCAGTTGTCTAATCCAGCGCCATCCTCCCAGCTTCAATCCTTCTTCACCTCATGAATTAGCAAGAACACACCAACAACAATACAATACTCTCTCCTCAATACTGAAATTAGCAGCACTTCCTTACAATTCACAACAATTCAGCCTTCTGATCTCTTGGATGGGAGATCCTTTTATAGATGATTGCAAGAAGATGAGTCATCAGTGGGGATGATGAATTTCATTCCATTTGTTTAAATTAGTTCCATGAGAGAGGGGAATTGGAGATGGTTTCCTAGTTCCCTTAGTCATCCTTGGGCGAATTCAAAGAGGCAAGTGGCACAAGAGAAGTTTCTAGAAGATTCCATGAGCAACCAACTAACAAACTGTCCCGGAAATATGTCCAACCTCGCCCATCGCACTTACTAAAGGGCCAAACTACGATGCATATTATTTTGATAGTGTAGCAGGTGAGATGCATCTCACCCTAACACAGGGCTTTCAGATATGGTTCAGTTTAGGCACTTTCTGGATGATTTCTGAGATGAAACTTTTGGGGAATGAGGCATTCAGATGACTTAGTTCTTTTAGGGCATAAAGAAACCATTTTAGGGGTTGATGAACCCTAATACATCGACATGTAAGCTTGGGGTTGATGTGCCCAAATATGTCTATAACAGTTGCCCCCTAAAGCATGAGGTCGTAAATGTTCATGTCAGGTGAAATGCTTTATCATGAGGATCAGAAGTTTTGAACTGGAAGGTGACCTGCATAAATTACAATACAATACATCATGATAATATGATTTTTCATGAACTAGCTGAGGGAGGCATTCCCATGCTCAGCTTTATAAATTTTCATTTCATGTACATAGATCAGATAGTCGTCTGCAGATACAGACTTGTGATTCTACAGATATAGAGTCATAATCCATGATTAGGATGACCATCTATGTAGAGCCTTTGTACATTTGATGTTTTTGTATCCCTGAATATATCGCAACCCGGATGGATGAAACTAGATCCGGGGTCTTCAAACTCATTCAATATTCACTCGATGTACAAGTCAAACCATGTGAAGAGATGTTCTGAGGTCGAACATGGAAAGACATCGCCTGATTACTAGCCAATGATGTGAGCTGTTAACAGACGCGAGAGGGATCACCGATAATGATAATGATCCTCAAGGTACTATAGTACATTTCATGTGGTGTGAATACATGATCTGATGTTGAACACCACGCAAAATCTTTCGGTCGAAGGCCATTGATGTCAACCTGTCACCGGAAGAGAGAAACTTGCCATTGATGTAAACAAGCTTCAAAGCACTGGAAGGGTGTTTCTAAGTCAACTTCTTGGATAATGAGCTGATGTCGACAAGAAGTGACTCGTCATAGGAGGGCCTTGATGTATCCCACATCTACGACACGAAATGAAGCAAATGATTTTGGAGGTGAAAATGAACTGACGACACAAGGTTCAGGAATGGCGGTCATGAAAAATGAAGGTTGGAGGTATTGCAGTGTATGAGACATTAACTAGATGACTTCTCTTGAACATGTCGGTGACACTGAGATGAATTGGTAGTGTTAACCCCAAAAGATGGATGGTATGAAAGACCAATGGTATGATGACCGGTGAATGGAATAACCCAACCCAACTCAATCATGGAGATGAAGTGAAAGTGTCATGTTCAAGAGCGACTTGCTACCATAAATTCTTCAAGATTTTTCCCCTTTTTCCCCAGTCATTGCTGACTAGTACCTCTTTATTTTTTTCAAGCTTGAGGAGGATAACATATGCTTGTTCTATAATTCGCCCTTCGAGCAAACTCGTCGCTATTTGATGTTTTAACGAGTCTAGCAACAGTGAAACTCGGTCTCGTCTAGATGGACAAGTTTGTCGCTATTGTTTTAACGAGTTTAATGACAAGGATAACTCGGTCCTTTTCATGTTTAGAGAGTTTTAAAAGGGACGAAAAGAAAACTCCATAAGTTCTTTTTCGTGAAGTAATCCCTCAGGTCCGAAAAAGGATAAAATAATACAAGAGGGATGACGTTTCCAATACTTTAACGAGTCGGAAAAGACAAGCGCTCGACAATCTTTTCATGTTTAGAGAGTCTGAAAAGGGTTTAAAGAGGACTCTATAGTTTTCTTTTCATTTTTGAATCAAAGCTCGAAAAGAAGATGAAAAGTTTGCTTGGTGGTCAAAGATGTTCATTTCACCATTTAGCACATCAGATTCTATCGACAGTTGTTCAACCTGCTCAAAACTCCATCAAATTGATTAAAAATTCATAATTATGGATGAAAAATGAACTAAAAATATCATTTACTTGAAGTAATTGGAAAAGTAAACATAAAAAGTAGTTTTAACATTTCATTTTCACCATTTCATTTGAAATTTTGGATTTTGGAGCTCTGAAGCGGTTTTCCCCCCCAAATTTCACCAGTCGATTGCGAGAGATTCTGTGGACCATTTCCTGCGCCGTCAAGACTAGGTAGGAGCTATCCTTATGCTCTTCAATTTCATTCCATATTTTTACAATTTTGGGCAAGTTTCCTCATCTTTCTGGGGCTCAGGTGTTTTAAGAATTCGTTCTCCAATCATCACACTTTGCCTATATCGAAAAGTGCGATGCATACTGGGCTGCCAACAGGAAAATCAGTATGCATCTCACCTTGCTCAAAGGCTAGGTGCGATGGGCGCAGAAGGGAAAGTTTGTATAGTGTTTTTTCATCAAATTTTGAACTGTTTTTTGCCAAAAAAGGATCCTAACTCACCTAATGTTTGTATTTTAGATATTTGTTGGATCAAGGTGGTCATTTCATGGCGAGAACGAGAACATGAAGAGGAGGAAGATGCATTAAGGAACTATGGTTTACTGAAGTTCTTCCGCTTATCTAGTATGAGACAACAGATAAGTTTACTATAGTATATTCTTCATGCTTGGGATCCTATTGACCAGGTATTCTAGGTCAGGGGTAGATCCATTCCTTTCACGATCAAGGATATTTATTTCCTGATGGGTTTGTCGAGACGTGGCACTTGTCTTTCACTATCAGGATTTGCTCGTGGGGGCAAATCGGTGAAAGATTACATTCGTCAGTTCTACAGGGATGGATCCCAACCCAGCAGAGATGGTAAGATTAATATCTGGGATGTTACTGATCGACCTTTGAGGACCATTCTTTTTACCCTTGCTAGATTGGCTGGCAGTGCAGCCTTACATTTAGCGAACAGATCCTACATGCAGTATGCCTTGGAATGCCTGGAACTAAAGGTGTTCAACTAGTGCGAGGTGATACTTCCTATCATGAAAGATCAACTGTCCAAAGTAAAGACTGGAAGAACCAATAATTTTGGTTATGGATCCATTTTGACTACCTTTTCTTTGGAAAGAATCCCACTTATGCAGCCTCAGAACATTTCACTGGGAGTGCTGGGACCGAGAGAACCACGGATGCAGAGATGGGTGGACCTTATGGCTAGGCATGTTGGCCAGTCATAGGTCTCGTTCTCATCTGCCTTTTTCGAGTGGTTCGACCACCAGGAGATGGTATTCGCAGAGTATCCCTATGTAGGGATGGATTTCCGAGGCGATCCGGATTTGGCATTACCAGCCAGTGAGCAGTGGAGTGCTATAGGTAAAATGATTTGACCACATCTTTCTTTTTAGTTTTCTATTGTTTTTGTGTTTTTGATTGTTACCAAGACTAAACGAACTCATATGTGTATGCAGATATTGGACCAGTACGACCAGTGGCATGCCCACGGGAGGAAGATGCTCCAGCGGGGGAAGCTGTAGGGAGGGCAGTCCTTAGAGATCTGGATATAGTGGAGACCCTTGCACAGTTGCAGGATCATGTAGAGGGCTTGACCCTCGGCATTCCAGATGTCCGGACTGATGAGTTACCCATGAGGCTACAGCGCCATACCATTGGTGTACCGAGTCATTGGACTAGGCTCCTGCGCATGATAGCACAGGTGGTGACCTGTTATCATCAACAGCACTAGTCTAGGATGTTTTTCTGCATTCATTTTGAGTTACTGGGGTCAGATGACCAATTTTGTCTTGGACACAAAATATTTGTGAAAACTTTAAACAGCTATCTATTTTGACTTTTGGAGTTTTATTTTGGCTAAGTGATGAAATCCTAATGAAAATGTTGATGTGAAATGCTTTCTTTACATATGCTGCAAATGTCTATTTAACACATAGTTTGCTAATGAATCAGTCAATGTGTTTAAGTTTCTAGAAATGTGTTGATATTGAATGAAATCAAAATGTCTTTCCAAAATCCTAACTCTTAGGAACATGCGATGAATAGCTGGATTCTGAACGGAATAAACACCAGTAAGTTGTAGAATGACAAGTTGTGAATCTAGCCTAACAATGATTCGGTGTATGCCATGTGAAATGGCATCAGAGAGGAGTTCAATCAACGTGCTATACTCAGCGATATTGTTCGTCGATTGACAAATACATATCCCCCTGAAACTCACTAACTCGCTGCTTGGAGCGAAGATGGACCAGGCTACAAAAGATAGGTTCTGCGTGCTACGACTAGCTCCATTGACATACCCAACAAATGGTTCCAAAAAGTTTGACATCTACAACAAATGTGAAGTGGATTACCTAACCAAAATGACAACTCTAAAAGAAAACACACAAAAAATGCAATGAAAGCATATGTACAGTGAGTTCACTACACTTAATCAAGCATAGTAACGTTTGAGATACAACCCGTTTCGAGGCTGCGATAGTGGAATCCCATCATAATCAACTAACTCGTAGGATCCTTTTGTCAACAAATGTTTAACAATATAAGGGCCCATCCATAATGGTTCAAATTTCCATGCTCCTAATTTGTCAGAATCCTGATCGTAAAGCAAGACCAGGTCACCTTCTAAGAAGAAACGAGGCTTAACATTTTTGTCATATTGTGCCTTGATGCGTTTCTTATGTGCCTCATTCGCTAATGCAACATCACGATGGGTTTCATCCAGATGGATTAATTCCAAGAAACGAGCTTCCTCTTCAGAAGTTTCGGGTAGCAGGTCGATTGTGAGCTTGAGAGATGAGATTTCAAACTGAATTGGTAAGACTGCTTCTAGACCATTCACCAACTGAAAGGGCATAAATCCAGTTGCATTTCTCACCAAGGTCCGGTATGCCCACAGAGCTGAGTATAGGATTAAATTCCAATTCCGCTTATGGACTCCAATCATTCTTTGCAGCATGCGCTTAAGGACTTTGTTGATTTCCTCAACTTGTTCGTTAGCCTGCAGATAATATGGAGTAGAACTATCATGGGACAGTCCTAATTTGGTAGTTAACTCGATCATCATGTGATTGCGAAAATGCGACCCATGATCTGTGACTATAGCCTGTGGCACACCGAATCTAGAAACTACATGATTGAAAAAAGAGAGAGTAGCCATTGCGCCGCTGTTGTTCAATGTAGGCATTGCCTCGGCCCATTTGGTAAAGAAGTCAACGACGACTATAATATACCCATGCCCCCTGGCCAAGGTGGGGTTACATGTCATGAAATCAATGTTCCATTTCGCGAATGGGCCAACAACAGCTACTGGATGTAGTGGTACTGGTGGTAATCTGGTTTTACGATCGAAAATCTGACAAGCGTGGCAACTTCTGACTACAAGAATGCAATCTTTGAATATGGTTGGCCATAAGTAACTAGCTCGTAAGATTTTTTGTGTAGTTGCGTAACCAGATAAATGCCCCCCACAAGCACCTGAATGACATTCATTCAAAGCTTTTTCGGCCTCCTCATGTGTGAGGCACCTTCATAAAACTGTATCGACACCATGACGATAAAGTGTATCACCAACGATCAGATAATCTTTGGCTTGGTATCAAATACATCGTTGTTCAGAGCGAGAGGTGTTAGGCCTAAATGCTTGGGTCTAGAGATAGACTAGTATATCTCCATACCATGGATCACTTGACGATATCATAAATAGAGACTCATCCATGATTGATGCTTCTGATGTTAAATCGTTGGAGGATGAGGGAAGGTCACAAAGTAACTCTGCAAAGACGAGAGATTTTTTTGATTTGGATTTGATGAATTCCAGATCAAACTCCTGCAATATGACTATCCATTTGGAATATTTTCCCCCCAGAAATTGATGTGACAGGATGTATGTCATAGGGTTGCAATCTGACACAATGGTAGTTTTGCGAAGGAGAATATAATGCCGAAATCTCTGTACCGCTTGAACGACTGCTAAAGCCAATTTTTCAACATAAGAGTACTTGCTTTCTGTATCATTAAGATTGCGACTCAAATAATATATAGGATGTTCAATTCTGTCATCTTCTTGCACTAAAACCATACCGATGGTTGTATCTACAGCAGCGAGATACAAGTAATAGTCTTTTTGATAGTTGGGGGCATACATTAATGATTCCTTTATCATGTAATATTTGAGAGCATCAAAGGAAGCTTGCGCAACTTGATCCCAATGGACAGGTACCCCTTTCTTCAAAAGACGTGTATAACCTTTAGCTAGCTCAGCATAATTTGGAATGAACTTCCTCAGAAAGTTTGCCTTCCCTTGAAGTCTCTAGATCTGTAACAGATTTGAAGGTGGAGGCATGTCAAGTATTGTCTAAACCTTTATTGGATCGAGTTGAATTCCATCTTTAGAAATTAAAAAGCCAAGTAAACGACCAGAGCCGACACAAAACACACATTTGTGTGGATTGGGTCTAATCTTGTAGTGTTGACAACGCAAAAATATGGCTCTCAAATGTTGTAGATGATCAGTCTGTTTCGCAAATGAGCAGGCAGATCGTCAAGATATGGTCGAACTATGTTTTTGATGTCATGGAAGGCATAATTCATTGCCCTCTGAAATGTCACCCCTGCGTTCTTCAAACCGAAAGGCAATTTATGATATGCGAACGTGCCCCACGGACATATAAATGTGGTTTTTTGATTAGTCCTCTGGGTCGATATTGATTTGATTGTAGCTGGAAAATCCATCCATGAATGAAAAGATTTCGCATCCGGCACATTCATCAATAATCTGGTCGATAAAGGGTGTAGGATAGTTGTCCTTCGGACATGCTTGATTTACATCCCTATAATCGACACACACTCAAATTTTTCCTTGTTTTTTCATCACTTGAACAATATTTGATACCCAATCAGTGAGAGGTACAGGGTAAATGAAGCCAGTACACAAAATTTTTTCAACTTCTGCTTTAATGGCAGCAGCTTTCTTTGGATGAACAGGTCGAAGCCATTGTCGTACTGGTTTGACATCTAGGTACATCTTGATTTCATGTTCAACAATGCTGGAGTCAATTCCTAGCATTTCTTCATAAGACCATGCAAAGACATCTCTGAATTCGTGAAAAAGAGCACAGTAATTATCTAGTTCTGATGGAGAACGAGATTTGCTGACGTGAATATTTTCTACAACATTGGGTTTGGTCGAAATATTTATGGAGATAGTTTCTTCAATGTTAGACAGATTTCGCTCAGAATCGACCGTATTTACAAAATTTATTAAAAAATCAACGATTGAAGGGTGATTGAGTTCTTTTGAATAATCTTATTTGTCATCTCAAAGATGGGAACGATGATGATAATCTTCCCACGACGTCTCCCCTATCATCATTGATTGGATGATTCCTTCATCTGTAGAATGTATATGAGACCAAGGATCAGAAGAGGTGCCATATTCTAAAGACCTATCTACCCAAACACTCGTTGAGTGCGGATTCGGGTTCGCCACACAAGCCCAGTAGATTGATTGCTACAAAGATTCGATGGGGCTTGGTGGAAGCGCCTCGTGATGATAATCACTCTCAAAATAGTTGGAACTCTTCTTAAACTCAGATGATGTAGAAGAGATCATGTTGCAGGTTTCCACTGTGGCCACTTCCGCGAAACTAGATGGAGACGGGAGGGCAAAAGTACCCATCAAGGAAGGATCTTTTAGGAGACCTACTCCAACATTTTGAAGCGATTGTGAATTTCCATGTATCAATGGAATGCTTCCAATAGCTTGTGAACTATTAGCAAAGAAGGCTAGTTGGTTGATGACTACGATTCAACCTTTGAAGGGAACTGCAATCGTTCGAACATATGTGGACACAACCGCAGCCATAGCATAAACCCAAGGTCTTCCTAGTAAAATATTGTAATCAAGGAGTCCATCAACGACTTCGACTTCAATATCTACTATTTTTCCCCCTAGTTCTACTTGCAAGCTATTTAAAATCCCGTATGGAGTGTACGTTCTTCCATCGAAAGCTTTTAGTGTTGTTGGTGATCGTGAGAAGGGTGGTGAACCAAGAGTTTTCTAGCAACTCATTGACATGATACAGGTAGATGCCCCCTCATCAATAATGGTTCGATGAACATTTTTGTTGAGGGATTTTACCTGTATAAGGAAAGCTAGTTGTGTTGGTAACTGTGGTGTATATCCTATATGATTAAAGACCACAAGATTGGAATCTGTAGGATCGATCCCACCTATCACTGATAACAAAGCCTGTTTTTGGGAGGGACAATTTTGCAATACCTCAAGTGTTGACATAGCGGAAGGTGATTGAGCCAAATCTTCCACTATATTATAATTTTGGGCTGCTCGAGCACGAGGATTAAATGTCGATTTATGTACAACTCCATTTGGTGGCTTAATTCTTAATTCAGGAATAATCGGTGGAACAACTTCTGGTGAAGTCGTTGTCGAAGTAATAGGTTGATCAGTAGCCTGGTTGTTCGACAACGATGGATTATCGTAATATTTATTCCTTGTCGATACCAAAACATCATTTTGCTTATTTGCGATGGATAGCATAAGCACTTGGGATGTGGAAGCATTATCAGTGGCAACCATATGTGTTTCTGGGTTCAGAAACAGATCTGTCAGCATTGCTGAGGTATTCGAAGCCTTTAACAGTTTAGAAACCTCAGATTGATGCAGACAATCTCTCGTAAAATGTTCGTCATTGCATATTAAACATGGATAACGAGGTTTCCTAGCCACAGTAGGGTTTTCAGATGATTTTTCAGGAGTGGAATTCTCCTGTTTCTTCTTATTATTTTTCCCCTTCTTCTTGCCTCCTGGTTGCTTTGGATTTTTTCCCTTGTCAGATGACATGACATTAATCTCAGAGGCAAGAGTATTTTCAGATGAATTTTCATTTTGACTGGAAATAGCAAGAGCTTGACCAGATGGTCCTCTCGTCGTTTGTGTGCTCGAGGAACCGATCATGCCATCGCCGACATGAGAGTCCCTACTCGATTTTGGAGGGGGTGGAATGGTAAAAGCTAGTCTAGGAGCGTTAGGAATCTTGTCATAGAGCGTGCCTAATTGTGTATAAATCAGATCCAAATATTGGGCACGAGCAATGACTTGCTCTTCTGTGACAACTCCTCCTTTCGCCACATCCTCAGTGATAGATGGAAATAAGGACTTAATAAACCACTCAGCTAAAAGCTGATCAGGAACATACATCTTTACCATTCGACGACGATGCTGCCACTCATGAATATGATCAGATATGTGAGTGGAGGTAGTCTGTTTAAAGTTGGTAAGAAGTTCTGTTCCAGTTTCATACCTGATAGGTAACTAAAAGTGGGTTAGAAAGGTAGTGGAAAGAATGGTGAAGTTATCAAAAGAATCTCTAGGTAATTCAATATACCATTTTGCTGCTGGACCAGTAAGCGTTCTCTGGAAAAGACAAAGTCTAATCGAATCATCATTCAGGGTATTGGATGAACACCATAAATGAAAAGTCATTATGTGATTCGACGAGTCTTCTCCTGGATTTCCATTGAACTTTGGAATGTCAGATGGGACTTTATGTGGAATCACCGGCTACCAAGGGGCATACGCAATTGGATCATTTGTGAGTCGGTTCAAATCCAGTAGTTTAAAAGTTGCTATAAATGGCAACTGTTGATTCAGGTTGGGTGGAGCATACCCAGGATAAGATGGAATTGCCTGAGCAATAGGTCTTTGCATACCAGCATAGGGCATCTGTGACTGCTAAACTTAATATGGTTTTTGGACATAACCAGTATAGGGGGTTTTTGATAACCAACTTGGAAACGTGATTGTCCATACCCCGCGAAGCCTTGTTGCCCAGGTCCTCGGTAGGCTTGATATTGACGAAATCCAATTTGAGCTTGTGAACCAAGTCCAAACTGAGGTTGGGTTTGCTGGAATTTAGGTTGTTGATATTGTGACAACCACGGTTGTTGGACCATTTGCTGCTACCCAGTACTGGAAGATTGACCAAGTTGCGGATTAACTATACCCGTTTGTGCCTGAGTCATTCCGGATAAAGGAGCACTAACCTGAGATTGCGGTTGAGCCCCAGAAACAAGTGGTTGTTGTATAACAACCTGAGAAACTGGAGCCTTTTGCCTTGAAACCTGAGGTTGCGAGGTAGAAGGAACAGGTTGAGGTTGAGACACAACAGGTTGCACTTGTGACTACGGCACAGTCATAACGGCAGGTGTAGTGGGAATATTCGACACAGGTTGGATTGGTTGTGTTGGATATACAACCCTTGGTTGATCTGGCAGTATGGGTATCCAACCACTAGATGTAATTCTAGTTTGACCTAAATACTGTGGGAAACTCTCATATGGTTGTCCCCCCAAAAAAGGAGGAAACGGTGAGTAAGCATACTGCTCTCCATATGGCGGTAGTCCAGTGTTTAAAGGATATATCGGTCTTTGATAACTTGTTTGCCAAAATTGATACTGATATGCAGGATCCAATTGTTGAGTTTCCGTTTGAGAAAAACCAGATGGAGTTCCAGACGAGTAAATGGGAGTAGACCAAGGTGCCGAAGCAACCCCTGAGTGGGTTCCAGCTAGTGATTGGTAACCAACCAGAACGGATGATGAACCATATAGATGTGACTCAGGTGTGCAGTAAAAATTGAAGGAGTAGCAGCAGAAGATTCTACCGCAGCTGCATCAAATGACAAATTCCTAGATGTTGATGGTTGTTCAGACATGGTTAACTTATCCAAAAGCTCTCCTAACGATTCGACAGGAACTTGCGATGAAGCAGGATTAAAGGAAGCAAACTGAGGAGTAGCAGGATACAAATTAATCCCAGTTCCAAAATGAACCAGGGTGTCAGATGGAGGATCCTCTACTATCTCCTCTATAGCAATCAGACTAGGTGGAAGAGGTTGACCGTCAGGTCCGTAAAAGATTTCTGGAGCCGAAGAAGGTGTAGTTTCGATAGTGACAGATGCAGGATGGGTGGCAACTTCTGGATATTCAAATTCAAAGTCCAGATGTTCAAGTAAATGAACTTCAGTCTCAAAGGGAGGTTCTTGAACAACTCCTGGTTCAAATGTAACCTCGGTTTGAACTGGGATGGGTTCCGGACCAACTCTAGATGGAGTTGTTTCAGGTTCAGAAGTGTTTACCATTACACTAGGATCAGTTCTAATGTCCTCTAGTAACTGTGAAACTTCCTCTTTAAAGGTGGATGTACCAGAAATAATTGGAGTAACTGGAGTCTCTGACGATGTTGAAACGAATGTTCTAAATAAACTAGATGAACTAGACTCAGTTAAACAAGACCGGTTTGTCCGAATTGGTTTTTCTTCCAGAGGCAAAGATGGTTGACTCACTAATATCCGCGAATGACGAGGTTTTGATTGACTTTCTTCCACGATTGCAGATTACTTGATCAACTTCAAAACCAACTAAGGGAAAATGATGTTATTCATGGCAATTTATTTTAACGACACTTCGACACAACTTTGCTTTTTCAGTTTTAAAGAGTCGAGAAAAAGCTAAAGATGACTCTAGTCGCCTTCGATTTTTAATGAGCCTGAAAGGACAAGTGCTCAGATGGACCTTTTCTTTTAGAGAGTCGAAAAGGAATGAAAGTGACTACTCTAGAGAATCTAGACAAAAAGGTTTACCAGACCAATCGCAAAACTACAATATACACCTTGGTGATAAATTAAAGAGAAATTACCAAGGACTTATGTACGGTATTCAATCTTCCCGAATGTTGTGTTCAGTGCATTGTATGATCAATAAAGTGGCAGACTCGGTTTCCTATGGATAAAGGATTTAAGCCTATTGTGGTCTCCCAATATATACGCGATGGTATGGGGAGCACAAGTCCATGCTAGCACTTGTCGTATCAAAGAGGAGGAATCACCCAACCTTCAATGAAAATGATAGCCACTAGTTTTAACGACGTCAGAACACATCTCTAGCCTAGACCTCTAAATATGTTGCGTTAGATTCCAAAGCATTGTTAAGTTCCTTCAAGTTTATTTCAAAGTTGATCTATCTTAAAAGTTTGCCTTTGATGGTTCACCACGTGATGTATGATCTGAGATTCCTAAAGATGCAATCTACAATGATAAACAATCTTTTTGTTTATTTGACCAATGAAAATCCTAACTACAAAGGATAGAGCATAGAAGCGCTTTTAAAGAAAACAGCAAAGAGAACTCTCTAATGCAATTTCCCTAAATCATCTTTTTCACACAAACCAAAATGCAAAATGAAAATGCATGTATTTGTTTTCGGTTCTCCTTAATGTGAATGACTCAAGAAGGAAAACTAAATGCAGCAATGACTCAAAATTCACTCAAAATGACAATTTTCGACAGTTTTCTTCAAAGAGGGAAAGGAATACTCGAGACGAAACTTTCAAACTTGAAGAAATATCTTTCCGACACTTCGAAAAAACTCAAATAAAATCAAATGCATAAAAATAGTTTAATCGATAAGCTATGAAGGATGATTTTGGGACACTTCACTTTTTCGACGAAAATGGAAGACTTTACGACACATTTTCTATCGAAAGCAACAAATCGACTATCACTACTTTTGACAAAGGATTGTAAATGAAAGACAAACACACAAAAACATTCACCAATCCTAATGTAAATATAGGCTGATCTAAGTGATGTAAGTCGGCTTCAGTGATGAGGTATTGTTCAAATTTAGCAAACAACCAAACAAGCTTGAAAACTAGTCAAAACCCTCAACTCCTAGATGGGAAATTGAGTTCAGTCAATCATTGCACCTGGCATTTACAGATAGTTATATGCATCACACTTTGCACACTCGGGAGGTGAGATGCATATTAAGTCACAGTGAAAGACAGTGCGATGGTCTAGGGAGCGTTTTCTGAAAGTGTTTTGGCTCAAATTTGCAGTAGTTTTCAATGGATCAAGCTTGGTTTTGATGAAAAATGATAAGCAAAGTATAATGGAATGTCATAAGAGGTTACTGAGCTACCAAAATGGCATCTAGATTTGTTTGCAAGTCAAATGTTTAATTCATAAAGCTTCCAGACTGGCTTCAGACTCTGTCTTTAGTTTATATAATTCAACATAGAACAACCAATAGCAAAAAACAATCATCTGGTTTCCCCAGCGGAGTCACCAATTTTTTTTTGAGAAAATTAGTGTCTTTTCGAATGACTAACCCTCTAGGTTTGGTAGCTAACCTAGAAACAACAATTTAAAGCAATTCAATGATCTTTCCTATGAGTGATAGATAAGAGAAAGATTGTAGAGGACCAACCTAGAACTTTCGCTTGATTCCTCACTTGATCTCCCTCTCCTTTGGCTGATCCTGTAACTCCTCCCCATACTTAACACGCTTGGAGAGTACCTGCACAGCTACAGCAACAAAGACCTATCAAAGCATCGTGATCTATCACAACATAAACATTATAGAATTAGATATATAACGAACAAATGAAAGCATTTACAGTTAACACAATCAATTGGGAAAAATCTCGAAGAACTTTATTAATAATAAGGAGAATTACAACCCAGTTGTCTGATCCAGCACCATCCTCCCAGCTTCAATCCTTCTTCACCTCATGAATTAGCAAGAACACACCAACAACAATACAATACTCTCTCCTCAATACTGAAACTAGCAGCACTTCCTTACAATTCACAACAATTCAGCCTTCTGATCTCTTGGATGGGAGATCCTTTTATAGATGATTGCAAGAAGATGAGTCATCAGTGGGGATGATGAATGTCATTCCATTTGTTGAAATTAGTTCCACAAGAGAGGGGAATTGGAGATGGTTTCCTAGTTCCCTTAGTCATCCTTGGGCAAATTCAGAGAGGCAAGTGGCACAGGAGAAGTTTCTAGAAGATTCCATGAGCAACCAACTAACAAACTGTCCCAGAAATATGTCCAACCTTGCCCATCGCACTTACTAAAGGGCCAAATTGCGATGCATATTATTTTGACAGTGTAGCAAGTGAGATGCATCTCACCCTAACACAGGGCTTTCAGATATGGTTTAGTTTAGGCACTTTCTGGATGATTTCTGAGATGAAACTTTTGGGGAATGAGGCATTCAGATGACTTAGTTCTTTTAGGGCATAAAGCAACCATTTTAGGGGTTGATGAACCCTAATACATCAACATGTAAGCTTGGGGTTGATGTGCCCAAATATTTCCATAACAATGATGCAAGTAGAAGCACCTTCATCAATAAAAATCCTACGAATAGTCTTCCTCTTGATAATAACTTGTATCAAGAAGGAAAGTTGATGCGAGATACGATGAATGTGGTTTTCAAGGTCAAAATTAATCAGATTCGAATTTGTAGGATCAATTCCTCCTATGGAGAATAGTAATGATTTCCTTTGTGATGGACAAGTCTGGAGGACTTCCAAACCTGACATCGTCAAAGGCACCTCAGCTAAATCTTCCAAAATTATATAATGTTGAGCAGCTCGGAAATTCATATTATATGATGGCTTCTGAAGAACACCTTTTGGAGGTGGTCGGATAATGGAATAATTACTAGGTCATTCGATATGAAGAGGACCAGAATTGGCCAGAGTGGAGGTAGAAGGCATATTAGTAGCATCATTTTCCACAACCAGTTTTGTAGAAGTCTAATAATCTTTTGATCGAGTAGCAACAGAGACAGGGGTCATTGCACTCATAAAAGCTTTAGAACCTAAAGATGTAGAGGATTGAGGTTGATCTACCAATGAAGTCTATTGTGATGGAAAGGGTTATTTCAACACAGTCAGTGTCCCTAGGGTGCCTTTTAACAGGTGACAAACCTTAGCATGGTGGGGACAATCCTTGGTATAATGATCTTCAACACATATAATACAAGAATATTTCAGCTTGTGTTTAGGTGCATCATCAATAGATGGTTTAGGAGGATCCTATTTTGGGGTATGAGATTTAGCCTTACCTTTACCCTTCTTTTTTCCTTTTGAGGCGTTTTCTGCTATGGTAGATTGGAAAAAATTCATCTCATAAGTTTTACCAACATTTTTGGGAGTATTCGAAGGAGGAGAAGGCACAATAGTCAGAGTATATTTATGCCTCGTAGAAGAAGAAGAACCATTACTACAAGTTTGAGATACTGACCTAATAATACCATCAACGGGTGGCATCTGTCCAGGTTTATAATATGCCAGATCAGTTGAAGGTCCTGGAGCATCTGGTAAGATATCATAAAGCATGCCAAATTGAGAATATACCAAATCCGAGCATGGGCGATTGCTTGTTCTTCGGTCACACAACCACCCATAGATATGTCTTTGGCGATTTGATTAGCGAATGACTTAGTAAACCATTTAGTTAAAATACCATCGGGGATTTCAAACTTAATAAGGCAACCCCAATGTCTCCATTCATGCATGTGATAGGAGATCTGGGTAACAATATTATGCTTCAAAGATCTTAGGAGATGGGTACCTGTTCCATATCGAATTGGTAGCTAGAAGTAAGTAAGAAAATCCATAGCCAAATTGTTGAAATCTTTAAAGGCACCTCGAGGTAACTCGATGTACCATTTGGTGGCAACACCTATTAGGGTTCGCTGGAAAAGACACAATCGAATGGAATCGTCACCCAAGAGTTGGACAAACACCATAAATGGTAGGTCATGACATGAGCTTAGGGGTCTTCTCCAAATGTCCCTTTGAATTTTGGACAATCGCTAGGAATTTTGGTAGGAACTAGAGGCCAATACGATGAATGAGGTATTGGGTTGTTTGTGAGCCTTGACACATCCAGTAACTCCAAATTCACTAAGAATTGTAATTGAGGATTAAAAGTCATGAAAGGACTTTGATAAGGTCTATCTTGAGTATTCCAACCTTGTTGGTATTTATTTTTCCCCCATAGTGGCAGATTTTGACCATAGGGATTTTGATACTGCCCCCACTGGGAGGAATTTTGGACATACAAAGGTTATGTTTGTCCCCATAGAGGTGGGTTCTAACATAGGTCATTGAGAACCATAAGGGGGATAAAAAACCTGTGAGGAGTATTGAGCATAAGGTTGTTGATGCAACAGTTGACCTTGTTGATACAATGATTGACCTTTCTGCTGCAATGTTTGACCTTGCTGCTGCAATGGTTGACCTTGTTGATACAAGATTTGACCTTGCTGCTACAATGGTTGTTGATAAGACCCTTGTTGCATGTAAGGTCCTTGTTGTAAAAAAGGTCCTTGTTGCTGATAGGTTCCTTGTGGGATTTGATAGGTTCCTTGCTGTAAAGGATTACCAACTCTTAAAGCATAAGTTCCAGAAGCAGACTGAAACTGACCAGATGACCCAAATGAGGGATTAGGACCAGACTGCATTTTGGATCCTGCCTATTGATTGAAAGGTGGGTTTTGAGGTTGTTGTGAACCATAAGGAGGGTAGGGTTGTTGGTAAGGTATTTGAGCCGAAAGAGGTTGCTAATAAGGAATTTGACCAGATCTAGAAGGAATACTACCAACAGTTTGACTTTCTCCCATAGCGTGAGTTTGGTATCCACTCACATAGGTTCCACTAGAAAAAGGAGGTACATATGGAGGAGGTGGTTTCCCCCTATGTGGTAAGATAGGGGTGGTGCACGTAGCCCACTCAATGGAGGAGGTGTAACCATTGTAGAGGTCGAAAGAGGAGTTGAAGAACCTATAGGGACATTAACTGTCCCAACTATAACTATAGGTTGAACGAGAACCAAAGAAACCACAATTTGAACAAGAATTTGGGAAGCCACGTTTAAAACAAACGGGATAGAGGTAAGCATAATTCCAGATGACCATTTCGGATGATGATAAAGTGAAGATGCACTTGGAGTACATGAAACTAAATGACCAAGAGAAGTATAACCTAGCGGCCATAAAGGTTCACTACTTTCAGGTGGTGGAGTTGGCCCACCCCACATATGAGGAGAAGACACATATGGAAAGACTTCAAGAGGAAAGTGATATTCAAATTCATCACCAAGACCCAGAGTATGAGTGGCTGAGATTTCCGGAGGAGGATCTCAAGGAGAGGTTAGAATCTCACCTTTTGGTGCCATGGATGGAAACTGTTGGTGAGGATGAATCCACGATGATTGAGGAGAAAGTTCCAAAGGTACGCCAAGATTATCCAACAAACTATATGGGCATTGAGGAGATATTATCAAAGGATCTTAAAGCGGATTCATGGGAAACAACAAAAATTGTCGAGGAACCTCAAGGCTTTTTGGGTAAGATTCCTGAGATGATGAAAATGAATCTCGAGGTGGAGGACAAGAACCAAGGGGCTGAATACTCGGGACAATGCCAAGTTCAAAACCTTGACCTTGAAGTGACAATGGAATCTCAGGTAGGACTCCTTGTGGTGACCCTTCAGTGTCAGATTGTGAAGGGGATATGTGAGGTGAACTCGGAAGTTCTGCCACGATGACATTTTCTCAAAAACAAAAGGAGAGGAGATGATTTATTTTGAGTTTCAATTAAAATTTACCATTAATAAGGCATAATGAGGCCAAGGAGAACTCCATGGGTAAGACATGTTACCATGGGAAAGAGAGGGTTTACCAAGTATCCGTGAACCACAATATACACCTTAGCCAAACCAAGGACTTAACGTACGATGGCCAATCTCCCCAAATTTTGTGTTCGGTGTATCATGTTTACAAGCTGGCATACTTGGTTACCTATGGCTAAAGGATAGAAATCTAGTGGGGTCTCCTAATATATACACGACGGTACGGGGAACACAAGTTTGTGTTAGCACTGTCTAATGCATAAGCGTTCGATGAGAGTGTTCCCATATACTTGCCATACGTGGAGCGCCTATGATATACCCGAGAGTACTGGAGAACGTTTGTATTTATTTCCATACGTGGAACGAGATTTGACCCTGGGATACAATGTTGGTAGATAATGACAACTGCTAGGTTTATAGATGTCGAAACACGTCTCTAGCCTAGACCTCTAAATGTTTTTGTTAAGTTCCAAATGATCCTTAGGTTAATTGAGTAAATTTTAACATTTATCTTGAATTATGTTTCAATTTTGGGCTCAAAACGATGTCACTTGAATCCCTAAGATGCCACTATATGAGAAAAGTAAAACTTTTCACTTCGATGAAATCTAGACTAATTAAGGGAAGAAATTTCAATCAATAATGCATCAAACAACATGCCTTCCACTAACTTTCACTATCTTTTTCCAAATGAAATGCTCAAAAGTAAAAATGATCTTCACTTTTCACTATCCTAAATGAAACTTTTCAGAAGCAAAATGATTTTAAATTTTACTAAGATGCACTTATATAAATGATGTTTTTATTTGATTTTTGAATTCTCTAATGCAACTAAAACATTAAGTAAAGAAAAATGAAAATTTAATTCAAATGCTCTAATGCAACTAATGCATCAACCAAAGAAACACCAAATCCAATTAAAAAGCACCTAAATGAAAATACCTTTCACTTTTTCTTTATTTTGAACAAAATAAACAATACACTCCTTTTAGCTTGAAAATCAAACAATGTAATCTATACTTGATTCAAAACAAAGATGATTTTCAAATGGAAATGACATAATGCAACTTGAAAAGCAACTTTTTGAAAGACAAGCTAAAACAAATGTAAGCTGACGTTTTCAATGATTCCACAGAAAACAAGACTCAATCAATCAACAAACTAGTATTTCAATGACACACCAAGCAGTAACTAATGATTAATTGACCTAGAAACCCTAGAACTCAATCAAATTCTCACTTCAAGCACTTCAAAGCCAAAGAGACTAATTTTCTAATTTAACAAGACAATCATACAAAAACACTGGCAAATCCAGACTCAGAGGACAGGAAAAGGCCTTCAGAGGCCAGGACACACTGGATCATTGGGTAGAAACCCTAATTTCTCTCAAATTTCTAAGATCAGTGCAGATGGCATAGCCAAAACGTGTTGAAATTGGCTTCAACGTGACTATTTCAAGTAAAAACATGTAGACTTCGTGACTATTTAGGTAAAAAACAAGTTGGGTGAGAAACTTGGGAAAAAATAAAAAGAATTTCAATAAAGAGTCTAGACCTAACACTCTAAAGAAGTGATCATCCAATGTGCAAACCTATACAGACCCAAACTAACTGATAATTCAATGGTCAGTCAAAGTGATAAAAAGAACAAATCAAGAAAAGAGATCAAAGAGGCTATAGCTCCCCCAGTGGATTCACCATTTTGTTGTGAAGATAAATCCCCTCTACGGATAGAGGCGATCTCTCTAGCCCAATAAGTGGGTTTAGCAACAAACTGAACACAATAATGCAAACATTCCTATCTTATGTTTAAAAATGCAAAGAGAGAGAGGAACCTATCTTGCTCTGATGTTAATTGGTCAATCCTTTGGTGATGAATTCGATCCCTTAGCTTCCAAGCTCGCTCCTTGCTTGTTCCTTACATCCGAGTACCTGCAAGAGAGATCAAAGGACAATACAAGATACAAGAGCATACATAGTGTATATCAAACATAAACTACTTGATAGATCAAGGAGTATCAAGATAAATGCATAAATATTTAGACATTTATGGAAAGTGAACATCAAATGTATATATTAATGAATCAAAAAGGGAAGCCTACAACCATTGCCTTGATTTTGGAGACCTCCTTTTGGTGGATGTCCAAGTCCAAGCCAATACTCTTCAAGCACTCCTTCTCCAAGTTAGATGGGAAACATTTAGGCATAACCTCAACATAGGAATGCATGCAATCATTAACCAACCATTTGGGGATGGAGGGGATTTGATTTATAGGAAGGGAGAGGGAGTTAGGGATCCACAAAAGAGGGAGGAAGTTCCAAATATCAATGGGAAGGCCCTTAAAGGTAGTATCAAGAGCTGCAAATGGGAGAGCTCGACCATATCTTGTTACACAGTAATTTGTCACTATCCTCATCTCAGTCCCTCTTCTGTGTCATGTATCAAATACACAGGTCCATATCTTCCCCTTACTGCTTGGAAAGATTATCTAGTGTCATTTAGGCGATTTTACTTTGTCTTTTGCTTAAGTAAGATCGTCGTTGAAGATAGCCTAACAGTCGCGACGACATCGCTGATGTTCTAGCTTTGTACCCATGACTATTTGGCTTTCATCTCGGGTTGCTAGTTTAATTCTCGCGACGACTCCTGAAATTGGACCGTCTCTGAAAACATGTGTACTTTAGCAACTAGTATCTAGTTGTCAGTGTAACACCTGTGACGACGTCTCTAGTTGTCAGTGTAACACTTGCGACGATGTCTCTAGTTGTCAGTGCAACACCTACGACGATTCTTGTAAAGTTGTTTTTACAACTTTACCCCCTGAATCCACCAGTCTTATTTATCCGCTGTTGTTTCTTGTCTCTCATTAGCTTGTTTTGATTTCTTTTGGTTAAGGTACTTGTCACACGGAATTTGTCAAGGGTGTGGACACGACTGACCTTCCTAGAAGTCTAAGACATTCTAATGACAAACAAGACAAAATGGAGTGATCTTTCTCTAAATACACCTTTTACAACATGAAAACTACAAGTGTTTAGGCTTACCTTATTCCAAAACGCTGTTGTTGAAGTCCGTTCTTGACGATCCGGATGAGCTCCTCCTTCAAGTCAATTCCTGCAACCACAAACAATCAAACAATTACCAAGCACTTGCATTTCATATAATAAAACATATATTCAACATGCAGACCAAGGAACACATGAAATAACTCATTAACACAAGCTATTGAGAAAAATAAACCAGTTTGTATTAATAACGAAACAAAGAAACTCTTACAACCTGGCCTTGGTGTTGTGCAAGTTCCTCCCAGGGTCCATCAAGGGTTTTCCTCTACTTTGACAAAGCTCACCCTCTCCCAAGTAGAATCAAGTGAAGACAATCTCTCCTCACAAAGGCTCTAATGGAAGACCTAAATCCTGCAGCATTTACCCAAAGAAAATGTATAGCTCCAACCTCTTCTCCTTCTGGCTCAATGCCTTTATTTATAGTGTTGTAAAGAGGTTATTCAGGTCCACTATCAATGGGATCATCCCCCTCTTTGGGTGGGATAGCTCCCTTATTGATGGGATAAGTTCCCCCTTAATAGAGATACATGAACCAACTGGAGGCGCATCCATTTCATCAAACCGACCTCTAGAATGTTCTAGAAGTAACCACAAGTAACTTTTTCAAGATAAAACTCGCGCATTTTTCCTTTTACAGAGGGACGCACCTGTCCCTTAACATACAGAGCGTCCATGGACGCAGATTTTGTGAACATGGTCAGCGTCCCCGCAAGTAAGGCTAGAGAGAACCTGCGACCCCAGAGATAAACATAGTTTTTACAAGACTTTCTCTCTTCTTTGAGTTTGAGATGGATAACAGAGGCATGAGACTTGCCTAAGAGGGTAGCATGACTGTTGATTTGAGCCATACTAACTGTAAGTAGTCAAGGTGACATTTTTTAGTGTAACAGTACTGTCTCTTTGGTTTCATTGAGTGAGTCTTGTGTTTTTAGACCGTGTGACCTAGCTCTTTAGAGGCTTCGTCGAGAAACTGTTTGTCTGGGTTGCTTGTCTATCCAAGGTTCATTCGCAACCGTCTTATTGATATGCTTGAAGTTTTTGCCACTTGTTTTGCTGGTTGATTTTTAGTGTTGATTATTGAACCAATTTTTGATATTGATTCGATTTCTTCACTACCAAGCATAGATCACAATTGTTTGGATCGAACAGTTCACACTTTCTTGTTTGTCTCTTTAAATTCAAAACAAAAAAAAAAATTAAGGGATTTCATTCATTTGATATACGAAAGTGAAAGTATATGTGCATTTCAAATTTTCATGTCTGAGAAATTTTAAAGAGAACTCTAAATCTTTCATTAGTAGTATCGATGCATCGTGAGATTAGTGTATTGATGCATTGTGTTTCTTAGTGTTTTAATTCTCTTGTGTTTGTTTGGGGACGAACTTTCTACCTTCCTTTAAGTAGGTGTTCATCGAAATGAAAGATGCTTTACTCATTCTAGTTGCATCCTAGGGTTTTTGATATACATTCGGTAGGGCCTGAAAACTGAAACTTAATTCAAGATCAACTCTAAAATCAATTGAATGAACTTAACAACGCATTGGAACTTAACGCACATTATTTAGAGGTCTAGGCTAGAGACGTGCTCTGGCGTTGTTAAACCTAGTCACTATTGCTTTCGCTTAAGGTTGGGTGATTCCTCCTTCTGTGACTCAATAGCTGCCTAGTACGGACTTGTGCTCCCAGTACCGTCGAGTATATATCGGGAGACCCCACTAGGTTATCATCCTACATCCATAGGAAGCCGTGTCTGCCGCCTTGCGAACCGTAACGCACCGAACACAGCATTCAGGAAGATTGACTGCTGTACGGAAAGTCCTTGGTCATTTCTCTTTCATTTGATCACCAAGGTGTATATGCAGTTTTACGGTTTGTCTGGTTAACCTTTTGCCTAGTTCTCCAGAGTAGTCACTTTCGTTCCTTTTCGACTCCTTAAAAGAAAAGGTCCATCTGAGCACTTGTCCTTTCAGGCTCATTAAACCTCGAAAGAGATAGAGTCACCTTTTCGTCCTTTTCTCGACTCTTGAAACATGAAAAGGTCCAGTTTTGCTTTTGTGTCATAAAATTTACCGCTCGCGAAATATTCTTGGTAACAGTTCAAGTTCTTGGTTATAGTACGAGTGTTTTTCAGGCTCGTTCCCGATGGCAACTTTCCCCGAGTCTACTGGCCAAGGTCCTCCCCCAAATGGAAATCCTAGTCTGTTTCCGCCTTTTGGAAATGTCGGTGCTCCGTATATGGCAACATTGTCCTTGCCTGGGTTAACCATCGGTTTTCCCGTTTGGTTGTTTTCAACCTCGGTGGTCCCAAGTGTCATGACTCCTGTTCCACCGTCTCCTTCGTCTGAATCATGACACGATGATTCCAAGGTTGAGCTTGTGCCTTCTTCCCCTGTTCCTTCATCTTCATCTCCTACTTCGCCTGGTGAAAGTTCCACATCTAGTAACCAGGAGACTAAGAAGAAGAAGAAGAAGAAGACAAAGAAGAAGAAGAAGTCCGATCAATGCGAGACCACCCGTGCAACTATTGCTCTGAGTACATCTCAGGTCGGAACACCTTCTGCTCCTCCATGGAAGGTTAAGTTTCCTTGTAAATTGTGCAAGGGTGACCATCTTCTTTGTGATTGTCCTAGTATTCCTAGGATCTTAGAAGTATGGTCTCATAATCTGGCTTGTCCGTCATCGTCCTCTGAAGCTCATGTCGATGTTCAATCCTCAATTGGCAGTGATAAAAAGAAAGGGAAGATTCAATTCCCCTGTAGGCTATGTGAAGGCAACCATCCCCTTCACCTTTGTCTGCTCATGGATAAAGCTTCAACTGTTTTGGAAAGTCTTACAGCTTCTTCGCCTCCACTTCCAGTTGGTTATCAGAGGCTATCTTCAGACCCTCTCCTGGTTGACAAAAAGATTAACTTAGATTCTTCTCTTGTCCACCCTTTGTTGTTGGGAAAAGTATCCAATACGGAATGACCCTATCCCACTCTAAGGGTGATAGTTCCTTAGCAACAATCAAAGAAAAGCTATCTAAGATTACTTCTTTATGAAATGTAAGAGAGGGGAGAAAGAGATCCACTAACCGATGTCTTTCGCTAATGGTTGATTCAATCTTCTCTCCTTGCTGCTTGCCCCCAGCTCCTTGCTCTTTCACTGGCCCAGCTACACCAAGATCCTGCAAAATGGCAAGAGAGGGGAACTACAAGAAGCATACATTCATAATTGATTCAAGGATTAGAATAAATCAAATACACAAGTATAACAATACACCATTGAGACACATGCATATAGAAGAACCTCAAATGCTTTATTAATGGAAGAAGTAAGGTTCAGGAAGTGATACAACCATAAGAGGCCCAATCCAGCATCACCTTCCCAGCAGAAAGAAATCTCCTCTTCACCTCCTTCAAAGCAAATCACCCAATAGTTCTAAACTTAAACCAACAGCAATTCTTTACATTCACAAGATTCCAGCCTCTGGATCTCATGGGAGAGAGATCCATATATAGGAGTTTGGAGAGAGGATGAGTTAGCCTGAGATGTGACTAGTGTCCTCTCCCACTCCAGTTCTTCTTAAGTTCTTGAGTCCACTTGGAGGTTCTTGCTTCCACTTGGAGATCTAGAACCTCTTACTCATCACCAGTCGAATTCTCTGATCCAAGTGTCATTTTGGAAGCTTCCTGGGCATTGACACCTTGAGGAATGACTTTGCCACATGTCCAAACTTGCCCAGCGCAGGTAGCCTTCTTTTCAGTTGACATTCAACGCAGGTAGACAGTGGAGCACTTGACAGTCAGCGCAGATGCTCAGTGGAGCAGTTGACATGATCCAGAATTGCCTTGTTTTTGAGTGTTTTCAGGTGGAGAACTTTTGTTCAGTGCTGTGGTTTGTTGACCTTGTTCCCCTAGGGGTAGGAACAACATGTTTAGGGACTTTGGATCCCTTAGATTATGGACATTTCATGCTTCATGCTGTAAGGCACAAAAATGTCTATAACAGTTGCCCCCTAAAGTATGAGGTCGTTTATCGGGTGAAATGCTTTATCAGGAGGATCCGAAGTTCATTCAATCGCTGAGAGGTGACTTGTAATAAGATACAATACAATACATTATTTTTCATACTGCTTTCATGATCTAGCTGAGGCGGGCATTCCCATGCTCAGCTTTATAAATTCATTTTTGTACATAGAACAGACGATCGTCTGATGGTAGACTGATAATTTTGGTGAAAATTATCATCCTTTGAGTAGGATGATCATCTGCTACAATGATGTACATGTCAAATGTTTTTATTTTTCCTGAATATATATCGCAGCACGGATGGATGAAACTAGATCTGGGGTCTTCAAACTCGTTCGATCTTCACTCTAAGTACAAGTCGATCCATGTGAGAATTGCGCTGAAGTCGAACATGGAAAGACATCGCTTGATTACCAGTCAATGATGTGAACCGTTAACAAGCGCGAGAGGAATCACCGATAATGATAATGACCCTCAAGGTACTGCAGTACAATTCACGTGGTGTGAATAAAGGACTTGGCGTCGAACACCACGCAAAATCTTCTGGTCGAAGGTCATTGATGTATACCTGTCGCCGGAAGTGAGAAACTTGCCATTGAGGCATGCAAGCTTCAAAGTATTGAGGGGGTTGTTCCTAGATCAACTTCTTGGATAATGAGCTGAAGTCGACAAGAAGCAATCCGTCAAAGGAGGGCCTTAATGAATCCCACATCAGTGACACGGAACGGAGCTAATGATTGTGATGAAGGTGAAAACGATCTGTGAAATATGATTCAGGGTGGCGGTCATGAAAGGATGAAAGATGATGTATGGTAGTGGATGGGACATGGTTGACTCTTTCTGAACAACATCTCTTGAACATATAACGACACTGATGCGATGGATCGGTAGAATTACCCCAAATGTGGATGGTTTGGCGAGACCATGGTGATGAGACCGGTGAATGAAACAACCCAACCTGATGTGGTACGGAGGAAAAGTGTCATGTTCAAGAGCGACTTGCTACCATTAAAGCTTTGAGGTTCTCCCAATTTTTCCCCAGTCATTTCTGACCAGTACCTCTTTATTTTTGTCAAGCTTGAGGAGGATAACATATGCTTGTTCTATAACCTACCCTTCGGGCAAGCCCATCACTATGTTTTAACGAGCTTAGCGATAGGGAAACTCGTTCTCGTCTAAAGACAAGTTTGTCGCTATTTAATCATTTTAACGAGTCTAACGACAAGGAAAACTCGGTCCTTTTCATTTTTAGAGAGTCTGAAAAGGTACATAAAGTTAACTCCGAAATTTCTTTTTCGTCATCTAATCCCTTAAGTCCGAAAAAGTATAAAAAAATATAGAAGGGATGAGTTTTCGATAACTTTAACGAGCCGAATAAAACAAGCGCTCGACCTTTTTGTGCAATAATCCCTCAGGTCCAAAAAGATTAAAATCTAGAGGAGGGATAGCTCTTCCAGTCCTTTAACGAGCTGGAAGGCCAAAACTCGGCAATCTTTTCATATTTTACGAGTCAGTTGAAAAGAGCTTAAAGAAGACTCGTCTTTTGAGGAACGAGTGATAAACAGGGACAGCAACTGATTCCAGGTACAGGTTGGAATTTTCCAATCACGGCAGTGTCACAAGGATGGCTAGGTGAAATCACTCTTCGCAGCTGTTCCTAAAAATGGGTAAACAATCATATGGAGGTGAACGATCGGCCAAATGAAAGTGGAGGTGGCAGGTGCAAACACGACCAAGGCTTTTTATGGCTGATAAATTTACGATCACAGCGGTTATTTACCAGGATGGGTTCATTTTTTAGTTAAAAATGAGCTTAAACTCTGGAGGAAACATTGCTCACTGCTTATATTTATTTTTTAACGAGCATGAAGACCACGTTAAAACTACTCGGATCTTGCGTTTATTTTTTAACGAGCATGAACTTTATGCTAAAACTGCTCGATTTACCAGTCGTAAGATAAGAAATGTCCCCTCAAGATTCTATTTTTTATGGAGCTTCATCTCACTAAGCTTTGCTCCGCTCCTTTCTTTATGCAAGTTCGGAAACAGCTAATCCTACGAGTTTAAAGGGTTAGACCTACAGGTTTAAAGGGAGGACCTAAAAATTTAAAAAATAAATAGTCGCCCCTTGCTTGCACTCCGAAAGGTTTGCATGCCCCCAGGTATAAAATACAATTTCGAGGTTGCCCCTCCTCCTTCTCACCTCTGCTTTTCTTTGGGTGTTCACAGCTACTTGTCGTCTTGCTAGTCCAATTTTAACGATACTTGTCTTCTCGTTAATTTTAACGGGTCTATACGATACTTGTCTTCTCGTCAGCCCAACTTTCAACAGATTTTTCGCAAGATCGTAAGAGAACAGCTACTTGCGACAAGAGAGCAACTACTTGCGACAAGAGAAGAACACTACTCAAAGACAAAACATTTGTGTTACTGAGGGAGGCTTACCTCTTTCTGGTTACCCAAAGATTGTCCTGTTATTTTTTCAACAAAACACTTCCTCGGCAATGTCTACCGAAATAGACAAGGGTGAATGACTGTTGTCAAACACGTAACTTTGACAAAAGAATCTTATTCCAGAACAACCCCTCTTCCAACCACGGACTAGTCATATTCTCTCGTGGAAATTCTATCTTATACCCAAAGTTCTCTCTGCCCAACGCAGACCAGGATGCATGCCCCCTGGGTTCCAGTCCCATCTTTCCGAATCACTCGCACTCATCAAGAAGGAGGACTGGGGGTGGAGACATTTCTTGATTGAATAGACCATTCAGGGTTGGTATGTGACTATTTGCGATGCGTGATCTCGGAAATGAAAGTTGGTCTATGAGCTTGACCATTCTTCCTTCGTGTGGAAAACACATTACTCTAAAGAGTGAGGAGACTATTGCTCCCATGCAATATATATAGTCTCGTCCAAGGAGTAGGTTATAATCCAAGGGTCCTTGAACGACCATAACGTTCACTTGAACGTCCTTCCCTTTCAATGTAATGGGCACATTGGGGAGGATCCCTAATGGTCGACTGGTTCCTTTATCGAAACCCGAGAGATTTCTTATCTCAGGCAAAAGCGCCGGGGAACCCAGTGCTTTCCAAGCAACAGAGGAAAGGATACTCACAGATGCCCCTTCATCAATGATAGTGCCAGCCATTACCATTCTGTATATTTGGACTATGATTTTGAATGGTATACTGGCTGGCAACCAGGGTCTGCCTAGTTGGTTCCAATCAAAGGATACAACCAGGTTGCTTGGTGGTGGGACCGAATACATGGCCGGATATGACCCTGACGATGTTCCTTCCTGCGATAAAGGAATGGGCGCATTGCCCTGACGCTCGTCAGAGTCTGTGTTGATGAAAATAATCTGGATGGTGTCATCCTTCTTCTCTTCAGTGAGGGTGTCATTTGAAGATGAATCTTCAGTGACGGTGTCATTTGAAGATGAAACTTCTGAAGGGAGAACCGGGTCAACTGCCATTTCGACCTTTGGAATTTCGTCCGGTTTGGATTCAGTAGGTTCATTTTCAATGACTGATGCTTCAGCTGACCACTTGAGTGGGCCAGCTGTATTCTCAACCAACGAAGGACTTGGCACGAGTTTTTTGTATCCAGGAGGAAGTCTCAACGGTGAAACCGGACGATCTTCCAAAACTCTCTTCGCTTCGTCTAAGAAGGGACAACGGTGGATGGCGTGATCGCCTTCACACAGTCTGCAGGGGGATCTTGCTCCCCCTCTCTGTCTTGAACCTTCACTTTCGCTGGTTGACGGTAAGCATTCAACACGGCTATCAGAGGTTGATGCTCCCGAACTATGCAAACGAGGGGACCAGTCCCTTAGTATCCGGGGAATACAGGGACAATCTCTATGGAAGTGGTCTCCTCTACATATGACACATGGCGATTTAGGCCCGGTCTGTGCTGTGTGTGGATTTTTGTCAGATGTCTTTTGCTTGCCCCCAGTCGCCTTAGGCTCCTTCTTCTTCTTCTCTCTCTTCTTCTTCTCCTTCTTCTCCATGGGAGCTTGGCTTTTGCCGGCTCTACCTTGTGAAGATGAAGGATTGGAGGAAGAGTTATAGGAAGTAGAAGGCTGGTGGGTAGCTCTAGACTCATCTAACTGTTGACTCGACTGTTCAGGAACCATGGTGTTCTGAACTACATTGGTTGAGAATAGCCAGTTTGGCAGGCCAATTGTCAGTCCTGGAAGCGACAATGTGGCCATGTGGGGCGCACCAACTTCTCCCCAAGAGGAGAAAGGACTAGGATTTCCATCATGGGGAATTCCTTGGTTGGTGCGTTCCATGTTCTCAACCTACAGATCAACGCAGGAATAGGAGGTGATTATGTTCTGTTTTAAAATAAATTTTATAACGACGCTTTAGACACAACTTGCTTTTTCACGTTTTAAGAGTCGAAAAAAAGCTAAAGATGACTCTAGTCTCCTTCGATGTTTTAACGAGCCCGAAGTGACAAATGCTCGGATGGACTTTTTCAGTTATAGAGTTTGAAAAAGGCCAAAAGAAACTACTCTGCAGTTCTAGGCAGAGGGTGTGCCAAACTTTTCGCAAAACCACAGAATACGTTTTACGGTACGGGTGGTCGATCTTCGTGAATGCTGTGTTCACTGCATTGCGATCAGTAGGGCGGCCGACACGGCTTCCTATGGATAAAGGCTTTGTTCCTATAGGGGTCTCCCAATATATACGCGACGGTACGTGGGAGCACAAGTCCGTATTGATACTTATTGCTTCACCGTGGAGGAATCACCCAACCACTCAACGCTAAGATATCACGTTTAACGACGCTGGAACACGTCTCTAGCTTAGACCTCTATATGTTTGTGTTATGTTTCAAAGCGTTGTTATGTAAATTCAATTTATTTTAGGTTGATCTTGTTTAGCAGTTTGCCTTTATGGATCACCACGAGATGTATGGTACAACTCCTAAATGCAGTCTAAAGATGAGAAACAAGCTTTTTCAATCTTTTCAACTTATGAAAATTTTAACTATTGAGGGAAAAGAAAGACATCATCTTTTCACACAGATCATAGAGCACACACTAATGCACTTTTTCCTAAATCAACATGCAAGCTGTCAAAATGCACATGCACAATGTAGGTATTTCGTTTCTCTTTCTTAATGTTGGTGTACTACAAAAAGAAAGCTGTTGTATAACTTTGAATTCAATTTCAAGTGAAAGCAAACAAGCTTTTGTCCAAAATCAAAAGACACCTTAAGATTTACTTGTTTCAACACTAGAAATACATAAATTCAAACCATATGACGAAAGCAAAAGCTCAATCAGCTATGAATAGCAAACAAACTAACTCTTAAGATCAGAACGACACTTATCACAGGTCTAGATCTAAGAGGCCACAGCAAGACTAGTTCAATTTCGTTATGGGAAACTGTAAATGATGTAAGAAATACACAAAGAAAAAATACAGTTTCTTTATACAACCGAGGCGGAATAGTGGCAAAGAAAGGTGGTTTCAGATAGGTACATTGACTGATAACAGGCTGCAAAAACAGGGATGAAAGCAGGGCAACAGAAAGCAGAGAACCCCAGTTGCACAAGGCCACACTGGTTCAGCGCAGGTAGAACACTGTCAGTTTGACATTCAGCGCAGGTAGCCCCTTCGGGACCTGCGATGAAATGCAGACTGCCTTCACAGTGCCTGCAATGAAAAGAGAAACTCTCGTTTCTCTTGGTTTTCGGGTCACAGATTGCTCAAAAATCAACAGTTTTTGGCCAAATCAAAGCTACCAATCAAGTACACACTAAAGGATGATTCAAAGGAGGATGAAAATCTATCACTAAGAGCTGTTCAGAGTCCTTGTGGATCAGCTCTTCAAATCATAAACATGCCCAGAAACTGAGCTAGAGTAGCTGCCCTCTACTTTGCATTTGAAAGATCTAAGTGCAGTTCGATTCGGTACTCCCTGTGTTTAGGAAATGAATAGCAAAAACACAAACAATCAACAAGATACGATCCCCAGTGGAGTCGCCAATTTGTTGTTGGGAAAAGTATCCAATACGGAATGACCCTATCCCACTCTAAGGGTGATAGTTCCTTAGCAACAATCAAAGAAAAGCTATCTAAGATTACTTCTTTATGAAATGTAAGAGAGGGGAGAAAGAGATCCACTAACCGATGTCTTTCGCTAATGGTTGATTCAATCTTCTCTCCTTGCTGCTTGCCCCCAGCTCCTTGCTCTTTCACTGGCCCAGCTACACCAAGATCCTGCAAAATGGCAAGAGAGGGGAACTACAAGAAGCACACATTCATAATTGATTCAAGGATTAGAATAAATCCAATACACAAGTATAACAATACACCATTGAGACACATGCATATAGAAGAACCTCAAATGCTTTATTAATGGAAGAAGTAAGGTTCAGGAAGTGATACAACCATAAGAGGCCCAATCCAGCATCACCTTCCCAGCAGAAAGAAATCTCCTCTTCACCTCCTTCAAAGCAAATCACCCAATAGTTCTAAACTTAAACCAACATCAATTCTTTACATTCACAAGATTCCAGCCTCTGGATCTCATGGGAGAGAGATCCATATATAGGAGTTTGGAGAGAGGATGAGTCAGCCTGAGATGTGACTAGTGTCCTCTCCCACTCCAGTTCTTCTTAAGTTCTTGAGTCCACTTGGAGGTTCTTGCTTCCACTTGGAGATCTAGAACCTCTTACTCATCACCAGTCGAATTCTCTGATCCAAGTGTCATTTTGGAAGCTTCTTGGGCATTGACACCTTGAGGAATGACTCTGCCACATGTCCAAACTCGCCCAGCGCAGGTAGCCTTCTTTTCAGTTGACATTCAACGCAGGTAGACAGTGGAACACTTGACATTCAGCGCAGATGCTCAATGGAGCAGTTGACATGATCCAGAATTGCCTTGTTTTTGAGTGTTTTCAGGTGGAGAACTTTTGTTCAGTGCTGTGGTTTGCTGACCTTGTTCCCATAGGGGTAGGAACAACATGTTTAGGGACTTTGGATCCCTTAGATTATGGACATTTCATGCTTCATGCTATAAGGCAGAAAAATGTCTATAACACCCTTCTCTTCCCGAACCTGGCTGTGCTCAACCCGTTCTTGACCAACCATTGGTCGGAAAGAGTGTCGACTTGGATTCACCACCAGTGCCCACTCTGTTCCCGATGAGCATCATGATTATACTGCTCATGTTCTTCTCATCTCGTCAGATTCTCCTGAGTCCGAGAACGACCCTCCTATCCCCACTGATTAAGAGAGTCCTTCTTCGGTTCCTATAGAGCATGGGGGCAATCATATGATACCCCCACCAAGTAGTTCCATTGTTTCCTTTGACTGGAGTCACTTGACTACTTTTTGCCCTCCATCCTATTTGCCTTTCCAGATTACAGTACATGCCTATGATAAGGCAGTACCTGGCACTGTCTTGGATGAGGGTGTGTCGGTTAGCCTCATGCCTTTCACTACTTGGCAAGCTTTGGGTTCCCCACAGCTTGTGCCAGTCACGCAGAATCTGTTGGCATTTGACAAAGGAACCAGTCAACCTTTAGGGATCCTTCCGAAGTTCCCTGTTACTTTGGGAGGCAAAATCGTCTATATAGATGTGATGGTTGTCCAAGGGGCTTTAGATTTCAGTCTTCTCCTTGGCCGTGATTATATTTATGCCATGGGGGCTCTTATTTCTTCACTTTTCCGTGTGGTTTGTTTTCCGCACGATGGAAGAATGGTGACTATTGATCAATTGTCATTCTTTAGTCACCCAGTGCCTCCTGTACCACCATCATCCCCTATTAGTTCTTGTTCGCAAGAAATACCTTCCTTGCCATAGGTAAATTATGTGGCTACCCGTTTCGTCTCCGCCTCTGCTGATGATTATGCAAATGGTCTCGTACATCATGTACTGGGGACATTGGAACTCGATCTGTCGTTGGTGTCTAATGACATGTGTTCCCCCCAGAGTGTAGTTCTTCCATCCAGTGGAGATCTCTTGGGAGTCATGTTTTCGTATGACCCATGAATCAAGATGTCCTGAGGATAGTTCTTTTCTTGTGTCAACCTCGTTAAAAAAATGAAACAAGGATCATGGAGCATAGTTCCTTGTCTTGTGTCAAGCTCGTTAAAAATGAAACAAGGAGTCCTGAGGAGAGTTCTTTTCTTGTGTCGACCTCGTTAAAAAATGAAACAAGGAGTCTCGAGGATAGTTCTGATCTTGTGTCAACCTCATTAAAAAATGAAGCAAGGGCCCGAGGATAGTTTGTTCCCATCTCAACCTCGCTAACAAATGAAACTGGGCATAGTGAGCACAGTTCCTGACCTTGTGTCAAGCTCGTTAAAAAATGAATCGAGGAGTACGAGGATAGTTTGTTCCTGTGTCAACCTCATTAAAAAATGAAACAAGGAGTGACGAGCATAGTTCCCGATCTTGTGTCAAGCTCGTTAAAAAATGAATCAAGGTGTTCTGAGGAGAGTTCTTCTTTTTGTGTCAACCTCATTAAAAAATGAAACAAGGGTTATGAGGATAGTTCTTTTACTGTGTCAACCTCATTGAAAAATGAAACAACTCACTTTTCCAAATCGAGTACTTGATTAAGATCTCGTAAAATCGGAGTCGAGTCTTTCCAAGATCTCGAAAGTGAACCTTCATTCCATCCACCTCATTGAGTGCAATGAAGCTTGGGGGGAATGTACCTCGATTTTCATTATTATGCTGGGGGCATGTGAACTTATAACATGCATAGTTTTTCATTTCAAGCTTGTGTAAACATGAAACCGAAACTTATAACAAGCATAGTTTTTTCGTTTCAAGCTTGTGTAAACATGAAACCGAATACAAGCAGAGTTCTCCATGGTTCAAGCTTGTGTAAACATGAACCCATACCCGATTTACACCTCATGATTGTCGTTTTTATCCGCTAAATTCTGCTAGATGAGCCTTGGTTGTTTCGTTCCATCATTGCCATCTCTTTGGCCGATCATATGCTTTCACTTGGTTTTTTTTCCTTTCCTGAGGGACCACAGCGATGAGTGGTTTTATTAGCCAGCCTCTTGACCATTACATGTTTTGAGCAGTTCCACCATTGCCGGAACTAGTTGCTACCCTTTATACCACTCGTTCCTCTAGGACAAGTCACCTTTAAGCTCTTTTCTGACTCGTAAAATATGAAAAGATTGCTGAATTTTTCCCCTTTTGACTCGTTAAATAGAATAAAAAGGCGGTCCAATTTCAGCTCTTTTCCGGCTGTATAAACGTGAAACAATTGCCGGACTTTTTTGTTTCAAGTTTGATTGTGGTTATGAAACGACGTGTCTTTGATCGCTTTTTTACTTTTTCAAATCGAGACCACTAATTACGAAAAGTAATCCTTAGTCGTAATGGTCAAGCGGTTCTCTTGGGTATTGTTTTCTACTTTTTCGAGCTCGAGGGACACAAATTTACGAAAAAGGACCCCCCTGGAGTTTTCTTTTCCATGTCTTTTTCAAACTCTCTAAACATGAAAAAGACTCCGAGTTTTACCTGTGTTGGACTCGTTAAACCCTGACGACATTGGACTTGTCACCATGACGAGACTCGAGCTTCTCCTCCCTAGGGCTCGTTAAACTATCACTAGGTTGGATTCGTTCGAAGGTTGAACTTATATCACAAGCATATGTTATCCCCTTCAAGCTTGTTTTTCAAAAATAACTGGGGTACTCGCTAGCAATGGTGGGGGAAAATTTGGAAGTTGTCATTGGTTACCTACGGTAGCTAGTCACTCTTGAACATCGACACTTTTGCTTCTCGTCGGGTTGGGATATCCTCACATCGTCATTGGCCTTCCAAGGTTTTGGGTTGCCATTTTGCCTCATTCCATCTAATCCATGTTGTCTCCGTCAGACCTCCGATCCCTTGGTACTAAAATGTTGCCGCATTCCGGAGTCGTGTCACCAATATGTTCAAGAGTATAATCCTTCTACAGTTCACACCCTTACCTCCTCCTCTGATGCTCTGTTTCACCATCTACCATTTGTTCCTTATCTCGCGTCGTTGATGGGGGAAACATTATGGCCCTCCTATGACAGATCGTCTCCTGTCGACACCAGCTCATTATCTAGGAGATTGATCTAGAGATCCCTTTCGATACCTTGGAGCTTGCATGCCTCAATGGCAAGTTCTTTGCACTTAACAATAGACTTTCATCATTGGTCTTTGATTGGGTGATTCCACGAGTGTTCAACTTCATCCCATTCTTCACACTTAGTGGATTGTATTGGCCGTACCTTGAGATTCATTGTCATTATTGGTGGTTTCTCTTGCGCTTGTTAACGGTTTTCATTATTGCCCGGTAATCAGGTGACTTTCTATCATGCTCGACTTCAGCACATTTGTTCGCATGCTAGAATTTGTACTATGAGCGATTAGGGTTTCAAGACCCCGGACTAAGATTACACATGTTCGGGCTGCGTGGATTGGTTCATGATTACATACATGACTCTTTGATTGGATGGCTACGACCATACCTGAGTCTTTATGGATGGTTGTGACCATACCTTTATCATTGAAATGGTCGTATCAACTGGGTGGCTGCGTCCATACCACAGACCCAGTTTCATATGTCTTCTAGATGGCTACGCCCATGCCTAGACTACATGTATTTCACTATCAAAGATATCAGTTGTACTTGCACCTACAGGTTCTTCAAGGTGGTGTTCCAGTTCGGTCACGATTTCATAAAGAATTTCACCCCTCCCACTCTCTCGGGCTTCATACTTTAGGGGGCATCTGTTACACAATATTTTGTCGCTGTCCTCATCTCAGTCCCTCTGCTGTGTCATGTATCAAATACACAGGTCCATATCTTCCCACTTATGCAAGAAGATTAAGCAAGTGCTCTCTAATGCTGAAGTTTGACCCTGTTTGCCTAACTTTCTACATCGTCGCTAGTAAACCCTTAACATCCGCGACGGTTCTTTCTCATGCACTGTATTGTTGCGACATCATCGCTAGTCCCCAGTTCATGACCTACGACGATCTAGATTTGGTGAATTAGTTCAAACAGTTGGCCTTCTGGATGTTTTTAGAGCTAGTTGTTGGGTTAGTTTGGGTCGCCTTTCTGCCTCTGGGATGGTGGTTGCGCCTCTTGTGCAACCTCCCTTGAGGATAATATCCCTCTCCCTCATTTCATGGAGGCTCCTGCTCCTATAAAATCATTCACCATTGCTATGATCAGCTAGTTACTAATTCTTAGTTCTTGAGTTGGGCAGTGCTGGTTAGTTCTTTTGAGTTTTCTTTGAAACTAAGTAGATAGCTTTGGTGTGAGTGTGACAAGTGTGGGATTTCTAATAGTTTGGTAAGAGGTTTTGGAGTGCCTTAACCTTGTATTAGAGCTTGTGAGTGAGAGAGATATCATCTATTTGGGAGACCCATTCTTGAGAGTGAATGCTTGAAGAAACATACTGGCTGGACCCTCTGAGAAGGCTTGTGACGTCAAGACTTGGTTGTAAGCTTTGCTCTTGATTCATTTTAATAAAATCAATGATGATTTCCTATATCTTGTGCACAATTTACTTGATAGCTTATGATTTCTTGACTTTATAAGTAAATAGATCATTGTTGTTCTCGGTTACGTGCTCTGTTGTTTTCTTGTGGTGTTTCAGGTTGATTGCTCATTGAGGAGAAAGAAACAGAAGCTGGAGCAGCGCAACGGAAACTTCATCAACCACCGGTTTGAGGTAGGCCTCCAACGATGACTATTTAAGGGAATCGATTGTTGTTTTGTCTTTGCTATGACTAGACCCACTCTAGGGCTAGAGGGGTTTCCTCTATTCACGGAGGGAACACTTTCCTTTATCGCATATCTCTACCCAACAACATCTAGCTCATTGTTTTTATAAGTTTCTAGCATACGAAGCTTCTCCAACATTTTGAGAAAAGTTTCCATAAGAGGTTTAGCATGTGTTTTCATATTAAAACCCGCGCTAGCAGCACTAGGTCAAAAAACTACAGTCTTCCATCAATACTGGAAAGTAGTGGATCAAAGAGTGTTGGTCCTGAAATTTAGGGTTTCATTCAACCTTCTCCAGAATTGACTCAGGGCGGTTTTTCTTCCATTCTTCGAGGATGTTTCAATATGTGTTTCATGATGAGTACACTTCACAATTGTCAACATATTGGCACTTCGGGATGTGGAACAGGAAGTGAACAAGAGGTGTGACAAAATACTATGTAACAGTTGGGATTCAAGGTTGGGATGTCTTAAAGTAGAGGTTAGTGGGTAGAATCAAGGAAACAATGGAGGTTTGTTTATAAGTGATGAACAACAGTGATTGGAATCCCTAGATCAATCATGGTGTTGACCGTGTGAGTGGACAGTTTGAGTAGCCTATATTTTGTCTTCTTGGGGTAGCCAAAAAGAGATTGATAGTGGCAAATTTGATGGTCGGAGATGCAAGAATTCAAAAGTAGCAGAAGTTGCAGTGGTCAATAGAAGAGGAGGAAAATTAATTTCCAAATGTGTTCATTTAGGAGTGTCCTTCCACATGGCCAGGAGCAAGAAGAGTTTCAGGCACCTGAAGGAGAAGGACATGCAATTTCATATTGAACTAGGAGATGATGGCTAGTATGTAGCTAGAGGAGTTGGTACTATCAATTTTCAGAGGAAGTCAAGGAGTCACATTATTTTTCTTCCTGAAGATGAACTGCACAAGCAGGTTCGAAATGTCGAGATCCTAAATCTAATGCAATGAATCCGAAAAATAATATACAACCAATCCTCTTCATCTCAAATATGTCCTCTATGTTCCAGGATTAAGGAAAAATCTTGTTTCGGTAGCTACCCTTGAGGACAAAGGATATGATATAATCTTTAGCAGAGGTAAGGCATACCTCCAACACTTAGCATTTGGATGTAAGAAGCAGATAAGTGTGAGAATGAAGAATCTCTATAAGTTGCAGGTAGAGACAAGTGCAACCTTGAGCAGCAAGGAAAGGAGAGCTCAGAGTAGAGAAGTGATGGTTGAGAAAGAGCAGGTTAAAGATATCAAGATGGAGCCTCATCCAATATCTTAGCTTGATTCTAAGCTAGTTGGTAGTTGGGCTAACCAGTAGGATGATGAGGAGCATAGCTACTCAGTGGATGTAGCTACTCAGTGAGAGACTCCCACTATAGAGGGAGAGTTCGAGCCAAGTGAGCAGAGGATTTGGTTAATGGATATCAAAAGAGAGTTGAATCTTCCAGTATGACTTCCAACCAGAGGAAGCAACCATAGAGGTACAAAGAGTATGTTGTAACATATTTTAAATTCTATGTGTTGTACATGTTAAATATAATTGTAAAAGAAAAAAATCACATACTAAAAAAAGAAAGAAAAAAATGTGAAAGACTTCTTTTTATTTGATTAAACTAAAGTTATTTTGGTTTATCAAAAGTATCTTTTAATACTAATATATTGTTACTACAAAGTCTCTTGTAATAAATTAAGATGGACGGTGGGAACCTGTGGCGGCATTCAGAAATGTTAAAGTGTGCGCAAGTTGGTGGTGAGTGAAAGGCAGAGAAGATGGGACCTACCCGATGGAGAAAACCTGGTGACATAACTAAGTCGAAGGATAACAAGTGCAGTGGCCCCGCAAATAATTTTGTTGGGTCTACTGAATTTTGGATGAATGATGTAGATTTACTATGGAGGCACCACCCGGGAGTTAGTCACATATAGAGTAGTCCCTCCATAGTGACGTTAGCAAGAGAGCTAGTTCATTTTTATTTCATTCGCCATGTCATACTCCTTTGTCTAAATGTCCTCCAAACTATCAAATCCTTCATTAAATTCAGTCATATTCCCCACGATAGAATTTAATGTCGTTTTCCCTCTTATATTTTCTCATTCCACTATAAAACTCTTTTTGGATTTTTCTTAGTACATTGTCCTGTTGCTCGTTGTTGAGAAATTCAAATTCTAGCTCATGTTTGAGTCAACCTCGTGACGAGTACCAAGTATTTTTGTCATAATCAATCGTTTTATGCTTTAAAAATGGCCAAGAAAATTCTTTTAGCCGGTTCATCTTCTCACATGCCGCTCATGGATACTGAAAGAGATATCTTTGATGTTTCTTTCCTTGTTTACCATCATGAATTCTACCAATATGTTCAATTATACTAGTCTACTTCCCCAATTTATGCTGCAATGGTAAAATCTAGTGTATTGGCAACCTTTTTCCCTCAAACATATATGTTTCATGAAATTGTTCATTGGCTAGTTTCAACAATGTATCCTCAAAGGTGCTTTGTGATAAATAGGCTAGGAGAAAGTGTTTTCTAGGTGTCCTCTCTCTTGATTTAGCAAGCACTATGATATCCTTCTGCAGAGCCTTACTTGTCTTTTTCCGAAGAATCATTGATTGCCTATTTTGAGGATTTATTGAAACCAGAATGTGTTCTAATTCTCTTGTATTTGATGATTGATGGAAAGCAATTCCATGTAGATTCCACTCATTTTCCCTTGGATATATTTGTTGAAGATGTAAGACCAGTTCTTCAGGTGTTGGCCAGAATTTTAGGGAAAGAAGACATTATAGTAATTAACAAATAAGTTTTAGGAATGTTTGTTCTAATGATGAAAACTGGAGTTGTATTGGATATACCAACATATTGGAAAAAAAAATTAATGTCCAGTTCGTGAATTTCACTCTTACAGGTTGTTTTAGGTTTCCTTCACTTGTGAAATATATATTCTTGTTTTCCAATGTTGAGAAATTCATGCATCTAGGGTTGAATATCATGGACACTCTCAAGCATAAACAATGAGTGTTTTTCTGGACTGATATAGTAAGAATTTATCCTAAAAATGAGGGTTTGTCCTATTTTGCATCTTCTTTCCTTTCAGTTGTGTATTCAATCATCAACAATTCACCTGCACTAGCTTTACTCCCTAAAGCCCAATCTTTCCTTCAAGTGAGTAAATATGTAAAGGTTGGAGCTTGGTTTTCTTTCTAGGATCATGTTGAAATAAGATTGTATGGAGCTAAGGTTGAGCCCTAAAAATTATCAACTTTTTTTCCTATGAGAATGTTTGCTCTAGAATTCATAGGCATAGTCTAAATGTGGATCTGGTACATTTTGTACCTGCAAAGAAGGGACTCCTTTTAAGGTTGACTAAGACTATTGGACCATTCATTGTGAATACTAGGGAAGCAGTAGATGAAGTACAAAAATTGTTAGAAGGGATGAATTTATTACTGGAAGAGAAATGGGCTTATGATCCATATCATATATTTTCAAATAGAAGAAGAGAAAATTGTTATGGTCCTTTTGTGCATGAATCAAAACCAAAAATAGAGAAATTGGAAAATGGAGAGCAGTTAGCTCCCTTGGGAAATATTTAAATCGAGACCCCACTTACTACTTAAAAGAACCTGAAAAGAGGCAGGTCAGAGGTAGTTGATCTAGAGGAAGAAGAAGACAGAGCAGCAAAAAGGGCAAAGATATATGAAGAGATTAGTACATCAAAAGGTCCTCGTATACAATTGCAGTTAAGGGAACTTTTTGTACTCCTTCTTCTCTAGTTTTGGGGGAATCTTCTCAAGATTTAGTTTCCATGATTAAACATATGTTTTTGCAAGTGGAAGAAAGAAACAAGAAGATTAGAGAAAACATGGAGTTACAATCAAAAGCTCAGGTATCTTCAGAATATCAGACAAGGCTACTATCAGCTACCGATTTAGAGAAAAGTCAGCTGAAATTTTCTCTCTCTCATCCATCAGAAATGTCAGTGACATCTGCAACAAGCTTCAACACTGTTAATTTAACGGTAGATGCAAAGAGGATTCCATTACCCGATAATATTAGTTTACATATGTAGACTGGTGAATTAATCTTCCATGATTTATATAAATTTGCTTCAGCTACTTCTAAAGATGAAATTATGTTAGAGAAAGTGGTAAACTCGCTGAAGTTGGAGAAAGAAATCCCCAGAGCTCTTAATACCCAAAATGAAGAGCTGAAAAAGATAATTGTCAAGAATGGTGTGAATCCAGAAGATAGGTCTATAGTTCAGAAGTTACTGTAGAGTGTTGAGATAGTAATTCAAGCACTGAATAAGAAATTTGAAATTTCCCTCAGCACAACATCCCATGGCTTCAGAGGTAGCAGGGGTTGAAAAAGAGAAAGAGTTACTGGTCCAATAGCTTCTACAAAGGGATGAGGAAATAATGAATTTGAAAGAAATGCATATTTCTTTATAGCAAAATATTGATTCACATGTATGCACGATTGTAGTGGCAACAGATTCAAATGATCCTACTGAGAAATTGACTCAGGTTAGGACTGAGTTGCACATTGCTGAAAATGAGTTGAAGAAGAAGCAAACAAATTTTGAGAATGTTGTGAAAATTATCAAGGAAACTGAGCATGGTCTATTTATGACCAAGGAGTCTGAAGAAAAATACATAAGGGATTTCTAGGTTGCTCAACAAGAAATTAAAGAATTAAAGTAGAAAGTGAAAGGAAACATGTCTCTGGTACAAGCAAGAGAAATCTTATGGAATGGCATAATTAATATAGTAAAGAGTGTCTGGCAATTCCTCACTATCATTGAAGAGGAAAATATATTTAGAAGAAGTTATCCTTAGTAATAAAAAAAAGCTATACAATAGAGCCCAATTTGCTAAGAAATTGATTGACTTCTTAAACTCAAAGTCAGCATAGGAAATGGAGTTTGGAATAGAAGACATGACAAAGCATGTGATAGAAATAAACAAAATGATATTGAAAAATGCCAACAGAAAAGCAGCAAAGAAGAAATTAATGGAAATTAAGGAAGAAGTGATGAATTTCGATATCAATTTTGATAAAAGAACAAGGGTTGGTTTGCCATCCTATTGGGATCAGCCAAACAATTTGTTATCCTTGGAGTTGTATGAAAAATTACTGGTGGAAACAAAAAGTAAGATTAATTCTACACGTGAAAACACTGCGGTATTAAAGGGAGCTACAATTGTCAATTATCTTCATAAATATTTTCAACTTGTTTGGATGATGAAAACTCCTTTTATTGAGAACCCTACATACATCAGAATCAGAGATTTCAAGATAGCACATGTTAAATTTATAAATTTCCCAAGTACAAGTACATAAATCTGGAGGAAGACGAGGGAATGGATGCTACCACAAGATGCTGCTATAGAAGAAGAACCCTCTATTGCTCCACAATTTCAGATTCATTTGCGATGAAATGTTTACTTTTGGAAGTTATTGTATTTTCAAGTCATGTAATTTTTATGTTTCAATGTAATGTTTGAATAGTTAGGTAGTTAGGAGGTTGACAGTTCTGATAACTATCTTTTTGAAATTTTGTATAAATGTACCTCAGCAAGATGAAAAAGGTTTCCAGATTTTTGCATACCTTAGAGAGGACCGCCTTTTACTTTGGTCTTCACTTGAATGATGAATAAAGCTTTTCAGGGATTTCAGAAATTGTTGGGTATGATTTGTTTTCCTTGTGCCATATTATGTATGTATTTCTTCATTGAAAGAATTGAAGCAACTTGTTCTTTCTTTACAGTTAATGGTTATAATTTTCTGTAAATTTAGAGGTTAAAAAATCCTTAAACAGTGCTCTTCTTTCAAATTTTCCATTTCCCATTAAACACTTTCCTCTAAGTTTATGGTAAAATATTCTGTGCAGACAACCTTTTATTCTGAAACTTTCACCAACACTTCTTACAAATTTCAATTCATTTATATCCAATTGTTAGAGTTCATTTAAAGTCATGTTCCATGTATTGAAGGTTAAAGCGTTTAAAATTTAATATTTGGGGGTTTGAAAAATGGTAATACAAACAAATAATCAATCTATAATTTTTAATGAATGTCTTGGGCACTAATTTATACTCAGCCAGGAATTGTCTCCCGAGGTACAACATTTTTTCGCGTCGTTGCCGGGGAATGAAAATCTGAAGTTATTTTTCCCTGGGTTTTATAAGATCATTTCTTTTATTGATGCATGAAGAAAGTGGCTAGGTTGAGAATATCATAAAAAAGATTAAACTTGGCTCCAAAGAAAGCACACACAAGGTTGGACACCTCACAGCAGAGAACTCCTACTTTTTCTGATCCAGAAAATTTGGTTTCCAGGAGAGTTTGGAAGCCAAAATAACCAATAACACCAAATCCCACTATATCTAATCCTAGTACTAGTTCCACACAATAATTTTATTTCTTTCACTCAGAAGAAGTAATAAGGAATTTTGATTTTTCTGAAGAAGTTCTCACCCCTTCTGAGATAGTTTTTTCTGAACCAAATTTGGAGGAAAAATCTCTCGAGTTAGTTTCATTTTCTTCCCCGAATTTCAAGAAATCAAAACAGTTGATCCTTTATCTACAAGTTAAGTTATTTCCATTGTAAACCAAGCACTTCCCATATCCTCCTTGCCTCCATAATCATTTGTCTTTCAAGCAAGTAACCCTTCTACAGTTAATTTAAATTTAAATATGGTTATCCCTACTTTTCTGCTTAATAGATATGCTCCCTTGAATCTCCCTCAACCTATGAATCCAATGCCTCAAGATTACCTCAAGTTTTTACCTCATTTCACATGGGAAGATGAGGTAATTTCAAAGAATCATATTGCCACATTTTGTGAATTTGCTGAAAATTTGAATGTAGAGTTTCTAGATGTGGTGATGAGATTGTTTGTTCAGTCATTGGATGGAGAGGTCGGGAAGTGGTTCAAAACCCTTCCTGCAAATTCGATTAATACATGGGAAGAATTGGAAAATGTATTTACACAGAAGTGGGGAGAGAAGAAAGATCATGGCTATTTTCTAACAAAATTTAATGCCATTAAAAGGAAGCTTGAAGAGCAAGTAGGTGAATTTATAAAAAGATTCAATAAGTTATACAATAGTCTTCCTAGAGAAATTAAGCCTCCTCTTGCAGGAGAAAAAGTAGTATTTGTAGGAGCATTTGATTCTAATTTTGGTTTCACTATGAGGGAGAGGAGGTCCCCTTCATTGGATCAAATACAGACCAATGCTCTTGAAATTGAAGCTAATTTGTCTGCAACAAGAAATATTAAACCAAAAGACACTGAACAAGATAAGGGGAAAGGAAAATAAGAAGAAATGAAAATTTTTAGTCAAACACCTGATTATAATGAACAAAAATTAGAAGAAATGACTAAGGTTATTAAAAATTTGTCTAGTAAACTAATAAAGTTGGAGCTGGAAAATAAGAATACACCTAGACAATTTCAGCAGAGGAAAAATAGAAATTTCAACCCTCAGTTTAGAAAGCCACCATTGCAGATTTTGCAGAGGGATAGGAAAGATAAAGATTAGATACAACCTCCCTTATACATTGAGTATGAATCAGAGGATGAAGTAGAAGGAACTTCTAAGGAGCATGAAAATCAAATATATGCATTTTATTGGGAGGAGGAAGATGTGATTAGGAGAGAGGATTTGAATTCTGAATTTCAGGTTTCTCTAGATGATAGTGAAATTGATGATTATTGCAGAAAGTTTAATGATTTCATGCAGGCATAATTGCATAGGAAATATGATCCTAGATTAAGAATGCAGGAGGTTACTAATGAAAAACATGATCCAATGTCTCAACATATGGCGACTCCACAGCAAAATAAAAAACAATAGGACAAGGGGAAGAAACATGTTGATTCAGGCACAAAAAATTCTTTTCAGTGAGGAGAAAGTTCTAAACAAAAATCAGGTATGGGAATTCCGAATAAACCTGTTCATGAGAAAGTATATGATTCAAATGATGTTTCAAAGAAGAAGATAAATGATGAAAAAAAGAAAATATTGGGAAGAAAAATCAGTATTTTAGCCTAACTAAGGAATTAGAGAAGATTAAAATTCAAGTTCCTTTAACAGAATTGGCTAAAACTCCAACATATAAAAAGAAAATTTCTAATTTTATAAATCTCTCTCAAGATGATCGTGTGGTAGATACAGTAAATTTATAGGAGGAGAGACCAATAGTAATGTTTGGACCCCATGTAGAAGAAGTGGATTCTTCCACTCCACCTTTCTACATATCTTTGTTGATTCATTTTTTTATTTTTCATAATTGTATGTTGGATTCAGGAGCTTCACATAACTTGATGTCATTGTCAGTCATGAAACAATTGAACCTCCATATTACTAAACCTTATAAGGATCTTTATTCATTTGATTCTAAAAAGGTTAAATGTGTAGGAGTCATTAGTTGTTTCTCTGGCCCAGATTCCAGCTAGAAGCCCGATGATGGATGTGGTGGTGGTAGATATTCCTACACGCTTTGGAATGCTCCTTTAAAGGCCTCGGGGAGAAAAATTGGGTGGTGTACTAAAATTAGATTTTACATATGCAATAATCCTTATTTTCGGAGGTGAAGAGAGGAGGTTATATAGAGAAACTAGGTTTATTAAAACCATTACAAAGGAGGGTTCTAGTAATTCTCCTGTGTACAATCAGGAAAAGGATGATTTTTCCTGTTTTATGTTCCAAGAAGTAGAGGAGATTGCTGAAGACAATAAAGTGTAACTCCCTTTAGCAATTAAAAATGAGGAGCTAATAGTCAGTGGAGTATGGAAACTTTATTTTGATGGTTCTTATTCAAGAGATGGAAGTGGAGCAAGTATATTTTTTATTTCTCCAAAAGCTCATTTTTTTCCTTTTTCTTATAAGTTGGAATTTGACTCCACAAATAATATCACTGAGTATGAGGAATTAGTTCTGGGATTACAAGATGTTAAAGGTTTAGGGGTGTAGTGTATTTATGTTTTTGGAGATTCTAAATTGGTAGTAAAGAAGATAAAGAATCAATGTCAAACAAAACATCCAAGGTTAAGAACATATAGAAATTAAGTATGGGATTTGGTAGATAATTTCTTTGTTGATTTCAATATATAGTTTGTACCTAGAGAAGAAAACAAAATGGATAATTCTTTACCAGTTGCAGCTAGTACTTTCAAACCACCTTTAAATCCTAGATTGAGGTATGAAATTGAAATCAAGCACAAACCATCAATCCCAGATAATATTAAACATTAGCAGGTGTTTGAGGATGATGAACAAATTAAATAATTTCTTGAGTTAAGTGGAGAGTTTGCAGGTTTAGAGATTGATCAAGAAGAAGAGGTTGAAAAAGAACATTCAAACATGACATATTTGAAAGAATTAGTTGGGAATCACAAGATTATTCAACTCAAAGATAATGTAATACCTAAGGGCTTGGGACCACTAGAAAATATATTCAATGCAAATGATGTTGCAATGAATCCAAAGAAAGCATATTTGGAAGAAGATCTTGAAGAATGCAATTTGGGAACAGATCAAAAACCCGAAATGGTAAGGCTGGCTAAAGATGTTCTAGAACATTTCAAACAACTGTATGTAAATCGATTTAAGAAATTTGTGGATGTTTTTGCATGGTCTTATGAAGATTTAAATACTTATGATGCCAAGATTATTCAGCATAAGATTCCTTTAAAACCAAGAGTGAAAGCTTTCAGGAAAAATTTGAGATGGATTAATCCTTTGCTGCTACCATCAATTGAGAAATAAGTTAAGAATTTATTAGATGCAAAAATAATTGTTCCTTTAAGGTATTCAGACTGGGTAGAAAATTTGGTTCCTCTAAGAAAGAAGAATGGAGAAATTAGATTATGTGTTGATTTTCAAAATTTGAATAGAGCATCTTTGAAAGATAACTATCCTCTTCCCAAGATGGATCATATTTTACAGAAGGTGACTGGTTCTTACAGGTTATCAATGATTGATGGTTTTTCTGGTTATAATTAGATTTTAGTGGATAAGGAGGACCAGAAGAAAACATCATTCACAACTCCTTGGGGCACTTTTATGTATTCTAAAATGCCTTTTGGACTGATGAATGCAGGGGATACATTTGAGAGGGCAATGGACATTGCTTTTGTGGGAGAAAAAGATAAGTTTTATGTCATTTATTTGTATGATATCATTGTTTTCTCAAAGTCAGATGAAGAACATTTGGAGCATCTACAACAGATTTTTGAAAAATGTAGAAGCTATGGCCTATCATTGAATCCTAAGAAATTTCATTTTGCTTTGAATGAAGGAAATTTGTTAGGCCATATTGTGTCAAAATAAGGGGTCAAGATAGATCCAAGTAGAGTATAAGAAATCAAGAAAATACCACTACCTAGGAATAAGAAGGAAATTCAGAGTTTTTTAAGGAGGACAAATTTTCTTAGGAGATTTGTTCCCAATTATGCAGAGATTGTAAATGATATTACTGATATGCTAAAGGAAGGTGTCGAAGTGAAGTGGAATTCAATTTCCAAGTAATATTTTTTCTATAATTAAAGTGGCACTTCAAGAATCTCCTGTATTAATAATCCCAGACTATAAAAATCCTTTTCAATTGTTTTTGTTTGCTTCTGCTTCTACTATTGCAGTAGTACTTTTACAGAGGAATGAAGAAGGAAGGGAACAACCAGTGGCTTTCTTTAGCAGAGTATTAAGAGATGCAGAACTAAAGTATAATATTTTGGAAAAGTAGGCTTATGCTTTGGTCAAGGCACTTAAGTCTTTCAGGGTTTATATCCTCCAATCTCAAGTAACTACATATGTTCCAAATGATGCTATAAAAGATGTTTTGATTCAGGGTGATGTAGAAGGAAGAAGAGGGACATGGATAACAAAGATACAAGAATATGATTTGGATATAAAGCCAACTAAGTTTGTAAAAGGACAAGGTTTGGAAAAGATCTTAACATAAACAAATTTCCAAACTATGCTAATCAATTTGTTGATTGAGGTTAAGAAAAACAGTACCAAGGCAGAAGGAGATGAAGAAGTAAATGAAGGTAAGAAATAAAATTATAAGGATAAAGTTCAGTATAAATACTTGTGTTCTGATTGGTATAAGGACATTGTCCATTATTTATGTTTTCTTTGTTGTCCTCCCAATTTGAATAGATCAAACTACAGAGCTCTGAAAGTTAAAACTCAGAAATATGTGTTAGTTAATGGAAAATTTTATTGGAGTGATCTTGGTGGTGTTCTCTTAGTTTGTCTGACGGAAGGAAAAATTATTGAAATATTGAATGAATATCATGGTTGTTTTTGTGGTGGTCATTATGGGTGGAAAGTGACAACTCATAAGATTTGAAAGATGGTTTTTTCTGGCCTTCTCTATTTTTAGATGTTTACAGTTTGGTAAGGGGATGTCAAAATTTTCAAATGTTTGTTGAGAAAAAGAAGTTAGCACCATTGCCTTTAATTCCTGTTTTTATAGAAGAACCAGTTAGACAGTGGGGATTATATTTTGTAGGAGAAACCAATCCAACATCAATTGGGCAATATAAATGGATTTTGACAGGTACAAATTATTTTACTAAATGGGTGGAGGAAGTTCCAACAAGAAAAGAAAACGATTTGGTGGTGATTAAATTTTTGGAGGAAAATAATTTCAGCAGATTTGGGTGTCATAAAATATTAGTGGCAGATAATGCACAAGTCTTCAGGTCTGCTACATTGCAAGACTTTTGTCAAAAATATAATGTGATATTGTCTCATTCTACTACTTATCACCCTCAGGGGAATGGGTTAGCATAATCATCAAATAAAACAATGGTGAGGATACTTAAGAAGACCATTGCAGAAAATCAAAAGAATTGGGACACTAAACTGAAATTTTCTATGTGGGAAAGCTGAGTAACCCCAAAAAGGTTCACTGGAAAATCACCATTTGAACTTGTTTATGGAACAACTACATTATTTCATAGTAAGTTGATAAAGCCTGTTGCATTATTGGTCCAAGATATTCAAGAATAATTGAGCCCTCTGGTGAGAAGAATGAATCAATTGATTGAACTTAAAGAAAACAGGGAAAAATTCATGGAGAATTTGATTGGTTATCAACAAAAAATGAAGATGATTTTTGACAGGAAGGCTAAGGATATTCGTTTTCAGCCCGGTGACTTAGTCCTCAGATGGGATACAAGAAGGGAAGACAAAGTCAAACATGGTAAGTTTGATCCTTTGTGGTTTGGTCTTTTAAGAGTTGCAGGGTCAAAGGGAAAAAGCCCCTTCATTTTGGAGAATTTAGATGTTGAACTGCTACAACTACCAATGAATGGGCAGTACCTTAAACACTATTTCCAACGTTGACTGATGGTTTTCCAATCATTCTATATATCGGAGTGTTCATTTTAAGAATGCCAGTGAGTTATCCATGGTAATGTGTGATGTTAAATTTTGACTCCATGCCCGAGGTGAAGGCACTAATATCTCGTTCTTAATGTTCTTTCTTCTTAAAAACACTATCCCCAGGTGGAGCCAGATGTTGTAACCTGTTTTAAATTCTATGTGTTGTACATGTTAAATATAATTGTAAAAGAAAAAAAAATCAAATACTAAAAAAAGAAAGAAAAAATGTGAAGGACTTCTTGTTATTTGATTAAACTATAGTTATTTTGGTTTATCAAATGTCTTTTTTAATACTAATATCTTGTTTGCTTTCCTGAGTCTCACATTAAAAACAACTATAAGTCCAAAAATATTAAATTAATTAAACTCATGAAAGTTGGATTTAATCCTACTTTTCTAGATTGGGTTTGTTCCTCATAGATAGGAGTCGGTCTAGGTCTAGTTGGTTGAGAGATTCTCTCCCACTAGTTAGGCTCCTAGATTAGTGTATGGTTGAGATATTTGCTCAACCAAAGTGTCCAAGACAGACGCACTATGTTGAGAAAAATATCCTCTTGTATTTATATGTATCATAAACATTATTTTAATAATGAGAATGAGAGGAATACATCAAGGTTGAGGCCTCTTCTGCCATGTCTAGTTTGTGTATATTTCTATTGTTTATTTTATTAATGTTTTATTAGTTGATTAAATTCCTTCATTGTGGTATGAGAGAAATGGGTGTGAAAGATGTATTCCGTGTAGAGCGTGTAGAGTGTTAAGTTTTTTGGCTTTTGGTTTGTGTGAAATTAATTATTTTCAATTGCAACACAAAGGCATCCAAGGAAACATGGTTGTATGTGCATCTCAAGGCAAAGGGATGAACATTTGGGTGCAAGTCTGTCAAGCCCATCCACTGGTTGTCGCATTTCGATAACATAGATCCAAATAGCGAGAGCCACCGTCAGCATATTGCGCTCCAACGACTAATTGAATGCTCAAAACCACAATCAGCATCTTCAAATGAATGGTATCCACTTACAAATGTGAACCTCCTGGCGCAATGGCGTTTTGATTGATCGATCAAAAGCTTGAACGTCATTATTTTAGTGAATTTCAGCAGCTACCTGGTCGAATCGTAGATGAATGAACCAAAGGATGTGTGTTTCTAGTCTAGGATGTGTGTTTGACGACTTATGATTGTATTCTTCTCGTTCTTGACAAGATCTCCTTTTGAACCAGAAATCAGCAACTTTCAAGTTTGAAGTTGGTGTTTCCCTAGGTCAACCACAGATTTTGACATATTTATAGAAATTGAAGGCGACACAACAAATATAGGACTTGTTAATTCGTGCTGAATTTGCTGGTGCAGGACAATTTAGTGAATTGCAGAGCCCAACCAGGTTCAAACTTGGGACTCTCCTTAGAGGCATTTAGCTTTAGCAACTCAATGGAAAATTTGACGAATCCATTGGACGCGGTCCAATCCAACGGCGTTGCGAACCACTATTGGTAGTCGTTGCATTCTACCCATCTGAGAGGAATCCTCATTGCAGATCTAGTTTCCATGGAGTATTATCAGTGTAACAAAATGGGAAAACAACTGTGCAATTAATATGTCAATTTGTTTCATTGAATCTTTCGCCAGAATATCAGTTGACGTTCACATCCTCGCCATTACTGAGTTCACACCCACCGGACACGAGCTTCTGAATGGGATCTAAGGACGCTGCCCCTTTGTAGAGGAGCACTGGTGTGGAGATATGTTGTTAGATCTGGATCGCTACAAAACCCCATTGTTGACAGAAGTGTTAGAGAGGCCAAAACTTCTATGATGAAGCCTTGACAAAAGAGAAATTGATGCATTTAGAGATTGCCGCCAGTGCATATGCAAATGCTTGTAAAGAATCGTGGGTTTGGATTATGTGTGATAATTAATTGATTGAGAGTGCATTCAACAATCGAGCGAAGAGAGCCGTGATTAACAAGCCAGGAGCTGAGTTGAAGTTCAATTCATCGATTAGAGCCCGAGGCCAATTGACGATAGCTGAGTCAGATAATTTTTTTCTATTGGAACTTGTTTACAAAGAGTAGCCGAAGTTTAATAGTTGTTGATTCTACAAATGAAATGACATTTGAACCTGCGTGGAGGAGCAATGGAGATACGACTGTGTTGGAGATACGTGTGCTGGTAAGTGGATGTTGGTCAAAGTGCAGTCTTCATTCCATAAACTTTACTCAACTCTTTTATGGAAAAGTCAACATTTTCATAAATTCATTTTTTATTCATAATGCACGACCCTTTATAAATACATCTAAAGTGGCATATTAAAGAAAAAGGGGTGTATGATTTATGAAAGACTATGTGGGCTAGTCATTATGTATGTTTTTTTTAAAGTGGTATATTAAAAATAAAGGCCGAATGTTTTTGTAATGGAGTGATAAGGTGTGCCTTTTAATTTGTAAAACTTTTTTGGAGTGATAAGTGATGGATAATTTTGGGAGATATAAGGAGTGGAATAGGAAAGAGGATTAGTGCATAAGGTGCATTAAAAAAATTCTTTTTTTGAAATAAGGTAATTTTTAAGAGAGGTGCATTAATTTTTTTGGGAGAGATAAGGTATGATTTTGTGGAGTGATAAGGTGAAATTAATTTTTGTAATTTTGGAGCAATAAGTGTTTTGTATTTGGAGTGATAAGTGAATTTTTTTTAGAGAAAGTTATTGTTGTAATCCAAAGTAATATTTTACTTTGAGAGAGATTGAGTCAGTGAACATCCAGTTTTTGAAGACAATTTGCTTCCAAGGAGTTCTCAAACTTTGTGCTTAAGAAGTTTCAATGAAGATGTTGTAAAGATGAAAGGTTGATGTACTCAAATACTTAATAAAGACATATTTTTTGTGGTGTTGAAGTGTCCTAGATCCCCCGAAATTGAATAAGGGGATCTTAGGAACACTTTGTGTAGTGCATGATTCTTGATGTTGGTTATTTTTATGTCTAGTTTTGACACTATCTTTTGTAAAAAGATACACATGGAGTACACAACAAGTTGCATGCACATAATAAATTCTCTTCAAGCTTATGTAATCAAGAAAACTACAAGCACTCAAGAAGCAGAAAATGCATAATCAAGGTGTCAAAGACGATTCTACATCAAGATCCAATCAAGTTAATGAAGTTGTCATCTACATCAAAAACATTTGCATCAATTCAAAAGAATTTTTTTTTTTTGGAAAATGCACTTGCACCATATTTTTTAAGAATAATCTCAATACAAAACTGTAAATTGCAAATCATAATTTGTAACTTAGCTTGTAATCAAAGTCAAATTGGTTTGAATTGTAAGGGTGCATTATTGGTTGAAACTGAAACCCAAGCTTTAAATTGATAGGGAATCAATTAAGCCAAGTGAGCCCATTGCTTTTAGCTGAGTCATTGAAATCATGGTAAGCATTTCTCTTGGGTGAATTTTTGATAGTATTCGACACCCTTATTTTGGTCAATCAAGCGAGTGAGTTCAACTCTAAAGCAAGCGAGCATGCAACTCAAGAAATAATCAAAACAAACTTCAAGTGACAGAATCAAACCAATACAAAAGCAAGCGAGCGTGACAAAATTCAAGTGTGTGAAGTTAATTGAAGCAAATCAAGCGAGCGTGAAATTGATTAAAGCAAGTTCAAGTGAGCATGTCAAAGATCAACATGGGTAAATGAGGAAAACACCTTTAAAGTGCATAACTGGAGATTAAAGAGTTGAAAGATTGCAAGCATGACATACATAACACAATTGAAATACTAGAAAGGAAGTTGAAGCAAAGTGAAACCTTAATCAATCAAATGACCAATACATTAGAAGCAGTGAAAGACTTTCAAATTGAGCTCGAAGTGAAAGAAACACTCATTCATGCACTTTAAATTAAGTTAAGTGAAAAGCAAGATTTACTAGATGCACAATGTGCAGAGAAGATAGATGCAAGTTGTGACATAAAAGACCTCATCACAACAACAAATGAAAGGTGTAATACAAGCGATCTTATTCAAAATATTGATGAAGGTTTCAACACAGATGATCTAATCAAGAAGGTTGACATAAGTTGCGACACAGATGAACTAATCAAACAAGTTGATATAGGTTGTGATACAAGTGATCTCATCCGACCAGTTGTACTACTAAATGATGTGACAAGTAGTAGCAAAGATCAAATTGACCAGTTTAACGCAACATGTCAAACCGATGAACTGTTAATGATTGATGCCCAGTGTGACATAGAAGGTTTAATAAATCAAGGACAGGATGTTAGTAGCAGCAGCAAGTATGAAGAACAACAATAGGATGGTCTTTCTAAGAAAGTGATTAGACCTTGGGAAGAAATCTCCTTCAATACAGATCAACATGGTCTAGGATACAACAAAGAAAACACTTTGTTTGTTCCAGATTTCTGAAAACCAGTTCAGTTTGTAAGTGTTGGTTTTCTAGACAGTGATCAGAATATGGTTAACTGTAACCATTGTAAATGGAATGGCCATATGGAGAGTAAATTCTTTGACCTCCATCCTTGTCACCATTGTGGAAAGAAAAATCATTCATCTGAAAGACGCTGCAAGTGAAATCAACCACCCAGAGTGAAGATCAATTATACATGGATTGATCCTTGGAAGTGATCATCTACAGTCAAAGAGTTGCCTATGTGTTATCAAAGGATTCAGTCTCACATGAAGACAATTTCTATAGTAAAATGAATATGGTGAAACTATCCTACACCTGAAGGGGAGGAGTTCCAAAATCAAATGTCGATTGTCTCTCCTTCCAACTAACAAAGGGGGGGAAATGATAATAATGAAATTGAAGGTTGTCAGACTGAGCGTTTCGACAACATCAAAAAGCAGTAGTAAATAGTTTTCAATAGAATCAACTCACCCAGTGGGTGATCATCATCAGCAGCCAGTGGGTGGTCATCATCAACAAATTCACCAGTGAGCAATTTCGACATCATCAAATTCGCTAGTGCACGTTATCAACATTTTGTTAGTGGAAAAGCAATTGGGATGCTAATTGAAAGCAAAGGACAGATGGATCCTTTGGTAACTTGGCACCTGATGGAGTTGTCAAGAAATTTTTAGAGATGTATTAGACTTGCAGCTGATTCATATTCTCTTCAGATTGGAGTTTTTTTGGCATCCAGTTTTGGCTATTTTTCAGGCAAGTTTTCATTGAGGATCAATAGTTTCAGCATGAGGAGTTGGAGATGGTATCAGGTTCTTACTTTGGACTTATCAATGGGGGGGGGGGGGAATGTTAGCTTCACTCTCACATTAAAAACAATTATAGGTCCAAAAATATTAAATTAATTAAACTCATGAAAGTTGGATCTAATCCTACTTTTCTAGATTGGGTTTGCTCCTTATAGATAGGAGTCAGTTTATGTCTAGTTAGTTGAGAGATTCTCTCCAACTAGTTAGGCTCCTATATTAGTGTATGGTTGAGATATTTTCTCAACCAAAGTTTCCAAGATAGACGCACTATCTTGAGACAAATATCCTCTTGTATTTATATGTATCATAAACGTTATTTTAATAATGAGAATGAGAGGAATACATCAAGGCTAAAGCCTTTTCCACCATGTCTGGTTTGTGCATATTTTTACTGTTTATTTTATTAATGTTTTATTAGTTGATTAAATTACTTCATTGTTACTACAAAGTCTCTTGTAATAAATTAAGATGGATGGTGGGACCCTGTGGCGGCAGTTAGAAATATTAAAGTGTGGGAAAGTTGGTGGTGAGAAGAAAGAAGAGAAGATGGGACCCACCCGATGGAGAAAACCTGACGACACAACCAAATCAAAGGATAACAAGAGTAGTTCCCCCGCAAACACTTTTTTTGGGCCTGTTGACTTTTGGATGAACAGTGCAAATTTATTGTGGAGACACAAGTTGGGAGTTAGTCTCATACAGAGGAGTCCCCCCACAGTGATGTCAGCAAGTGAGCTAGTTCATTTTGATTTCATTCACCATGTCATACTCCTTTGTCCATATGTCCTCCAAACTGTCAAATCCTTCATTAAATTATGTCATTTTCCCCACGATAGAATTTAATGTCATTTTCCCTCTTATATTTTCTCATTCTACTATAAAACCTTTTTTTTTTTAATTTTGTTTAGTACATTGTCCTGTTGCTTGCTGTTAAGAAATCCAAAGTCCAGCTCACGTTTGAGTCAGCCTCGTCAGCAGTACTAGGTATTTTTTTCATAATCAATCATTTTATCATTTAAAAATGGTCAAGAAAATTGTTTTAGCTGGTTCATCTTCTCACATTCCGCTCATGGATACTAAAAGAGATATCTTTGATGTTTCTTTCCTTATTGACCATCATGAATTCTACCAGCATTTTTAGTTAAACCAGTCTAATTCCCCAATTTATATTGCAATGGTAAAATCTGGTGTATTGGCAACCTTTTTCCCTCAAACATATTTATTTCCTGAACTTACTCATTGGCTTGTTTCAGCAATGTATCCTTGAAGGTTCTTTGTGATAAATAGGCTAGGAGAAATTGTTTTTCAAGTGTCCTCTCTCTTGATTCAACAAGCGTTGTGTTATCTTTCTGCAGAGTCTTACTTGTCTTTTTCCAAAGAATCATTGACTGCCTATTTTGAAGATTTATCTAAACTAGAATGTGTTGTAATTCTCTTTTATTTGGTGATTGATGGAAAACAATTACTTGTAGATTCCACTCATTTTCCCTTGAATATCTTTGTTGAAGATGTAAGACTAGTTCTTTAGGTGTTGGCCAGAATTTTAGGGAAATAAGACATTACTGTAATTAACAAAGAAGTTTTAGGAATGTTTGTTGTAATGATGAAACCTGGAGTTGTATTGGATATACCAACATATTTCGAAAAAAAATTAATGTCCAGTTCATGAATTTCACTCTTACAATTTGTTTTAGGTTTCAGTCACTTGTGACATATCTATTCTTGTATTTCAATGTTGAGAAATTCATGCATCTAGAGCTGAATATCATGGATACTCTCAAGCATAAATAATCAATGCTTTTGTGGACTGATATAGTAAGAATTGATCCTAAAAATGAGGGTCTATCCAATTTTGCATATTTTTTTCCTTTTAGTTGTGTAGTCAATCATCAACAGTTCACCTGCACCAACTTTACTCCCTAAATTCAAATATTTCCTTCAAGTGAGTAAAGTTCTAAAGGTTAGAGATTGGTTTGATTTCTAGGATCATGTTGAAATAAGATTGTATGGAGCTGAGATTGAGCTCTATAGATTACCAACTTTTGTTCCTATGAGATTTTTTGCTCTAGAATTCATTAGGCAAAGTCTAAATGTGGATCAGGTACATTTTGTACATACAAAGAACGGACTCATTTTCAGGTTGCCTAGGATTGTTGGACCATTCATTGTGAATATTAGGCAAGCAGTAGATGAAGTCCAAAAATTGTTAGAAGGGATGAATTAATTACTGGAAGAGAAATGGGTTTATTATCCATATCATATCATTTCAAATAGAAGAATGGAAAATGGCTATGCTCCTTCTGTGCATGAATCAAAAGCAGAAATAGAGAAATTGACAAATGGAGGCAGTGAGCTCCCTTGGGAAATATAGAAATTGAGACCCCTCTCGCTACCGAAAAGAGCATAAAGAGAGGTAGGTCAGAGGTAGTTGATCTAGAGGAAGAAGAAGACATAGCAGCAAAAAGGGCAAATATATCTGACGAATCTAGTACATCAACAACTCTCAGTATACAATTGTATTTGGGGGAACTTTTTGTAATCCTTCTTCTCTAGTTTCACGGGAATCTTCTCAAGATTTAGTTTCCATGATTAAATAGATGTTTTTGTAGGTGGAAGAAGGAAACAGGAAGATTATATAAAACATAGAGTCACAATCAGAAGCTCAGGTATCTTCTAAATATCAGACAAGATGCTATCAACTATGGATTTAGAGAAAAGTTTGCTGAAATTTTCTCTCTCATCCATCAACAACGTCAGTGACATCTACAACAGGGTTCAAGGTTGTTAATTTAATAGTATATGCAAAAAGGATGCCATTAGCTGAAAATATTAATTTGCATATGCAAACTGGTCAATTAATCTTCCATGATTTATATAAATTTGCTTCAGTTGCTTCTAAAGCTAAAAATATGTTAGAGAAAGTGGTAAACCAGCTAAAGTTGGAGAAAGAAAACTCTAGAGCTCTTAATACCCAAAATGAAGAGCTGAAAAAGATGATTGTCAACATTGGTGTGAATCCAGAAGATAGGTCTGCAGTTTAGAAGATACTGCAGAGTTTTGAGATAGAATTTCTAACACTAAAGAAGAAATTGAAATTTCCCTCAGCAGAGCATCCCATGGCTTCAGAGGTAGCAGGGGTTGAAAAAGAGAAAGAGTTACTAGTCCAAGAGATTCTAAAAAGGGATGAGGAAATAATGAAGTTGAAAGAAATGAATATTTCTTTACAACAAAAGATTTATTCACATGTATGCACAATCATAGTGGCAACAGAATCAGATGGTCCTACTGAGAAATTGACTCAGGTTAGGACTGAGTTGCACATTGATGAAAATGAGTTGAAGAAGAAGCAAACAGATTTGGCCAATGTTGTCAAAATTATAAATGGAACTGAGCATGAGTTTTTTATGACCAAGAAGACTGCAGAAAAATACAAAAGGGATTTCCAGGCTACTCAACAAGAAATAAAATAATTAAAGGAGAAAGTGAAAGGAAACATGTCTCTGGTACAAGCAAAAGAAATCTTGTGGAATGACATAATTAATACATTAAATATTGTATGGCAATTCCTTGTTATCATTGAAGAGGAAAATATTATTGTCAAAGATTTAGAAGAAATCATCCTGAGTAATAAACATAAGCTGCAGAATAGAGCCTAGTTTGCTAAGAAATTGATTGAATTCTTAACTCAAAGTTTGTACAGGAAAAGAAAGAGTTTTGAATAGAAGACAAGACAAAGCATGTGATAGAAATAAACAAAATGATATTGAAAAATGGCAATAGAAAAGCAGTAGAGAAATTGATGGAAATTAAGGAAGCAGCGATGAATTTTGATATCAATTTTGATAAAAGAACAAGGGTTGGTTTTCTATCCTATTAGGATCAACAAAACAATTTTTTATCCTGGGAATTGTATGAAACATTACTAGTGAAAGCAAAAAGTTAGATTAATTCTACACATGAAAGGACTACAGTATTAAAGGGAGCTACAATTTTCAATTATCTTCATAAACATTTTCAACTTGTTTGGATGATGAAAATTATTTTTATTGAGAAGCCTACATACAGCAGAATCACAGATTTCAGGATAACACATGTTAAATTTATAAATTCCCCAAGTACAAGTACATAAATCTAGAGGAAGACGAGGGAATGGATGTCACCACAAGATACTGCTACAAAAGCAGAACCCTCTACTTCTCCACAATCTCAGATTGATTTGAGATGAAATGTTTACTTTTATAAGTTATTATATTTTCAAGTCATGTAATTTTTATGTTTCAATGTAATGTTCGAATAGTTAGGTAGCTAGGAGGTTGACAGTTCTAATAGTTCTATCTTTTTAAAATTTTGTATAAATGTACCTCAACAAGATGAAAAGGGTTTCTAGATTTTTGCATACCTTAGAGAGGACCACTTTGTACTTTGATCTTCACTTGAATGATGAATAAAGATTTTTAGTGATCCCAAAAATTGTTGGGTATGATTTGTTTTCCTTGTGCCATATTATGTATGTATTTCTTCATTGAAAGAATTGAAGCAACTTGTTCTTTATTTACAGTTAATGGTTATGATTTTATGTAAATTTATAGGTTAAAAAATCCTTAAACAACTCTCTTCTTTCAAATTTTCCATTTCTCATCAAACACACTTTCCTCTATGTTTATGGTAAAAGATTTTGTGCAGACATCCTTTTATTCTAAAAATTTCACCAACACTTCTTACAAATATCAAGTCATTTGTATCCAATAGTTAACGGCCATTTAAAGTTATGTTCCACGTATTGAATTTAGAGGGTTTAAAATTTAATATTCTTGGGTTTGTAAAATGATAAGACAAACAAACAATCAATCTGTAATTTTTAATGAATGTCTTGGGCACTAATTTCTACTCAGCCAGGAATTGTCTTCTAATGTACAACTGGGAACATGGAATTTATGGACTCGAAAAACATGGTGGGAAAGAACAGGTCTTCAGAACAGGTTCTGTAGAAGAAAGTAGGGAAGTCTTCTATTTGAAAGGGAGCAATTGCAGCAGCAGAGAACGTCCTAATGTTGGAGACATACCCAGGTGGACAAGGTTCTTCCAGAAGCACCTTCTTCGCTAAGATAGAGTGTTGAAAATAGTAACGAGAAAGGTCCTTCTTTGACTTGTGCCTTTGTCAAAGATACCAAACTCATGAGTTGCTAAAATTTAGACGAGTTCCTAAAATTTAGGATGAATTCCTAAAAATTAGGGGGGTTTCTTATAATTTAGGATAGTTAAAGAAGGCTCAGTTTGTTTTCTTCTAGTGCAAGTTAGTTTTGGGAAAATACAAACGAGTGAGTCTCACTCGTCAATTAAATAATCAATTCCTAAAGTAAAAACTTGTCAGATTTAACATATTTGAAAAGGTTCTAAGGAGGAACAAGGCACAAAATTATTCAATTGTTTTCTGAGCACGAATTGGTTGTTGATCAGTGGTTGTCATTGATGTCAACCTAAGCAGCACCAAGGGCTACCCCAATCTTGCATGGGAATTTTGACTTGAAAACTTATTCTATTATGAGTCAAACATCTTCTAGGTGGATTCTACTCATCGAGATATTTCCATTGATATATGACACACCGCGCTATTCTTCATGGTTTAAGAGATATTCGTGTTTGAAGTTGGTAGCCCTAGTTAGTGGGCTAAAACCTGATGGGGTTGTGGTGTGGCACTTATAATTGGTTGTGGTCATTGAATAATCAATAATTAATAATGTTTTTTTCTCCTAAAATCCCTCCAACATTCGCTTGTTGAGGACCCTCTCATCTCAAGACATTCATATAAATAGTGACCCTGATATCCTCCTCTAGTAGGGATTTTTGTGGCTTCAAACAGGTCATTGTGTAATTTTCGCTATACAGTGTTTTCTACGAAGCTTCAGAATATGAAATTAAAACCCATTTGAGCCGACATCGTGATGAACCTCATGACTGAATTACATATCTTGGTTCTCTATATTTTCAGAGATATGATCTGAGGAAATTAGGGTTTTTGCAGGCTCCCGAATTCCATGTCAAACAGGTGACGTTGGAAAAATCTTCATAACTTTCTCTTTGAGCATTGGATTAAAATTTCGTAAATAGTGATAGAAATATGATAGACTTTAGCTTGTTGGGTATCATTTTCAAGGCCGAAGGTCGCAACAGTGACACGTGGAACTTCGTATAAGTTTGCTCTACTGAACTAGTCTATAATCAGGTCATCGTGGGAGATTGGGTATAAATATTCCTTGAAGAATCCAATCTTGATCACACCTATGGGGTTGGAAATGGGACACATAGGGCTACCACAAGAAAAAATTTCAGACCCTAGGAATCCGAAATTACATAGATACAACAAATTCAATATCGAGCTTGTAGAAGGCAAGAAAAAGCATGCATTCAAGGTTCACTGCAGTAAGGACCACACATCAAGAGTCAAGGGTAAGTCTCCTACAACAAGGTATGTATGATTAGTGTTTAAATTTTAATTTTGAGTATCATCTCTTACATATGTTTTTGCAAGAAAACGTAAGCATATACAGGGTCTCGGTTATATCTCTATGTCTTTATATGTCATAGTTAGTTTTGATACCACATTTTAGATGTCCTATTCTTGATACTACACATTAGATGCTACATATTCTTGATGCTACACCAATTCTGCTAATCTATATGATGTTGTAAGTTCATGTTACTTGTCTTGTCATAGTTGATAGAATGGTCTTTGTTGTTGTACTTAGAACTTGGTCCATCACAAGTCTAGGTTCTGTCATCAGTTTTTATTTTATATATATTTAGGCCAGTTTTGGATATAGTCTTGCATAGAGTCTAGGCCTATACCAAGAGTGGGAGTCTTTGTCTACTGCTGCAACAAGTCAACAACAAAAGTGACAAGCACACTTCAGGTACGCATTGTAATTTTAATTTTAATTTATTCATTATTATGCACTTATATGTGTTTTGAAGGCAAAGGTAAGTTGAAGGGTATTTTGTTTTGTTTTGAGATTGGTTTCACCGGAAAAAATTTTCATGCAGGTAGAAGAAAATTCAAGTACAACATCAAGCAAGAATTCAAAAGAAGAAGTATCAAATTAAAGGAAGCATTATAGCGGAACATCCTTGAAGACATGACAACCATCCAGACATCGTGAAGTAATTGTTAAGGCCAAGAGTCATCATTGTAATGTTGTAAAAGAGTCATTTATAAAAGAGACATAATTCTAAAAGAGTCATCATTGTAAAATTGTAAAAGAGTCATTTATAAAGGTTTCATCATTTTAAATATTGTAAAAGTGTCATTTGTGAAAGAGTCATTATGCCTAGAGTCGAAGAGGCAGTGTTGGGAGGTATAGGAGTCAATGTTGGGATAATGTCATGGTTGGATTACAGGTCATAGAGTGATTGGTTATTTGGTCGAGTACACAAAAATCATTGTACATCTTATTGTATCGTGGATTGTTGTCCCTGGTTTGGGAATCCATAGTCTTGTCTTATTTAAGTCATTATAGGGTGGCAGGGAGGTGCTAGGAAGGTATATGAAGTCACCTACAGGTTGGGGCCTGTGAACACTTTACAGTGGTAGGGTGGTGCTAGGGCAAGTTGTGGCTAGCTAAGGTGTTGGGGCATCCATTCAGTTGATTATTAAGAAACCATTGCATTCGGGCATCCTTCTAGTGGGAGCTAGGGAAGAATTATTTTCAAGATTTCTAGGAAGTTGTTTCTTTCATTTTAGTTGGGGTTGAAGATTAAAGAATTTTTTAGAAAAACGTTCGGTGGTTTTTGACTCGGAGGGGGTTTTCCACCTAAAATTATTGTGCCTACTGTGTTATTTTATTTACTGTTATTACTGCATAAACATTAATAATAATTGAAGATTAACTAATGCTCTAAAAATATTTAAAAGTGCTAATTTCTAAGGAATACTGATTTACCCCCCCTCTCAATATTTCCAACATTGGTGAGACAAAGCAATAGACATCACATGTTTTTTTGTGTGTGAGCTTGTCAAAGGAATAGTTTGCAAAATGAGCGTCTGCACATATTGGTAGAGGCTAATTTTCCCTTTGGAATTGTACTGACAATTAAGAGCTAGTTCCTAGTTAAATAAGAGTAGCCTGTGTGCATAGATTGAGGGAAGAATATCAGGGGTCTTATAGGTTTTTGAAGCTTAGGAAAATCAGAGAAAACCATATTGGTTTCCATTGAAACAAAGTTGTTTTGTAAGAGATATGTTGCTCATTTTCTATCAATAAAATTCTCAATCTAGCACAGGGTTTCCCAATTGGGTTCCCTAGAAAAATTGTATTTTTGAATTGTGTGATTATGTATTTATTTATGTTCCTATTATGTCGCAAATAAGTAGAGAAATTTTGTGTCTATATAAAATAAATTAGTTTTAGCTTGCTCATATTAGCAGTTGCAGAATTCCATGGAATTTCTACATTGTATAAGAGTAAATATTAGAGTAAAGGTTGACACACAGAGTTCAGATTGGGGAAGGAAAAATAAGGGTTTCATAAGCCTAAGGAGCCAAGCCAAAGTGTGGAAAATAAGACGAGGTTAGCTATGTTTCCCTAGTTTTGGTCTGGTCGTGCAGGAGCAGATGTTGGCCGAGCTTGTTTGGAAGTTTCAAGCACAAATTATGGGAAAATTTCATATGTGTTGCAAGCCACATAAGTTATGGATTTAAGAAGTGGGTTGAGGCCCCTATGAGTAGTGTATTTAAGGGTTGTAAAGGTCTAGTTTCTTATAGGAAAGAGGGTTGCATACTCTGGTGGACCAGCACAGGAGATGAGGTTCTTTATGAGGGGAATAACACAACATTTGAGGGCTATTTTGGGGGCCAAAAGTAGGGAACACTTGTAGTTGTTTAGGGACCCTAAAGGGAGGGTCGAATCCTTAGAAAAGAGTGCTAATATCTAACTTCTTTTAAGACAAAAGAATACAACTTGAAGAGGTAAGGGATTTTCTTTCCAAGTTGATCATTGCAAGGAGATGCAGGGATTAGGGAAATTGACAGTTGTTTATATTACACTAGTTTAGTCATATAAAGGCTATTAGAAAATTGATATGTGGGAAGTCCTTGATGACCTACTTGAGAATTATCTCCTATGTAAGAAAAATTACATAGGACAGTCCCTATCTGGTCTAGTTTAGAGAAGAAAATAGGTCGTGACCTAGTCCAGATCGTGTAAATAACAATGGGTTTTGGTTCTATAGGTTAGGATGTATTGAAGTGGTGGTTAGTGGGTAAAATCAAGGAAACAATGGAGGATTATTCATAGGTGATGAACAACAGTGCTTGGCAACCCTAGATCAATCAAGGTGTTGATTGTGTGTGTGGGAAGTTTGAGTAGCCTGTGTTTAGTATTCTTGGAGCAGCCAAAGAGAGATTGATAGTGGCAAATTTGATGGTTGGAGATGCAAGAATTTGGAAGTAGAAAAAGTTGTAGTGATCAATAGAAGAGGAGGAAAAGTACCTTCCATATGTGTTCAGTTAGGAGAATCCTTCCACATGACCAAGAATAAGAAGAGTTTCAACCACCTAAAGGAGACTGACATGCAATTTTAGATTGAGCTAGGAGATGATGGTCAGTATGCAGCTAGAGGAGTTGGTAATGTCAGTTTTCAGAGGGAGTCAGGTAATCCTCTTCATCTCAAATATGTCCTCTATGTTCCAGGATTAAGGCAAAATATTGTTTCGGTATCTACCCTTGAGGACAAAGGATATGACATAATATTCAACATAGGTAAGGTGTACCTCCATCACTTAGCTTTTGGATGTAAGAAGAATATAGGTGTGAGGTTGAAGAATATCAACAAGTTGTAGGTAGAGACAAGTGTAGCCTTGAGCAGCAAGGAAGAGAGAGCTCAAAGTAGAGAAGTGATGGTTGAGAGAGAGCAGGATAGATCTTTCAAGATGGAGCCTCAACTAGTATCTAAGTTTGAGTCTAAGCTAGTTGGAAGTTGGGTTGACCAGTAGGATGATCAGGAGCATAGACCAAGGTGAGTGGAGGGAACTAATCAATCAAAGACTCCTAGTATTGGGAGAGTTTGAGCCAAGTGGGCAGCGGATTTGGTTAAGGGACATCAGAAGACAGTTGAATCTTCTAATATCACATCTAGTTAGAGGAAGAAGCCACAAAGGTACATACGGTACATGGAACTTATGGACTCACAGAACATGGTGGGAAAGAATAGGTCTTTAGATTAGGTTGCGTAGAAGAAAGCATGAAATTATTATAGTTGAGAGGGAGTAGCTGCAGTAGTGGAGAACATGGTAGTGTTGGAGATAGATCCAAGTGGATGAGGTTCTTCTAGAAGCACCTTATTTTCTAAGAGGGAGTGTTAAAAATAGTAGCGAGAAAGGTCCTTCTTTGACTTGTGCCTTAGTCAAAGAGAGCAAGAAGATTTTTTTCTTAGCATGCATGAGTTCCTAAAATTTCGAACAAATTCCTAAAACTTAGGGTGAGTTCCTATAAGTTAGGGCAGTTCATGAAGTAATTTGACTTATGCTTGGAATAGAAGGCTCAATTTATTGTCTTCTAGTGCAAGTTATTTTCAGGAAAATACAAACAAGTGAGTCTCAACTTATAATTTGAGACAGGACGAGTTGCATGAGTTAGTTCACTCATCAATTACAAAATCAATTCCTAAAATAAAAACTTTACAGTTTTAGCCTATTCGAAAAGCTTCTAAGGAGGACCAAGGCAAAAATTTATTCAATTGTTTTGTGAACGTGAGTTGGTGAGACAAAGAAATAGAGAGCACATATTTGTGTGTGTGTCAGCTTGTGAGAGTAATAGTGTGCAAGAGGATCTTATTCACAAATTGGTCGAGGCTATTTTTCCCTTTGGGAATTGCACTAGCAATTAGGAGCTATTTCCTAATTAAATAAGAGCAGCCTATGCACATAGATTGAGGGAAGCAGATCAAGGGTCTTACAGGTGTTTCAAGATTAGGACAAGCAGAGAAAACTAGATTGGTTTCCAATGAAACAAAGTTGTATTATAAGAGATGTTTTTCTCATTTTCTATGAATAAAATTCTCAATCAAGCAGAGGGTTTTCCCAGTTAGATTTCCTAGAAAAAATGTATTGTTGAATTGTGTGATTTTGTATTTATTTATATTCCTATTATGCTGCAAATAAGTAGAGAAATTATGTGTCTATATGAAAAGAAATTAGTTTCAGATTGTTCATATTAGCAGTTGCAGAATTTTGTGAATTTTCTACATTGAACCTTGTTGTCTGAGAGTCCCTCGAGTACCGAAACATGCATATTCCTCACACACACACACATATCAATTGGATGTAGCTCAGGTGGTTGGGAGAAATGTTGTTATCCTGACTACCCAAGTTCAATTCCTGCATAATAACATGTTGAGCTCATCATGAGTATATCCTTGTAATGGTTTTCAGCCTTGTTGTCTAACAGTCTCTCAAGGACCAAAACATGTATATTCTCATATGGAATACCAGTTTAGATCCATCTTAATTCAAATATATGAAGCAGTGAGAGTGATCAATTCTCTCAAGGTGAAAACCTCTTTTCTCAATGCAAAATATATTTGATCCTCTTGGCACTTGACAGGTCTAGAGTTAAGATAGATCTAAGTTGATATACGTGCTCTAGAATTCAGCTTGAAGAATTACACCGACATGCTCTCTGCCAATGAACTAGTGACTTGAGGAAATAATAAAAAATTGTTACTATCTTTGCAGAATTACTTGATAGAAGGGTTGTCTAACCAAACCTAACAGTCAACTAGTAGACCAACAGAAGCCAAGATTTCTGAATATCAAATCATACTGATAGATAAATCAGATTTAGTCTACTGGTCAGAAAAAGTAATGTCACAACAAGAAAAGGAGACTCCAATGCCCAAAAGAGAATCATGTATATATATAATGAGGACTATCCCAATTTAAAAGCCGTGCCGGAAGCATGGTCGAAGGTCCTCAACCATCTAGATAGCTTAGGTTATCAGGATCCTCCCAAACACATCGAATATCAAAAGAATATTTCAAACAAATACATTATATATTACATATTTTACATAGCATATGCAGTTAACAAGTTTATAGTGTAGTAAATTCTCGATATACCATATGGTGGCAGGAAATTCAAGAATTTTTAACTGGCAATTCTGCAATTCTACCTTTTCTTGATCAGAAAACAACATTGATATAACCGACTTACATATTTTAACTGTGAAACTTTGTGGTACAAGCCAGTAATTTCGTCATCCAAGTCTCCGTGTATAGGATCAACTCTCAACTGCAACTGATCAGCAGGTGCAACTGATCTGCTACTGAGCCCATCCCTGCATCCACCATTCCTACCAGCCTAGAGAATTTGAATTTGATTTGATTACACAAGCATATTTCCAATAAACATTGATGCACATAAAGATGATTGAATTTCTCTGCAGGAAAGCAAGGCCATTGCAAGGGATGTGGCCGATCGAATCAACTAGGGTATGAATCCCAAGTCCCAACACAATAGGCTAAAATTTTCTAAATAAATGCTTTTCAAACAAATCGACCGAAGATATCAGGAGAGTTTCTAATGGTAACACATGACAGTAACAGGTTATTATTTAGTTCTTTGTGCACAATCACACAAAGTTACTTGTTAAGTTTCCCACCTAGAAGGGTGAAACAATAATGTTTTTTTCAATTAATTCTTTTAGCCCACCTATCAAAATTATCAGAACAGGTTAAAAAATTCCAAGCCAGAAGAGTAAGAGACTGACTAGTTTCGTTTTTTACCAAATTTTCTCGGAAGAGTTGTCAGCCTAAAAGAATTGTTATCAAACAACCCACCAAACTTATCAAAACAAAATTGGAACGCAAAAGCGTCAAACATTTCATTGACATCTGGAAATTTGGGGTTTGCATGTACCTACCTAGATCTGAAGGGCCTTGCGCCAAATAGAGCACCCCTTTGCGTATTCGCCATATAGATAGACAGACAAATAGATCAAATAATATTATCCTATGAACTCACCTACCCAAGATCAAATTCGTTTAGCTGGCTGCAATTGCTCGCAGAGTTACCTTGTATTTTCCCTAATCAATTTCCTAAGAATATTAATGTGAGTCTCTCTAATTTGTGCTTTGGCCTCACGAATCCCTTCTAATCCAAAGCATGTATGTCGTTGTATATTTATCTTGTTTCCTTTCATATAAATCTGATTGTAGGCTTAAATTCATAGGTTAAATTGAATTTGGGATGAAGAAAAAATCATAGATAAAGCTAAGGCTTCATGAGTGAGCCTAGGGCTTCAGTCCCTTACAAATCTTACCCAATTTATACCATATGGGTTGTAATATATACTTTTTCTATGAGGAAAGGTTATTTTAAGTGATTTTTTTATTTATTGAAATTGGGTGGAGAGGATAACATCCTATTTTTCTAATCACTCAGTTGTCCCATAAGGACACTTAATGACTAGTACATCTCTGTAAAAAAAAAAAACGGAGTTGTACAAGTCATAAAATCTTGTCATGGGACCACCAAGTGGTTTAAAAGGTCTCATTCACCAATTTGATGTCAGACTTGGCAATGAATGTAAAATTAATTTATTATTATTTAAAATTAAATTATTATAGTATTATTAGTATTTATCGCATTCTTAAAGTGCACAATAATATCTATATATATATATAGTGCACCATAATATATATATATATATATGAGTCTCTACATTATTAGCATTTAAAAAAATTGACATCTTATATTTATTCATCAATCTATATATAACGCCAACATAGTGAAGTAGGGTCCCTTACAAATGCAACTTTCTTCTTCCCTTGTTATAACAATATTGAGCATTGATCTACTCCTAATATTTCCACAATTAGATCATGCATGAGAAATGCTAATAATATTTCACCTTATTGGTCTCAACCATTAGCATAGTCATCATCACATGTCCATTCATTTTGCTCCATGTTAACTACAACCAATCTCAAAAGATTAGACAACACATTACAAGATATTATATGTCCTTCGCCTTCACCTTGCTAGTCCCAACCATTCATAAAGTGATCATCGTGTTGATCAAGCCTTGGCATCTTCAATGAACTCAAGGATGGCATCATGCCTTATTCCCTTTGCATCGAGATTGTAGCATTAGATTCAACCCTGTCATGCTCATAAACAATTGTAAAAGAACGATAACATATCTTTGTACTCAACGAAACAATTAGTAACATATCATTCTTGTTGTCTAGAACATAGTTAATTATCCTTCTTAGCTCGTTTGATAAAACAAGGAATTGGTGATGCTAATGGAAAAGTTATAAATATCATCAATAAGATTTCCAACATAAACCCTCATTGTTTGGTTTCCATAAGAAAAATATTATAATGTTTTTTTGTAAATAAAAAGCATAGATAATTATATAGTTTTTGAATTCAGGCTTCTATGATCCATATTTTGTAAATTGAAATTTTTTCGGTAAAAATCACATTAGAATTTTTGTGTCTACATGTTTTGAACCATCGAATGTTTGTGTTGATGACCCCTACAAACTTGGATATGGGGTGCAATATTCAATTTTTCACACCTTTAATTGAATTTAGTGTTTACAACCATGATCAATGAAGTCCAAATTACAACTTGACTATTGGAAAATTACTACATATGTGCCATTGATGATTGGATGGAATAAATTCTAGGAAGCAGTCTATGATGATCCCATAATATATCCTCTAAGAAATCTATAACAGGGAAAATATGTACTTGCCTTGGATAGATCCTGCCATTCATTTACTCCAGTGGAATATTTTATAGACCAACCAACATTATCTTCCACATTCAATAATAATGATGACTCTACAAACACTGGTGTGGTTCCCCGAGACTATCAGACTCACTCAATTTGGGATAATCTTCCACATATATGTCTTACTTGTACACATCCTAGTATCCATAAATGGACTAAATTCAAATTCATAGTTCATGATTAGAAATATCAAAGCATAGATGTTACCCTGACAAGTGCATATGACACATTCTCTACTTTTATGTTCCAACAATGTATATCTAGTATGATAAGAAAAATCATAGCACAGAAATATCAATCTTAAGTGTAATTGTTAACACACCCCAATTGTAGTGACCTTCAATAGATCTTGAATAAAATCAGGCACAACTTGCATAACAACTACAATAGCATAGACTAGAATCTATCCATAAACAACCATAGTTCTATCCTATTTTACCTCCGTGATACCTTTTTTCCTCTAGGGAAACCCCTTCCAAATTATTTCCACCCACCTACTCATTGAACCATCTAATAAGTGAATTGTTCTTAATATTTTCATATATCTTCTGTACTTCTACTATGATGTATCCACTACAATAACTTGCATCTATTCCAACGAAATCACCATTATATATTGCACCATGTCCATTTACAGCCACATAACCATCTAACATTCTCTAATAACAGCTTAATCTTAGAGGATTATGAGCTTATTATTATGTTCATTCCATGATGTGGGAATGCAAATTAGAAATTGAAATGGATCAATACAATGAAAATACCTTCCAGAGGAGGTTATAACGAAGGTTTGTAGTGTTATAAAATTAACAAAATTGTCAAAAAAACCTTCGCTACAACATCTGTTTGTGATAGCAGATGTTTTAGCATAGATGATAACAGAACTTCATCACAACTAAAAAAATCTGGGCAACCAGAGGTTTTAGTGGATTTTTTCTTAGTATTGTGCTTACTAGACAAATCACATCCATTCGTTACCAATATAAAAGAATCATTGCTGTAAATATAAATAAAAGCATCAGGACAAGCAACAAATATTTAGAGCATCGATGTGTTCACTTTATAAAAGCATTAATGTTTTAATAATAAAAATGACTTGGCTCATAAAATCTATGATACCATGCACTGGGGCATTGAATGCAAACAATATCGGTGCCTGAAAAGTATACTTCCCTGGTGCTTATGTCTTCTAAAAATTCCCCAGGAATTACTTTTCAGGAAGTGAACCGAGGCAGGAAAAACAATCTTGCAACCCTAGTTCTCTTATCTTCTCCAATGCACTGGGTCGTGTTGACGTGCTAGAAATTTGTCAACCAACTGGAGTCTCCCTGATGCAAAGTCCCAATTAGACCTCACATCATTTGGAGTAGGAGCCCCATCTGGAATATCAACCCATTTTCCATATATATTTAAATATATGCCTTGGATCTAACTGTCAGTAAGAGAGAGGAGTGCAAACATGCCTTAGAAAAGAAAGGGGGGTGTGTATGGTGAGTTTTCGATCATATGTGTGTAAAATTTATTTCATTATGGAGGGGAGGAGAAGTGAGCCCTTAAGAGATAGGCAGTAGTACCACCCTAGCGGAGACACACATGAACAATATATATTTAAATATATGCCTTGGATCTAACTGTCAGTAAGAGAGAGGAGTGCAAACATGCCTTAGAAAAGAAACGAGGGTGTGTATGGTGAGTTTTCGATCATATGTGTGTAAAATTTATTTCATTGTGGAGGGGAGGAGAAGTGAGCCCTTAAGAGATAGGTAGTAGTACCACCCTAGCGGAGACACACATGAACAACAAGGGTCTATGCAACATCAAGAGGAATAGTCCATAGATATGTCACAGTCATCGAAACCAATATAATGAGGAAGGTCTATCTAATATCCAACAAAATAGTCCACGAGGATGCAACAATGATAATAGAAATTACAACCATTATCAATATGATAAGTACCAAAATAACCAAAATAATTCAACTAATTTAGCATAGATGAAAGCAAACATGAATTACAAACATTCATAAAATAGTCTTACAAATATCTATAATCCACGCGTGAATAACATGTTGGCATTGAAGGATCTTTTTATTAAGAAATATTTCCAAGACACATATATACAATTAACATCACTAGCTCCAATCGTGGATTGCTGGAGCCACTTCTTTCTCATCAAAAGAATTGATCTGCCTCTCTAATGCCTTGTAGGAGGAGCCAAGGTGAAAATTCCTTTACTCATACAATGAGGGTGTATATATGTTAGGTCCCTATAATACTAGTGATTCCCCAATTACTATTGTCATTGCAGCCCTTATTATGATTTTATTTCCCCTATTGTCCCCATATTGTTATTATTGTGCCCCATAGAAGCCCACTATTATTATTATTGTGCCCTTATATTATTAATGCTATGTCAGCTTTGATTATATTGTGACCCCTTAGACTCCAATATATAGAAAGGAGGTTTGTCATTTGCATCATCCAAGAATTATTCATTTGTGTAATGTAAATGAGGTTTCTCCCTCGAAGAGGCTAATTTCTAAGGTGTTGATATTTCTTTTCTATCTTTTAGTGAGTTGGTTTCATAACATTTGGTATTAGAGCTTCAGATTCTAGGGTTTCATTGCTCCAAACAGGTCATTGTGGAATTTTCGCTATAGACTTTTTTCTATGACATTTCATAAGATAAAACAAAAACCCATTGTAGTTGAAATCTCTCTGAACCTATGGTATGAACTGCAGATCTTGTCTCGCTATATTGTTGGAGATATGATTTGAGGACGTTAGGGTTTTTGAAGACTCTCGAATTACATTCCAAACAGATGACCTAGGGAAAATTGTCATAACTTTCTCTCTAAGCATCAGATTGAAATTTCATAAGAATTTATAGAAATAGGGCAGACGTTAGTTTTTTGTGTAGATTTTTCAAATCTAAAGGTCAAAACAATGACATGTGGCACGTTGTACAAGTTCACTCTACTAAAAAATTATATAATCGGGTCATCTTGGGAGATTGGGAATAAAACTTTCTTAGAGAATCCAATTTTGATCAGACTGGTGGCATTGGAAAGAGGACTCAGAGGGCTACAACAAAAACAATTTCAGACCTTGGAGATCTGCAATTACAGAGATACAACAGATTCAATATTGAGCTTCTACAACGCGAAAAAGGTGTGTAGTCTTTTTAAAATTTTGCATAAGTTTGGGTTGAAAATCTATTTTGAAGTTGAAAGGGAATAATGAAGCATAATTATCATTAATTGATGCCCCAAAGAAAGAAAATGGAAACACCTAGTAAGCAACCTGAAAGCTCTAGCATGACTCATGAATAAGAGGAAGAAACGCAACATGATATATCAAAATTGTGAGACCAAGTGCAACAAGTTTCACTCTCACAAAAGGTAATGAAAGCTAAGATGGATGGTTTAAGGAAAGGCGTGGAGGCTAAGATGAATGGCATGGAAGCTAAGATGGATGGTTTAGAAGTAAAAATTGAAGAATTGAAGAAAGACATGGAAGGTTTGAAAGGAGGTGTGGCAAAGTTGCTACAAGAAATGCTTCCTAATGGAAAAAAGGTAGTAGAGGAAACTCATGATGAGAACAAAAGAAATGTTAGTCAAGATTTCATAGACTCTAATGTTGGATTTAAGACCCACCATGTTCCAAAGATCGATATGAGGAAGTTTGATGGCAAGGATCCCGTAACTGGATACTCCAGATGGAGCAATATTTTGATCTCCATAATGTGAAAAACACACAAAAGGTATGCATTGAAACTTTATATTTGGAACCAAATCAGGTTGTATGGTATCGATGGATTTGCTATCGAAAAAATTGTAACCTGGGAAATTTTTATAGAAGAAATGATATCACATTAGGAGGATACAAAAAGCAACACTCTTTTTAGCCAATTGATAAAACTCAAACAAAAGGGTTCAATGATGGAGCACATTGAAGACTTCCAAAAATTGAATATAAGCATAAAATATATTACAGAGGAGCATATGATTGATGTGTTAATAGGGACTTAAAGGATAACATCCAAAATGAGTTCGCCTTTGGGGACCTGACTCATTAGAGAAGGCATTCAGGTTGGCAAGAAAAATGGAAAGAAAAATTATGGCAACAAGGAAGCCTACCACTCACAAATATAAGGATGGAAGTGTTGTTTCCCCTAGCCTTCCATGACCTACAAGGTTGACACCCCAACAATTGGAAGAAAAAGGAGCAAAAGGGATTTGTTACAGTTGTGGTAGAAAATACACTAAAGGTCATAAGTGTGCTGAGAAGAAATTATTTTACATAGATTGTGAAGAGGAGGAAGAAAAGGAACAAGAAACATCAAAAGAAGAGGATATACATGAGGAACAAACCCTAGAGAAAGAAGAAATGAAATCTTGTAATGCATTGGCTGGAATTACCACTCCTAAAACTATCAAGATAGAAGGACATATCAAGAAGAAAAAGGTAATAGTGTTGATTGATTCGGGAAATACCCATAATTTTATTCATTGTAAGATAGCCAAGGAATTGAATTACTTCCTATATACAGCACCAGAGTGTCAAGTGATGGTTTCAAGTGGAGGAACCATAAATTGCTTTGGAAAGTGCCATAATATCAAGCTATCCATGTGATAATATGTATTGAATAGCCCAATGCTTTCCATTCCAATGGGTGGTGTTGATGTTGTACTAGGAGTCCAATGGCTACAATCCTGTTGCAATGGTGAATTTTCGCTATACCAACAAGGGGAACTAACCTGATCACAGACCCTAATTAGATCTGCTTTCGTTTGGAGTGGCTAGTTCCAACATGTTTTAAAGGATCCTGTGAACTGTTATAGGTGTTGAGAGATTGCTTCCTGGAGGAAGACTTCAATTAAATCAACAAAAGGAAACATCTAACCTATATGTATCAAATCCTATCTAAACTACTTAAGCTAGTCCTAAATATCCTAATCTATCTTGCAGGAGCATAGCAAAAAGGAGGTCAAACATCATATATAAATTCCAAGTTCAAATGAATCAATTACCGGTTCACATAAGAACAAGGTTGCATTAAATCTGAATTGCAATCCAATTATTCATACAGGAATACCCATTCCTTTTCATACAAATAAAGCTTGCAACTGATGTCTAACATTGTTTCAAATCAAGGACTTCTCATGAGTTAACTATGATGAAGAATTACATTCAAACAACCAAGGTTAATCACAAGCTATATCATTATCAATATGCACAAAACAAAACACATTTTTTTATATGCCAGAAACAACACCCTGTTTCAAAACACATAAAAGCAAAGGAAAATAAATCAGAAACCAAAGGCTCCTCATTCAACCAAACAGTCTTCTTTATTCATAATAAATCAAAGTTGTTCTCCTCAAACAAAAATCCCTCCTCTCCTATCCAGAGGTAATACTTATGCAGCAGGGAATGACCCTCGATCTCCCATGACCTTTCATTCCCCTCTTTTCATTACACAGATAAGCATATACAGATGAGAACAGTCGGTGAAACTGCTGACATGTCGAGGTCACCTTTGTTGGAGCGTTCTACTTCCTGGGGGAATGAATGGATGCCCTTAGAATAGAGAAAGACTTCGTATCATTTCTTTGCACCTGTGTGGAGTGGTTATTATTCTCTATCATTTCCTGAAGGCAACTAAAGATGTTGCACTCATCATCCCACATCTGGCATGCTCTATGATGTATTTGGAAGTGATGACATCTTGATGGATCAGTGCTATCATGAGTGCTTCTACTAAACTGAGAGAGTGCCTCCACTATGCACTATGGCCATCTGTATTCCATTTTGCAAAGTGTGTTTTACAATATCGACACTGATGGTGCAGAGGTGTCATCTTGATATAACTTACATTTATCCATTAGCAGGTTTTCTCGAATTTTCCTGCAGAAATAATTCATATCAGCTATGATTATGCAAATGTGACAAAAATGCTTAAAAGACACAGATCTTGCCTTCATTAAGCATTTATAACATCAAAAGGAACAAGCCTGAAAGAATCACCCCATGGTTTTTAACCCATGCATTGATTAAGTCCCACAAGCAAAAATCCGATTTACTCTAAAAACCATTGCATAACACATAATCAGATCTGAAATCTAGACTTGAAATATTCTAGGCAACACATTTCTTCAGCAAAGAGCAGAGAGACTAGTGTTTAAGAGTAAATCCATCGAAAAGCAAAATATCAACAGCGTAGGGAGGATGTGGTTTCCCGTACCCCAAGTGGTATTTCATAAGGGGTCTAAGTGGTAACTAGTATTGAGAGGAAGGCATCCGATTCCACTCTTCAAGTGACACGTAACAGCTATGAGGGAAGAGGATACTGCTTTTCAGGCAGGTATTCCTCGAGCTACTTGTTCACCCAAAATCTGCGTGGACCATTGGATCCACGAAGGGTAGATCAATGGTGGAGGGACTTGACATAGGAAAACACGGAAAATACCATGGCCGAGCTGTACAGCCAGCCTTCAAATCTTATGAGTCGTGTTTAATAATCCCTTCGGATCTGCAACATAAGCTTTCCCTTTTGAAAACCCCGGCCACAACGTATTATTGCAATACAAGGGAATACACGGGAAAACCCGCGGCTGACCATAGGGCCGGACTTGAAAAATTATGCACCCGAATTGATAGTTAGCCGCAGGTCCGGTATATAGTGGTGTGTCTTAGATATAAGCCCCGAAACCTGTCGATTGTGATATGCGATAGGGCTCCAGACCCAACGTATATATATATATATATATGTTAATACCGCTGACGGGTCTGTAATGTTAGACTTCCCTTTGAAAAACCTTGACCTCAATACTTTTCGAAAAACACAGGAATATACAGGAAAACTCGCGTCCGGCCATAAGGCCGGACTTGAAATAATATGCATCCTGGTCTATAATCATCGTCGGGTCTAGGTGGTAGAGATGTGTCTTATATAAAGGCCTCGGACCTTGCCTATTGTGATATGCGATGGGGCTCCAAACCCGATATATATATACTACAGTTAATAATGCCATCGGGTCCAAAAGCCATGCATGCCTCATATATATATATATATATATATATAACCTGGGAATCCTACCGATTGCGATATGCGATGGGGCTCTGGACCTGAAATATATATAATGTGGTTAATAATGCCGTCGGGTCCGGTGCCTTATGGTATGCATTGAATTGATTGTGATAGGCGGAAAAGGGGTGATTTATGTATGTTTGTGAAGCATTTCCATTATAAAGAGTTCTAATGGAAATAAGGTGCGATAGAAGGTTTTTGAGGGTCGAAAAGGTCCCGATGGAGGGTATGAATGAGGGGCTAGAAAGGGTTAGAGATGAACCATGTGGCAGATATTTGAAGAGGGGGGCTTAACCATTGGGCATTGAAGATTTGACTTGGCAATGAGTTAAAGTCTCTGGGATAAAACAAATCATTCGGAGAGGTGAAAGATCAACTTTTTTAGGGGACCCATTCAAAATTGCTATCAAGGTAGGTTTTAATAGGGTGATGGTTGTGGCCACAACAAATGGCGAACCATTGGGCGAACCAGTTATCTCTGTTTCCAAATAAATCTTGGATCAATAGAACATCAGGGTGTTAAGATAAACTTGAAATGCAAACTGTACAGAGGGATAGGCATGGGTTCCACTTCAACATTAATTGCTTCAGGTGGGATAAAGACAAATAGCTTCTACTTACTGATAGGGTTTTGACAAGCATTCTCCAATGGTAATATTATGGAATTTATTGACCTTCCTTTACCTATTCCCTACTTTCAAAAATCCTTTCGAGGCCATCACTGGTCTGTCAATACCTGTTTAGGTGTGTACCTCAGCTCTTTATTGCTCATCAAACTTGATGTAGATATGTTTATCTGCACTTTATATGAGAATTTCAGTGCTATGTTTTCATATGATTGAATGGAGCGCAGTTATGGATCATGCCATATTTTTAAAATGCTTAAGCAAGGTTGGGCTTGCTGTGTCAACCGGTACTCTAAGCCCTGTTATCACTCCAGGAAACTCTCCTAGGTTGCAGCTCGGAGATGCCTGGTAACATATAATCTTCGATATTGTTCTCAGAACTATTGGAATGGATGAAGGTTTGGATCAAGCCAGATAACCGTTTCAACTCTATTTTCACTCTAGACATGCATGAACACCCTCAACTTTACAAGGCTTTAGACCACTAATGCTCAATAGTTTGTAGATTCAATGGATAGATGGAGAATAATGACTATATCGGTAGATGCATATATAAACACATATGAATGGCTAGCTACAGGAAGTAAAAGAAGCTTGCAAATATAAATTATCAACACAGAGATAAGATGACAAAATTTTGGCATTAGACACAGAGGAAAACATGAATAACCTATTCAATTGCAAATCCAATTTATCAATGCAGAGATAAGATGACAATTATTTGGCATTAGACACAGAGAAATCATGAATAAACTATCCAAATGCAAGCTTAGAATAGAAGAGAAATGGATATTGAACATGTAACAACAAAATAAGCTTGTATTACTGGAATGAAGATGAGATGCTACAAGGAACAGAGTATCCTCAGTCTCCAGAAGTTGAACCCTTGTTCCTCTGAACTTACAAATATTTATAGGCCTGTTTACAATGCTCTCAAGCCTTCTGAGGTTCGAGAGGTCTTAATCTATCCCTCTATCTTGTTAACTATTTGATGCCCTGATAGGACACGTAGGATCTCAGAGGCCTTCTTCTGACAGCAGGGTAACCAATTTTTGGTAACTTGCTGCGCTATCTGGGAGCTCGCTCGTGCAAGCGATGCTCCATGATCGTTTTGTTTGTTTTGGACGAGATTTGTTGTCTACTCCATGATCGTTTCTGTTTGTTTTGGGTGAGCTGCGCTATCTGCTCCATGATCATTTCTATTTTGGGCTGCATCGTGTTGTGGCCCCTTTTTTCCCTTTCCAGCCCCTGTCTCCTGGCAACTATTTCTCGACCTCTGTTATGTGGTGGAATGGGTCTTCGGGCCTCTGTGATCCCTTTAAAATGTAAATAATGACTGTTTTCTGTTTAATATAGAAAAAAATACAACACTGTAAAAATCCTGCCCATCTCTATTCTTCCGGACTTCAAAAGTCCTTAAGCATGGCCTATTTCTCTATTGGGTCCACCTTTGCAGTGATATCACATCTCCACCATTGATCGGGGAGCTCTAGATCCAACGGTTGTGATCCATTTCGGGCGGCTCTTTTGTATGGGAGTTAACTGCCTAATGAGGGTGTTTTTCTCTCTCCTCAGCCTGGACACGTGGCAGTCGTTGTATGGGATCGGGTGGAGCCCGGCCAAAACCATTTACCGCCCACGGCCCGCCCGAAATCCTGTCTGTTTTGTGATTTCTTTTGTGTTTCAAAAATACATTAAAACATTGAAAATCATTTAAAAAATGGCTTTGGCAGACATGAAAATATTATATATTTTCATTCCCGAACCCTTTTGGGTCCAGGAATTATCGCATGGGCACCACTCCTTAGTTCCCTTTGTATTTCGTTAAATAACAAAATACGCAAAAATGTATTAAAAAGGCCTTTCTACGGACATGAAATATTATGCAATAATACTTATAATACTAGATATCATTTTTGGGATTCAACTGCGTTAAGTAAGTCATTCAAACGTATGACCATTTCCATGAGAGGTAGTCGTAACTAACTAATACTGTCGAGTCTTGTTCATCGGACCGCAATATGTGGATATGCCAGCTCCCATGTGTAGCGATGCGATATAGTGACACGATCAATCGCAATCGCATGTCGCTCATTCCCCGAGCCCCTAGTTAGCACTCGATTATCTTCGATAGTGATCCTACAATGCAATGTGGGCCGTAGATCTCCACACTTGATCAACGGTCCACATTGCATCGCTGATCACCATTGCTCTACACGCTTACTCCGCCGGCTTGCCTCGGCCGATTGTAACCTGCCGGTCCGATCATCAGAGATCGTTGATCGAGGGTGTCTTCCACCCAACCTTAAGTCTTCTGTGTTGGCCGATTTACAATTTTCCGCTTAGATCTGGGTCGTTGACCAGCCAAATCTTACGTCTGTTGTGTGTTTGACTGTGTATGTCTCTAATACATGGTTTTTTCACTATTTTCATGTGTTTTAGCCTCCCGATAGTGTTTTTATTCCCTTTTAAGGGCTCTTCCCCTGCACTGGTTTTCATCTTTGGCGGGATTTTGCTATCTTTTGAAGGCTTAAAGGGAATATTTGGATCCATTTTTGGGCCATTTGCCAACAAGGCTAACAAGCCCAGCAATAGTCCTTACTCTAACCGGCTTCCCAAACAACCTATCCTTCCAGATTGGCATAAGGACTTGACATTTCATTTTCCTTTAAATAAGTCCTTCCAGTTTCAAGCACAAGGACTAGAGCACATTTGGATTTGCCACATGGTCTATGACAGTGAGTTTAGCCCATGAAAGGAGATTTACTTGTAGATGATAGGTATTGGAGAATTTAGTGTGGTGGATCGGACCAATGGAGAATAACTACAAACCTTGCAGGCAAGCATAGGCTATGTCTGAGTGGGATTTATTTAAAATGCAGTGTTCCTCCATGCCGGTCCAGCTGTAGTTACACATTTTTCATTTTATAAAGATTCCCCTACATGCTCCAGGTATCCAAGTTATCAACAAATCTCGCCTAGTTCCCAACAGATGCTAGTGAGTGGCTTTGGTTTAAATTCCACCTCTAATTTTCCAGTTCTCATGGACTCATTGAAAATTTGTTTGATTTGCAAGGTAATGATGGATTTAGGATCAGTAGATTCATTAGCAGGTTAATGAAGGAGGTGAAAGTTGAAGGTGGCAAATGAGGGCAATCTGAAAGGTAAAAACGAGACTGGAGGACCGAAATTAGTTAGCTGAAAAGGACCGCAATTCAAAACAGAAGGAAAATAAACTTTGCAGAAAAACAAGACAGGAAAAGACGAAATGTAACTAAACTAACAACAAAAATAAAATGAATCCTAACCTATTCAGGAGGTAACCACCATGTGGTGGCTACTGGAAGTATCTCTTCAGATGTTGGCCATTAACAGGGAGTTTTTCAGTTTCTCCCTGTAAAGTTTTCAACTTGTAAGTTCCTTGACCAATTTTTTCCACAACTTGGAATGGGCCTAGCCATAAGTGTTGGAATTTCGTGTGTTTACCTTTTGGCTCATTCAACTTGTCCCATTTCAGGACTAGCTCTCCTACTTGGTAATCTTTATCTCCTGCCAGATGGTGATCAAACCACCTCTTCACAATCATTTGGTGATTTCTGAATTTATTTCTGGCTTTATCTCTCAATTCCTCCAACCTCACCAGTTGGTTGATCCTTTCTTGAAGCAAGGCTAAAGGGGTTCCTCTTGAAGCTTGGGAGAGTTGTAAAGAGGGAAGGGTAACGTTTGGAGGCAAGATGGCTTCCTATCCATAGATGAGGAAGTATGGGGAGTTTCCTAAGGCCACTTTTGGGGTGACCCTATCGGCCCAAAGGGCATTTGTTAGAGCGTTGTGCCAGTTCCTCTGGTTTTCAGCGACAAATTTACGAATTATGCATATGAGGTTCTTATTTGAGGACTCTGCAACTCCATTTCCCTGGGGGTAATAGTTCGATGCATACCTTATGTGAATTGATTTATCAATAGCAAATTCAGTCAATTTTAGTGATGAAAAGTAAGAAGCATTATCAAATATGAGAGCGTCAGGAATGCCATACCTGTTGATAATAAATTTCTCAATAAATGATATTACCTCATCTTCATTCACCTTCCGAAGCGAGATGGCTTCGGTTCATCTGGTGAAGTAGTCAGTTGCTGTGAGTATATACTTATGCTATTGTGAAGAGTTTAGAGTGATCTCGCCTATGACATCCAGGCCCCATTGTTGGAATGGGTGATAAATCATAACGGGCCTGAGGGGAACGACTGGCTTTCTTTCTTGTCCTGCGACAGTTTGACATACCTTGCATTTCCGAGCATAGGCATGCGAGTCTCTAAACACTGTGGGCCAATAATATCTGGCTCTTAATGTTATGTAAGTAGTGGTCTCTCTGCCATAGTGACTACCTGCTGGGCCGTCATGCATTTCTTTCAAGACATCGTAGGCATCATCCTTTACCAAGCACCTCAGCCAGATTCCGTCATAGTTTTTTCTGTATAATGTGTTTTTGGCCAAATGATATTGATTAGACTTGAATCTGAGTGCTCTCCGTTTTGATGCATCCATGTGTTCAGGACATGACCCCTGTGTAAGATAGAAGTGGATGTCATAACACCACGACTTAGGATCCGAAAGGGTTTCCGAAGTTTCGCGCTCACACATCAGTGCTTCATTAATCCATAGGGGATCCTCCCTGAATTCCACTTGTGCATTCTGTAAGTTTTGTGCTTCTGGTTCTTCAGACACCCCTACTTTCTCCACCAAGGCTTCTGTCGCGAGCTCACACAGTCCCTACCCTCGAACTATCTTCGTCGACTTAATCTCGAGGTTGTATTCTTGAAGTGCGGTTATTCAATTTCCTCTCTATTCACCCATTTCTTTCTGCACAAATAGGGCTCTTACAGTAGGATGGGGAGCGATCAATTTACTCCTGGCCTTTAATAAATAAGGGAGGAAGTGTTTTATGGCCTTAAAAACCGCAAAGCTTTGTTTCTCCATGTCTGGGTAGTTCATTTCTGCTCCCTGGAGATTAGAGCTCATATAGGAAATGGGGACTTCGTTGCTCTCGTTATTTTTTTGGGTGAGGATTGTGACATATGAAACATCAGAAGTGAAAGTGTATAAGAGGAATTCCTTATCGAAATCAGGACTAACCAATGCAAGGGCTTCTACGATGGCCTCTTTAATTCGCTGAAACTCTTTCCTAGATTCATCACTCCACTTATACACCATGTCTTTCTTCATCATTAGCTACATGGGGCGTAGTATTTCCGCAAAACCTGAGACAAATTTCCTAACGAAATTGATCTTCCCGAAGAAATATTGCATTGCCATTTTATTGGTAGGGGGTTGTATTCTCATGATGGTCTCTATTCTTTCAGGATCAATAACAATCCCTTCTTTAGAGAGGATGTGACCTAGTAGCTTCCCTTTTGTGACTGCGAAGACGCTCTTCTTGGGATTCAACGATATTCCATACCTTTGGAATCTTTCAAAAATTTGTTTCAGGTGATAAATATGTTCCCTTTTGTGATATGAATACAAAGTAACGTCATCCATGTACACTACTACTGATCTGTTGATCAATCCTCGGAAAGCTATGTCGATGGCTCTCTGAAATGTGGCGCCCACATTAATAAGTCCAAAAGGCATTTACGATATGCGTAAGTGCCCCATTTAGTGTTGAAGGTTGTCTTCAGCTGATCCCCATTAGTTACCAACACTTGATTATAACCTGAAAACCCATCTAATAGGGACAACATTTTAAACCTAGAAACGCACTGAAGAATGTGTTCCATAGAAGGGACAGGATAGTTATCCTTTTGTGATTCTTTGTTCAGGTTTCTGAAATCAATACACAACCTGATATCTCCATTTTTCTTTATCACCGGCATGAGATTGACTACCCAACAGGTGTGTCTGACTTGGAAAATGATTTTAGCATCCAGCATTTTGTTTAATTCTTTCTTCACCAACGGTTCCAGGCTTGGATGCATCTTGCGAAGTTTTTGTTGGTAGGGATTAGCCTCCTTTTCCAAAGGAATTACATGCTGCATAACGTTGGTATCAAAGGTTTTTAGGTCTCCATATGTCCATGCAAAGACGTCTTTGTATTCTTTAAATAGCTTGACAAATGCAGCCTTTTCTTGTGGAGAGCATCCCAAGCCCAAATTAATAGTTTTTGGGTCTTCTTTGGTTCCAAGGTTGACCGATTCGTATTTCATGGATGAGCTATGTGTTTTGCAATTGTTCGACCTTTTAAATTTATCATGAAAGTCATACAAGTGCTCCAACTTGACAACGGACTTGCGAATCATACTAGACTGATCCTTTTCCTCATCTTCCCTCTCATTCATAAGCCTATCATGCTCCTTTTCATCAACGATTGCATTCTTGAATGTCTTCTCACAGTGCAAGAACTCAAGGATTTTCTCATCATCTTCGAACACCTGCCAATTTGAGATGTTATTAGGTACGGATGGTATGAAAATCAATTCAACATAACATTTATTCTTCTTCAATCTTAAATCAGGCAAAATTTTTGCAGCCATACCAGCCATCAGATCGGCATCTTGGTTTTGTCCTCGAGGTATGTATGTGATATTAAAAGAATCAAAAATATCAATTAAGTTCCATACCTCATGTTGGTATCTTACCAGGTGTGGTCAATTGCAGTGTATCCTCTTCCTTACCTAGTCCATAATTATCTGCGAGTCCCCAAAAAAATTAAGATTTTTGACCTTCATATCAATGGCCTTTTTCAGGCCCTATAGCAAACCTTCATATTCTACCGTGTTGTTGGTGCACGTGAACTCCAACCGGATGTCCATCGTATGTTGGTTCCCTTGTGGATCAACGAGAACGCTCCCAACACCTGCACCTTCAAGGCAGTTAGAGCCATCAAAATAGAGTGTCCAAAATATAGAGTCTAGTGTTACATCAATTGATTTGCTTCCTACGAAACTAGTTCTATCATCTACTATATTGCAAGGTGGTTCATCAGTTGGATTACAGGGGAGAGCTTTGATTGTTTCTGCATGGAATTCTCCAAAATAGGTTTATGTGGCGCAAACATTGAAACTATAAATCCCAAGGATAGAGTTGGTAAACATTACAGGTTCATTGGGACCGTTTAGCTTTGTCACCACATACTTCATGTATCTTTCTCGATCAACTCTCATCATATCACCTTTTCCCTTTTGAGGCAACAAGAGATGGGACCGATCAGTTGAGAAGTATCCATTCAGTTTTGCTAACCAGTCCCTACTAAGCAGCATTCCATAAGCCTCGTGTATGTCGACTACAACTATATCAATGACTTGTGTGTACTGTGGTTTAGTAGTCATCCGAATAAATACATCTTTCAATTCCCCAATTACTTTCACATTTGTCTTGTCTAATTGCATGATTCGAGTTCCAGTTTTATCGGGTATAGCATGAAGTCTTTTAGAAACAACGTAAGGCATCATAGTGGACGAGGAACCTAAGTCTACTAAGCAACTGTGTATGTTCATGTTGAAGATTTCAAATGTGATAAGGAAAGGGGGAGTCATGGATTTTGATTTCCATCCTATCATGGCCGCACTAACATCTTGGGGGGTTTGATTCATTTTTTACAGAGTGGCTTCCATGGCTGGTGGCTTTTGGGATGTACTGGAGGTACTAATTGGTCTAGAAACCAAATTCTAGGTTTGACTGCTCGGAATGGTGGGAGATTTGCAATTCCATTCATTCATAGCTTTTAAGAGCAGATCTCTTTGCTACATTAACTTTAACAAATCAAAATATATGATATTAGCTCAATATTTCTTAAGATCATCCACAATGTTGTAATCAATGTTATAAACAGGGTAAGGTAGAGTGAACATACCAATTTTGCCATTTTTATGTGGGACTTTACCATTGTGAGTTGCTTTCATTGCATTTGGGGATGCATTTTCTTTCTGAGGATAGTTCATAACTGGTGTGCTCTTGGAGCCACCACTATGTTTATTCCCTTCAACAATAACCTTGGGAGTGGATGCATTCAAAGGGTGAACATATTTCTTTGTCTGGTCTACATGCTTCATCACGCCTGCAAGTGGCCCTTTACTTCGTGTATGGATTTCATTAGTGTGGATTTCTGCCATACTATATCCTTCGTCATCATCATTCTCATTTGTGTAGAAATCCCACAGTACATTGATTTGAGATTCTTCGTCCAAGTGCTCTTCTACTTGGTATTCTTCCTCATTTTCTTGTTCTCGCTCTAGCTCCTCTATAGGTTCTTCTTGGTTAAGGAGTGATCCGATAAGAGCAAGCTCTTCTGTATTTAAATTCCCTTCATTAGGTGGAGCAGGCAACGCAAGTAGAACATGACCACCTTATGTCTTCTTACGATAGAAAGGTTTGAAATATTTTCTGTTGTTATACTCTCCTCCACTCCCGCTTGTATTCTCTCCAGAATTCCTTTTCATATCAATGACCGTGTTTGTCAACCTCTTAATGATTCGATGCAAACCTTCCACCTTTGTGGTGTCCCTTTCTTTGCCTTCATCCACTTTGTTATCACTCCCATTATTTGTCTTGAATGACTGAGAGGCTTTCTTTCCTTCGGTTGGATGATGACATGCTGTGAGACTGATCATTTCATTCTCAACTTTTACCACTTCATCGATAGCACCTTGTAAGGTTTGTGCATTACTCCTCTTGACCCACATCGCAGTAGGGACAGGGAGAGTAGTGATGTAGAATTCCATGAGCACCTCCTCAGTAGGCCTAGCATTAACCAGGATTCTGTTGAACAAAGTGTTGAACCAGATGTTAAAATCCTTGAACTTTTCTTTGGCTTCCATTTTCAAATGGGATAGTTCTAAAACTAAGGCTACAGGTGTTTCGTCATCACCGAACTTGTTTAAAAAGGCCTCTTGAAATGCGACTGATGAGGTGATTGATCCTATTCTCAAGGTAAAGTACCATGTGGAGGCCACTCCAATCAGGGTAAAAGGGAACAAGCGACATACCACATCTTCATCGGCTACCCCCAACATGCGCACGGCCAGGAAAAAAGAGTGAATATGGTTATCAGCAGTGTCTCCCCGCTCAGGGTTGAATTTAGGTAGTACTCTTTCTACATTCTTGGGTAAGGGATGTTGCTGCCCAAGTATTGCTACAGTGTCCTGAGCGAGCCAGGGAGGAAGTGCTCCTGGAGGAGGTGGGAGTTGGTTCCCACCCGGTTGAAGCTGGTTCCCACCTGGGAGAGGAACATCAGCCATATTGTGGATAGGGATGTTCTAGTTGAAGGTTTCTTCAAGGCTTTCTTTATTAAGACTTCCCAAATCAGGCTAGGGATTACCTTCAGAGAGTGGATCTTCAGGAATTTCTGTTAGAAAAATATTATATATGACAGAGAAATGCAAGACATATAATATGCAGAAAAACACAAACACATAAAACCAAAGAGACACAGATATATGTGGTTCACCTAGTGTGGGCTACGTCCACCCCGAACAGCCAATCCTTCCTTTCTATTATCCAACAAAATGAAGAGACACAACCTACAACAGATTCGCTGTAATATCCTCTGTTTTCTCTCACAGTCTCGCCTCTCTATTTCTCACTCTTGAAATACATGTCTAATACATAGCCTCAATTACAATGCCCTCATACGAAGAGATGGGTTGCCTTCTAGGGCAAAAAAGCCCAAACTAAACATAAATTCTACCGTCAGATCATCCACCTAATGAATAACCCAGATTGACTAGAAATTACTATACTTTTATAAGGCAATTTTACATCTGTTTTTAGCTTCCGGGGCACTACCCTCAAAACCCCCACCGGGGGACCACTGGCCCCCGGACCTCCCAGCCAGGGGGGATCGGCCCCCCCCCGAACCCCCGTGAGGGGGACAAGTCCCCCCCCCCCCCCGCCCCATGTGGAGGGGTGTACAAACTTCCTGGGGTATACATCCTGCTGAAACAAAGACCTCTAAATAATCATGCTCCACACCCAACAATCTCCCACTTGGAGAATGATTGTAGCAACTCCACTACTGCTTCATTTGTTGGACAATGAATCCTATTTGGACCTGGTTGTTTCTCATATTCATCTTCATCCTTGAAGACCAATTGAAACTGAGCATATTCTCAGTTTCTCCCTAGTTACAACTTTTGTTAGCATATCTGCAGGATTTTGGCTAGTGTGTATCTTTTCCAGCTTCAACTCTTCATCTTCCAACACTCATCATATGAAATGGTACTTGAGCTGTATGTGTTTAGTCCTAGAATGAAATGTTGAGTTCTTTGCAAGATTAATGGCACTTTGTCTATCACTGCATAACGTGTCCATATCATGCTCCTTACCCAATTCACCCATAAACCTTTGTAACCAAATCATTTCTTTACTAGCCTCTATAGCAGCAACATACTCTGCTTTTGTTGTTGAAAGTGCAACAAAACTTTGGATTTTTGAAACCCAACTGACAGTTGTTCCACGTACAGTAAATACATATCCTGTAGTGCTCCTCATGTTATCTCTATCACCTGCCATATCTGCATCAACATATCCTTGTAGAGAAATGTTCAAACCACCAAAGCATCATGCTTGATTTGTGGTACCTTTCAAATATCTGAGAATCCATTTCACTGCCATCCAATGTTCCTTTCCTGGATCGTTCATGTACCTGCTTAAAACTCCCACTGCATGTGTAATATCATGCATTATGCAGACCATTGCATACATTAAGCTTCCAACTGCTGATGCATATGGAACTTTAGACATATAATCCATGTCTTCTTGGGTCTTTGGGCACATTTCCTTACTAAGTTTGAAATGGATAGCAAAAGGTGTACTAACTGGTTTTGCATTGTGCATATTAAATCTTTTCAACACCTTTTGTATGTACTCATTCTGAGACAATGTTAATTTGTGATTTTTCCTGTCTCTAGCTATTCTCATACCAAGGATTTGTTTTGTAGCTCCCAAATCCTTCATTGCAAATGAATTTGCCAATTTTCTTTTGAGCACATTTATTTCCTGCATGTTAGACCCTGCAACAAGCATGTCATCTACATACAATAACAATATAATATAGCTGCCATCATTTTGTTTTTTTAGATAAACACAATGATCAGAGTGACATCTAGTATAACCTTGTTTAGACATAAACTTGTCAAATTTTAGATACCACTGCCTTGGAGCCTGTTTTAAGCCATACAAGCTCTTCTTCAACCTACACACTAGTTTCTCCTTCCCTTTCACCTCATATCCTTGTGGTTGCTACATATATATCTCTTCCTCCAAATCCCCATGGAGAAAGGTTGTCTTTACATCTAATTGCTCAAGATGCAAATCTTCAACTACTACTAGACTTAAAATAGTTCTGATTGAAGTCATTTTAACAACAGGAGAAAATATTTCATCAAAATCGATACCTTTCTTCTGTGAAAATCCCTTCACCACAAGTCTAGCTTCGTACCTCTGTTTTCCTCCACCTTCTTCCTTCAACCTGTAAACCCATTTATTCTACAATGTAGTTTTACCCGCAGGCAACCTGACTAAGTCCCAAGTCTGGTTATGCATTAAGGAGTCCATCTCTTCTTCCATGGCTAGCTCCCACTTCTTCCTGCTTTCAACCTGCATTGCTTCTTCATAACATTCGGGTTCACCAGAATCAGTTAACAATAAATAATATAATGAAGGAGAGTATCGTTCAGGGGGTATACTTATCCTGGTAGATCTTCTAACAACACTTTCAGGTGTTTGGGGTGCCTGTTGCTGTTGTGGTGGTTGTGGTTGCTATTGTTGTGTTTGTTGATTATTGTTATTTTCAGGCACCTTTACTTTTTTAGTGATTCCATCAAGAACTGTGTATTCCTCATTTTCTTTTTCCTGTTTCTTTTCCTGCAACTGATTCTTATATAAGACCTTTTCATTGAATATTACATCTCTGCTCCTAATGATTTTGTGATTTTCATAATCGTATAAGTGATAACCAAAATCATCAACACCATATCCAATAAAGGTACATTTCTTTGATTTTGCCTCAAGCTTTGTTCTATTTTCTTTATTAATATGGACAAAGGCCTCACAACCAAAAGGCTTTAAAAAATAGTAGTTTACATTTTTACCTATCCATGCTTCCTCTGGAACACCACCATCCAAGGAACTTGAAGGCCCTCTGTTTATTAGATGAACAACAATATCTATAGCATCTGCCCAAAACTGTAAAGGCAATCCTGCATGCAATCTCATGCACCTTGCACGCTCCATGATTGTTCTATTCATCCTTTCTGACACACCATTTTCTTGTGATGTTCTTGGAACTGTCTTCTCTTTGCAAATTCCATGCTCTGAACAGTACCTATCAAACTCTTTGCTGCAATATTCACCTCCATTGTCTGATCTAAGACACTTCAACTTCTTTCCTTTCTCAATCTCAAACAAAGCTTTCAATTTCTTGAAAGTATCAAATACATTAGGTTTATTCTGAATACAATAAATCCAAGTTTTTCTAGTTGCATCATCAATAAAAGTAACATAATAATGAGAGCCACCGAGAGATGATACCTGAGAAGGTCACCATACATCTGTATGCACAAGCTCTAATTTTTCGCTCTTCTTTTCTTTCCCAACTCTTAGAAATTTGACTCTCTTCTATTTTCCATAAATGCAATTCTCACATAAGTCCAAATCAACATTCTTCAAACCTGGCAACAAATTCCTTGAGTGAAGAACCTTCATCCCTTTCTCACTCATGTGTCCAAGCCTATGATACCATAATGCCGCATCTGCTCCTTTGGGAGTTAAATCATTAACATAGTTTGAAATACCATTGCATAAATACAATGTACCAACCTTTTCACCTTTTTCTATTACCAAGGCTCCTTTGGTGACCTTACAAGCTTTATCTGTGAAAGTTGTCACGCAACTTTCACCGCCTAACTGCCCTATTCAAATCAAATTTTTCTTCAGATCTGGAACATGCCTTACCTCCTTTAGTAGCCATTGGTTTCCATTTTGTTGTTTTACAAGAACCTTACCCATTCCAACAATTTTACAGGGTTTATCATCACCCAAATGGACTTCTCCAAAATCTCCTTGAACATAGTCATGAAAATATTTCTTATCAGGTGTGGCATGGAATGAGGCCCTTGAATCTACCTCCTAGGAATCAGTAATATTTTCGAAAGAAAGAATCAAAGCATATTGTAACATCTCACCTGTCACATTTGCTTCATGATTATTTTCTTGTTGTGCATCTCCTTCTTTTCCCTTCCGAGATCTACAGTCTTTCTCTAGGTGTCCTTTCTTTCCGCATTTCTAGCTCACTATCCCCGATCTGGACTTGGATCTGCCTTTCCTTCATTTACTGCGATATCCTGAGCTCCTTCCTCTTTCCATTTTTCTTCCCCTAGACTCTGCACTCAAAGCATTACCCGATGTCTCATTGGATCTTTTCCATCACATTTCCTTGCTAACGATAGCACCGACAACATCATTAAACTTTAAAGTACCAGATCCAGAAAAAGAGTTACTAATGGCCATTACTAAACCATTCCAACTTTCTGGAAATGAGCACAAGAATAACAGAGCTTTGACTTCATCATCAAAGTTTACCCCTACAGAACTTAACTGACTTGTAACAGTATTAAATCATTTAAATGGTCTGCAATAGATCCACCTTCCGACATCTTCATATTAAATAATTGTTTCATAAGAAATACCTTGTTTGAGGCCGAGGGTTTTTCATATAGTTTCGCCAATTCCTTAATCAAACCCTCTATTGTTGTTTCCTTCGAAATGTTGAAGGCGACCAACGCTGCGAGGCACAACCGTACTATTCTGAGTGCCTTTCTATCGAGAAGGTTCCATTCTTCATCTGTCATACCCATCGACATCTTTGTTTTTCTACTCAATGGTAGGTACAGATCTTTCTAATAGAGATAATCTTCCATCTGCATCTTCCACAGCGAGAAGTTTTGGCTGTTAAATTTCTCGACCCTAAACTTACCATCTTCTACCATTTGTCCCACTCAAACGAGGAACCCTTCTTTCCTACGAGTTTATCAGCCAAATAGACCTTCAGCTCTAATACCAGTTGTTAGAAAAATATTATATATGACAGAGAAATGAAAGACATATAATATGCCGAAAAACACAAACACATAAAACCAGAGAGACATAGATATACGTGGTTCACCCAGTGTGGGCTATGTCCACCCCGAACAACTAGTCCTTCCTTTCTATTATCTAGCAAAATGAAGAGACACAACCTACAACAGATTCACTGTAATATCCTCTGTTTTCTCTCATAGTCTCGCCTCTTTGTTTCTCACTCTGAGAATACACGTCTATTACACAGCCTCAATACAATGCCCTCATACAAAGAGAGGGGTTTCCCTCTAGGGCAAAAACCCCTAAGCTAAACATAAGTTCTACCGTCATATCATTTGCCTAATGAACAGCTCAGATTGACTAGAAATTACTATACTTTTACAAGGCAATTTTACATCTATTTTTAGCTTCGGGGGTGCTGCCCCTGAAACCCATGTCGGGGGACCGCTGGCTCCCGAACCCCCCAACCGGGGGGGATTGGCCCCCACGGAACCCCCGCGGGGGAGACAAGTCACCCTCGCACCACCCCACATGGAGGGGTGTACAAACTTCCTAAGGTATACATATGGATGAAACAAAGACCTCTAAATAATCATGCTCCACACCCAACAATTTCCTCCCACGAAGTGTCGATACTTTGCAAGGATTCAAGCACAATGTCTTCAAGAGATGGGGCTGCAAATGTCTCTTCGTTTATGGAACAGATCCTTGGCTTTCTTTTGGTTGTCGGAGGTAAAGAGTGAAAGATGGGGAGTTGAGAGAGGGAATGAGCATAAGCCTGAGTAAGTATTTTGACTGGTTTTTCCTGAGTGACAAGATACTCCCATAGTGTCTCTTCTTCGAAATGAGGCTTTTCGGAATGGGAGGAAGCGTCTTTTCAACCTTCATGATCCATGCATTAATATTTTTGAGTCCATGCATGAAATTTATAGATGAAATCATAAAAATTTGTGAATGGCAGTTCGGCCGTCCTCCTAGTGCCAATTTGTTGACATGGCAAATTTTCGCTATACCAACAAGGGGAACTAACCCGATCACAGACCCAAATTAGATCTGCTTTTGTTTGGAGTGGCTAGTGCCAATGAGTTTTAAAGGACCCCATGAACTGTTATAGGTGTTGAGAGATTGCTTCCTGGAGGAAGACTTCAATTAAATCAACAAAAGGGAACAACTAACCTGTATGTATGAAATCCTATCAAAACTACTTAAGCTAATCCTAACTATCCTAATCTATCCTGCAGGAGCATAATAAAAGGAGGTTAAACATCATATGTAAATTCAAAGTCCAAATGAATCAATTACTGGTTCACATAAGAACAAGGATGCATTAAATCTGAATTGCAATCCAATTACTCATACAGGAATACACATTCATTTTCATACAAATAAAG